>CM061350.1:181097500-182297500 GCA_030867105.1 Liasis olivaceus | reverse complement strand
ATAATGTTCTTACACAGCTCCTCTTGTGGGAGATTGGGTTGTTATTTTGGTAATGGAGCACTTGGTTAGTGTAGGTTGTTTTTCAATAGACTTATGTTTCTAATATGCCGTCATTTCCTCTGCTGATGAGGATACCCATGAAGGGTAGTATGTTGTTGTCTTCTTCTTCCCTGGTGAATTTTATTCCTCTGAAGATGTTGTTGATAGTTTCATGTGTCTTCTCTAGTTGTGTCTTTTTTATGATGATGAAGGTGTTGTCTACATACCAGATCCATACTTTTGGTTGTACGTGTGGGAGTACTATAGTTTCTAGATGCTGCATTATAGTTTCTGCTATGAGTCTTGAGAGTGGTGATCCCATGGGTGTTCCTCTGATTTGTTGGTATATTTGTCCTTCAATCTGAAAGTAGGTACTGAGGAAGAGGTTGGTGAGGTCCATGATTCTGGGGATTTTGATCTTAGTGTATTTGGTTAGGTTGGGTGTGTTGTGTAGCACTGCTGCCATGGATTCTTTCTCTAGTTCTGGGTCTATGGATGTAAAGAGTGTTGTGACATTGAATGAAACCATAGTTTCATCTTCATCTATTTTTAGGTCTTTGATTTTCTGGAGGCACTGTAGTGGGGTGGTGATAGAATACTCATTCCCCTCTGTGAGATGTCCAAGCTTTTTTGTAAGTTCTTTCACTATGTTGTATGTTGGGGTCCTTGGTAACGATACAATTGGAAGAAGAGGTATGTCGGGCTTGTGTATTTTTGGGCATCTATAGAAGTGTGGGATGATGGGTCCTCTGCTTTTCATCCACCACAGTTCCTCTTTTGTGATTTGACCTTTCTTGGGTAGGTCATTGAGGGTTCTCTTGATCAGATTGCCTAGTTTCTGTATAGGGTTGGTGTTTACTGGGATGTAGGCTTCTTTGTCCTCCAATAATTCTTTGGCTTTTTGTATGTATTGTGATCTGTCCATAATAACCATGGTTTGGCTTTTGTCTGCTGGGAGGATGATGATGGTTTGGTCCTTATTTAGGTTTTTGAGGGCTGCTCTGTCCTCTGCTTTGATTCTGTGTTAGTCTGGTCTGTGGTATGGTTGTCTGCCTTATGTTTTCTTGGGTCTCTATGGCAAGTCCTGTGGTTTTAAATGCTGCTTCTAAGGCTGCAAAGAATTCTAATTAGCATCGTCTATGTTATAGCTGAGGCCTTTCTGAAGGATACTATGTTCTGCAGTGGATAGTGAGTGGCCGGACACATTGACTACCCACTCTGGTTCAAACACCTCTTTGCTTCTGGGGTTTAGCTTGAGCAGTTTGGTTTGGAGTTTTGCTTTCCTTTTTTCAGCTTGTCTTAGAGATGTAGTCTTGATGGTGGTTTCAGAATTTTTGTGTGTTCTGGGGTCATGGTTTGTTCCAGTTCCAGTATGGTGTGCTGGTATTTGTTTAGTATGAGGTGAGCATCCATGATCATTAAGGTTTCCTATTTCTATGTTAAAACACCCACCTGCTTTATCCTATGCAACAATTAGAGATAAAAGTATTCTGTTCCCCCCCCCCCCATCTCTTCTGTAATTACAACCCCAAAAGAGGTCATGAAAAAAGTGGAAGTAAGTTTGTGCAACCCATCTTGAATCAGACATGACTGAGATTCCTGACTCACCACTTGAAGACAAATGGCTTATACAAATATGTATTCACAGATCACCGCTTGTTCACCCTGGAAAGACAAAACTATAGCAAATGGTAAGTGTTGAAAATACCTGGTAATTGTATTGTTACTTGTCATTATATTTTTTTGTTGGGCTTGGATAAACTAGTGACAGATAAGACATTCAGGCAGGTTAACAAATGTTGTGAAGACACACAAGAAAATAGCAACCTGGTTACATATTCTGGCCATAAGTACTGCCTATGCTGTCTCAAAGCTAGCAAGGCTGACCTTTGTTGGGAAAATGACATTCACATCCATTCAAAAATACAAGAGGCTAGAAAAACAGGATCAAGATGTAAGCAGCTGTACACTTCCTGCCAAGAGACATCACGTGGAACAAAGAAAGCGTGTGCTAATTCTAGCAAAAAATCAAAGTTGGCTGTGGTACCAGGGAAGTTCTTTGTTTTTCTTGGCATCTGTAGGCAGGGATGAGAAAGACACCTGTTGGAAACCCTGGTGTACCTCCAGCATTATCAACAGTACTAAGCTCTACAAACAAATAAGTTGATTGGCTACAAATCAGCTTCCTTCCTAACACTTATTGTCACTGGCAGACCTTTACTTTTTTAAAAAAGAGAATGAATGGTTTTATCTTTAACTTGTAAGGAAGGAAATATACTTTCCTTTTATGAGAGGTGCAAAAGAAGTAAGATAATTCAGAGAAATATAATTCCTTATTTATGACGTTGCACATCATAGTATCTTCCATGGGACCCCCCTCACTCTCATCTGCATGTTCTCTTCCACACATGGAACACCCGTATACACTAATATACACCATTTATGTAAGCCCTGTACAGAGAACAAATTCTGTACAGGGTGCAGGATCATATTCATTTCCACCACGTCCTTCCCATAATGAATTGGAATTGCTTGATGTATACACAACACTTGTTATGTTGAAATGGGGTGCATGTGCATGGCTGCCCAGGGTGTGGTGGCCTGGATCCTGCTGATTCCCATGAGGGCTCTGCAAGACTTTCTCCTACAAAGAAGGTACGAGGTAGGAGCACCCCTCTTCCTTCTACCTGGCCCAACTGGATCTCTTTCCCAGAGTGACCACTGCTGGCTCTCTAAGAATTTTAAATCATGAATATATATAGCAAAGGAAGTTGGAGAGGGGAAAAAATAAACATCTCCTTTCCCCTACTTACCTGATCCTGTGAACAGGGTTCAGGGATTGAACATTAGATTTTTGCATGCAAAACCTATATCCCATCATGTAGCTAGAGTCTCTCCCCACAGAGTCAAGAATGATAGTCCATGTTTGCACATGCAATTATCTTGAGTTTATTTCATTTGGGACTAGATTGCCCACATATCCTTTTCCCTTCCTACGAAGTGGTATGTTGTGCGCTTTAATGTTATTTCTTTAAACAGTCAAAAGAAGCATCCAAATTTGGCTTTGCCTTTATAAACAGACTGCACTAGAGAAATAGTGAAGAACCAGCAAAGAAGTTAAATAAACCTCAGTTATTCAGTATTTGCAGACTAAGCTTAGTTATCACATTCCTGATCACTTTGAATTGGCAGTAACAAAATATGTGCCACCTCACTGCTTGTATAATAAGCAACTTTCAAAATAACTAGAAAAAGGGTTATACAGATGTGCAAATGGAATAAAGATTCCTAATACAATTTCAAGCCAGGCATATAGAGATGGCTTATGGTTATATATGCAAATAGTTAGATAGCTTTTATTTACCCTTGGATGTTTAACTTAAAAGTGATACCACTGATTTTCTGCAACAGGATATCCCAAGAAACTATGGACCACAAAATAAATATTCAGAAAAAGAGGAACCACCCACTTAAACATGCCCTTCTTTAGGTTTCTTTAAGAAAAAGGGAAGTTGTGTTTCTTGATCAAGAAATAATTATAGTTGCATGTGGGCATTTCTTCCCATCCCCACCATTTTAAAGGTCTCTTTAAATTTAATTTTATACCTCATAATAATGATGATGATGATGATGATGATCCAGCATTAAGTATTTATTTCCTATTTGAGTAATTTCATGAACCCAATGCCATAATAACAGCAATTCTTAACCCACAATTGCTGGTCAAGAATGTTCTTCAACATGGTCTTGGTGCCTCAAATTGTAGCACTGAATAGGGTCAACATGATTTGGCTGACAGGTTCAACCTAGCAAAAAGAGAGAGTTTCCTCACATGTCCCAGTCTGCCAGAATGGGAAGGAGAAGGCTGTTCCAATTCAGCAAAGACTGCTTTGATCAAAGTTTCATCAAACTGAAATGTCCCTTGGATGTTCTGCACGCTCCTACTTAGCATACAGATAGCTATAGTTTTATTTACTTATTTATTTATTTATTTGCCTGCTTGTCTGCTCACTGACGTATTTCCTTACTGAGGCTTATATGGGATCTAGGAAGGGCTTATGGGACCTAGGAAGCATGCCTTTTCAGTGGCTACCCCACTCCCTGTAACAATCTCTCCACAATATTCAACGGGTCCCTACTCTCCTTGCCTTTAGAAAAGCTGTCAAGACCTGGCTTTTACCCCAGGGACATGGATCCAGTTGAGAGAAATCCTCTTTTAGTTGTTTAATTGTTTAATTTTTACATTTTTGGTTCACCATTTTTTAATTTTTTTAACAATGTAGGTGTCAGGTTTAGCCCAGGAAACTCCAGGAGACAATAAAGATTCAATCCAGCAAGGTTTATTTGGCTTCACACTATTCACAGAATCTTCCCAGACTGAGAGTAGTTCCCAGGGTCAGTCATAAACATCACTATCATTCCTCAGGGAGGTGCCAGTCTCATCCTCTTATCTCTCCCTCGCTCTTCTGGGGATGAGAGTACATTCTTTATTCCTCTTGCCCTTACTCTCACAGTAGGGTTATTTTTGTTACTGTTTATTTTTGTTATATGCCACCCAGAGTCACTCTGCTTTTGTTGGACAGCCTTATAAATGTGCGAAATAAATAAATGCCTCTCCAATCTAGAAGAATTCTGAGCCACTTACATTCCATTATTTCAGGAAGAAGATTAAAACAATGAAATATCTTGAATGACAACTAACAATAGTAAATCAAATTACAAGAGTATGTATGTATGTATGTATGTACGTACGTATATAGCCAGTGAGGAACAATAAGCACTGAAACACAACCCAGAGTGGGGATTTTCAAGTCATACTTCCAGGGATTTGGCTAAAAATATAGTGCCATTATTGTGCACTAATGTTTGATTAAGTAACATAAGCTAAAAAGGTCACTTGTTCAAGGAGTATATCGACTATTTTTTAATGAAACAGCTACAAAGGGAGAGGAAGAAGAGGGAGCATAATGGTTGGAACAGCACTGGGGAGACGACATTTGATCCCCACTCTGTTCTGAAGCATACTCAGTGCCTTGGAACAACCACTGTTTCTCACCCTAATCTATCTCTGTGACAACCCCTGTTTTCTAGTTTAGTACAAAAACATCCTGTAAAGCAACTGGTCTGTTGACCCCGTGTTGAGAGGCTTGAATAGACAAAATTCATCTTTCTTTTCCCCAAAAGCCTCTCCCATGTAGTACTTCTGTACAGTGCCACAACTGGTAAAAACCGATCACTATCCTTATCATTCAGCAACAAACAGATGATTAGGAAGAATAATCAACTTGCTAGGTACTTTTCTGATTTGGTGGCTAGACCTATGACATCAGAGATGGAATATTTTGATTGGCTGGGTAAACCAGCAGCTAGTTTCCACAGAGAGGCTGGCTTTTATGTATCTTCCACAGTCTATAAAACTGAGAGACTATTGCTCAAGAGAAGAAACATCCAGGAATGTTTCACAACATTCAAACAAGAGCCCATTTATCTCTCTCCAGCCATCCTTTTTGCAGGGAACTGAACATGTGCTAAAATCCAGCAACTTGTGGAACTACTATAAACAGAGTGACTATATTGAGTTGATTTGAAATTATCTATGTGATCCTTGCCTTTTCTTGTTTTTTTTTCCAAATGTATGCCTTTCTCTTTTCTCAATTAACTTTTAAAAAATCTAGAGTTTTGGCTTCATAACAGAATTTCTTACTAAAACCTTCTCTGCTTTCAAGACTGCATGGTTTCATAGTTATCCCATGTGTTTCACAAGTGCCTCTTCCCACACAAGATTTGTGGCATTAGAAATTTCTGGGTTTTGACAGGAAAATCCAAAGCATGTTCTCTTCTATCATCTCACAGCTGGACTGAATGGAGAAGTCCTTGGTAGAAGGGCTAAGACCTCCCTGCCAAATGAGGGCATGTCAGGAGATTCAGCCTAATTGGTGGCAACCTCCTATAATTATAATTATTTTATTGGAGAACTTGTAGAAGGTAGGGAGGCCTGCCTTTAAGTTTTCTCCTTTTCAGCTGTGCTACTGCAAAGAGCAACCAGCAGAATTCTGTAATCTTCCTCTAGTTCCTCAGAGAAAAGATAGGATAAAAAAAATTGATAGAGAGATCGTTTTCTTTTCAGGACAAGAGATGGATTAAGCAATTAAGCCAAGACTGTTAGATATCAACCAAAACAAAAAGGCATCCTAATATGGCACTTCAGACTGTGCGAAGTTCTGCACAGATCTGTAAAGAAAAGAGTCTGTTCATCACTTCATGGAAGTGAATAACAATTCCAAAATTCTAAGCCCTGATTTAAACTCATCCTCAATGTGCAAAAGTCACATCTGATCAACAATATGTAGCTGATTGTACATCAGTTCAATGATTAGTACCTTAGTTTCCTCTTACCATTGCTGTGTGCTGCTGGGTATATAACTGGCTTGCAGGAAGTCTCCCTATTATATATAAAATTTTGCCCATTCCATCTCATTTGCTCACCTTACCAACTAAATCATCTGATTATTATAGCAATTATATTTCTTTATGTAAAAACTTATATTTGGATTTTCTTGTTTTCCACTTGACTCTTCATAACATCCTTCCCCCCCACTTCTTTGTAAAATACTTATTTGAATGGGAGCTTGTAGGCAGATCCTCTCTTTAATTTTTTACAGCACCTAGACTATTATGAATGCCTTATAAATTGGCAAATATTTCTGCTATTAATGACAGGCATAGATGAACACATTGTTTTTTTCAAGAGCACAAAATTGATGCCCTTCCATGGCTGGAGAATGATAAGGACTTTTCCAAAAGTCATGTTAACTTCAGAAGAATAGGAGAGGGGCTTTCTCCAAGGCTGCACTGAACTTTGGAAACTCTGCAAGCCAGTAGTCTTCTTGCTGCTCTCTAAGCCTCTAAGACTAGGAGATTAACTTCTCTCTCCATCCTCAACTGTGGGAGATAGTTGTGGTTCATCTCTTACACTGAGACACAGAGAGAGAAAGAGAGAGGGGAGGAGACAGACAGAAAGTTGTACTGGATCTTGACTTCATCTTTATACTAGAAAATTGTGTCCCCACTTTTTGGAGACAGGGATATTTAGATCATAGTGAGGGCCATTTGGATAGTTAACCAAATGTGTTAGTCCTTCCCAATTGCTCATCTTTTAAAATAATGTGTGCATATAATAATTTCCCTTACTTCTAAGATGCAGAAAGTCAGCACAGATTGACGTTCACAGAAATTAGAAATTTCAGTTAGGAATTGACTGAGGGATATAATCCAAAAGTAGACATAGCCGTGGGCCAGAATCTTACTGCTAAAGAATGAATAGCTGGCTCAGCTGGAATATTTTTCCTTGCTGCTGGATTTGCTCACAGTGAGGAGAAACAATAAACTGTCAGCTGTGAGGAAAAAAGAATTGAACAATAGGGAGGAGGGGAAGGGAAAATAACCCAGCATACAGCATTTATCTCTCATTTGCCCAATTCACAAAGCAGAAGTATAGACTTAGGTCCCTGAACAAAGGGCCCGAGAGCTTTGAAGTTGCCCAAAATGTGGCTTTCCAATCTTTTACACCTGCATTTTCTTTGTTTTTCATAGAACTTACACTTTATTCTTATTACATTTCTATCTCACTATTCCAAAAAGAGAAAATGTCCAGGAAAGATCGGAAACCACTGAATGCCCAATCACAAACAATTCTTACATGAAGGAAAAATAGGAAAATCTATTGAGGTCTCTGTGGGTGCTTGTAAAGCTCTTTAAAAGGTAGTGGCATCTAAAGGTTCTCGCTGTCTTTGTCAAAACAGTGAAAACAGCAGTGC
This sequence comes from Liasis olivaceus, assembly GCA_030867105.1. Lineage (NCBI taxonomy): Eukaryota > Metazoa > Chordata > Lepidosauria > Squamata > Pythonidae > Liasis > Liasis olivaceus. The sequence goes on along the minus strand of CM061350.1, from coordinate 182,289,644 downwards.
TGTGTTACACCAGAAGCTCTGCTCTTTGGGTACATGTTTGTGGTGTCACAATGCACAGAGAAAAGGGGTGGTGTTTGTGCCACAATGCTGCAACACTGCTTGCATCGCTCTGGCTCCCCTTGTCTCCCCTCTCCTCCCATGAATGCCACTAGTAACATAAACAAACAAGAATAGAGGCTGGTCTCCAAAAATTGCAGGAATTCTATCAGATAGGCTACACCTCAGAATGAGCTGATGCTTGCGAGAGATATTAAAAACAACCAAAAAAGTGTTCTTTGAATACATTAAAAAAAAAAGAAGAAAGCCAAAGAATGTGTAGATCCGTTGCAAGGACAAAGTGGTGAATTGAGAATGGAAGATGATAAGAAGGCAGTATTTCTTAATTCCAACTGTGCTTCAGTCTTCTCTCCAAAGGAAAATAGAACATTAGTTGATCATGATTATGCCCTTGGGGGAGAGAGACAAGTGCAGCTTAGCATAGAGAGGGGAGGTAAGACAGAACAAGCTAGTTTAAACAAATTCAGGTCTCCAGGGTCAGATAGATTGCTTCCAAGTCCTAAAGGAACCAGCAGATGTGATCACATACCAATCTTGGTAATCTTTAAGAACGCTAAGAGGATGGTGAGTTCCCAGAAGACTGGAGGAGAGCAAATGCTCCCCCTTCAAAAAAGGGAGAGAAGGGGGACCTGGGAAACTACAGACTAGACAGCTGAATTGGGCAAGGTCCTCAAACAGATTATTAAACAGCATGTTTGAGAGCACAATTAATAAGAGCCAGAATGGGTCTGACACACCAAGTCATGCCAGACTAATTTTACCTCCTTTGATAGAGCTACCAGCTTAGTAGATCACAGGAACACATAAACATAACGTGTACCTGGACTTCAGCAAAACCTTTGACAAAGTCTGTCATGATATTCTCCTTAAATTGCTAAAATATGAGCTAGATTAGTGTTTCTCAACCTTGGCAACTTGAAGCTGGCTAGGGAATTCTGGGAGTTGAAGTCCACATATCTTAAAATTGCTAAGGTTGAGAAACCCTGAGCTAGATGATACTTCTGTCAGACAGACTCACAATTGACTGAATGATTGCACCAAAAATTGTTCATTATTGTCTGCTCTTCAGCCAAGGGTAGTATTGTGAGGAATATCACAAGCAGTGTTCTGAACTATGCTGTTCACCATTTTTAACAATGACTTGGATGAGGGAGTTGAATGATGTTTATCAAGTCTGCAGATGACACAAAGCTAGGAGAGATGATAATACAGGTAGACCTTGCTTAATGACTGCCCTGTTTAGTGACCATTTGAGGTTACAATGGCACTAAAAAAGTAACTTTACAACTAGTCCTCACACTTATGACCGTCGCAGTGTCCCCACAGTCATGTGATTGACATTCTGGCACTTTACAACCAGTGAGCATTTACAACCATTGCAGAATCCTGTGGTCACATGATCACTATTTGTGCTCTTCACAACTGGCTTCCGACAAGCCAAGTCAATGGGAAGCCAGCAGTTAAATTGCAAGTCGTGGTCACGTGACTTAACAACCACAATTTTAAATCACATGACTTAAATTTGTTTAACACCTGTGGTGACTTGCTTAATGACCAGATGGGAAGTGATGTAAGTCCATTGTGGTCATGTGATGTTTTGCTTAGCAACCACATCACTTAGTGATGGAGTTGCCGGTCCCAATTGTGGTCACTAAGTGAGTACTATCTGTACTTCAAAAAGAAGATTTTGAAAGATCTAGATAGGCTTGAGATACACTGAAATGAATAGGATGGCATTTAAAAGGGAGAAACGTACTGTAAAGTTCTGCATCTGGATTGCAAAAATGTAAGGCGCAAGTATAGAATGGAAGGCAATAGTGTATGGGGAAAGTATCTGGGTGTTTTTGACAACCACAGGCTTACTGTGAGCCAGCAGTGTTGTTCAACTGCTAAAAAGGCAATTGCTATCTTGAGCTATATTAACAGGACCACAAAATCCAAACACAGGAAGAAATTGTTCCGCTCAATACTGCCCTTGTCAGACCTCATTTGCAGTACTGTGTCCAGGTCTGGACATCATGGTTAAAATAAATAGTGACAAATTGGGGCAAGTTCAGAGGAGGGCTGCTACGACGGTGAAGGGTCTAGAAACCAAGAAATGGTTAAAAGATCCAAGTATATTTAGTCTACAAAAAGACAACTGAGGGGATACATGTTAGCAATTTCAAAATGTCTGAATGATTGTCACATAGTAAAGGGAATGGATTTATTCTCTATTGTCCCAGAGGGCAGGACCAAAACAAATGGTTTAAATTACAAGGAAGAAGGTCCAGGCTTGATAGCAGGAGGGATTTCCTGACTGTATGACCTGTCAGCCAGTGGAAAAGGCTGCCACATGAAATGGTGAGATCTCCTTCCCTTTAAGTAGAATATTTTTGAATTGTTATTTTAACTTCTTCTTAATATGTTTTCCTAATCAGAGCTTTGAAAGACTTGTGCTTGGAATTAAATGTTTCCAATAAGACTGCCATCTAAGAAAACTGGGAATGTATACCTGTCTACTTGCCTGGCAGTGGAACTGACTCATGCTGTGGCTAAGCAGGACATCACTAATACAGGGGAGACACCAGAGAGCAAATAAGGCAAAACCAAGGGCCATTTATTGGCTGAAAGTTAGCTACTCTGGCGTAATTAAATGTGAACATGTTGTTTTAAACTAAATCAACTGTTCTTCCAGTCCAGCCCATTGCCCTCTACCCTGAGAATGACTTTGAAGGACTCTCAGCAGTGATGGGAGGGGGTATTCTCAACCCAGCTAAGATCCATTTTACTGGAGACCTGAGGAAACTAACCCATGAGACATGGCACTCAAAGGATGTGCTCTGTCACTAAAGTATGGCTCCCTCCTTCCAATAAAAACACATGCACTATTTAAAACCAAGGAGTTTTGTTTTGTTTCATTTTTCAAGCAGACAGCTGTTTGATGCATGCTAGGAAGGGTTTGACTCAGGCTGACATCAACTTGCCAGTATGATGCAGTGCCAATGGTGAGGCCGTTCTTCCTTGGGTTCTTCCATCCATATTCTGCTTTGGACTTATCTTAGAGCCTTCCACTGTCTGAGATACAGCAGGTAGTAATGCAGGAACCCTGCACCATTTCTCTACTCTCCTGAGAAATCTCTCCTGGATCTTGGTAGAATTGAATCCTCTGTACATATAGAGGTATGCACAGAGAATTCTTTTTTGCAAGAAGTACTGTGATAGGGCATGCTGGATCCTGAGGTGTAGGAATTTCTGATGCATACATCTGTGAGATAGAGAACCAATGCCCACTATGTGTTTGTCAAAAAAAACCAGAGGCAACCCATGTTTCCAGCCTGTATAGACCAGAATTGTGGCCCTAATAATTAGGAGAGTACCGAGTATGGGGAGCTCTGTGTACAGTCACCAGCTTAAAACCTGATTATTTAAGAAGCATTTTAGCTGAGAAAATCTATCTCCTGCAAGCATTGACCTGGACTGCTATTTGTGCTGCTTGCAGAAATGTTTATTCTTTGGATTCATTGTGTTGCTGCTTATTTTATTGCTGTCAACTGCCTTGCATGAGATTGTTGGGGGAAAAAGGGTAAGGTAATTATTTTAAAAATAAAGTCTTAAAGTGCATGAAGGGCTAACTTGCTACAATTGTTCTTTAAAAAATAACAACTCATACCTGCATCCTGAGCTGACTCCCATTTGAAGCTTCCTCCGTGCATATTAAAGCTATGTAGCAAACTCAGTTTACTCTTCTTCAAGCTGCTATAATTGGCAATGCAGCTGCTACGAATATCTGAAACCTCCAAGTATTAATCATGCTTCCTATGTATCACCAGTAGTGCACAATACAAGGAAAATTAGGATATTTTTCTCGTCTAACATTCCCTGAACGTTTCAGAAATTCTCTCTTGAAATCCTCTCTCCATCATTAATGTAGAATCATTTATTATTTCTCCTTTTCTTAATTCTTAAATCGCCACACTATACATACATCTTTGTTGTAAATTTGTTTGCACAGTTCCTCTATTTGCATCTTCAAACATTCTGCTCGGGCTGGAACTGGGACTTTTAGATTGGGGTTCATCTGCCCCCTGAACTGGGCTGTTGGTAGTTTGGACCAACTTCCTGGCAGTGAGGTGTTCTTAGGATTGGCCCCATGTGCCACGTAGGCCAATGGGCTCTCCTGGGCAGGAAGGGCTACATCAGATTTCCAATCTGGCCTAGGATTTTGTCAAAGCTCAAGGATTTCTAAGCTTAAGCGTGTCTTTCTGTTTCCTTTGGCTTCTGTCATCTTGGCTAAACTTCTTATTTCTAGCTCTGCGCTGATAGCTGTATGCAGCTTTGCCTTGACAAGATCCACAGTGAAAAAACTGAAAGAAGGAGAAGCAACAGCAACATAAAGAGAAAAATACATGATGTTGACTGAAGGGATTGAGAGCTGTGGCAAACGACACATGCTTCAAATTTGAAATTAATTTTAGAAATGTGTCGGTGTCAAGTTAACCTAAAACTAAGATGAAGTGGAAGGGACAGCAGAACAGAATACTGGGGAAATAATGGAATGGCACTCTACTCATCCTTAAAACCCCATGGTGAACTGAAGAATGAAGCCACGTAGGCCACTCTGCCCACACTTATGCAGGCAGGTGGCACCTGTTCCTGCCAACCACACATTCTAGTAGGGACCAGCATGGGTTGAAGCAATCTATACACATCTGCCTACATCAAGAGTCCTATGAATGAGTCCACTAAGTCATCAAAAGCCTAATGTACATTCCATGAGTGTCATATCACCACTGGCCCACATTAAAAACCTAGAGCAGACGCAGCTTTCCTTTGCTACCTAATTTCTCACCTAACTAAAATAACCTCTTCGAAACTACATATCAAAGATGAAAGGAACTGATGAATGCGAGAGTGACTGGACATTCCAACCCACAAATCAGTTCCAGCTGAGCCCACTTGTCTTGGCCATTTTGAAATTAGAACATTTGTAGTTAGTTATAGCTTTGAGTAACTTCAGATCATTCTGTACTGAATAAAAAGATAGTGTCTTCCTTGAATCAATCTCAACCCTTGTGGACTGCATGTACACATCCTTATTGTTTTCTTGGCAACAATATGGAAGTAGTTTGCCACTATCATCTTCTAGAACATTTTTTATGTCCCAGTCTAGCCTGCTGTCCTGTGTTTACTGTTGTTCTCCCATCCAAGTACTGCCCAGGTCCAAGTCGCCACCCAAAGTTGCTTTGTGAGGTGGGTGGCTATATAAATGTGATGTATAAATGAATGAATGAATGCCTGCCTGCCTGCCTGCCTGCCTGCCTGCCTGCCTGCCTGCCTGTTCTGGGGTTCGATTAAGTCAGCTAGGTGCTGACATGTATTGTGATTTTATGTTTCATATTGTCTACAAATGTCCTCAATAGTTATGTAACAGATGTAGATGATAGACTGGGGTGACAATTTGAGGAACAGTCTACCTCACTCAAATCAACTGCTTTACCAGTAAGGCCCAATAAAGAATACAGATTAATGTCATTTGCTTAAGTTATTGGGAGTGCAACATTCAGCTTTTCTTAGTAAAATAATCAGTGTCAGTGATTTTTCAAAATAAAATAATGGAAAGAAAAAGACATCCAAAAAGGAGCAAAAGTAAGGGAGAAAAGAGAGGGTCAGGCAGCTGTGTAAGTAGTGATATATTCTGGGTAAACATCTATTTTTAATTTTTCAGCCCAAAATTTTCAAATAAAAATAAAATTCCATTTTGCATTTTGTAATGAGGATTGGAAACATCCTTTTTCAAGAAAAATAAACATAAGCCTACTGCCTCAGGCCATAAGCCGTCATTTCACATTTTAGTTTCAGCATAGCACAGAATCGGTCTATACATAATATGCCATTCCATTCATAATAGCATAGGGTTAAGATCCACCAACATACATTCCTGTTGTACTGGATAAGAACGTTGGCTCCCAGTCGCTGCATTCTTCTCTCACTCTGATAAACCAATGCCATGCTTTCCCTTATTTAGTCAGAGACAACTCTGCTGACTCCAGGGCTTTCAATGCGTCATTTACACCATGCTCCACCCGTGTCTCCCGAGGAGACTCCCGTTGCTGTCCATGTCATGGAGATGTGAAATGCTGAGCACACTGGAGATATAAGCTGACAGTGCTTAGGCGTGTGATTGGCCAGAAGTGCCAGGAAAGCGATACCAAAGCTCAATTCGAGTCTTAGCAGCTCCTTTATTTTAAGGGAGAGCTCAGTGTGCTCCATGACATATGGAGCACAAATGCACAGAAAAATCACTTCACTTAGCCTTTTAGAAGCAGGACAGTAAAAGAGACAAAAAGAAAGCACGCAAACTGTACAGAGCTAAGGTTTCAATAAGTCTGCTTTTGTTTCCTGAACAGTAGAAAGTGGTAGCTGAACTCAGCTGTACTGTAAAATGGTTTGTACTTGATGCTTCCAAATGGAAGAACTCTGGCTATTTTTTGTTTTTTCTTCTTCAATGGATTTTTTTTTAACCAAAAGAAAGGTAGAAGACCCAATGGGATAATGTGGAAGGTTAACGAAAGATCATGGTTACTCAGAAGTAAGCCTCATTGAATACAATGGGACATACTCCCAGGTAAATGTCAATAAATTTGCATTTTTTTTCCTGAAAAACAGTGCTACGCTTGTAAAACCTGTATAGTGTTACGGAGGCTGGAGTCCCACTAATTAAAAAAAAGAGAGAGAGAAAACAGGAGTTTCCATCTCCCCTTCAGTGGAGCAGATCCTTCTCTCTATCCTTAAACAGAGAGATCCAAACTATTGTATGGCCCTTTGCATGCCCTCTGAGAAACCAGACAAGTGCATGCCAAATCTGTTATATCTCTGTAGGGTGTTTTTTTTTTTTTAATAAATAAAGCAATATTTCAAGCAGCCTTATCTGAGTCAGTGTCCTCCAAGTCTGTTTATTTATGTATGCCTTTGAGTCAGTGTTGACTCCTGGCAACTGCCTGGACAAGTCCCTGTAGTTTTCTTGGCAAGATTTCAGAAGTGGTTTGCCACTGCCTGCTTCCTAGGGCTGAGAGAGAGTGACTGGCCCAAAGTCACTCAGCTGGCTTTGTGCCTAAGGTGGGAGTAGAACTCAGAGTCTCCCGGTTTCTAGCCTGATGCCTTAACCACTACAGTAAACTTGGCTCTCCAAGTCTGTTATACAGTACTAAAATTCTTAACATCATCAACCAACGTTGTGGCTATAGTTCAACTCATCTGGAAGAGAGATGATAGAAGAAAACTTTTTATTATTATTATTACTTTTGGATTATGCAAATATATGCCACAAGAGTCCTCACCTTAGAAGAAGCCTCAATTTCTGTGTAACTATGAAAAAGAAAACCCAACTGTCCAGAGAACAGCAATGTTTAATGAGAATGCATATTGAAACTAATACTGAAAAGAAGCATGTTTATTTATGTATATTTCAAATTTGTTACTGCCCATCTCACTGCAAACCGACTCTGCAAAGTTGGGATAGATTTAGGGATGCATTTTAGTTGCTAAAAAATTTAAGACATCCTCATTCTCTTCCTCATCATCTTGCCGTGGTGGACATCTTTTTAAAATTATTTGATTGCTTCAGTGCTAATTTTAGTACTGAGAGCTAGTTTGGTGTAGTGGTTAAGGTGTTAAACTAGAAACTGGGAGACTATGGTTCTAGGCCTGCCTGAAACATGAAAGCCACCTGGGCAACTTTGAGCCAGTTACTCTCTCTCAGCCCAACCCAACTGACAAGGTTGTTATTGTAGGAAAAATAGGAGGTGGGTTATAAATGTAATAGTTTATTCCAAAATGCCTCCAGCAAGTGTTTTGTTTTTATTCCATAAGACAGTTGATGACTTAAGAAAACAAAGATAGAACTTCTGACCAGTGCCCTCCACAGGGAGGGTCAAAATCTGCAACATAGCAGCCATGATGTAGCAATCCAAGCCATACCTCTTTTATGTATGCCCGACATCTTGCAGATTTTGACCTCCACTCGATGCTGATGCTTTTGGCTACATTTACAGGGAAGATACCTGGTATTAAAACTCAGAACCAATCAAGTGCCAATCTAGTTTAGCTTCTGTTCCCAAAGAGAGCAACTAAGCCAGTCTGGAAAGCCCTCCAGCTGCATAGCACATGCTTGCTTTTTGCAACCACAGTAACTGAGAAGACAGTAAATTTTAATACAGCTCTATCACCCCTTTTTTTTTTTTTCTAATTCCACTTTAAACCAATCTAAACTGGTGGTGTTCTCTACCAATGTACTAAATGGCATGGTTCATTCCTGGAACCTTCTAGGAATGGATTATGCAGTTTTGCACATTAATAGCTTTCACTATATCTTGCTTTAATGAGTTGCAAATGCTGAGTGAATTAGAAATCCCAGCTTTGTTAGATTAATGCATGTTCTAACATTAACAAACAAAAGCTGTTCCACATCATTCATTATTTTATACAGGTGTAACGTACTCCCTCTAACTCATGTTAACATTGCTCCACAGCTTTATCATTCTGGTTCTTTTCTGACTTTTCTTCAGTACTAAAATATCCTTTTTGTAGCAAAGTGACCAGAACTATATACAGTATTCCGACAGTAGTTGCATCATGAATTTATATTATACTGGCAGTTTTATTTTCAATTCTTTTTCTCATGATCACCAACATAAAGGAATTTGTCTTTTTCACAATAAACATACTGGGTCAACATTTTCATCAAACTATAAACCACAACTCCAAGATCCATGTTCTTAGCAGCAGTATCAGCAATTCAGATCCCCATCAATGCATGGGTAAAATCAGAATTTCCCACTTTCTACTTTGTTACACTGAACAACTTTTTCTATTTCTATTCTCATTTCCCAAGCTTGGAGACTTTTGATGCTCTCTAGCCAGCTCTTTCTGTTTTAAGCATTCTAAATGATTTGGTGTCATTAGCAAACTTGATAACTTCATTGCTCACTCCTAGTCATGTATGAAAAAATGAATAAAGACCTGATCTTGTGAATACATGGAGTATCTCTGCAATGCCTCAAACAGCTACATTTGTGCAAGACCTATGGAGGAAGAAAATGGCTCTATGTATCACTTTCCTCTTGCTCAAAAGTTTCCTTAATAGGGAATTATGTCCAAGTCGTGCTAACAGAGAGAAGCATTCCAATCCCTGATGTAAACCACTCAGAGTTCCCCTTTGATTTGAAGTGTAAATAGTGCCTTTTATAAAAAGCGCCTTTAATAAATGGCCCAGTGCCACTCCAACACCATTATTCATAGCCTTGTAGCTGCTCTTCTTGCTCAAAAGAAAGCACTTGGAAATAATTCACAACAGCACAGCATCCCCTGGAATAGTATGGATGCAGTTTTTCTCTTTCCACAAACATGCTCTGCTCTTAAGTATTTTTTTAATCTCGGACCATCTTTACATAATGGTGTTGTTTCAACATAGATCTATACCAAGCCCATATAAAGCAGGCACTGGAGGCCCAATTTCAAGGACAAAAAACAGGTGGGGCAAAGACATCTTCCTGTGGTTCTCTTTAAATGGGTCTTGTGTAATAGAAGAATTTTTTCTGCTTATAAAACTAGATTTGTTTTGTTTGATCAATAAAAAAAATGTCCATCATTTTTTGTTTAAAGCAAACTATACTCTGTGTTAGAAACAGAGACTTTATGTCAATGCTGTAAATACGATACCATGGAGTAGGGGGTGGGAGAATGCTCTGCATAAATCTCCTTTAAGCTGCTGGTCCAGGCAGCCCAGTGTGTCTGTGGTTCCACTGACTTGTTGCACCAATCTGGCCAAACTCTTTCACAGGCTTGTTCCTGCAGTTGTTTTAACAAAAGAGGCCTGGGATGTGCTAGTTAATCAACATGGGATTTGCCATCAATGTTGCAGCCCCAGTAGCTCACCAGGAGACATGCAATACCGTCTGCACGGTCCAGCTGATCTCTCTGCAAATACATTGACTCCTGTGGTAGTTGGACGATCCATGTGTTGGATTTAATCCAGGTATGGATTAAAAAGAATTCTATTATGGATTCTGCTGAAAACAAATTTGGAAGCTCTATCCCTAGCAGATCCATGGTAAAATTAATACTAGTAGAAATGAAGTTGCCATTTTATTGTCTTAGTTGGTTTTTTATGTTACATATGTTTATGTCTTCAATGGCCAAGTCAGTCACCTGATCTCAACCCAGTAGAGTATGCTTTTCACTTACTGAAGACAAGACTGAAGGCAGAAAGACCCACAAACAAGCAGCAGCTGAAGGCAGCTGCAGTAAAGGCCTGGCAAAGCATCTTGAGGGAGGAAACTCAGCATTTGGTCATGCCCATGGGTTCCAGACTTCAGGCAGTCATTGACTGCAAAGGATTTTCATCCAGGTATTAAAGGCGATCCTTATGTTTGTAATGATGTTGGCTTGTTCCATTACTTATGTGTTGTTTTCTTTTGCATTTATTACCAGATCTTTTTTGTGTGTGTGTGCTGTCTAGAGAAACATTGTCCAAATTGAGCAGTCATATAAATGTTCCAAATAAAGACAATATTTGTTCTTCCCCAGAAAAACATATATGATAGGCATAGATAGAGATTATACTTGCTTTATAATACAGATTAGCTATGAGTCTCTTCTATTTTTCTTTAATCTTTAAGATGTTTTGGTGTATTTAAAACTGTGCCAGCCCTTTGCAAACTGTAGGCATCTTCCCTAGCCCATGTTGGATCACCCATGTGATCATTCAATACTGTGTTCGCATGGCTACTCCAAGAATTTGGAGGGAAATGGGGACAGCCCACTGGAAGCAAATTAAGCTCTTTAAAGTTAAAGATGGAAGATATACCTTGACTACATCATACATTTTTTAAAAACGTAAATGCGATCCCATCAGATCTTTATCCAATTTAGGGGATATTTCTGCAGATCTGTTTTAAAAATCCTTAGAAAAATATACCAAAGCAAAATTCTGATCTCAGAAGTGAACAGATGAAGAAAGCAGACCTACACCAATCTATCCAGGCCTAACTTTAAAGTAGGTAACATGGCTAAATATAATGCTAGTAATTAATGATGGGTAAGTGCCTACCTAACAAACACTAAATGTATTTCAACCATATTCAAATTTCTCTCAGAGAAGGCTATCCTTGAATACTTGTTCTGTATGAAATTGTTCATCTCCATATCTTTTTGAATGGTCAATGGGCTATTCTTTCATTTTAAAAATTGTTATATGAATATTTAATGTGATTGCATACTTTGTAGTTGTTTGCTCTTTAATATTTCAATTTGTTCATTCAATTTTTTTCTTTGCAGTGTTGATCCTGCTTCCTTTTATATGTTATGCATGGTATACAGTACAATACTGGTACCATCTGTCCCACTGGAGGCATATCACTATGATACTATAATTGGGGTACAAATGTCTTACTTCCATGAAAAAAATTGTTCCTCTGATGGGATCAGCACTAACCATAAAAACTGCCTTCCTGGAATAGAGTAAAGAAATAGAGTAAAAAAAGTAAAGAGTAAAGAAATAGAGTAAAAAGAAATAGAGTAAATCCACCTAAGATCAGAAATACTTAGGTGAAGCCCCAGTGCTGCTTGCAGCACCCCCCCCCCCCCCCGCAATTTGTGCATGTAACTTGGGGTCCGCTTTAATTTTAAAGTAAGAGAAAGCAGAAAGCATTAAAATACAGCTCACAATCATATTAACAGTATTAAATTAGTTTAATTTACAGTAATTTTACTTAAATGCAAATCAATTTAAATTTTGGTTTTGTCATACCCCTCTCTTCCTTCCTTGTATAGGTCCCTACTAATTCCCAAGCATATTTGGTCTGTGATCATGGTAGGATATACCCATTGATCAAAAGGAGTTCACTCCTGTTAAATTTGAGCAGTACTGCCATTGCATTCTGTTCTAATGGCTGCAAGCTAATTACTTGAGCCTGTAGAGTGATGGACATTAAAATGCCTAAGCCCTCACAAAGTCTCCCTTGACCTAATCCAGGCACAGCTTTTGATGTGGTTGTCTTAAAACCCTCTAGGAACAATTCACCTGCGTACCATGTTTCTGTTCTGTCCTTGTCTAGTTCTTGAAATGTGGACCTTGGCATTCCCCTTAAAGGGCAAGTGAACCATTGGCCTAAAAGGACTTGGACACGTTTGATTTTAGCATCATGCTGACTTTAACAGCTATTATCCACATTCCTCTGAAATCTTACAAGTGCAACCTAAAATCTTCTTTATAGTCTTCTGAACTGTTGATCCCCATAAATGGTGGTAAAACATAAACTTCAGTTTCAGCCCCTGACATATCCTATTAAAGGACTGCAATAACCACTGAAAAAGATCCACTAACAAGACAATAACGTACAGTTCCAGAAACATTTATGTCCAGTTCAAAGTTCAAATTACAAAAACAAAATGATTTATATCAATTTGAAAAATAAACTGAATAGACTAGACTTCTCTAGAAACTTGCATCTTTTTTATTTATTTTATTAGATTTAGGCACCTAACTCCAAAATGACTCTGGGAAGCTCACAATTTAAAACAAGCAAGAATATAAGAAATACACAATACAATATAAATAAAAAAGATAGCATCCATCCAAACAATGCACTATAGATACAAAAACACGTCTAACAAAGGGGCCAAATGCACCCTACCCCAAGGCTGGAAGAAGAGCCAGGTTTTCTGGAACACCATCAGGGTGGGAACCACATGAATCTCTGGAGGGATCTCATTCCAGAAGGCAGGCATCATGACAGAGAAGGCATGCTCCCTAAGTCCTAATAGATGGCATTGTTTAATCAAAGGATTCACCATCCCTGCCAGTTCTTACTGGATGGGCAGAAATGATGGGAAATAGGCCATCGCTCAAATAACCTGGCCCTAGCTATGTTGGGCTTTATAGGAGATAACCAGCACCATGAAGTGCACCTCCAAGCCTCCAGATCCATGAAGGAGGGCAACTGGCACACAGGATAGGGCTGTGCAAAGGGCTTCTTGGCCACAGCTGCCATTTACTCTTCAAGCAGGAGCTGTGAATTCAAGAAGACTCCAGATTGTGCACCAATCTTGAATGGGGAAGTGCAACCCCATCCACAATTAAAGATGGAAAATCTCCAGATCTGGAGGATTGTAATAACCACAGCCCCTCAGTCTTCCTAGGATTAAATCAAAGATGGTTTCTCTCCATCCAGACCTGCCCATGCTGGTTGGGGAATTCTGCAGTTGAAGTCTATGCATCTTAAAAGTTGCCAAGGTTGAGAAACACTGATCTAGACTGATGCTGTGAAGATTACAATTGCATACCACTGTTTAGTTTGAAATTTTATTTGAAACAAATCTTGAAAAATCTTTGCTTAAAACATTGGAAAAATGCTGCCAGTCAAATGGGACAAAAAGAAGTCAGATTTGCCTTGGCAGAAAACTAAATAATTTGAAATGCTGGCTTGTTTTCCCCCAAAGCCCTGTTCCTCTACATTCAGTACTTCTTGAGCTGGATGTAGGCAGCAATGGCATGAAGCCGAGTTATAATACAAATCATACAAATTCCCCTTCATTATATTTCCAACTTTTCTCTATCAGTACTTAATGGGAGACATATTAAACATCCTGGATGCAAAATGTTTTCTCTCCTAAGTGTAAATATTTAATTTCTGGGAATTTTATATTTGCTGAATGTCTCTAAGTTGGAGCCACTACAGGTGGAAGTTCAGTTTAATGAGTATTTTATATTTGATCAACAATTGCAAATAGAATTCAATTAAAAAGGGGAGCTGGGTGGTAGTTTCTACGTCACAGCCACACAAAAATTCCAAGTTCATGGTCCTTACCTAGAAGCTGCAATCTCAGATTTCTGCCTGGCGATGGCTGCTGCTCTCTGAGCGCCTTCTATGCTCCGGTCTACTTTCTGCCTTATCTTTGCACTTTTTAGAGGTATCACCCGCTTCTTCATGCCTTTGATCAGTATGTTCATGCGGTATTTTCCTTCTTCCTTCTTCCCATCAGGCAACGTGGTACAACCATATCCATGCCGCACATTATCCAGCCATTCACCCTCATATTTCAGGCCACTCGATCTCTCACTTATGCCAAACCCTGAACGCTTGTCATTCTTCCACTCCCCCATGTAGGATTCTGTGGTGGTGGCATCTATGTCAGCATCAAAAGGTGGGAAGTCCTCTCCTTCCACTCCTTCTCCAAGACTGGCAGTGGAGGTAGCATCACTGCCTGTAGAGCTCATGCCACTCTCACTCTTAAGGAAGCTGAGTCGGCTCCTTTGGCTGGACAAAGAGGTCTTGGAGTCAGATTTCTTCAGTTTCCCAAACAAGGAGCTCCGTCTGAAAAGTCCCCCCTTCTTTAATTTGCCAGCATCAGCATCTGCATACAAGCTGAGAGCAAAGCCACCCCGGGTTATGGTAGGTGTCATGGGAACATGTTCCTGGTTTGCTGATGGCAAATCATGTTGTAGCAGTGTGCCATTGCTGTGCTCACTACGCAGGGATGTAAGGGAGGTTCTTAGAGGGTTGCGGACTACAGCTGCAATACCATATGGGACACTTTGCCGGACGCCATAACCATGGCGCATGCCATTGGTGAACTGGCCTTGATAGGTACCTGGAATCAAAAGCAAGAACTAAGTCTAATACACCAAATTTCTCTGGGAATGCATATGAAATCATAGTTATTCAGGCAGCCACAGCCTCTTCTCCGTCTTCTCATACAATGGTTCCTTATGGCAGAATAACAAGAAGAGAGCTGGACCTTCTCCCCAGTCAGCAAATACAATTTTTCCATCCCCTCTGAGATTAAAATTAGCATCTGTACACTGATTCTGCTGAGGGTGATATTCACTGGTGGCATACATAAAAGCACATCACTCATCAGGGAAAGATTTGCAAGTCTGGGAGAGAGGTGACTATTGTCCTAATATCTTCTGCTCCTTTTTAAAGAATATAAGCATAAACAGATCATCTCTGATTTTGATGTCCTATTAAGCAACGAGATTGTCTAACTAGATTCAATATTAAAAACAGACAATACTTCTTACTATTTGACATGGCATATATGGGTAATGGGGAGAATAGAGTGTATTGGCAATTTTTCTTCATATGTGTACATATGTTCAAGCATGTACACTAGGACTAAAATAGAGTTGTACCCAACTTAGATAATATGTTTCTAAAGCCCAGGAAAAAAGGATTTAATCCTGAAATATCACCATTGAACATTAACTTTTTTAAAGGAAATCATCTCAAAATAAAACAATATTTTACCATGGACAGATATCAGAAAATTCAGACTGCCCCTGCCATATTATTCTCTAAGTAAAAGAGGAACTAATAGGCCATATCATATGACCTATCTATCCATCCATACATACATACACACACACACACACACACAGTATTATTTGTTCTTCATCTGCAATATTACATGGAAGGATAGGGAAAAGTTGGAAGTCTTTGGTCATCATTTCATTGGTTTGCTGTCCAAATCCAAGTAATGAATTTCACCAAATCCCTGTGTCATCACATGGGATTCTAAAGTTCATTTCTGATGTCACAAAGAAAATAGTGCTGGCTCTAACAGAATGCCTATTTATTGTTTCCACATATTGTTTCCATGTATGGCCAACTAAAGCTTTCAAGAAGCCCATAAGTAGAACATTAAGGCAGTATGTATTGTATGCTACCCAAAACTAATATTCAGAAATATGGTGGTGTCTCTGAACCTGAAGTTTCCATTTACCCACAGGAGCTAATGGTCTAATCCATCACCACACCTTAGGGCAGTAAATTCCACAATTTAAATAAATATTAGTGGATAGAAGACATGAGGGAAGCAGGGGGAGATGGGAACCATGGAGAGCAACCTTCTCAGTTTGTGAAGTTTCAGGAGTCACAGTTGAAGCAGGCGGCTCGGCGTTGCCATCCAGACTGCAGAATGGGCTTTGTGTTTCTGGAGCAACAAATACATCTTAAGCTTAGTGGAGGACCACTGTCTCACAGTACTGCTCACCAATTCTGGCACGATCTACAGTATCTCCAAAGGACTCTTGGAGTAAGATGAAGAGCACAGCTGTCTATGTCTTTTTTCATACCTCTGTCAATGCAAGACAAGGCTGGAAGCCAGTTCCTGCCACATTACAACTAATGGAGAAAAGCACTATATGAGAGCTATGCTCTCTACTTTGTCCTGCACAGATAACTGAGATATCAGGGACAGGCATTTAATCATGAAATGATATCTCCCTCCCATAAACCTTCTCCTGACATAATCTGGCCCACCTGGCTAAGTGGTGCTGGATCTAGTCCTTAGACTAAATCCACTTCTTCATCAATACTATATATTTAGAACAAATTTACTCTCTAAGGACATATACACATTTAAAATGTTCCTATTCTGTGCTCATGCCAGTTTAACCTAAGCCTGTCTAGATTGAGACACTTTGGAAACAGGTTGCAAGATATTCAGACCAGAATATGAGTTACAGTGTCCTTCCATTAGACAATTCCCTTGCTGCTATGCCTTTCTACCTTTCTCTTCCAGGAAAATAATTGCTATCCTTCCTATGGGTGGGTTTTCCTAAGTAGATGATTGATTGATTGATTGATTGATTGATTGATACTTTTAATGTGTGTATGGGTGCTTGAGAGTGTATATATAGATATATACATTCACACACACCAAATTGAAATAATAAAAACAAATGTAAAACATCAAAATGCACATAAAGACACAAAAACAGCTTTAAAATTACCTTCTTTGTACCTTGTTCCATTATAATGGTTTCTGTACCTCCCTTTGCTAGCACTGCTGAAATAGCATATTGATTAAGATTTCTGCTTAGTAGAAAGAAGGTTGCTGGTTCAAAACTTGGCAGATTTCTTAAGATCATTGTTTTTATTTTATATTAATTATTATTTTTCTTGTGTAGCTAGTTTTCCCCTTGGGCTTTTTTTTTTAAATAAGTCCAGGAGCAAACTAGCTGCTCAAAGAAAATTATAATTAAAAATATTCGGCTGACTTTTAAATCAGCAACTTTCTCTAAGTTAAACGAAGAACTTAACCACTGTACTATTTAACTACACAGGAAAAAGGAGATACAAAACTGCAAGCATTCATTCGGTTGAAAGAGCTACTCTTCTTCTGCAAAGTAGTCAATTAATAGCTGAATTTATCCTGCAACCAAGTGAAGCGCTCTAGCTCAAATGAACAGGAGAACTCAAGGGAACAAAACATGGAAAAGGGTACCTTGGAAGCGGAGCAGAGAAACATGCCCTGAAGTTAATTTGAAGGTGAATGGGAGATTATAAGAGGGCAACATCACCCATTTCTGCCCTTCAGAAACAGTCACTTTTCTGTTCTGGTGATAGGGCAACAGGCAGTGCAGATAAGCCCTAAGAGTCTAGTCCTATATACAGTAAGCAAAATCACACAATTTCTATATAAGAATTTGCTGATTCAGAGAACCTCCAAAGTTTGCAGGTATCAAACATCTTTTAAACAATTAATGGCGGGCAGGGCAGAACAATCAAATTTAATCCCAATATTTGCAAAAGTTTTCCACATTTGAATAGGGTGGCTGGCTAGCATTTGTTTGTTTGTTTATTTAGCATCCTGGATGACAGTACTCCCTGCTGCATCATTCTTTTGCTGCATGTATTCTCAGTTGAAAACTATTTAAATATAACAAAAACCTTCTTTTCCATAGTGAATTTGAACTTTTCACAGAAAAAGGTTGGTCCTTTTCCCACCCATTAGCACAAAACATTAATTTTCCTCACATCAGAGATTCTGTCTTGCTTCATTGTCCACCTTTTGTTGACATGGTTACCTCAGCGACGAACAACACTACTCCCCCACCCCGAAACTTTTCTTCTATCCCTCACACACTGTTCAAATTCCATTCCAAAATTAGTAAGCCACCCTCCTCTAACTCTCCATTCAGCTTGGGTATCCTGGGATGAAATATGCTAAAGAAATACAAATATTTATTCCCAGTAAAGAGACAGTAGCTCCCCCAAGGATTTGCATTCTCATAGGCAAAGGGCCAAGGACACAAGAAGAATTTTTATAGACTCTGACCTCCATAGCTCACCAATGAGGTCTATCATGTCAACAAGGACAATAATCCTTAAGGATGCTACAAAAACTAGGAAGACAAGGAAGAACCCAGAAAGAAATACATAAAATATAATGGGCACTCTGGAATGAACTACAACTGTGTGTAAACCTAGTGAGCACCTCACAGACAAGACTAAGCTGAATGAAACACTGACTTGATCAGCTTCTTCCATCTTAATTTTCACTGCCTTCTATTATGCTGTAATATTAAGATAAGTTCCAGAAGGAGACAAAAATTCCTCACAAGTTTTTTTTCTCTCTCTCTCAAATATGTGTAGATTTAACATTTAAGCTAAATTGCAAATGAATGCTATAACTCTTGTTAAAAGGTTAATGTACAAAAAAAATATGAGAACAGGGCAAGGAAGTTAGGTCAGAAGTAATTATTTGGTCAATTAAAAGAAAATGGAAATAGAAATGTTGAAATGTCAGTTCGGATTTTTTAAAAGAGAAAAAGAAAATAAAGTCGGGAAGCAATTCTGCAGAATAGATATGTATTGGATTATATAAAACTGAATTTAATATTACTATAGGGTACGAGGCAGAGAGGGAAGTCAGTTTCTGAAGAACAGACAAGGATAAAGGATTCTTTTCCTACCTTCTCCCACCAAATATGACTTAAATAGGAGCTTCAAAGCTCCTATTCTAGGCTGTATCTCTGAATAAAAACATTAATACAGTTTGTTTAAAGTTCCCTTTTCTCTGTGTGTGCACGCGCGCGCATGCATGAATGCACAAAGATGTATATATAAGTAGTTTTGCAAACTATCCAAGAATGGACAATTGTTTAATTCACCTTTCTCCAGTGCATTCCAGATACAGTGGTACTTCTGAAATTGTGGTGTCAATAGATCTGCACAGAACCACATTTTGGAGGACTACATGACATATCAGATGCCATTAGGTTTTGTACGGGGTGGAAAAACTGTTCTACTTATGATCTGTTACTGTAATATCCTCTTTTCCAGAGATGAGTGTAAAGCAACATCCAAAGGCAGCAGGTATCTTTCGAGAGACTGGGAGGTGACGTGGTCTTGGTGGATCACAAGCTGAATATAAGCCATCAGGATGATACAGCTTTAAAAAAAAAGCAGATTCAGTCATAGGCTTCATCAAAAGAAATGTAGTGTCCAGATCAAGTGAAATACAGTTCTTCTCTACTCTGCATTGGTAAGACCACATATAGAATCCAGTTCTGGCCCCATATTTTACGAAGGGCTTTAACCAACAAAAGCAGGTCAGGAAGAGCAACCAAGATGAGGGGCCTGGAAGGAAAAATATTATGAGAAACATCTGGAGATTTGGGGAATGTTTAAAAGACAACTGTGGGAGGACTTGATAACTGTCCAAGTATCCAAATGGTTGTCATGGAGCAGAATTGTTCAGAGATGTTCCAGAAAACAGGTCAAGAAACAGTAGGTTTAAATTACAAAGTAGTTGACTTTGGGTGGACATCAGGAAAAAAGTCATAATGGTAAGACCTATTTAACAATGGAACAGACTACCTAAGGATACTTTTCTTTGCTGGATGTGTTTAAACACAGGCTGGATGGCCATTTATCGTGGATGCTATAGTAAGAGATTCCTGCACTGGGCAGGATGTTGGACTGGATGATCTCCAAGGACCCCTCCAACCCTTAATTCTATTATTATATATGCATCAGGCCCTCATGGAGGGGAACATCCCTAATTAGAAGCCCAACACATACAAAGAAAGGAATGGAAAATGTGCAAAACAAATCCTACACACTTGACATCAGGGAGCATCCAGAGGAGATCAGGAAGGTGCCTGCTATCAAATCAGACCACTGCTCCGGTTTACTTAGCCTTGTACATGTAATACTACGAGTACATGTAGTATGGGCAGCAGCATGCTTCTTTCCCTTTTGTAAACATGAACCTTTCCTGATATAATTCAGAGATGCTAACAAGTGGGCTTGAGATCCGTATGCATGTAGTGCTTGGATTTGAATGGAGAATCTATGGTCCTCCTGATACTGTTGGACTACAGCTCTCATCACTTCTGATCCTTTATAGCATCTGGGATGCGGGATAGCTAGGCACTTCATTCCACAGTTTTTTCCCTAGATTTTCTTACTAACAGAACTAATATGAGTAATGAGCTCCTGTAAAATCTTTCTGCTGAATCCGTATCATATTTTAATGCTATTTGAGGAACAATCTTTGGCTGGGTTTACATACTGCACTATGGTATGTTTCTGTTCATTTTGATTTGTTGAATAAGCCACAACCGTCTTTGTCTACAGAATAAGCTAAGCCAAAACCAAACAAACTTGACCATGCTAAGCTGTAATGTAGTTTCCTTGGGTCTAATTCAACATTCTGTGTGGACCTACTGTGATTTGTTTATGGTTTAGTGTAATGTATGAAATCCAGCCATTGTGGAAACTGTCTTACAATACTTTATTTATTTATTTATTTATTTATTTATTTATTTTTCAAATTTAGACACCGCCCATCTCATGAGGAATACCTCTGGAAGAAATGTTTTCATATAAAAGAAGGAAAAGAAAAAGAAAAAGATATTATTTGTGCAACTAAAATTGTAAGTGTACAATGGGTAAACATTCCAAAGTTGGTACCTTTTTTCAAAGTTAAGTCTATTAGTTTATTTCATCACTATCTATGAATTAAAACATAAGAAACTGCCCTCCTGACTCTCCCTGGAAAGGAACAGAAAAAGGAATAATGCAACTGAAGCACTCATGTGTGAAGACAAGCACATTCATAATCAGATTTTGACAAACTTTTTCAAAAGTATATAGCGCATGAATTTTCTTGTACTTGCTAAGGACACCTGGGAATATCCTGCAAACTGCAACCAGCTGTGCACATAAACTCATGTTCTGATTTCTTGGTGGCACAACAGGGAGATACCTTATTAACGCAATCTCCGTCACAAATAACCCATGCCTTGAAAATGTTTAATGTGAGTCAGGAGGCAGTGACATAATTTAACACCAGACAGCCTATTGTGAGTGTCAGTAATCTTATAGGAAGTTTCTCCAAGTTTTTTCAGTCACCAATAATGTAGTCCTATATGTATTCCATATAAGTCAGTCTCATGAAATTCAGTAGCACTTACTGCTAGATGAGTGTGTATAAGATTACAATCTATCTAATCCTAGCTATCACACAGATCTTCAAATAAGAACAAGTTATTCACCTTTCACTTATAAATCTATTTCTCTTGTTTTCAGTGAAAAGTTAACATAACCTGCTCACCCCAGTGATATCTACATATATGAAGTCAAACAGGCCAAGAATCTCAGGTAAACTTACATGGAAAAAATGTACCAATAAGAACATTTTGACACCTGCTGGTGAACATTTTTTTTTTCACTTGTTTCTAATGGCTGAGCATTTATCCAAGCAGGGCCTCACTTTTTCTCATTGCTTGTCTGGTTTTTTGTTTTTTTATGCACCTCAACTCTCCACAGAATTATTTT
This sequence comes from Liasis olivaceus, assembly GCA_030867105.1. NCBI lineage: Eukaryota > Metazoa > Chordata > Lepidosauria > Squamata > Pythonidae > Liasis > Liasis olivaceus. Next base: position 182,267,973 of record CM061350.1, on the reverse strand, counting down.
GCTGGACACAACTAAGCACTGATGAATTATTTTGCTAAGCACAAAAAAATTATTAGATCCAACTGTCCATAATCCTTGTCAGACTATATACTGAATATCTTAAAATGTAAATAAATATGTAAACATGTTGCAGTTTAGTTTAGAACAGCTGAAAAAATCCATTATTAAACAACCTTCTTCCTTATCAGGAATCTTGCACCAGATTATGAAATATGCCTAACTTCTTGAAGTTTGCCTTGAACTTTCCAGAAAGGAAGTGCAAATATCTGTGGTTTCCTAATGAGCTAGTTATATGATGGCATCGTGTCTAGTTACAAATTGTTTAACCGCAATGTTGGGTTGATAAAATATTCCAAACAAGCCACATCATGGCACATCAAAGATTATCTTGGACCAGTGCAAATTTTACAACTGGTTATGCACAGAAACATATTTGGCACATTTGGGTCTCATTAAATTGTCCTCAAAGTTTCTGATTTTGCGGCAAGCAGCTCCTTGTCCACCACCTCTGCTGGATAAGAGCTGCTACCTACTTCTGGATACTTCGTGAGTTGTTTGGTGGGTGTTCAACCAATCAGCAAAGGCTGACCCATACTATGGAACGAACACCCATCCAATGAGCATCTGGCTGATGCATCTTGCACTGCAAAAGAAGGTGATCAGTGATGCAATTGTAATTTCAAAAGAGGAACTATCAGGTGTCAAACTGAAATTGGGGAGCTGACACAATTAACCAGTAAAATACACATAAGATGCAGATACAGAGATTAATTCAGAAATGGTGATCAGAAAGCAAAACATCTGTGTGTGGAACATGTATATGACATAGACATAAAATGCAGACAAAGTTTGCATACACACACACACTTATATACAGAGGGAGAGTATGTGCACGTTCAGCTGCAATTTAATAAACAGGACACACATCTGGAGAGATTAAATATTACATTCCACTCCAGGGCCTTAATATGACCTGTTTACATCAACTGTTCAGGAATCAGAACTGAGTTATTTTCCCTCAGGTCTGCAGCTGTGGGACTCGCAGCCCACGTAGCACCTTCCCATGCCCCATCTGGGGAGGAACTGGCAGCCAACCACATCTTAGCCAGTCTTACCTCCATCAGCATAGGTCTCCGTACCATATCCATCCTGCAGCCCGTTATTCCAGGTGCCTTCGTACTTTGCTCCATTGCTGACATTCTGCCTTATCCCATACCTTCCCTTGAAACCATGGGTCCATTCACCTTTGTAAAGCCACCGTCCTTTGGTTTCAATCCCTAAGCCATGTCGCTTTCCTTGAGACCAGTAGCCCTCGTAGGTATTGCCACTGGGCCACGTGTACACCCCCACCACTTCAAAACCGTAGTTCCAAGAACCGGAGTATTCACCCTGACCCTTGGGGCCAGTGCAGATGCCATGCCCATGGGCTTTGCCCCCTTCCCAGCCCCCACAGTAGGCTCCTCCATCATCAAAGTCAAACCTTCCACCACTCATGATACACAACCAAAGTCAGAAAGCCAGAGATTTCCACTCTTCTCTTTTGCTCCTCTTTTCCTTTCTCTTCCCTTCTTCACTCTTGCCTATTTAGTCAGATTATGGCTCCATTAATGGAAGTACGATAGCTTGATTTGCTGCTGCATAGCCAGCTCGGCTGAGCCACTTTCCAAGAGCCCAAGAACAGGAAATTGCTGTGGGATAGAAGTCCCTGTTGCTGGAGGATCAGGGCCAGAGAACTTAGAAAGTTGCCCTGCTTGGTTCTGCGGAACCAGTTACACAAGAAGGCATGGGGGTGTTAGAGATATAACCGACTCGCTGGTCTTGGAAACTAAGAGTGGGACTGAAATTCCCCCTTAGCTGCACAGTTCTAGCCTTTACATCCTTTGGCTTCCTGCAAGCACCTTGATCAGGCCCCAGGCAAGGGTTGTAATTTTTTTTTCTCAACTACAGTAGTTATATTGGCTTTACATCATCCTTGCAGTCTCCTCAAAAATGCTCCGATGATCCATTGCTTTAAGAGCTCGCGCAGGAGCGCGCTCTCTTTAACCTTCTCCCCGAGGCTGTACCTATCCGACGTCTTGCTTCCTCGTTGCTTCTCCTCCTTCCGTTGGTTACTATGCCCTCCGCGAGCTCCCGGCCCGGCGATGCCAGCCTCTTTACCGCCCCATAGGATGTGCACAGCTCCGACTCTCCTCCAGAGCCTCTTCCTACTTTCCGCCGCCTCCTCCGCCAAGGAAAAGGTCAAAGCTGCCCTAACAAGGCCATCGGCTCCCTAGAGCTGCTCCTAAAATAGACCCCCCTCGCCCAGCCCCCTTTCTAGGACCCTTTTATGGAGGAGAGAGGACCCACCCCTTCGGGGCCGGAATAAAAATTAATAATCATCGAGAAGCAGGAGAGGGACCGAAGAACCAAGTGCGTGCTTTAAAAATAGCGCCCTGGGAAGCTCTGGGAACGACGGAGCGGGGTGGGGGGGAGGGGGCCGCGGTTTCTGTCCGGCTGTTTGCGCCGAAGTTTTCGGTAGGGTTGTGCAAGAAACACCTCCTAAGCACGAGGGTGGGGACCAGGAGAGCATGGATGGATCCATGAATGAAGAGGTTAAGAGGCAGGACTGGAAGGGGCACAACAAGGCAATCCGGGTTTTGCGAGCGGGTGGCCCTGTCGGCGAAGCCGTCTCGGCTGGGCATATTTTGATGGGCGGAAGAAGGAACGGGCTCGCTTCGGAAGATTCGGTCATCGGTGGAGCCGGCCGGGCAGAAGCTTTCTTCAAAGTTTCCGGAAAAAGCGTGACCATTTTTTGCTCTCCCCCGTTGGCCATTAAGACAACCGTTTGGTTTTGCCGCTGGAGGAAGTCGGTTTCCCTTCGTAAGCGCCGCGGCCACAAGGCGTGCTTCCTCCCCACTGACCTCCTCTGTGCTGTGGGGAGCACGGCCGGGTGCAACCGGACATCGGCTTTGAAAAGGCGTCCCGCAGACGGTCCTTTGCCTTCAGCCGCAGAAGGTTTTGCTAACTGTAGCAACTCCGTATGTGGTTTTTTAATTGGCTGTGCGGTATTAGCGCTTCGTATGTATTGGTTACTTCCGAGACCTCAGAAAACCACTCTCTGCTCCTTGCTCTTATTTAATATCTCTGCCACTGTCGCTGCAATCACAGGACATGTTTAATCAGCACTAAAATGTTGGACTGGGGGACAGCTAATTCTTTCCTTAACGATTGGGCTCATGAGTGACTTTGGGCTAGTCACTGCTGTACATTTCCTTGAAGAGTGACTATGTAGAGCAGTGTTTTTCAAGCTTGACAACTTTAAGATGTGTGGGCTTCAACTTCCAGAATTCCCCAGCTAGCTTGAAGCCCACACATCTTAAAAGTTGCCAAGTTTGAAAAACACTGATGTAGGGTTAAGGACAGCAGCTACAAAGTGACAGAATTTCTGAGTTCACACAACACATTATGATCAAGAGATGGCACTTTGAGCCAAGATGCCTTGGGGTTAGAATGGTCTCTTTTCTGACCCTAAGAAATAATTATGGCAAGAGTACCAAACTCTTTGGGATAGAGAACACATTTGAATTTTAAAAGCATCAAAGTTATCATCACAAAATGACTATTACAAAATTTCTAGTGATGGATACAGCCAGTCCAAAAATACCTGCAGTATTTCACAATAAGACAAATGAGTAACACTCAAAGACAAGTAATTTGCCCAATATCTTATGTGGCAGAGGCGAGTTTGAGCTCCCAACCCAAAATCACTATTTTTAATCCACAATTCCCTTTGAAGCCTCTTTGTGGGTTTAGTATTTTACACATGGTATAGATTGCCAGTTATGAATATAGACCAATTTGACCATTCGCTTAGAAGTACTTTTAATGGAAAGTGGGCTAAAGCTGATATATGATCAACTTATATTGAGGGATTTCAGTATCAAACACCAACACACATTTGCCAAATTATTCCCTTTGTTAGTTATATTTCTGAAATTTGTAAGGCTAAACTAACCTTATAAATCTTTGGTAGCAGGCATATCTTTGTAATTGCAGAACCCAAATGTAGAACTTCTATTATGAAATTCTAGTAGAAAATGTGTTAAAGAAAGCAAATAAGCAATCTCAATTTATTTGATATCCAAGAGATTGCTTTCTGCACTTAAACAAGCAAACCCCTTTTCAGTGGTTGAAACCAATCTCTGAAACTTTCTACCCAGAGAACTCCTTCCATGTTATGAAAACTAAAAAGCATGTTTATTTCCTGAGAACATATAGGAAACAGATGCTCTTTATACAGGAGCAGAGGAAAATGTGGAGATGTTACTTCTGACACTTTGTATAGTCATTTCAATAGTTAGTGCCAAGAATTCCACATTACATTAGCCTCTATGCTGTAACTGCTTGCACAGTGCAAAGTACACAATACATACAGAAAATGCTTACAGCACTTCATACATTCCTGTTTGCAAACGACGTTTGTCTCAGAGTTGTGAAAGAAAGACATTTCAAGTCACCCACTATCAGTGATTTGCTATTGCTTTTTTACTCAATCCAAACTAGAGAGTTCAAGCTACCCAGAAATGCAGCTCAACAGCGTTCATATAATAGAGAAGCAATAAACTTCCCTGCATCATGAACAGGATACCAACCTTGGATAACTCAGTGCAGTTGCAAATAAAAGTGTATCTCAAAAGTAGCATCTTCCTGGGGAACTTTTGGATCCCTGCTTAATTGGTAGTGTGAAACACTGGGAGTTCTCGACCAGAAAACAAGAGACCTCAGAACAAAATAATGGCTGCCTTCCCCAAAATTTACAATTCCCAGAATCTCTAGCTAGCATGCTGACTGTAAATTCTGGAAGTTTTAGCTCCAACACATCTGGATGGCACTAAGCTGAATTATGAGAAAATATCATGCAAACATTAGCCATTGCCACACTAGCTGTAAGAAATTGGATAGGTTACTTCCATGGCATAAAGTTTTTAAGATAGGTTCCACAAGGATGGTTATATCAAGGGAGAACTGGGTTCTTTCACCTTTCAGAGTGAATTTCCAGTTTCAACTTATAAACATATTTGTGAATTGAAGTAGAGGGTTAATATAGCAAAGAACAAACAAACCAAGACTCCCAAGTATTGCCTTGGGAGTAGAGTTTTCTTAGTTTAAGCCTGCCAAAATAGATTGGTTTATGTCATACAGATTACACATAGCTTGAACATATTATCTGTCTCTAGCACCACACTGTCATAGAAATAAGTATAAAAATTAACTTTGGAGCCATATTTGAGAGATAAATTGCAAACAAAATGAGCAGAACAGTCTCTGCATAAATATGAAATCTAGTAAAAGATGTGCTATTCTGATATGGAGCAAAGCTGACATCTAATGGTCACATATATGATTGAATATTAATGTCTACCCACTATTCACTAACCACAAAACCCAAATATTGATGCTTTGGAAAGATTCCCTTTATTGTAAAAGAAACTGCATAAACATGGTATTTTAGGTTGTATTTAAAGCAATACTGAGAAGGAAAACATTGACTTCTACAATTACAGATAATGTATTCAACTCAGCAGCAGTAGATTTCTGGAAAAGACTCGTGCATTAGAAACAAAGGTCAAATTGAAGAACTCAGCTGCTATGCTTCTGATAATTTACAATGTGTTTGCGTATGAGATCACACACATAATACATATACATACCTACAATGACCTACAGTCATTAGAACATACAACAATATGCGGTACTTGGCCCCAAATGTGGAAAGTGCTCGATTTCCTCTAGACTGTTGTCTTATAATTTAATGCCCTTAAAAAAATAAGCCAGTTAATCCAAACTACCAATTGAGGTTATGCCCTACATAAAATTGTATAATTCCCTAGGCTTGCTATTTGTTTTGCAGTCTTCTGATTTAGAATGTATGTAAATTCCTAATCTATGAAAAACAAGAAGTCTGCCAGAAATGCAAAGTGGTTTTATTACAAGCACAGAGAGCAAACTGCTTCTGAGATGGAGCATGATTCAGGGCAGATATCAAAGCCCTTTGTTCACTAAAGTTGACTGTTGTCAGGTGTACATCATTTCTGCCATGTGGGACATTTCCTTAGGGAGATGCAGGAAGTATTCCATATAACCTGAAAGGTCTTCAATAGTCACATCATCTACATGAGCTCTGGCTTGCTCAGAGCAAGATCTGAGAGAACTGGAGGAAATTCTTGATGGTAACAGCTGTGAGTTGTCCTGCACGTGTGCTGTTCTTTCAGATGCACACTGGGGGGAGTTCTGTATGTCAGAAAACATATACACATTCATGTTTTGCCATTGCTTACACTGGCATTCATTCTCTACGTATGCACAAAAATTCCCTTTATTTTGTTCAGACACAGACTGGAAATCAGAAAGATCTGTGACCTTTGGAATTTCTGTGGGGAGAACACCACCACCAGAGCAATTTTCAGTAACACTCTTTGGTATTCCAATCATGGATGCCTCAGAATCTTTGAAATCTGTTTGCTTTTTGTCGAATTCAAGAGTATGAGTGGCCTGTTCATTTTCAAAAAATTTCTTTGGCATATCCAAATCTTTGTTGCTTTCAGAAGCATCTGTTGGGTTCTTGTGCACTGACTGGCTACAGGAAGGCATTTGTTTAGAGCAGTGGATGAATTTAGGAGGACGGAGTACTGGAGACTTTGATCGCCGGCGACGCTGGGTTCTAACTGCGCCTCTCAAAGGTTTTCTCAAACACCTACAAGGTGAAAATGGAAAGAGATAGTAGTTCACTCTGCACAAGGGACAGCTAGACATTTAAAAGTGTGCAAAACGTGCCATCAAAGAATGTTCCAACCTTGAAATTCCTTCTGAAGAGCTCAGAGAGAACTATTCCAACCCATTTCAAATTCCAGAAGTGGCCCAATCTGTAAAGGGATCTCAGATCACTTCAGGGCATTTAGAACAGCCTACTTGTGATTGGAACATTCTATGATGGAACATTTTCCATATGGCTATTAGACGCTCAGTACTGCAATTCACAGAGAAAGTACATTATTTTTAAAAATGCGTTGTATTCTCAGACATTGGATAGAAATAATTTTTCTTGCCACTGACAAAAATAAAATATTGAACAACTGCTGAGATAACTCATATGATTAGCTCTTTCCAATTATATAGCAAAAACAGTATAAAAACTGAAAATAATTCATTTTAATGAATACAGTGCAACACTTCCATACTATCTATTCGAGATGCTAAGCATTAATGTAAGAACGCAGAGCACAAAACATTTTGATTTAGCGAGGTACCACTATAGTGCTTAAAATATTCTTCATATGGCCTAAAATACAGTGGTACCTCAAGATACGAACGCCCCACCTTACGAAAATTTCGAGATACGACCAGCTCCGGCCGCAAAAATTTACCTCGACATGAGAACTCCGCCTCAAGCTACGAACCGGATCCGCGGCCATTTGCCCTGCTGCCACATGGTCGCGGCTTCCTGTGGGCGAGATCGCGGTAGCAAGGAGACGTTCGGTGAGGCTTGTGGTGTGTTTTGTGGCGTTTGGAAGGTTTTTGGTGTGCTTGTCAGCATGGCTCCAAAGAAAATGCAGAGCCGTATGTATTTACATTGTGTAAGATCTTGCCCCGTTCATTAAGACTCCCGTGACACGTGTAGTTCACAAAAGAGGTTTACTCAAGCATAACGCAACAGTTACAAGCAAAGCCAGGACTGGCTTGGTACGATACATTGGTTCCTTTATACCTCCCCTCCTTACAGGCTGCGGATTACCAGCGCCCCAATGATCCCCCTTAATTGTCCAAATGGCAGGTTCAGCCTGAGTCCCATTGTTCTTTAATTGTTGTTAGCCCTTGGTGTGATCATTGCTTTCCTTGGGCTTTTGTCGCGCACACAGCCGGGAGCGGGAGCTTTTCCTCACGCGCTGATTGCTCTTCCTCAATTCCGCGGCTCTTTCCTTTGTCCATAGCCCTTGGCGTGGTCATTGCTTTCGCTGGGCTTTTGTTGCACACACAGCCGGGAGCGGGAGCTTTTCCTCGCGCGTTGATTGCTCTTCCTCAATTCCGCGGCTCTTTCCTTTGTCCATAGCCCTTGGCGTGGTCATTGCTTTCGCTGGGCTTTTGTCGCGCACACAGCCGGGAGCGGGAGCTTTTCCTCACGCGCTGATTGCTCTTCCTCAATTCCGCAGCGGCTCTTTCCTTTGTCCATAGCGCCTGCAGCCCTCTGGCGTTAACAGATTAGTGAAGAGGCACCAGGTGGCCCTTTCATTAGCACTTCCTCTTTCTGCGCTAAAGCGCGCCTGGGGAATTTCCTAGCCCTGCAACGCCGGCTGACACATTGAACCTTATGGGGAAATTTGCCTCGTGGTGCGACCAAATTCAGAGGGCGGATTAGCCGTATTTACATTGAACCTTATGGGGAAATTTGCCTCGTGATGCGACCAGATTCGGAGGGCGGAACGGATTAACCATATTTACATTGAACCCTATGGGAAAATTTGCTTCAGGATGCGACCAATTCGAGTTGCGATCAGAGTCACGGAACGGATTAAATTCGTATCTTGAGGTACCACTGTATATGCTTATTTTAAAAGCAGTGGTTTTTTAGTACAAAAATATAGTGTAGAATTTTTTAGAAAGCTAGGAATGTGTTTATCATTTGAAAGAACCATCATCTAAAAGGTAATGATAATACAGAAAATCCTTTTGAAACAAGAAGGTGTATGAACAAACTCACAAAGAATGTGAACATTCAGACTGTATATATGCCAGATCTCTGGCATATATACAGAGATGGAAATCTGGCATATGAATTTGACATTCATACAGTCTGGAGCTATACCTGTTGATTTCTAAACAATCTGTCCAAAAAATTGAGGGATACAGATCACATAGAATATGGCCTTTATAAATGCTCATCTCCACAACACTTTACTGTTTTTTTGAGCACTGCTCTGGACTCGTTTAAGAGGAACTGTGTTAAAATTAATGACAAAATTGTAGAATAGTAGAAGCTGGGTTGGCATAATCCCAATGCCATACCATTTAATCTTAACATCTCAGAAGGTTTTTCTATCCTAGAAAAACCAGAAAATTCATTTATAGGCAGCTCCCAATCTAAATTCAACACATGGAATTCATGAAGAAAATTGCGGCATGTCCAAATTATGGAAGACCATCCAACTGCAATATTGTTCCTAGATGCCAATTAAAGGAGCCTATAGAATGTCCTCCATCTCCTCTTTTTATTTGATCGGCTGTTGCTTTTTCTGATTTAAATCACTACTTAATTTGTTGTTTAATTTTCATCGATGTTATTTTTATTGTAAAGTGCTCTGGTTTCTTTTGAAGACGATATACACACCAGGTTTATTAATTATGTGCCATCAAGCTGGTGTCAAGCCTTAGCAGCCACACAGACAGATTTTCTTCATGAACACCAGGTTGGGTCAAGACACAATTGCATTAAATTGGTTTTAATAGGACTCAAGTCTGGCTAACTTAAGAGTATGCCCAACTCTTTTAATTATATATCTGGCAATAAACTTGAATTACAACAAGTCTAGTTAAACAGCTTGTGTCATAAGACCGCAACCTTCCATTTCTAGGATTTGAATACATGACATGGTCCTATAGTTTCCTTCCCTATGCAACTGAAGCAGTGATGTGTTACTTAAAGAGGTATGCTTCAGTTCTGTAGGAGAAAGATTCCCTTTAAAAGCATCTTCTCTTCCTTTTGCCACATCTGGAAAGCAGAAAACTGACAACTTGTTCTGCCTTGCACAGCAACTGAATATATCTCAGCTGCAAAGGTCATAAAAACACAATAACCCTACTAAATCAAACTATCACATCTTTCCTCACCTTCTTTGTCTTTTTTTCTAACTGATCATTCTAAGAAGTTATGTGGATCAGGATATTTAACAAAACACTTCAGCACTTCTTCATCTTAATTATTAATCAGAATCAATTCCTCTTACCAATGCCAACTTTCTTTAGATCCAAATGTCATTTTTACTTTGGATTCATCTGTAGTTTCTATAAATGATCTTGGAGATGCCCCCTCATTCACAGGGAGAGAAGCAGTGGATCTGAAATATGAGAAAAATATGTCAAAATAAGTTTAGAATTTATAATCGAACCTCAGCCAATTACATTGCTTAGCATAGTTCACAATAAGACTGTCATTGCAAATATACAACATTTACAACCAGCTCTCCCACTACTGTTCTTTCTTTATGTCAACAGCACTCTTAGTTATTCTGAATTTTACTGGAGTAATGATATTGAGGGATAGCAGGCTTAAATTTTTATACAGAAAAATAGTATGATCATGCTACCCCATACAGTGGTGCATCTGACTGACTGGTTATAATTATATTAATTGATTTTTGCTTTTAACCTTCTGATATTAATACTATGAGCTACTCAGAGTCTCCAGACATGGAACACCATGAAAGTTTCAGGAATAAATGAATGGTATTGCCTGAAATCTTTCTTTAAATTTTTCTAGATGGAAATACCAGTTTTTCACAGCCTGATAAATATAGTGGAAATCCTTGAGTAGTTTTTAAACTTCTTACTTTTCATACTGGCTGCTCTTTCAAAAACAGTGCATACTATTGAAAATGTTCTGGATTATACACAGCGTTGATGATGCCTGCAGAGTCTGTTTTTCTTCATGAATAAAGGATATTGTATAACACTTATAGCTGCATTTATTTTAGAAAATGTATATGGCTGCCCATCTTACATATGAACTCTTGGCAGCTAACAATAGTCAACAAAAACATAATAAAACCTGTATAAATCATGCAAACAAAAAAAAAAACAACCCTTAACACCATTGAAATAATTGTAATACAATAACCAAGGAACAAAACCACACCTATATTGGGCTCATCTAACATCCCGTCCCAGCACCTGGGGGAAAGGCCAGATACTCATAGCCTTCCAGAAGGCCAAGTGGGTTTGGACCCTCCATATCTTGAGAAGTAGGAGGCTGCTTCATAGGGCAAGCACCACAAAAAAGAAGGCATGGCTCCTCAGTCCCACAAGATGTTTAATAGAGGGGAACTGGAGTACACCGGCCCTGACAGGCAGATACTCTTGGAGATAGGCAGTCCCACCAGCAGCCTGGCCCTGGGCCACACAAGGTTTTAAAGGTAATAACCAGCATCTTGAATTGCACCTGGAAGCACACTGGGAGACAATGCAGCTTGCGTAACAGCAGTGCTACTCTGCATTTAAAAGTGGCCTAGTAATATCAGAGTATTCCCTTTTAAGCTTCCTAATTTGCAATCTACTTATGAGAAGAAAAAGGTAATGGGATGAAGAAACAAGTATATGAGATCCCCAACCTTGTGGGTCTGGCTTATTTGGCATTTTATAAAGGATTGTGGAAACAACAGTAAAATAGCTGTTTTAGAGAAAGGGCCAGAGAAGCCAGGCAAAAAAAAAATTAGGACACCACTGTTTATTTATGTATTCATTTTATTCAACAGATGCCACCTGACTCCAATTGACTCTGGCCAGCTCACAGTATAAAAGTATTACCGTTGTTATTAACAATAAACAATCAAAAAAAGCATATAACAAGTATATAAGAGGGCAGATCTGGGTAACAACAACAAAACATATCATATACCTACAAAGGGCTCCAACCACCCTAGCCCAAAGCCTGGGAGAACAGCCAGGTCTTTAAGGCCCTCTGGAATGCCATCAGGGTGGGAGCCACTCAGGGGGAACCTCATTCAAAAGGCCAGGCACCACACAGAAAAGTCATGTTTCAAGAGTCCTGACAGAAGTACTGGTTAATCAAAGGAACCTGGAGCATGCCAACTCTGTTGGAGTAAACCAGCTGGGCCAACACCATAGGAAACAGGCGGTCTCTCAAACACAAGCAATAAAAAACAGCCCCATTTTGATAAACAGGGAGTCAGAGGGGGGTGGATATCCACATGAAAAACAGCAGGAGAGAAGGGAAAAAACCACTACATAAAGGACCTTATAACTTTAAGGTAAATATAGACCAGTAAGAACGTGCGTTTATTAGGAAAAGTGTTCTAAACACTCAAAAAGCATATTATGCTTTATCCTTGGTTTCTTACATATAAGGTGGAGTGGGAGGAGGCACAATAGAAATGGTATAGTTTTGAGTAGTAGATGTAGAGAACAACCTGATCACATATATTTAACTTCTCTTCAGAATCAAGTAACGAAAGTGACAAAACTGGTTCTACTTTTATATATCATACTGCACAAATATGCTCAGTTCTTACTGATTAATTACATTGTTACTTACTGTTCTGAATCAACTCTTAGCTTTTTGAACGCTGCCTGGAGGTTCTCCTCATTCTCCAACATTGTTAGAGAACAATCCACTGCGCTCTCTCCCCTTTGCACATAAATAGAAAAATAAATTGAGATGAAAATACAGGCAACTTGTTTGTTTGTTTATTTTTCAAATTTAGATACCACCCATCTCACAAAAAAGTGACTCTGGGTGGTTAACAATAAAACAGCAATAAATATTAATTAAAATACAATAAAAACAGTATAAAATACAATAAAATAGAATAAAAACCAAACACATATGCAAATAATATCTTCTAAGATGCTGATGATCAGTAAGATGTTAACATATGGGAGCATCTTCAAGATGCTAGCCATCCCCACGGTTGGTTGCCCCTTTTTTTGCCCCATGCCAGTTGGCAGAGCCAGGTCTTGACTGCTTTCTGGAAGGACAAGAGAGTTGGGGCCTGCCTCATCTCTGGGGGGAGAGTATTCCATAGGATGGGGGCCACGGCAGAGGAGGTTCTCTTTCTGGACCCTGCCAGTCAACATTCTTTCATCGATGGGGTCCGCAGCATACCCTCCCTGCCTGACCAGGTGGGACAGGTGGATATAATGGGGGTGAGACGGTGCCTCAGGTAACCCGGCCCTATACCATGTACGGCTTTAAAGGTGATAACCAACACCTTGAATTGGACCTGGAAGCAAACTGGGACGCAATGCAGCTCACGCAGCAAAGGTGTAACATGTGCCATCTTTGGGGCACCTAAAATTGCCTGCGCGGCTGCGTTTTGAACCAGCTGAAACTTCCGGATACTTTTCAAGGTTGCCCCATGTAGAGCGCATTGCAATAGTCTATAGGGGAGATGACTATGGCCTGAGTGACTAATTCAGGAAAAGTCATATTGGACTTGAATAATTGTAAATTAGTGCATCAATAAGTTTTATATGAAAATGTAACAAGGTTTTTTGGTAGGATTGCCATTTAACTCCCGCTGCAGAACTGGAATTTGGCAGAATATATGCTACAAAAGAAAATTTAAGCCTTACTTATAACCCACCAAATTTAAAATCTTGAAGTCCCCCTCCACATTAAAGAAACCAGCAGCTGAACATGTAAAAAGCCTTTCAAAGGAGTACCAAAGCCTTCTTTTCCCACTTGTTATACAGAGAAGCTAATAATGATTAGAAATGTATACATAATGTAGGGGGTTGTGGTATGGGTATGTGTGTACACTTATCTAAGCCATGAGGTACAATATATGAATGGCCTATGGGCTATTGCTTTAGCTGAACACTATATGTAATTCAAATATATAGTTGAACATGCTACTGAATTCAGTATGATTTGCAAGATTAGGTTATACTTATTATTACATAAACGACAGAAAAGACCCACTATCCTTAACTGGTTTTCCCAAAGAACTTTTTTTTAAACAATTATTATATTTTTATTAGATTTTAACAATATCAGGTAACTACATTATCCAAGATATAGAGAAAAAGAAAAAAAGAAAAATTATACAAAATACAAAAGAGATCTACTGCAATGAGAATAGACAGGTACTGTACATATGAAAATTTGCCATATATATAAAATATACCAGATTATAGTCTATTGCTATTGAGATAAACCATAAAATCCATCCAGATTTGATAGAATTGTGGTTCCTGCCTCTGATGTTTCATTAATTTATCTTTGTGATTTTTTTCTAATGTAGCAATTGAAGAAGCCTTGTTAATCCACAACTTAATTGTTATATTATCTCGAGTTTTCCTACATTGTGCAATTATTATTTTGGCTGCTAAAATTAAATTCTTTATTTTTAAGCTTATGGTTTGGTCCTGTAAATAAATGTAGTTAGCTTTGGGGAGCATTCAATTCTTTTTTTTTTTGACAACCTCTCCAACATTTGGAAGAATAATTTCGAGGGAGGGAGGGAGGGAGGGAGGGAGGGAGGGAGGGATGCATGCATGCATGCATGCATGCATGCATGCCAATCTAACAGGAGTCAAGTGCCAATGATGTAGAATCTTCCACTGCAGTTCTTGCATTAAAGCTGAAGTGAATCCACCCAGTTTCCATAACTTCTGCCACTTTATCTCCTGTATGGGATTACCAAGATCTGTATACCAACCTTCCCTTAAACCATATGGTGGATCTCCTATTTCTGATTGCAATAACCTATACATTTTTGAAATTGTTCCTTTTGGTTGTTCTAAATAATGAAGTATGCTGATATATGCTATTAGAGGAGTTAAAGGGCAAGTATCCTTTATCAAAACTGTGTACTTACTCTTCCAAATTTGAAACACTGTTTTTGTGAAAACATTTTCAATCTGTTTTATTCTAGAAAAATATTTTGGGTGAAAAACCATTGATTTATAAACATATCTGGCTCTAACATAGTTTCAATTTGAATCCATAGTTCAGAAGTCATTCATAATAAATGGAATCATATACACTAACTGTGCTGTTTGATAATATATTAACAAACTGGACATACCCCAGCCTCCCTGTTTCTGAGGTCTATATAAAATCCTTTTATTTACTCTCAGTTTTTGTGCATGAGAGCAGAAGCTTTCTAGTTTTGTTTTGTTTTGCCAATATCTTAAAGCCTGTACTAGAATTATCACTGGGAAGCATTGAAATAAAAAGTTAAGCCATGCAAGAATTTTCATTTTTACCACTGCAATTCACCCTAAAATACTGAAATGCTTTGAAGTCCATTTTTCTATTTCTTTAATTTCTTCCATGTTGGTACATATTTGTAAAAATTTTATTAATATTTTCAGTAACAGTGATGCCTAAATATTTTAAAGATTTATATACTATTGGAATCCCTAGAACTGTAAAAATTTCCTTTTGAGTTTTTCTATGAAAAAAAAACCAAATGTGATTTATGAAAATTAACTGATGGTCTTGACACCTCTGCAAATTCCTCTAGCTCCTCAATATAGCTAGCTGAATAAGCAGCATTTGAGAAAGTCAAGATCATATCTGCAAATAAATTTAAAAGATACATCTTATCTCCCATATTTATCCTGTTAATCTGATTATTGGATCTAAGGGCTACTGACAGCACTTCTATAGTTAGGTTGAATAGTAAAGGTGATAAAGGACAACCCTGCTTGGTACCTCTTAAAATCATGATGGGATCTGAATCATATCATACCTTATTTGGGCTTTAGTCGGTCTGTAAATATGTTCGATCGTCTTACAAAAGCCTGCCCCAAATTTAAATTTAATATTTGTTTTAAAAATTGTATTTCCAGAGAAAAAGGCTTTAAATATATCTAAAGAACATATGGCTAATGAAGATTTATTTTACTAATTTGTATAATATTTAATAATTTCCTGATAGGGTTATATACATTTCAGTTTGGGATAAAGTCAGATTGGTCCATATGAATAATGTTACCTATAATCACTTTTAATCAGCTAACAGTTTACTATACAGCTTATAATCTGTGTTGAGAGGTGAGATGGGCCTATAAAATGCCAAATCCTAGGAATGTTTACCTGATTTAAGGATCAAAATGATCTCAGACTGTTTCCAAGATCTTGGTAAAGGTTTCCCCTGGTGCAAAGTATTGCATAAAAATAGAAATTCAGGTATTAAGATCTCTTTAAATTCTTTATAAAATTCCCCTGACAATCCATCAGGGCCAGGAGATTTTCCATTTTGAATAGTGTTAAAGATTTCAGTGATTTCTGAAATAGAAAAGGGAGATTCCATAAATTGTATATCTTCTGGAGCCAATTCCGGGAATGTTAATCTATTTAAATATTGATTAATTTTTATTGGTGATTATTTGAGGAATGTAATTGTTGAAAAAAGTTTGAATTGTTCACTTATACCTTTAATTTTGGTCACAATTTGACCATTGCTATTTTTAATTGCACTAATACACTTTTTCTTCTTCACTTTTTTCAATTTGTTTGCCAGTATTTTAGAATTTTTATTATCGTATTTGTTGCTTAGCAAAAATAAGCTGAGAGGAGATTTTATCTGTCTCCAAATCATCCAAATCTCTCCTTTTATTTATTATTTTTGTAAATACTATCTAAACCAGTTCTGTTATAGTTTGCTAATAAATTGTTAATTTCTAAATAAAGCTTACTTGCCTTTTGTGCTGATATTTTTAAAATTATGTTTATCTAGTTTATACACACTCCTCTTAATACTGCCTTCATAGCATCTCATCTTGTTCTCACTGATGTTTCATTTATATGATTTTCTTGAAAAAAGTTTCTCAAAGTTTGAGTTAGTCTTTGCTTTGCTGCTACATTATACAGTATTATAGGATTAAAGCGCCAATTATAAGTAAATGGAATGATTTCTTCTAATTTGAGAGTAATAATGACTGGAGTGTGATCTAAGTATTGGTACAATTTTAACTTGTTGCAAAAAAATTGAAAAAGTTTTAGATATCCATATATAGTTTACCCAGGAATGTGATTTATGTCTACCTGAATAAAATGTATGTGCTTTTGTTGCAGGGTTCATATTTGTCCATGTATCTATGAGTCTAAGACTATGTATTAAGTTTTGAAATCTCTTGTGCATTCTAATCTGAGGTTTTAATGCATTAATATTGAAGTCCCCTTCTATTATAAAATTATCTCTATTACTTTTTTTTCTGTTCATAACTTTTGTAGGTAACCGATCTGACCCTGGTTAGGAATATAAACAGATGCTCAAGTTAGTGTTTTATTATCAAATTCCCCTTCTATAAATATATATCTTCCCTATCTTTCAAAATCTTTTGAACCTTGAAATTTTTGCCACCTTTGAAAAAAATAGCTACAAGTTGGATCCTTGTGCAAAAAATTGTTTATCAAAATACCTAACATTCAACCTATTTCTTGTATATGTTTCTTGTAACATATTTACTTGAGGTTTAAATGATTTGACATAATTAACAATCTTTTTCCTATTAATAGGATCTCCCAGACTTCTAACATTTAGATTAATTAATTTTTAAAGAAATTATTTTATACTGTTCTTCCATTACCTACATTTTTTAGAATGTCTCTAATTTCTCTATGCAGTTAAGATTATCTCGCATCCAGAAAATTAAAAGCTTATTGGTCACAAAATCTATCAAAACATTGCCTGATATTATAAAGAGCATGTATAACATTAGAATTCTTTTCCCTGCATTAATACCCTCCTCCCATTCTCCCTCCTCACACTGAAAATCACCTTCCTCCATTATCCCTCCCCCTGCCCCATCCCCCACATTGTACAATGCCTCCATATCCAATCTCCCTTCCTTCCAATCCCACTCAGACCGATAGTGAAAAAATCCCAGATGTCTAAGTGTGTGTGTGACCTACTGAAATTCCTTCTCCCCCTCACCAGCCAATAAACTCCCAAATTTAATTACTATAGTTCCTTAGCCATAGTTTTATCTATATTGTTATTTTATTTAATTCTTTACTCTTACTTAACTCCCTTTTTCCCATTGCTCTAAACCTAAAAATTAAAAAAAAAAGTAATATAATTTCGTTTACTCCACAGCTCAGTGCAGAATTCTTATCTAATCTTCAGTTTGTAGTTGAGCCTGCTTTCCGTGGTTCCAAGGACAAATCATAGATTGCTTCCTTCATCCCTTGTTAGAGAACTCTGCCAACAAGTTGTGCATCTCAATCAAAGTAGAAATAACTTTTTGTCCATGTCACATAAAAACAATCAACTTGAAAGGGAATCCCCAGCTATATTTAATCTCGTTCTGCCTAAGTTTTTGTCAGTGGTTTGAATTCCTTTCTTCGCTGCAATGTAGTTACGCTGATATCTTGGAAAAAGAATATTCTCTCCCTGTCCCATTTAATCTCCTCCAGTTCACGTGATTTTCTTATAATTTTGTCTTTTATATTTGAATTTACAAATCTGACCAAAATGTCTCTAGGTTTCTGTGTGTTCCTAGGACAGTAAATCCACTGAGCACGTTCAATATCTTTATCCGTTAAGTTCAAATCAGAGCTCAGGTCATTAATTTTAGAGATGAGATAAGTAGTCGGATTGTTGTTCCAGTTTTCTCTGACACTCCTTTGATCCTTAAGTTATTTCTCCTGCTACGATCCTGTAAATCTGCCAGCTCAGTCTTTATTTCAGCAATACTCTTTTGAGCCTTGCCTATCTCCAAAGTATTGTTTGTAGCCATAGCATAAGCTTTGCTGGCAACCTGAGCTATATCTGCTATTTGCTATGACATTTCCTTAAATTGTTTATTCATTTGCTCAAACATACCTGCCAAGTCTTTAGTTACTCCTAAAGCATGTTCCCATTCTGTCTTCAATTCTTTTTTAAGTTGTTTTAATTGTCCAATTACCTCCATATCAGATGTCTGTGTCTGCGGGCAGAGCTTTCTTCCTCCATTGCTTCTTCTTCATTGCTGGAAATAGGTACTTTCTCAATCTCCTTCGGGTCTTCCAAATAAGCTTTGATCCCCTTTCCTTTTTGCAGAGTCTCCTTCCTTAACATTCTTTAAATTATTTTACTATTTGATATTTAATGAAGTAAACTGGCTGTATTAAAGAAAATAGCTAGATTGGGGGAAGAACTCAGAATACCATCCTTATCTGTGGCTAGACACACCCCTCCCCAAACAACTTTTAAAAACTGTAAGCATATCTATACCTATTTATATCTACCCACCTCATATCCATCTGTATATATATCTTAGTAAGAGTGTGTATGTGTGTGTGTGTGTGTGTGTGTGTGTAAAATCAATAATTCAGAGTGCATTTTACCCTTCCCCATCCAAAATTTGTATTTGCAAATGCGTCTGGGCATGCTAATCTGGTTTTATCCCCTTCTTCTCCAAAACCAGAAGTAATTCCTCCCTAGTGGTTGAACCTGAGATACATCTAATGAAGGGCATTAGCAGACATGGTAAATAATGGAAAATTAGTACAGAAACAGGCCAAAATGAATTCAGTGTTAGAAAAATGAGAAAATAACCAACACTGTGCATTCCCGCAGCACAGAAAAATGGGGAGAAAGAGTATCAACACACTGGTTCAAGGTTTGCAGGCTTGAACTTTTAAAACTACTTCTGAAGAAACTTGTATATTTTGCTTGGTCTGGCTGCAAGATTAGCCTGACCTCAATTTACTGTGAATAACTGTTAGATGGTGTCTAAGCAGTGTTTCAGAAGTTATTGTTAATCCAAATCTCATTTACAGTATTAAAAATGTGGTAACAGAAAAACCTATAAAGACTATAAGAGGGACATGCTTGCTGTTTTCCAGTTACAGCTACAGCTTTTCTCTTTAATATATTCTTATTTTCTTTCTTTTCCTTTTTCTTGCACTTTTTACTCTTTCATTCTATTCTTTTTTAAGTTTAGTTCGTATTAGACTTTACTATTATAATCAAAATTCTTAATGCATATGTATATGTGTGTGTGTATATATAGATATAGTTTGAACAGAATGCTGTAGTATTAAACTATTTTAGTTTTCTCTAAGCTGGTGCTTTCCAGATGTGCTAGGTTCCAGTCCCAGAATTAGTAAGTCCCAGAATTCCCAGCTAAGATTAGGAAAGCCTTCCAATGAATGAGCTTGCCGAGACTTTGCATTCAAATGTTGCCAAGTCTTCTAATGCATACCAAGTGAAGATAGAAGTGAATACTTCCTACCTGAGAGCTAACCACATTTATATCTAAATCAGGTATCTGGAGTATATACCAGTAACGGGGTATATATCTCCTAGTTGATGGAATGTGGGCAATAGTATGTTATCTTGCAAGGTAGTCTTTAGATTAAAGATCCTAGTTTGCACAGAATAGTATAAGCATTCTTGGGGTAAAACTGGCCTTTGGTTACACTTGTAGCTTATTGGCCAAAGTGTGCCAAAATTGACTGGTACTTCCTTGTTAGCAAGGAAGGCTGCATGAGAGAGATAACCTAGACTCTATCTTACTAAAACACATTATGCAAAAGCCTCAACTGACCAAAGATATGATGTGTGGCAGAGGTCAATATCTAAGGACCAATCAGATAATGACCACTGTTCAAGACAGAATAGAGGTACTCCTTGGCTGCAGTCACATGATTGCCATTTGCAACCTTCCCTGCCAGCTTCCAACAAGTGAAGTCAATGGGGGAGCTGGCAGGGAAGGTTACAAGTCACTCTGGTTAAGTCGCTCCCACTTTTTCTCCCACCCACAGCACCCCTTCACCTGCACACAACCTCCACTGGCCCTCCCAGACCCTCCCCCGGCCCCTTCCAACTAGAGTGCGGCCTGCTCCAGCCCTTCCCTGGTCTCCCCCACCCCTCCACAGCAACCCCATGCTCCTTACCTGGGACTCCCACCTCTTCCCGCTTACAACCCACGTGTCTTGGGGTTACGACAACAACCAGGACTGACATTACTAAGCAATGTGGTTATGTGATGTCATACTTTACAACCACATCACTTAGCGACGGCAATCTCGGTCCCAATTGCTGTCATAACCCAAGAACTACCCATATATACAAAAGCTCTTGAAAACATTTTAAGTATTTAGGTTAACAAAGTTAATTCCCTAAAAAATAAAAGTTAACGTTTTAAGTGTTTATAGCCCTCAAACTGGCACAAAAGAAGAAAACTGCAAGAAAAATGCTCACTTGGACACAACTCCCTCCCTGCTCCACTCTGTTGATATTCGTTTGCTCAAATGGTTTAACTGACACATGTTTCTTAGTTGCCTGTTTGATGTCATTGTGACTCGTCTAGGATGGATGTGTCATAATGTATTTGAAGTACATACTAGGTGTTGAATCAAAGCACAAAGAAAGCACAAAAGGAAGTGATACACCAAGACTGCTTCCTGGGATGCTCATCTATCAAATGGATGATTAACAGAAGGTACATAAAACAACCTGTCTTCAGAAAACTTAACTGAATGTTGGATCCACAGTTCTGAAAACAAGGCAAGTCCTCAGAGTTTATTTTTTATACTGCACACATAAAAAAACCTGATACATATACTTGTGCAAGGCCCAGAACATTTATGTTATTTTAATACTAAGGAAATAAGAACCAATTTATTTCCCCAACAGAACTGCTTAATAGTGCTTATGTAACCTGGCTGTAATGATTTGTCTATTGATCTCAATAGGTGAGTAGTTCAGTCTCTTGAATGCCTGGTTTATTTCTATTAGTTAAGCATCTCTGTCAAGTGGGGCAGAATACAATTGTAGCGTACAGTCTGATTAAAAGCAATATATTTGGTGGTGTGTTCTTGGTGGAATCTGGAAACACATAGATATGCATGGTGATCTGTTGATTTCTTGTATAATGTGGTGTTTATGTATCCATTACATAATTTTATTGTGACTCAAATAGTAGACTTGTTTTATAGGTACGTGAGGCCAAGGTTGATGGTGATGTAGAAGTTGTTGAGGCCTTGATGGAATCTGATAAGAAATTCTTATCCATGGTTTCAGATTAATTAATGAATCTCAAGTAAAGGGGGTGAGTTGAGAAAGTATTATTCTAGTTCAGCCATTAATATGTTGGCATATTGTGGAGCCATGTGTGTGCCCATGGTTGTGCCACAGATTTACAGATATGCTTTTGCCAAAGGTAAAGTAATTGTCATATAGCTAGTGATAAGGCATGATATATTGATCTTTTCCTGAAGCATGAATCACAGAGTCCTTGTTAAAATGAAAGGGTAGAATTACAAAAAACAATTTACCAACTGAACTATTTCCTACTGAAAACCAATTTCTTGTAAGGATGTTACTATTTCTATAGTTTAATTTCTATAAATTTTATATATGTGTGTGTGTGTGCACACGTGTGTGTGTGTGTGTGTGTATATATATAAATATTTCATAAATTTCTATAATTTCTTTTTAATGGTTTTTCTGTGAACTGTTAAGGAGGCAGTTCTTTTTATTGATAATCAATGAGCTTCCAAGTGTCCATTTACAAAATTTACAAAACTGTCTCCTGAATCCTTATCAGCTGAGAACCAACCCTTACATGATGGGTCCGAAGGCTGGAAATTGAAAGAATTATGGATCTGGAGATAGTTATTAAGCGCACCATGGAGTGCATGGTGAACTAACCAAGTCTGGACAAAATAAAGATTGTTCTTGTAAGGTGATGATTACTAAGCAAAAACACAAATATTTTGGATACATGGCATAGATATAATCAGCTAGAAAACAAAAGTGGTAAGGTTGAAAAAAGTAGAAGGGGAAGACTGGACCAGGGGGATGGATGAGATATAAGAGATTACAGGACTGTTCTTGAAAGAGCTATAGAATATTACTGGAAACAGGTCAAATTGGTGAGCATCTGTCCATGCAGTCATCAAGGGTGAAGCTCCCAGGACAAGATAGATTACATTCCATAGTAGTAACAGAACTAGTGGAGGTGATTGCAGAAAAATCTTGGTAATCTTTGAAAAATACAGGAGAACTGGCCAGGTCCCAGAAGACTAGAGGAGAATAAATGACACTGAAAACCATAGACCTGTCAGCTTGACATTTTGGACAAGGTACTCAAAAAGATGATCATGCAGCACGTTTTGACTTAGGTATGCTACAATTAAAAGCAGCCAGCACAGATCTGCTACAAACAAATCATGTCATATTAACCCTATCTTCTTTCTTGATAGAATTACTAGCTTAATAGTTCTATTATTGATCTTTGATTGTAACAATAAATTTGATTTCAGCTTAAAAGATAGGGGAATGCACAGACCTCAGAATCTCAGAAAAATCTTTGACAAAGTCTGTCATGATATTCTCCTTAATAAAGTGTTAAAATATGGGCTAGATGATACCTTGGTTTGATGGACTCACAATTGGATGAATGATTGCATCCAAAGAGTGCATATTAATGCTCTACTTAAGCATGGAAGTGTCACAATGAGCAGTAGATGGCTCTGTTATACATCCTGTTATTCACCATTTTTATCAATGACTTGGATGAGGGAGTTGAAGGATGCTTATCAAGTCTGCAGATGACACAAAGCTGAGAAGGGTGGCAATACTTCAAATAGAGAGAAGATTCAAAAAGACCTAGACAGGCTTGGGCAGTGTACTGAAATGCATGCACTGGAATTTAACAAAAAGAAATGTAAAGTTCTGCGTCTGGATTGGAAAAATGTAAGGTATAAGAATAGGATAACTTGACAATAGTCTGAGTCATTTCCTTATTGTTGCCATCAAATATGGCAAATATTTCAAAATGTTTAGTTGGACAACAAATAAAACATACGTATTGTCAAGCAAAAACATATTCTACCTTCTTTACTATCCTTACATTTGGTCAGAACATCTTGTAATTTTGGATGACTACCAGCCTGCATTCCTCCCCCCATCCTCTGAGCCTGAAAACAAGCTCAGCGGCAGTGATATCACCTAGTTGACTTAAAAGACACGTACAACTGCTGAGTACTTGGTTGGGAGACCACCAGGAATCCCAGGCTGGGGAAAAAATCCCAGAAGAAAGCAAGAGTAAAGGACTCCAACATTGTGGGCAAGGAAACTATGTAGACTATCAATGTAACTACTAAGAATGGGACTCGAAATGAGGGTACCGTTCCCTTTTAGGGCAACTACATGAGTAACATAATTCAGCAGGGTGCAAAGACATCCGTAACAAAAGACAACTAAGTACTCTGTGGCATTTACGGACGAACGTATTTATTACAGCGTAAGCCTTCCTCCTGCTTTACATCACAGGCTACTTAATCAAATGAAGTTGATGGAGCCGCGCTAAAACTTAGGTTAGTGTTTTTCAACCTTGACAACTTTAAGATATGTGATGGCTGGGGAATTCTGGAAGTCGAAGTCCACACATCTTAAAGCTGCCAAGGTTGAAAAACACTTAGGTTATTAACCAATCTGTTAGTTTCAAAGTGCCACAAGTCTTTTTGCTACAACAGAAAAACCTGCCCCTCCAATACACGAAGTTGAGAAAAGCTTCACCTGTGGAGTTTCTGCCTGCGACCGAAGCCCAGAATGCGAAAGAGCCGAGGTGACCGAAAAGGAACAGAAGGGATGCTTCGTAGAGCAGCGGGAATAAGACACCCAGCGCGGTGACTCAGCAGAAGACAACCGCTTTGGCGGGAAGAACCAGCTGCTCTGCTTCGGTGACAATGAGCGGACGAGGAACCTGACCGGCTCTGCGCAAAGGGAGCGGCAGAAAGAACATTTCAAACATTCCGCTTGCCCCCACGCGAATCCCCCAGCCTCCCCTTAAGTGGAAATAAAGGAGTGACCCGGATGTGCATGCGACTCACCAAGGCCGATTCCCGATGGGGAAGGTTTGGTATTCATGCGCGTGCGCCAGCCTGTGTCTTCTCGTTTGGCTACGCGCGCAAAACATGAGTGGATGGAATTGTGAGGAGCGGCCACAGAGAACTCTCGGTCCTTCAACGCATGCGCAACGGAATCGTCACTTCCTGTTGTTTCTATGTTCACTTCCGGCCGTGGCTCGTTTGACTGATTGGGTGCGTTTTGTCGGGGTAAGTTGGTTCTTATTTTCTCAGGTTTCGTTCAACCTGAGGGAGAGGAATGGAGGTTTTTATTTCCGTTGGGATGAATTGGGTTGCCTTCTATTTTGAGACCTCAGTTATGTCTTCGTTCTCTCTCGCCTTCCCCTTCAAGGCAGTTGCGTACCGAAGAGGCGAAAGTAAGGTCTGGGCCTCTTCTTCTTCAGCTACGTCATTTGTACTAATTTGTGCACTGTCGGGTTTCTTATTTAATACATAGCCCGACTTCTGGGTCGTCCGGAACAGCGGAAACATTCCCTGCTTGGGTCGCCGAAATGGGTCTCCTTGCTCCTAAAAAGTGACCGGGAGTTTCATGGCGCCTTAAAGGCGAACACGTTTTCACCCTTATCTTCTGTAGTGACTCAACATTAAAAGCCTTGGTCACATTACACGTGCAGAATTTCCGAACTCCGAAATTATCCTGGAAGTCACACAGTAATTAGGCTGTATAATGTTAGTGTTTTTTAATAGTGCATTTATTTCATTTTCAGTCTGCTCTTCCTATGAACATATAGATTATACATACCCACAGCATATTGTATCTTCACAGCACACATACACACACACCCCGCAGAGAGTGTTACAGTTGTTTAATGAGTATTAAAAGATTTGAAGCTGGTTCTCCCTGCCCTTAATGAAGGAGACTGACAGGTCCACCACACAGGAAGGAATTCAGACAGAAGACTTAGTTCTGAATACAGGTAGTCTTCATTTAACAACTGCCTTGGATAATAACCATTTGCAAATACAACAGTAATAAATGGAAATAAGCGGTAGTAAAAAAATCATTTTCTGAGCAATGTGCACACTTACTGCGTCTGACAAGGTACACCAGAGTGCAAGTAACGTTGGCATTGCTGCATGAGAGAACTTTATCTAAATGAGACAGCAGCAACCAGTGATCGTTGCAGCATCTATCTCTGTCACATGGTTTGCTTAGCGACCATTTTGCTGGAACCAATTGCAGTGGCTAAACGAGGACTACCTGTACATATTTATAGGTGCTGCTGCTGCTTTTTTGTCAGACTGAATTTCCAATGTATGCTGGCTCCATGCAGAAATAGATTCTTGTCAAATATATACTGAAATTCATTATTTTAGACACATCAGATAAAGTAGACCAGTTGTCTTTGACATTATGCTGTCAAATATATGCACATAGTTTGTTTACCTTGCCCTGTTTCCAGTGGTGGTCTTATGTATGTTGACCAAAATTACTTGTCTTTGTTTGACAAATGCTGTCAATCTAACTTTATAGTTGAATTCTAACTCACTTGCATATCCAAAGAGGCATTTAAGGAAGATGAAATGTATTTTTGTAACAACGTAGTTCATATGAAGTAACAGGTGCACTTTTTGCAGCTTGAATAATCCATATATCATAGATTTTGAAATCCATAAAAATACAAGTACAGTAGTTAAAAGCTGCTTTAAGTACTTAATCTTAAATACTTAATCTGTTTAAAGTACTTACTTTTTTGTCTAAGAGGCATTCTCCAGATTATAGGCCTGAAGTAAAGGCACACATACTTTAAGTTGAGGAAGTTGTGTTCTTATTAGTCAGTGGTAAGTTTGCTGCCTAAAGGAGTGAAATCCCTGAAACAGAATGTTGATCCTTGAAGAAGTTACTGAAAAGATGATGTGTATTGAAAGGTGACATGAATTGGTGCCTACAGTTATATCTCCTTTTTTCTAAGTATAAAGGTTGTTTTGAAATGGGCCCCAGAATTAATATCTTCCTTATGAAATGTTATAATTTTCTTCTGCCAGATATTCAGTTAAGATTTTTTCTGATCCTGTAAAGCAAGGTTCTTCTATTGCTCTGAGCTTTCAGATAATATTCTGCATTGTTATGATAATTCAGTTCAGTCCTTTTCAGATCCTCAGTCTTATTAGCCTTATTTATTATTTGTGTATATCACAGTAATTCTAAAAAACATACGATGTTTAACAGCAAAAATATAGTAGTATTATAGCAGTAGTATAAAACAGCTATAATGGTGTCAATCTGACAGCCCTCCCAGGTAAACCAGACAGGAAACATGACCAGATGAGCTACTTCTACTTTATTGATAGGCTCCATTAACAGAATCTTGCAAGTCTAAAAGCACAGATCTCCTGCTGTCCCTATTTACTGCCTGATCAATTAGGGCAGGTCCTTTCTAAGTTTCTTTCTCTCCCCGTTACTCAATTGGGGGCTCCTCCCCCTTTTATCAGATTATTCCCTAGGTAGCATCTCTCCTTCCCCCACTCCCCTGTCTTCCAAGGTCATTCTCACATTCCATTACACAATCATTATGTTTACTTTCAAATTGCATGAACTAATTGCTTGATTTCTGCGATGCTTATGAACTCTGTGAATTTACATCCATAGTTTTATATAAGACAATTCACTTTGTGCTATGGTATTTGATACTAATAGTTGTATACAGTATGTATAAATAGTGTATTTCTTGCAAAGAAGATTTAAAATTAGAATAAATTGGATAGAGCAGAGTTAAATTGAAATGATAGAACTTGATAAATCTTAGTGATTTCCTGTAGTAACCTTATAGTTACTTTATTGTTATTACATAATGGAATATACATCTTTGGATGGAAGTACTAAATAAGTAAATCATAGATATATGTACCCTTATCAGTTCAGCAGATTAAATACTGATTTTGATATACTCCTTTCTGGAATCATTGCCATTTTAAAAAATGTACCAAAAGTACTGTGTGGATGTCATTTTGTATGGGTGGATTTCACTGTACTTTGTTGAAGCCTCTCAATCAAATGAATTTTATTCTGTCCCACTTACGCTGTTAATATGACATAGACAGGTTCATTTTCCTGTGATGTATCCAATCTGTTGTTCATAACTACTCTCATCATAGGAAGTATCTGTCCTATGTGTATAGTATGATATTTCAGTTTTAGTTGAAAGACGTTTGTTACAGAGGAATGTTAAATAAAACACACTTAGTTGTGATCATGCACTGAATCTAAAAGTTCTAATACTCAGCTTAAATAAGAGGAGTCTCTTGGATTGGCTAGAATTTGCCTTAGTTATATCTAGATTGGATTACAGTAGTAGTATTTTGGAAGCCTCCTTTAATAGAATTTGGAGACTTCAGCTGATTCCAAATATAGCCACTAGGCTATTGGCAGAAGGAAGATGAAATGTTAATGTAACACGTACCCTACATTATTTGCACTGGTTAACCAAGTGTTTTTCAGATTCAGTGTAAAGATAATTGGACAATTTTAGATCTGTTTTTAGAAAAAAAATATTCAGGGGAGCCCTTTATTATTACTCTTTAATTTTATTGGTATAATTTTAAGGTTTTTTTTTTCCAGTATGTTGTTTGACATTTGTGCCAGACTTCTCCAACTTGTATTTATATGTTTATTTTATTTATTTATTTAAATGATTTGTATGGCTGCCCATCTTAAAACATAATTCTGAGCAGCTGTAATGGGCTGTGAGAATAACCTTGGGAGAAAAGAGGAGGAGGAGCTGCAGCCTAGACAGTGGTCAGACAAAAGATACCTATAATGGAAGACATAGACGAGGAGGAGACTGGTATGAGAGATCAAGGCTATCAGGAGGGAGTGGTGCATTCCAGAGGAAGGGGCAAGACAAGCACTTTCTCAGCCCTCAGCAGGACCATGAGAAGAAGAAGAGGCTGAGGTTAGCTCCTCCCTAGACTCTCACAGGGTATATCCGCTAGTAGCTTTAGAACAGGGTTAGTCTGGCAAGATTCTGTCTATAGTGTGTAAGCAATAAAAGAACTACATTGGACTGTACTGTTTCGTTGTTGTTCTTGGGCTGAACCTGACAGTACCTCAGCCCACAGAAGGAATGGGGGCAGAGAAAGCATCTCAGAAGGGACCCTCCCTAGTTCTCTGGAAAGTAAAGGCAAGAAAGGGGAGAAGTGCTTTCAGACTTGCAAGATTCTATTACTGTAATCTTACAATGAAGGTAGTATTAGTACTCATGGTTTTGGTTTGTTGTTTGGACTACCTCAAATGACTAACAGTGGCTCACAATAACAATAAAACCCAGAACTATAAAAAATCATGAAACCAAGACAAAACCCAGTGCCTCAGTCATCCCCTTGGGATGCCCCACAGCCAACTCCAGACATCCTCACTGTGCTCCAATACACATCAAAAAGTAAAAAGCCAGTTCTTGATGGCCTTCTGAAAGACTAAGAGAGTGGGAGCCTGCTGGATAACCAGCAGGAAGGAGTTCCATAAGGCAGGGGCAGCCATGGAAAAGGTCCCACTAGATGGCAATATTTCAGGGAAGGGAGCTGGAGCATGCCTACCCTATCCAATCTGGTAGGATGGGCAGATACTCTCAGGGAGAGGTGGTCCCACAAATAACCTGGACCTGTGCCATGTAGGGCTTAAAGGTGATAACCAGTACCTTAAATTGCACTGGGAAGGAAACTGGGAGCCAGTGCAGCTCGCGCAACAGAGGTGTAACGTGGGCAAACCTAGAAACACCAAATGCTGTGGGCGCCGCTTCGTTCTGGACAACTTGTAGCTTCTGAGTGGTCTTCAAGGGCAGCCCCACATAAAGTGTATTGCAATAATCCAAATGGGAAGTGACTAAGGCATGAGTGACTGAGCAATACCTCCTGGTCCAGGAAAGGGTGCAATTGGCACACAAGTTGAATCTGTGCAAAGACCCCACTAGCCACAGCTGCCACCTGCTCATTGAACAGGAGCTGAGAGTCCAGGAGAACCCCCAAATCGTGCACCAGCTCAGTCTGGGGAAGTGCAATTCTGTGGGGGGTGGGGAAAAACCCAAAGCCAGGGTTGAGTCAAAGTCACTTCCTCCCCATCCAGACCCTCACAGCCTCCAGACACTCAGTCAGCACTGCAACAGCATCACCTGCCCGGCCAGGGGTTATGATGTATAGCTGGGTATCATCAGCATACTGATGATACCCAGTACCCTGTGCTGTCAAATGACCTTACCCAGTTTAACCCATGTAGATGTTAAAAGAGGAAAGGCAAGAGACCTGAGCCCTGAGGCACCCCATACTGCAGGGGCCTAGGGCTCAACCTCTCCCACCTCCCGCAAGTACTGACTGAAATCGGCCACAGAGAAGGGAGGAGAACCACTGCAAAACAGTGGTTCCCACTCCCAGCCCCCAAAGCCGGTCCAGAAGGATACCATGGTCGGTAATATCAAAAGCTGCTGAGAGATACCTGAAAGGTATCAACAAGCATGACATGAACAATGCCATCTCAGTACTGTACCCCTGTCTGAATCCAGACCGAAAATGGTCCAGATGATCTGTTTCATCCAGGGTCCTCTGAAGCTGAGCACCAACCTCTCTCTCTCAACAACCTTTCCCAAAAAGGGAAGTTTGGAAACTGAAGAAAACTTGTTTAACACATTGGGTCCAAGGATGGCCTCTTGAAAAGGAGGCATACCACCCCTTCCTTCAAGGCAGGCAGTCCTACCCCCTCCCACAAAGAGGCATTAGCTGCTGCTTGGACCAAACCACATTCGACCTCCTAGGAGGCCTTAACTAACCATGAGGGCCATGGGTCCAGAACACAGGTGGCAGAACTCACAGCCACGAGGACCCTGTCTACTTCCTAAGGATCAGCTGGCTCAAACTCCTCCAAGACAACAGGGGCTCAGACATGTCTCAGTCACTTCCAAAGATCTGCCCAGCCAGAGACCAACTCCGAGTAAAGTCAAGCGACTAACAGATGCCGCAAATATTCCTCATAGTGGCCTTGCAAGTTCTCTCCTGGCTCCTCCTCACCCAGGAGGGACCTTGTCACTCAAAACAGGGCTACTGGGTGGCTGTCTGCAGATGCAATAAGGACGGAGAAGTAAGTACACTTCACCCTTTGTCTTCCTCCAGCGATGGTCTAGGCATCTCTTATGTCACTTCATCTTCAGAGCT
This sequence comes from Liasis olivaceus, assembly GCA_030867105.1. Lineage (NCBI taxonomy): Eukaryota > Metazoa > Chordata > Lepidosauria > Squamata > Pythonidae > Liasis > Liasis olivaceus. The sequence goes on along the minus strand of CM061350.1, from coordinate 182,237,249 downwards.
GCTCAGTAAACTGTGGCGCTCTACAAGCTCCACAAGCACTAAGAATCTGCACAGGCACAATTCAGCCCAGCTCCCCCATCACCTGCTCGTTCCAAGCAGCAGCAAGGGCGTCTGCCAAACTACATGGCAGAGCTTTGTGAAAAACGCCAAGCTCCCTCTGAAACTGCACTGGGTCCATCAGGCACCTGGGGCAGGCTGATCTAATAAGCCCTCCTTGCAGCGAGGGGCAGCTGCACTGAACTCTAGGGCCAAAAGGGAATGATCTGTCCATGGCAAGGGACTGATATTAGCATCCCCCAAATCCAGATCACGATGCTACTGCCCCAAGGCAAACACCAGATCCAGTGTGTGGCCACCCATGTGAGTTGGACCATGAACGAGTTGGACCAGGTCCTTGGCTGCCATGGTGGCCATGAACTCCTGTGCTACCTCATATCCCAGCCCCAGAAATGGCAGGTTGAAGTCCACCACTAACCCAGACACAGAATCTAGGAATACAGGCAGGGATGCTGCTACACTGCGGAGAAGAAGGTAAGTGAGCAGCAGTCCCCATTGATCCCTGCAGCCCAGCCTCACAAGTAGGGTCGCACATCCAGTGTGGTCTGGGACCTTGTATGCCTTCAAGATGTGTGAATTTCTCTGAATTCCCAACTAGATGGCTGTTGTTTTTATTCTGACATTTTGTAAGTTGCCTTATAAAGAGTGAGTCTAAAGCACATTTCTATGTAAATTGATATATAAAATAGTAATCAGCATTATCAGAGTTATGCAGTAGTGCATATTAATGAATTTCAGTAAGAAGTTTGTGTTTTCATTAAGGCATTCAAGTTTTAAGTCTTATTTCCTAATGATGAATAATATAGGTTTTTTTTTTCTTCCATAGGTTCAAATAAACCTTTCTGAGTGGTCACATATATCATATTTTCAATCATTTACAGTTTTTCATTCTCATTTGATATTAACCAAATGGCTTTGACTATTGATTTGCATGGTAAATACTTTGTTTATGTATAAACTAGGTTAAACTAAGAATGCTGTCTTAATATGCAAGGGATAATTTACTTAGTAAATGCATATTTAACCATTGTTGTCTAGAAAGTAGCTCATGTTGTAAAAAGCTTCAAAGTAATGCAAGAAATGTGTTTCCTGATGACATGGCTATCTCTTAAAATTGACCATGGGACTTTTTGTCAAACAACTAGGAACTTGAAAGGTGACTTTTCACAAATCAGTCAGTCTGTGTTGGAGTTGTATATAGTATGCATTTCTGTTGAATGTATGCCATTCTTATAGGCTTATTGCACTTTCTATTCTCTACATAAAATCAGTATAACTGTTTTTGTTGTTGTTGGTAGCACTCATTGTATGGCAGGCACAGTGGCCCTCTAACAACCTACAGATGGAATCAGAAGCTAAAGAAGGAGATGAAGACAGCCTGCAAACAGCTTTCAAAAAGTTGAGAGTGGATCCAGCTGGGTAGGTAACAACTGATTAAATTTATTTTTCTTATGGACTTGGTGCTTTTAATGGTGTATTGCTTTATTTTTGTAAGCTTAAAATTGGCAGTGAAGAAAGTCTTCAAGCTCAACATTCATGTTTGTATTACTCCAAATTTATAGCAAATGCTCTGTCTAGTAAGGGAACTGGGAGGTTTCATTCCCTAGCATTGAATTCAACTCATAAAATCTGTGTAAGATATGCATGGATCACTTAGTTGGTTCAGGATCTTATATTTGTTTTTATATCTAAGTGGTTCAATTCTAGCTATATGTCTGTTGGAAGCAAGGCAGAATTCTGTCACTATTTTACTCCTAGATCCTGATACCAAAGACTGTTCTTATATAGATCTGCTGAGCAGTTTCAGATTTAAAAGTTTAAAAGTGGAGTCTTTAAAAGTAGAGTCCTTTCACAGTTATCTAGCATTCAGAAGAATTTAAGATTTTATTTATTTATTTAGCAGATTTTGATGGCCACTCATCTTAATCAAATAATTCTGGGCAGCTGACAGAAACATAATAAACACAATAAAGGGACCACACACACACCCCCCCCAACAATTAAAAACATAATTGAGGCACTGTTAACATTTCTCTAACAGCGTATAAAACTGAACACATATACCAGGTTCCACTAGCAACCTGGCCCCAATTCCTTCAGGGCCTTCCAGCAGGAAGTCCGGTAGAGCTGGGGCCATCCAAATCTCAGGGGGAAGGTTGCCTTGACAGGGAAGGCACACCTCCTAGGCCCCACTATGTGACAGAAAGGTTGCTTTACAGAGGGACCTGGAGTATGCCTTCCCTGCCAGATCTGGTGGGATGGGCAGAAACCACTGTAGAAAGGCGGTCCTGCAAGTAATGAGGCCCATGCCATGTAGATACTTTCTATTTTAACTTTTGGGCTAAGGATTCTTAAGGCAAAGATGCAACATTATTTTCTTTCACTTACTTACAAATTCCTTGAGCAACTGTTCTAGGTTTATTTCCTTTGTCTCAGATTTTTATGTCCACTCTTCAGACAAAGCCTAACTCTCACATAATGCTAAGCCATATTTGGCCTAGCATGATGAACAACCAGACTGTTGGCTTATTCAACAGTGGTTAAATTGAATCCATGTGTAACGTTACCTATAATTTCAGTCTCAGTTTTCACCTATTCTACCCATTGAAACTGTTCTTCACAATTAAGTTCAAATCATGTTGTTCAAATCAATTACATTTCCCACTCTGCAGAAATAAATTTGATTTTAGTAGCTTTAATATTTTTAAACATGACATATAGAAGCACTTGTTCCAGGCAGTTGGGCTTACATGGTATGTTTACAGTTCCTGGCTAATCAGTTTTAGTAGTAGTTGCTCATTTTATTAAGCCAGAGTCTTATCCACAATTCCTTTTTTATAGATGTAAATGTGAGAATTGATTACAAATAGTCCTCAACTTACAATGGCAATTGGGACTCGAATTTCTGTCACTAAGTGATGCAGTTGTAAAGTGCAACCGCATCGCTTAGTGGTGGCAATTTCTGCAGTCCTGGTTGCCATTGTTAACTGAATCCCACAGTCACTAGGCAAGGCAACTTCCTCCCGGCTTCTCACAACCAAAGTCAGTGGGGAAGCCAGCAAGAAGTTGCAAGTCCCAGGCCCACAGGCAGGTAAGTGGCTGCTTCCAGGTGGAGGAGGGGTGCACAACAGGCGTGGGTTGGGGGGTGCGAGGGAGTGTGCAAGAGACGTAGGTCAGGGAGAGTGCACGAGTGGCTGGTGTGGCGCAAGCACAGAGGGGCTGGGGAGGGTGCGCGGGTGGAGGAGACATACTCCAGCAACATGTGAACTTCCCTGCAAGCTTTCCAATTGACTTTCTGGGGAACCCAGCAGGGAAGGTTGCAAATGGCGTTCAGGTGATCGTGGGGTGCTTGACAACCAGTTGTAAGTGTGAATGGGTTGCCAAGCACCCAGTTCGCGATCATGTGACCGTGGGGGTGCTTGGATGGCTGGATCTCCAAGGACCGGTCCTAACCATCATTCATTCAACACTGTCATAACTTTGAACAGCCACTGACCAAATGGTCATAAGTCAAGAACTACCTGTACTCGAGAACTGCCTATACAGAATAGAATTTTAATATCCCATCTGCTCCTTAAATCAGATCTTCTGTTAGTGAAGGAACGGGATTGAGAACTCCAGGCAGAGCAACTATTGATGGAGGCTGGCATCAAATTGTCTGTTCAAGAGAGATTTGGCACAGGTAAGAAAAATCACTAGTAAATGTATGTTCAAGAACTACTGTTTATTTCAAACTTCTTTTTATCTTCCAGTATTTGGCTAATATGAATATCTAGAAAATAGGGTGAAGCTTACTGTACAGTGATCTGTTTGCATGTTGCTTCTGCCTTCCTCTGATGCTTTGCCTGATTGGGAATTTATTTGGAAGTAATTGGAAGAAATGCAGTGGCTTATTTTAATTGCATCAAATACTCATAATGATATTTCTTTCTGATTAGGTTATAGTTGCAACCCTTAAAATCCCAGTTTTGTCCCAGTTTTTTCAGGGACAAAAGTCACAAGACACATGACATGAAGTTATATCATCCATAGAACTAGAGCAAATAATTTAATATTCCTATGTTGGAATATATTTTGTTCTAGAGTTAGTTTCTGCTAATGTTGCTGCTTTCCGTTACAGGGGTGCACGGAAGCCCTTGAGAGGGGCAACAAGGCCACAGCGTCGCAGGCGTTCCAAATCTCCTGTTCTGCATCCCCCAAAGTTTACATACTGCAGCATGAAAGCATCTTCTGTAAATAACCAACTGAAACACAAAAGTCAGATTGATGCTTCAAAAAATAAAATTGGTCCAGATCCTAATGTTTCAGAAGAGGTGTACCTAAGTGGAAAGAAGTGTCCGCTTTTTGACAGCAGCAACTGCAGAAAAAGCAGAGCAGGACATCAGAAAACATTTACTAGTGTGCAGTCTTCAAAGAATTTGGGAAGGAATTGCCATGCTTTTTCTTTGACCTTTGAAACCAGCCTGGATCCTAGCCAGCCTTCAGATTTCCAGTCTCTCTCCAAGCTGAGTTATGAGAAGCAGTGCCCGTGCATGGACAAAGAATGGCAAGCAATAGAAACATACTCCTTTTCTGGTTTGCGGAGCGTCTTATCAGAGTGTGAAAAAGCAGTCCTGGAAGTGCGTTCACAGTCTTTGCCAAACCGATCACCTTCTAGTACAGGTTCGTCAGGCTCTGCCCGGTCTTGTTCTGAGCAAGCTCGAGTCTTTGTGGATGATGTGACTATTGAAGATCTTTCTGGGTACATGGAGTATTACTTATATATTCCCAAGAAAATGTCTCACATGGCAGAGATGATGTACACTTGAGATGAGAATCATGGGTTTGAAATTCAGTGGTGGTAGTGAGATGTTTCCTCAGTGCTGTAGATGGAAATGTGTCCATTGTCAATGCTGCGTGTTTGATCAAATGTTTATTTGCACCATATAATGTAGTTTTTTAAATAAAGTTAAAAAGACAATATATGTTTAAAGGTGCATTGCATTAAATTAGAGATTTAAGAATGTACCTGGATAAAGTTTTTCTCCTCTTGATACAATCTAAAGTTCTCTCCGTTTTAAGAACCTTAAACAAGAATTTTCTTTAAATAAAAGTTTTCCTAAAATGCAGCAAATTTTGTAGATTTCGAATTAAATTTATCAAGTTAAGTAAAAGATTAATCAGATCTACTGTTGGGTCTCTAGATAAATTTGCAGTAAATTGGCAGGGATTTTCATTTTTGGAATTTTTTTTCATGAAAGCAATATTTTTTCATGCTCTGAAGTGAAGAAAGCTTGGGCTAAATAGGAATGGACTTTTTTTGTGACAGAACTTTGAGCTCATATCAGCTCTCATAATGAAAAAAAACACCTTAGGCTCAGGCGGTTGCACAAATATCTTCTTAATTTAGCCTGTAAGCATAGGACTTTAGTTAACACATTATGCTAAACCAAAATGTTATTTAGTTTGACAAGCATGACTTGCAACTGGCTCTAAATGGTTGGATTTCTTAGGAAGAAAACAAATAGATCCAACAAGCCTAAAGACTACTCAATCCTGCTTTAGTCAGATATTTCAGATGAGTGAAAAGTTAAAATAGTTATGTGCAGCTCCTTGTATAGGATTGAACGTGAGTCTGTGTAATTTTCAAAGGAGCAGATAATATATTTTTAGCATAATTGAAATTTTCTCCTGAATAATTTTGCTGATCTGAAAGTCTTCTAACTTTTCTTAATGTCTCAGCTTCTGGCAAAAATTATATACCCCTAAATTGATTTTAATTAGATCAATATTTCATCGGTAAATATAAGCATAGGTTTTCTTCTTGAACATCCTACAATGAGCTTCTTATGTAGTTCTCCATTCCTGGCTTTTCTTCTTTTTTTTTTAATAAGCCATAGTGGCTAAATGTAAACATCACATTGTGCCACCAACTAACCAATATATGGAATAGTACAGTATGTGAACCCAGCTTTTGAATAAGCTGGTCTTGGCCTTGTTTGCATAATACAGGCAAATTAGGCATAACTTCTCTCAGTTGATTAGGTGATCTTTGTCCATAGCACATGATCTTGGATGACTTCATCAGTCACCTGATGGCCATATTTTCAGTCCTCTTTGGCACCACAAAGGAGACTGGAGGCTGTCCCTTCCTACTTCACTTCTTACCATTTTTATTGTTCCTACCTGCAAGGAGAAAAGGCATGATGGCTTTATGGGGTTGGGACCACCGTGAGCAGGTTTGGGTAGATTATACTGTCTCCTAGTTTTCCTTTTTTCAAAACCAAGACCCATGTGGCCACAGGGAATGAAATCCAAAATGATTACATAAACAGTGTTTAGAGAAGCACTGTTTTCATAAGGCCTTTCTAGAACTTTGTTATGGCTGTTGGAAAGATCAATTAACATTTTAAATTCACATGACATAGGTAAAGTTACTTCACCAAATGAATTAGTTTAGCCGAAACAGATTGGGTCATTTGGGGCTAAATCTAGCACCCTTTAGGATAGTAGCTGTGTCAGCCTAAGTTTATGAGTTCACATGACATGCTTGTCCTCATACCCACAAGCAAGTGTGTCATGTGAACAGGGCCATTGACTTCCTCCAAGCACCATTGTGACAAGACAAATTCTTCAAAAATGTGTAATAATCATATAGCTAGGTCAATATGATATGGTATATGCCACACAGATTCAGCTTACTTTATCACTGAGTTCCTGTGAGTCCTGCCCCCCTTTTCATTTATGTTAGGGCCCTTCAAAAGAAAAAATATTAATTTGCAATTCATATTCTACATGTTGCACAATCTTACAGCTGAGGTCAAGGAAGTGCTACGAATATAGCACTTTTGAATAAGCTGGCCTTGGCCTTGTTTGCATAACAGGCAAATTCATTTTCTTTACTATTTTTAGCATGTATTTAAATTAAATAATGTATTTAATTAAAACAAATGTGTGCTAGCTATGAATTTTCTAGTTAATTTGTCCTGTCACTGAAATTTGTTACTGAAAGTAGTTAAATCAGCCATAAGCCAGTAGATGGACAAAGGGAACCTCAGAGCTACCTAAGTGCCTCCATGAGGAGAAAACAAAAAGACTTCCATGATACAACATCCATTCTTATTCTCCAGAACTTTGAAGAAAACGATTTGAATAGGCAACGCTTGGCATCCCATGGAATTAAAAAAGCAAGTGAAAATTTTAAGAAATAATTGTGAGTTCCTTGCAGCATAGGATGAATACATTACTATAGTATGGAAATACTGCAAAATAGGCCAGCTCGTTTTGCTTTTTTTTTTTATCCCCCATATTTGGGGCACAATGCCTTTAAAAGGTGTCCCTTGAAATAAATCGAGCTGCTTCAGAGCATAGTAGCTTACTTCAATTACACTTTTGTTATAGAGGAGTTTCCCTGCAGATTGCGTCTTTGCAAATTAATGTGTGGGCTGATTCTATTTCCTTACATAAATACTTGTGATTATGAATGTTTAACCCATTGTTCACATACCAGAAATTCCCATTTTATGTTGCAATTATTAAATGATACAGATATACATCATTTCCTATGTATCAGTATTAGGTAGTCTGATTATCTTCAGAGTGTGTGTGTGTGTATGCCTTATTTTTTTTTATAAAGAATGCAACTGTTTTTAATTTACTTTTGATTAACAGATTCTCATCATATTTGAACATCCCCTGCATTGTAGGAAGAATATACAGGTATAATGGAATAGGTGTATTGCTATTAGAACAAACTTGATTTTGAAACCTTGATAACCATATGTACTTAGTCTGAAAATAAGCATTGTGAAATCAAAGCATGATTTATTTCTTGCTGTTTAAAAGACAAGCAGTGCTACTCAAATGGAGTTTCTGGAGCACATAATGTTTTAGATTTGTTTTCTTTTCCCCATTCTAGGGCACAAGGAGGACAAGAAAAGTCAGTGCCAGAGTCAAGAATACAATACAACAAGGAACTCCTTGTATTTTGGATAGTTAAGTCCTTCTCAATGCCAACTTAATATTTACTAGAAACTTGGAGTAAAGGATATTGACAACACTCAGAGAGTCACTGAAATGCTTGTTTAAAAACAACACTTTGCAGAATGCTCAATAAATAGGCCATTAGATGGAGCTTTGGGGAAAATTGTCAATTTTTTTTTTTTTAATCTTAGCAGATAATTTACCCAGAACTGCAGTTAGTACTTTCTTTTTAGGTGTTTAAATCCAGTGCTTTTAATGGCATTGTTACTAGTATTAAATAATACTATTTGGGAAAAAAATTCAAAAGACCAATGCCCAGAAGTCTGTTTGACAGATAATGAATTTATCCCATTCTTCCTATAGAGCAGAAAGGAAGATCAAATCTTATACCCAGATTTTTCTAACATTATATACCCTTAAAATGCTTGGCAGAAATTGTTTAAAACAGAAGATTGATGGCTGTCTTTGAAAAGAGCTGAAAATAGTACTGAAGTGGAAAATTGGAATGCTAATTTTCTATGAGAGCCAGTTTGATCTAGTGGTTATGATACTGGACTAGGAGATTCTGGGTTCTAGTTCTACCATAGGCATGGAAGCCAGCTGAATGATCTTTCTCATTCTCTCCCAGTCCTAGGAAGAAGGCAGTGGCAAACCACTTGTGAAAATATTGCCAAGAAAACTGCATGGATTTGTCTATGTAGTCACCTGGAATCTAGATTGACTAAAAAGGCACGCACGCACACACACATACACCTAGAAAAATACCAAAATTAGGAGGTTTGAAATTATATTTGCTACTATTAAAATCTTGACTTTAAATCTATTTGAGAGTATATTTTATTAAGGGTCCATTTCAAGGAAAATCAGTACATCCTATTTATGCAGTGGTTTTCTAACACCTGATGGAGTTATAAGTCCCAGTCTACTCTCCATATGGCTGCATAAACTTTACACAGGTAGCTCCTTTTTTTTTTTTTACACATTTAGATATTATTTTATTGTTTATTTATTTTATTTATAAATCAAATTTATATCACCGCCCAACTCCCCCACAAGGAGAGGGAACATTTACATCCTCACTTTATTTGTTTCATTTACATCCTGACTCAAGAGAGCTCAAGTCTGCGTATGTGGGAAGCCTCCTTCACATGTGCACACTCACACTGTCTCTTTTTTTTAATATATATAACTTTATTAATTTTTTTTAAAAAGGAACACTAAAAACTAAAAAAAAAACTAATATTGAGAGAAAGAATAAGATGAGAAAGAAAATTGAAAAAGGAGAAAATAATAAAGATCAAAAGTGAGGGGGAAAAAAAAATTGACTTCCAACCCTCCTTGCAACAGATGTAAGTAACAGTATACATCAAACTCTTACCCTAAATTTAAATCATAACTTTCATTATTTATATTAACCCATATTCGAAACATCAAATCCATACAACATGATTTCATTTTTTCCTGTTTCCCACAAAAAGACCAAAAAAGTTTTCAGTTAGCATTACAATTACACAATGTCTTATCTTGAGTCTCAGCCATCAATTTCGCCATCTCAGCCAATTCCATCAGCTTCACCATCCATTCCTCCACTGTAGGTAATGTCTTTCCACCTCTGTGCATATAAAAGCCTTGCTGCTGTGATCATATATGAAAACAAAGTCCCATGAGTTTTTTCCAACTTTATCCATCAAACCCAACAGGAAAGTCTCTGGTTTTAATTTAATATTAATCTTTAAAATCTTCTGTATACAGAAGTTTTTGCTTTTTTACAAGTCCACCAGAGATAATAAAATCTCCTTTCTTGTTCACATTTCCAGCATACATCTGAAGTACCTTTATACATTTTAGACTGTTTATCTGGTGACAAGTACCAACAATACATCATTTTATAAAAATTCTCTTTAAGATTATAACACAATTTAACTTTCAATCCTTTCTGCCACATAGGTTCCCACTGTTCCATCTGTATGTTGTAGCCAAAGATTTTAGCCCATTTTATCATTGCAGTTCTTGTTCATCTTCTGTCTCTAGTTTCAGTAAAAGTTTATACATCTTTGCAATAACATGTTCATAATTAGTACATCATTCTGCTTCAAATTCAGTCTTACCATATTCAAAACCATAAGCCCTTTTATCTATTTTAAATCTTGTAATTGTACATAGGAAAACCATTGACACATGTATCTTTCTGATATCAATTCCTCTTTTGTCTTTAACTTAAAATCCCTTTGAGAAAATTCCAATACATTACCTTAAGTTAACCATTTATTTTTAGTTATCATTGCTCTTCTATAAAAAGCTTCTTGCGGTGATAACCATAAAGGAACCTTCGGAGACAACGTAGATTTATATCTATTCCATATTCTCAATATGGCATGATTAATAAAATAATTTTTAAAATCTACATTAACCTTAACTTTATTGTACCATAAATAGCTCTGCCACCCAAATCTTAAGTCATGCCCCTCTAGTTCCAATAACCTTCTATTTCTCAAAGTGATCCACTTTTTGACCGAAACCGAACAACAAGCTGCAAAGTACACCTTCAGATTCAGGAAACCCAAACCTCCTCTTTTTTTAACATCTTGTAAAATTTTGTACCTAATTCTTGGCTTTTTACATTGCCACACAAATTTAGATATATCTTTATGCCATTGTTTAAATGGAACATCGGTTTTCATAACAGGTATTGGTTGAAACAAAAATAATATTCTAAGTAAAACATTCATTTTAATTACTGAAATTCTTCCTAACAATGACAATTGTAATTTTTCCCATCTTAACATATCTAATAACATTCCAAGTCTTAACATAATTATTTTGAAACAACATACAATTGCTATTTGTCAAATTCACCCCCAAATATTTAACCTTTTTTTCCACCTTAAAACCCATTTTGTTCATCAGTTCTCCTTGTTCTTGTATCTTCATATTTTTGTTAACATTTTAGTCTTTTATTTATTAATTTTAAAAGCAGCCAAAGCACCAAATCCTTTCAATTTTTTCTTTAAAGTTTCAATCCTCTTCAGGGGGTCCTCCAAAACCAACACCAAAGGCTCTCAACCTATATGTCTCTTTCTTGACTTTTATGCCCCTTATCTTCTCATCTCTCCTTATATCTCTATTCAAAACTTCCAAAACTAAAATAAACAAAAGGGGAGACAAACAGTGGACAATCTTGTCTTGTTCCCTTTTGTATCTCACATGATTTAGTTAAGTCTCCATTCACAATAATTTGTGCTTTCTGTGATGTGTTTATACATCATTTATTTAGTTATACATCACATTTATATAGCTGCCCATCTCACACAAAGCAACTCTGAGTGGTGTACAACAATTGAAATAACAAGTGAATAAAAACAGGCATTATAAAAAGATAAAAAGTTGTTATTAGTATAAAAAACAGTATCAGACATTTTAAAAAAAAGTTTTAAAAAAAGATTTAAAATATACAAACCCCACGGAGAGAGCACAATATCAATTACAGTGGAGCCATCTAAAAATGTCTCCAGTTCCCAAAGACCCTCAGGCCTGATGACACAACAAGGTCTTGAGGGGCTTCTTAAATGACAGCAGGGAAGGGGTGAGCCTAACTTCATGGGGAAAATGTTCCACAAGGAGGGAGCCATGGCAAAGAAGAGGAGCTCAGGCAGGGAGGTTGCTATTCAGCAGGGAGGCTTGTCAACAGCAACAATCCCAACTGATCCCTGGAGCCCAACCTAAGGAATAGAGTGTCACATCCTGTGGGGCACTGCTCCTGAAAGCTGTAAGGCCGTGATGTATAAATTGATTTTACTCCTTTTATAAAATTCTCTCCAAAGTTCATATCTCCCACAGCTTTAAACATAAAAGGCCAATTTAAGTTGTCAAAAGCTTTCTCTGCATCCAAAAAGATTAATGCAGCTTGTTTTTCATGTTGTTCTAAATAATCTATAATGTCCAACACCATTCTAACATCATCTTTTAACTGTCTTTTAGGTAAAAATCCACACTGATCTTCATAAATAAATCCTTGTAATATAACTTTCAATCTAGCAGTTAAAATCATTGTGAACAGTTTATAGTCATTATTCAATAATGATATTGGTCTAAAATTTGTAGTTAAAGTCAAATCTTGTCCTTCTTTACGTAATAACGCTATATTGACCTCCTTCCAAGACTCTGGCACGGCACTTTCCACCAATATAAAATTCATCATAGATTGGAGCGGTTGTAGAATGTCATCCTCAACATTTTTATAATATGATCTCAGAAGCCCATCTGGTCCTGGTGCTTTAGTTGGTTTCATCTTTTTAATAGCTTCAGATACTTCCATTATTGTTATAGGTCCATTCATAATCTATCTTTGCTTATCTGAAAGCTTTGGCAAATTTTGTTTTTTTAAGTAGTCATCTATTTTTTCCAGAGAGATATCTTGTCTTTTGTATAAATTAGAGTAATACTGATGAAAAACGTTTTGTATAGTCTCATTGTCCGTTATTGCAGTATCACCCTCTTGAAGTTTTGTAATTTTCTTTCTCCTTTCTTAATTTATATGCCAACTATCTCCCCAGCTTGTTTGCAAATTTATTTTTTTGTTTGTTTGTTTGGCATAGTTCATATTTTTTTTCCAATTCTCTCACTGTTAACATAGATAGCTATTGCTGTAAAAGCTTAATTTGGTTTGAAATACTTAATTTTTCTGGTGTTAACTTTAATTCATCCTCTTTCTTCTTTATCTCATTCAACATATTTTGCATTTTTTCTTGATTCTTCTTTTTGAACTCAACATTATGCTGTATGAAATACCCTCTAATAAAAGCTTTGCTTGCATCCCAAACCTTTCTCGGATCCATACCTTTATTTAAATTGATCTAAAAAATTATCCATTAATCTTTTTTTACATTTAGTCTCCATCTGAATGAATTAGATTTCCTTTTAACAGTCCAATTCACTGGGTTATGATCAGAAAAATTCTTTGGTAAAATCTCCACTTTAGAAGTATTAACAGCCAGAGCCTTTGAAATCCAAATCATATCTATCTTTGAGAATGATCTATGTCTTTCTGAAAAATAAGTATATTCTTTAGAAGTGCTATTTTTCTGTCTCCATATATCCACTAAAGATAAATTGTCCATCAAATCAAAAAAATGTTTTAGGTAGTTTACCCTGGTTCTTTTTAACGTCCTTCTCTGATGTTCTGTCAAATTGTGGGTATACCACTCCATTCCAATCTCCCATCAGGCATCAATTTTCATGAGAAACATTTGTCAGTTTTTCTATAAGACATTTTAAATTTTTTCCTTTATCTTCATTTGGAGTGTAGAGTCCCAAGATTAATGTTCTAATTCCTCATAGTTTGACTTCTTCTCCAACAATCTACCGTTTTCATCAGCCAATACTAATTTTGGTTTTAATTGTGGATTGACGTATAACCCAACTCCATTAACTTTTTTTGGACCTGCCAAAATAAATACTTGTCCCAAATTCTTATAAATCAAGTATTTTATATCCTTTTTTCTAATAAGAGTTTCTTGTAAACAAATTACATCTTATTTAAATTTTTTTAAATAGTGAAACACTTTTCCTCTGTGGAGCATTTGCTCCATTTATGTTCCACATTAGCCATTTATAATCCACAATTAAGCCAGTACTTTAGAAAAGTCTATACCTGTGGCACCCAACTCAGAGTCTCTTTTTTATCTTCCACCTGGACCTATCTGGCTTTTAAGATGGTCTGCTCATCCTCCTCCACTTGCATCTCCTCCAGGTCTCCTTTAAATTTTTCCAGAAATTCTTTGGCGTTATGAACAGAATTCAGTCAAAATCTTTTCTATTGGAAAGTAAAAATCACTCCCTCCAGTTTATCCCAATAAAACAAAATATTCTGTTTCAGTACCTCCATCAAAAAAAAAAAGTCCTTTCTCTTGCGTAAGATTCTGATGGGAATTTCTTTTAATATGATTAGTTTCATTTTGTCAGTCTTCAATCTGGTATTAAAATGCCATTGCAGAACTTGATCCCTGGTTCTTTTTTTGTGAAGTGTACAAATACATCTCTTGGTACATGTCTTATTGCTGCATAACATGAATTTACCCAATACACCTTATCAATCTCATCTTCAGCTTTTTCTTCTTCCCAATTTAAAAATTCTGCCAATGCTTGAACAACCCTTCTTCTAATAACTTCCCCTGAGATTTACGGAATAGCTCTGAATCTCTGATGGAATGGACTTATGAAGGCCAGGCTCAGGGAGATAAGTGTGTTCTTAGCCCCCAACAGGAGCGTGGGAAGTTCAAGAAGATGAGGCTGGCACCTCCCTAAGGAATTCATGGTGTTGTGGCTGGCTGGCTTGGGAACTAGGGTAGAGTCTGGTGAGACTGATGTCAGGTTCAGCCCAAAGAACTCCAAGAGACAATGCAAATATAGTTCTGTTGCGTTTATTAGCTTCAACCTCAGGACAGAAACCCTTTTTTGCTCCTGTTGTGAAACACACCACAATTAGAATGCTCCTAAGTCTAGCAGCATCCAGGAACATGGACGTTGAACACTTAGATGTTAAAACTGCATTTTTATATGGGGAGATAGAAGAAGAACTGTACATGACACAGCCTCCAGGCTTCACTAATCCCAATACCAAGCATCCCGTCTGCAAGCTTCAGAAGGCCTGAAGCAGGCGGCCAGAGCATGGAACAAGAAGTTAAACCAAATACTTCTTGACCAGGGATTTGTTCAAGGAAAAGCTGATCCCTACCTATACGCAAGACACAGAAATGGGAGGGATGTGTATATACTTTGTTATGTGGACGATTTAATGATTTGCCACAATAACAAAAGGGACTCTAATGATATTGTTTCTCAACTAAATAGAGAAGTAGAAGTGAAGCATCTGAGCAATGCCAGCTACTACTTAGGAATCCAGATCGAGAGAGAAGATGGGAGATTTCTTCTAAGTCAGAACCAAAAGATTCTAGAACTGTTGGAAAGCTTAGGATTGCAAAATGCCAATCCTGCACCTACACCAATGGAGACAGCTTTCCACAAGTAACAAGAACCCAGTGATCTCTTACCAGAGAACAATGAATATAAAAGTGCCATAGGAAAACTGTTGTATCTAGCCATCACCACTAGACCGACATTGCAGCTGCAGTGGGCATTCTATGCAGAAAGACAAGCACGGAGAGACTGGACTGGTGTCAAGAGGGTGGGAAAGGTACCTAAAGGGGACCATGCACCTAAAAGTAAAACTGCCAGCCACTGAGAATCCTAAACTAGTGGGATTCACAGATGCAGACCAGGCAGAAAACACCAAGTCCACTAGTGGCTATGTATTTTTCTATGGGGGTGGAACAGTGAGCTGGGGAAGTCACAAGCAAAGCACAAAAGCACAGTGCTCTGCAGAAGCAGAGTATGTGGCAGCAACAGACGCATGTAATGAGACTGCATGGCTTAGATTATTGCTTGCAGACATGGGCATAGACAAACCAACCCCTATACAAATCTTTGAAGACAGAGTTGCATCAAACTTTCACAGTCAGAGAAAGTAGGTGGGAGAACTAAACACATTGATGTAAATCATCATGTGGTGATAGAGTTGCAACAACAAGGGTTAATCCAACTGGACTACTGTCCCACAGGAAACATGACAGCGGACATCTTCACGAAGCCGTTGTCAAGAACAAGTTATCAGAAACTAAGAGAAAAACTAAATATCGTGGAACACAGAGACATGCAAGGTTGAAAAGAAGGGGTGTTGGAAAATATGGGGTTTCAACCAAGCCTGCCTCACACGAACATAAAGGGAGGGGCCGCTTCGCTGCGGCCTAGCTTTGCTGCTTTGTGTGGGCGGGGCTTGGAGCCCGCCTTTTTTCCTGTTTCCCTCATTTTCCTTCTCTTCTCATGGCTCTACACGAGGTAGGGATGAATCCTCTTTCCTCCTCAGGGTTTTTGTAGTAACATTTCACAACCCCAACACTTATCAGCTAGCCACTGATAGCACATAAGCATATTATTTCCGTGCCAAGAAAAACTGCATCTATTCAATGCCTGGTATAAAAAGGAAAATTGGGGGGAAAAATACATTTTCCCTTATCACATACATAGAAGTAAAACAGCAGCAAGGTGCTATAAAAGCTGGCCATTCTAAGTGCCGAGAGGACTTCTCAATGGCATTTCCCCATCCTAAAGGGACTACTGAGAACCACATTGCTACAAATGAAAAGACAGAGTTAATGAAAAGCTCATTCTCAGCCATTTAGGTTGGAAAAGCAAAATGAAAATCTGGGGTGGAATGACTCTAGACTCAATTTATTTCCTTTACATTCAAAAATTGTGCATTAGGGATCTTCCCAAGCCAGTGCTTTTAGTATGTTTTAGACCAGCTCCTATCTCCAGCTATACTGAGATGATGGAAATTGTAGTACAACCCTATTGGAAAAGCTGCATTCTCTGATCTTCCCAGTTACCTCTTCATTTCTTAAATGCTGCTCCAGGCAATTATGTTCCTAGCTACATGCTTGTTCTCAGAACCAGATAATGGCTTTAATTATTTGAAAGCAGTCCGTTCCAGAGAAGCATGCCAAAATTAGTAATTTGTAATAAATTGGACTTCAGGTTTGGGGTTGGGCAGGCAAGGGAGTCACAGGTTTAGTCTGTAATCTGTAATCAAGCAAACTGCAATAAAACATAATGTTTGTTTTATGATATAGCAAGATTCAGAGGTGGAAGGTTGTTACTGTTAACAGAAAGGAAAGTGATGAATTGGAGTGGGTACATGAACATCTTATTTGTATTCTTTCGCAAATGTTTAATGTTCATTTGCTTATTCCACCTTTAATATCTATGTCAGCCTTGGGGAAATGGAAAAGTGGGTATTGGGTATTAAATTCAGCTCTGTGTCTCAAAGTTTTATTATTACTATCTGCAGCATTGTCTTGCTAATATTGATTACAGATAGGGTTAGATATTGCTACAGATAGGAGTCAAAGGGTTGGAGGGCAGACAGGTAGTGCATTAGGTTTACTGGAGAGCTTGAAGTTGGAGAGAACAGAAAAGGATTAATTGGGGCTTTGAAGGCAGTGCAAACCTGATACAAGCAAGGATTGCAAAAAATAAAATACCATGTGACTAGAAAACCTCTGTATCTATTTCTACAAATTTTGGATGAGTCATTACATAATAATCTAATGTTCTTGCAAATTACATCCCATTGATAAAACAAAACAAAAAAATTTTAAAAATTAGGCACTATTAAGTGTTTAACATTTTTTCCCATGCCAGATAATATTCACACTCAAGAATTGGAGGTGAATTGAGACAAGCAAGTCCTTAGACCTACAGAAAACAAATCAGGCTATCTCCAGACCTGAGGAGCTGCATTTGAAATAGGTTAAGCCAGGGTTTTCCAAAGTGGTCAGTATCAACCCCCAAGGTGTCAATGTTGTTATTATTATTACTCATAGTACTATTAGTTAAAGTAGCATTTATTAAATTATTTTCATATAATAAATGGGGGTCAATGAATAATCTGAAACTTCATGAAGCAGTTGACGAGCTGAAGAGTTTGGTGATCCCTGGGTTAGGCAATCCTTACACAGCCTTATTCTGTACAGTTGTGTGGATCCTTATGGAAAAGCCTGAGACATTTATGACTATGCAGCTACTGTATATTTTGCCATTTTATTAAAGCCACAAAACTTGCTGTGAGTAGCAGGACTTTAAAAATGTTTCTTGATTACAACTTTATAAATCTTAGATTGCACCCTGTCTCTGTGCAGGAATTCAAAATAGGATAATCCTATTCCATGCTCATGAACAAGGCTGCATATTTGGAAGAGAAGATTTTCAATACAGTAGATACTGCAGGGGAAAGTTTTAGTCTCAAAAATTCTGATTTGATCTTGGAGTTCTTTGCAACTGCCATCTGGAAATGTCATTTTTCTTTTATAGTCACAGAACACATCCTGACTAGTTTCACTCTGTGTGAAATGGTATAGCAATAGAACAGCATGATTTATTCCTCACAGTAATTTGTATTTGTGCAGAGGAACCAACACACTGGGTGGAGAGCTATGTCTTGTTCCCCATTACAATTTGTCATTCTGAAACAAACAAAAGTGGAGGCATAACATAATGTGGAAGGCTGGAAGTTGAAGTCAGATGTATGGGCTTCAACTTCCAGAATTCCCCAGCCAGCATGACTGTTGCTGAGAATTCTGGGAATTAGCCCATACATCTGAAGGGCATCAAGAATGCTACCTTAGCCTAACCTCTGCCCCCAAAGGTTACTGGGGGAATAACATGTGATTGGGGGAAGGTGTGCATGATGCTTTGAGTTCTTAGAAGAATTGCAGGATATAAAATCTGGCATTCTGTGTGCTCAGGACTCAACATCATCTTGAAGACCAGAAAAGAACAGGAATATCAAATTCACCCATTTGATAGACATTAGGTTTTATGATGCTTTGGAGGAAGGTGCCTTGACCAGTGCCCTTCCACCAATGTGGATCCTTATTCCTCCTACTGCAGAAGAATTCAGTCGACTTGCTGTTTCTGTATTCTTGGACTTGGGAATGTGAAGACTTGGTAAGTGATGGATGAAGAAAAAGGCAACACCAGCAAAGAGAAATATCATCAGAGTAAAGAAGCTCTTGGTATGGATCCTGAGACAAGAAATGAGTTTCAGTGAGTAGTGGGGAGACAGCTATGAACATCCAAATTTTGGGCTTAGGTCTTTGTATGATATTTGGAGTAGATTCTCCTTGTGGCTGATCTTGTTCCCTTTGGATTAAGGGTTTAGCCTCCCAGGTCAGATTTTCTAGCCTCTCCCTTGCCCATATCATTCTTTTGCTTCAAAAAGATTCTGACCTCAGCAGCAGCGGGCTGCCAACTCTAGAAAGCAGCCATTCTGATGCCTGGCATTGGATAGGGTAGGGTAGACCCAAAGGCCTAGGCTGATCAGTTATCTATTCAAAGCTTTCTATTTGTATGTGTATGTATGTATGTTGGAGTCACACAGAGAAAGCTAGTTTATATTATTTATGTTTTTGTCCATTGTGCATACTGGCTGGCAGCAGCTCTTCAGAGTCTTGGGTCTTTGTCATCACAATTTCTCTGATTAACCAGGATATCTTTTAACCTGGGATACCTGGCAGTCCACATGAGTATGCGTGAAGCATATACTTTCCCCATAAGCTGTAGGCCCCATTGTAATTCTCCTGGTTTGTGGCCAATAGATGGATGGTAAAGACTAACAATTTCTGAGGATAATGCCAAGTTAGACAATTGTTTTTTAAGAAAAATATACAGTAGTACCTCGGGTCACGAACTTAATTCGTTCCACGACTTTGGTCGTGACCCGAATCAAATTTCCCCATAAGGTTCAATGTAAATACAGTTAATCCATTCTGAACCATATGTATTTTTTTTTTTAAATCACAAAAATATGAAACACAGTACAGTACAGTATGAAGAGAGAGAATGCTAACCTTGCTTGAGGCGACTTCTGGCGTGGAGGACAGGAAGGCGGGTGGGGAGTTGGTTATTGTTTGGAGGGAGAGTCCCCCTCCAAAAGGACATTGGGGAGATCTCCTTCAGGGGTTTCCTCTCTTCTTTGCCTCTTAGCTGCAGGCTGAGTTTTGGCAAAGAATCTGTCTAATGTCATTTGTTTTTTCCTGCGCTGCATAACCCTCCAGAAGAGCCCTGTTTCATCGCAGTTGAATACTTGCTGAGCGACGTATCCTTCCGCCTTCATGAATTCCGCGAATTCTTTCTTGTAGGCTTCTGCAGCGGCCTTGTCAGAATTGGAAGCCTCACCATGTCTTGTCACACTGTGGATGCCACTTCTCTTACAGAATTTATCAAACCAGCCTCTGCTGGCTTTAAATTCTTCACTTGCTGCGCTTGTAGAGGGGTTTTTTTGCAGTAAATCACTGTACAATTTCCTGGCTTTTTCACAGATCATAGCTTCACTAACACTATCACCTGCCAGCTGTTTCTCATTCAACCACACTAACAAAAGTTTTTCCACCTCTTCCAGCACTTGTGTCCTCTGCTTGGTTAATGTCGTTACTCCTTTTGCCACATCAGCTCCTTTGATGGCATCTTTATTCTTCAAAATAGTCGAGATTGTCGACTTCGCCATCTTGTACTCCGAGCCCAGATCAGTCACACGAATACCACGCTCATGCTTTTCTACAATTTCCTTCTTCAATTCAATGGTTATTTTCTTCAAAACCTTATTCTTACCATGCTTGCTCTGCACTTTCTTTTTACCACCATGCTTGCTCTGCACTTTCTTTGGAGCCATGCTAAAAAGCACACCAAAAAGCTTCACAGCCAGTGTCTGTCTGCGACCAGGATCTCACCTACAGGAAGCCATGACCATGTGTCATGGCAGGGAAAATGGCCACGGATCCTGTTCGTCACCCAATGCGGAGTTCGCGAACGGAAGCAAAATTTTGCGAATGGTGCTGGTCGCAAACCGAATTGTTCGTGAACAGAAGCGTTCATGACCCGAGGTACCACTGTATATCACAAATTAATGTCCTAAACAGAGAGCCAATTTGGTGGAGTGGTTAAGGCATCAGGCTAGAAACCAGGAGACCATGAAAACAATACAGTAGAGCATCACATTATAAAATATATTCTAGTCCTGCCTTAAGTACAAAGCCAGCTGGGTGACCTTGGGCCAGCCACTTTCTCTCAGCCTCAGAAAGCAGGCAATTGGCAAGCCACTTCCGAAATCTTGCCAAGAAAACTGCAGGGACTTGTCCAGGCAGTCGCCAGGAGTCAAGACTGACTCAAAAGCACCAATAAATAAATAAATAAATAAAAATCCTAAATAACTTGGGATCACCAGGATAATTAAGCAGACTTTAAGATTGGTTGTTGAGACCAGACCCTGAAGGCTTTCCATTCTCCATCTGAAATAAGACATGGATTGATCAGAGAGAGAGAAACACTCAGACTCTTTTTAATACTCAAGCTTTAACTTCATGGAATATTATCCTATGCAATTTTCATGCTAAGCTGTCTTTAATATATTTTATAATGTGATGGTCTACTGTATTGTTTTCATTTTGTTGCTTTGGCTGAGCATAGTAAATAAACATGGTAAAATAAATAAAGCTTGCTGAACATCTCTAAGCCCCAGATTATCTCTCTGATCAGTCCAGCCATATTGGACTACAACTCCCATCCTCCCCAGACAAGTATGATCATTGACAGTATTTCTAGAAATGAGAGGAGCTCTAAGTTAAGAAGTCTCCACTAGCCCAGTATTTGGTGGTGGTGGTGTTTTTTCCCTCCCTGTTAGAAGTTTCCTTACTTGAGGGTGATGTGTTTTTTAAAGGCTAGATTGTCAACTTTGATTCATGTATTTAACTATGGCTCAAATGCAGTTAGTATTTATCACAATAATATGAATTATCTGGCTTGTTATATAAGATCAAAGTCAGTCTAAAAGCATTGAGTCAGATGGCTCCAGAAGCTTTCAAGCATGATATAAAAGTAATAACTATTCTTAGTTCTTTCTTCTTCTCCCCCAACTCATGATATATTGCCTCTAAGCATGGAGATTCCATTTAGCTTTCATGACTGGCAATTGTTGAGAAAATATTGTTGAGAAGTACCTACATATAAGTTCGTGCATCTGGAGTCCCAATGTTTCCTACACAGAGCTTGAAATCTGAAAATTAAAAAAAAGTTCCAAAATCACATTGCAATTTAGCCAGACAGCATAATCTGCACATTAAGCAGAAAGTATTCATTATCTGAATAATCAGTCTTTAGGACTGGACATCAGAATTCTGGATCTGGTCATAACAGTAGAGTGATATCCTTCATTTCCATCAGTTTCATCTATTTGGACACCTGATTATTCAGACATTTTAACTTATACCCCCCACAAGTCAATCTGATCAAGGAGGCTTACAAAATGCACTCTCTCCAGTTGTGTGCTGACTCCTTCGTCTGTCGCCAGGTGGCACAGAGAGTCTATTGTGTCTCTGATTGGCACAATGCAGCGCATCAGTGTTCTTTCACTGCACCCTTTGCATGGCTGTATAGGAGCTTAGAGAGCCCAGCTATACTCCTTCTTTTCTTGTCAAAGCAGTGCTGCTTTGGATCCTGCTAACCTGGGCTCCCTATGCCAACCCAGACAGAGTAATGAAATTCCACCCTCTTGGCTCCAGCCACAAAGGTATTTCTATGAGCCCGTCTGATGCTCTGACCATACAGCAGCTGCAGCTTTCTTTTTCTTCTCTTCTTCCATAATCTGGGGCTGTCATGGCGACTCCCAACAATGTTACTCCCACCAACTGCAGCTGGTGGCCCATTTCAGCGCTGGAGAATGATGCAGGCAAATCCATGGAGGTTGAGGAGAACCAGGATCCGACACACCCTGCCTTCAGGTCCAAGGACAGACTGGTTTTGTATCATTGGACCCAATCGTTCAGCTCACAGAAGGTAAAATGCTTCATTGGACTCCAAAGAAGGGGTTGCTAGCCAATATGATTTCCTGCACAATCTGGGATGTTAAGATTATGAGGCTGGGGGCAGGGGGGAAGCTGGCTGCTTTTCCTGGGGGAACAGTTGGAGAGAGGGAGTTGAAGCAAATGTGTATGTTTGGTCTCTGCATTTCTGCCATTGCAACAATATTTGCCAAACATGGGAGGAAAGGAGCAAATCTGTCTCTGTCTGGTTTGGGGGTCAGATTTGCATGATGCATTTGGAGAGGCCTTTGTTTTATAGCTTGTTTCTTTAGGCTCCTGAATGAATGGGGAGAGAGAGAGAGCAGCATAGAAAAATGAATTGTTTGCAGGTAAAGGAATAGAGGCAGGCATGTTAGGACCCGAGTTCCTGTATATACTTGTGAAAAGGTCTAACTGTCCCCAACCAACCCTTTATTTCTGACACTGCAGCACTCGTAGGTGCCAGGGTATTTCTTGGACCCAAAAATCTGTTCTTGGTGCTGTTCTGTTCAGGGCTTTTGTTACAAATGCTGAAGCCAGAGGCACTTCCCTTTGGGAATCCTGCATGCTTCATGCCTGACCTTTGTTTTGCACAGCCATACATATGCAGCAAACACCAGCCATTGCCCTGGGATTCGTAATATATGGGAGCTGAGTTATGCGTAGGGTCAGTTGCCTCCCATGATAGGATCATCCTTTGGGGGGAAGGGGCCAGCGGGCACGAGAGAAACCTTTGGACCCAAGATTCATAAGGGCTGTTTTGCATTTCCTGAGCTTCCAAAACAACCTCAGTCTTTCTCTTCCTTTCATTCAGAGTGCCTTTGTCTCTTTTTCTTCCATTATAAGACACCTCAGTTCAAAGGTTTTCTTTATGTCTTTGTCTCTGTGTCTGGGAAGGAAACAGTTAAGGAGCTACTCATACATGCTTTTCTACAACTAATCCAGAATTAGCCCCACCTCTGTCAGAATTGATGGGGCTCCACAGACAACAGATTGAAGAATTAAAGAGACAGTACATAACATGCACCACTGCCTTCTGACAGACCCTCCCCCCTCCGCACACACATTGGTAGGGATGATGCATGTGTGTTTCTTTGAATTGCTTAGCAAGAATTCTGTCTGTCCTGAAAAACAGATGTTGAGTTCCTGATGCACTTTTGGATTATGCTGCATAAACATGACATATGTAGCACATAATATGGATTCAAAGTGTGTTTCAGATCAGAGTTCTCTTTATTTAATTACATTAGCAGCATTAGAACTTTGCCCACAATATCTACAAAGTCTCCCTCTTTCAGTACCGTTAGAGTGCAAAAGTTATACCCGGGCAGAATCAGAACATTTGAACATGTTGCTTCTTTTTCATTCCTTCCCCCCCCCCCCCCACACACACCCATGGTGTCTGCTAATAAATACAACAGATCGTGTACAAGGGCTGTGGACAGACTTCTGAAAAAAGCTACCAAAATAATAAATCCCATGAAACTCCTTCCTTCAGTACCATGGCCAGGGCATAAAATGAATTTGTTCGTGCATAAAGCAATGTTCTCTAACAAATAGAGAAGAAAATAGCTCTTTCAGTAGAAACAATCAAATCCTCTCCCTCCCTCCCTCCCTCTCTCTCCAATTCCCCATAGATTATTCCCACATAAGGCAGCTGAATTTTTGTCTCAAAAATGATTGGCTTCTACAACCACCAAACCCAATGCTTGCAACAGAAATAAACTATTCCAATTAATTTAGAACCATAACGTGTGTTTAAATATTTTGTACAATCTTCATGGTTGTACTATCTAGCTTGGGGAATATATACTTTGGGGATCAAGAACTTGGAAAGAAATATGGCTACCAATGATGAGTGACAGTAGTTTTATATGTACAAGAATTATAAGAAAGATTTGAAAGCCATGTCAGCTGAAAAGGCCCACCACTGCTATTTGTTTTCTAACTTACCAAAAACTTGCAGCAAGCTTTCAGGGAATTCCAGGAAATCGAGATTCTGGGCTTCAAAGCAAGAAATGTAAATGTCTTACAGTTTCAAATGTTTCACATTAAATGCCCCATTCATAAGTAAACAAGAAGGGATATGCTGTGTTCAGCTTCATAGTGCAAAGCTATAGAGAAAATGCCCAAGAATTATTTCCCATGTCTACAGAAACTAGGACAAGAAATAATAGATCTAAGTTACAATTACCTAGATTTTCTTTAAATATAAGGAAAACTTCCTGACAGTAAGATCTCTGTAACAGTGGAATAGTCTGCTATAGAGGCTGTGGGTTCTCCATCTCTGGAGATTTTAAAGACCAGCTTGGACAATCACCTCTCTTGGCTGGTTTAGTTGGTTTTCCTGCACACTCCAAAGCAGTGTTTCTCAACCTTGGCCACTTTAAGCTGTGTGGACTTCAACTCCCAGAATTCCCCAGCCAGCTTTGGACATATCCTGGGGATCTCAGTACTAGTATCCTTCCATTGCAAAAATTGGCCATTTGTTTGAATTCTCTGTTCTGTAATCAGCTAGTCATCCATAAGAGAATTCTTTTACTCCATGAAGTTAAGTTTGTTTAGATGAAGCCTATGAACACATTGGTTGAAACACTCAAAGTACCATCTAAAAGAGTAGTGAGAAAAGGCTTACTTTTGCAGAAATCATGTTAATTTTTCTTTGGCAAGATCTATCTAATAATTTTATTCTGAATAATGCTTTCTACCAAACCACCCAGGGCAGATATTAAGCTGTATTTTCCTGAATCTCTCAGAGATCTTTTAAAATAATTGTGTTATAATATTTGAGTCTTCTGATATAGCACCATGTAGTTTTTTTATTATTGTTAGAAGATCAGCAATTTCACATTGGAGTTCTTTTAGAACTCTTAAATAGTTCGAGTATAAAATAGTCTCATCTGGACTTGCTATTTACTTGTTTTCAGTGGTGAATAGGCACTGAGTATAGCTGTACAACCTGGTGCTTCACAGGTTACAGCACCTCTTTTGCCAGAACACACAGATCACCCTGGAGTGAGTAGGATCAATGTTTCTGGTTCTTTTCTGGTTTTTTTTTTAAATTTTTTTCTCCCAAACACCTGGAAAACTCAGAGTAATTTTCTTCATGGTGGGAAATTAAGGGTTAAACAGTTTTTCCCTTAAAACCTGCCAACCCAATAAAATAGAGCCCAAAATTATGGATCACCCTACTCTAGTGATGTCATTATATCAGCTGCCACACTTCCAATCATCATGACAGGCCACTTAAAAAAAAAAAATAGTTTGTAGTCATAAGAAAGTTTCTAGAACTTTGTCTCTACTATAAAGCTCAGATTCCCTAAGATTATCAATTCAGGCAGTAGATTTGCCTTATACTTTCTATGACAATGAAGTTACCTTATACCTTCTATGACAAAAAGAGACAAATAATTATTTCAGTTTCTTTGAAATCTCCTTATCCTCCTTTTCTTCTCCTTCAATGTTCCAACTGTTCTAAATCTTCTGAAGTTTTAACCATGTTTTATTGTTGATAGTCATTAAACCAGCAATACGCTTTTCATTACAATGCTTTTCTTTGGTGAATGTTTAGATTCCTTTATACTACTCTCAGTCAACAAAAGCCTTTCTCTTTTCTCTAACTCTTGTCTTGTTAATGTTTATTTACCATGATGGAAACCTCTTGGAGTTGGTGATATAGTTTCTGACCTGTAGTGGATATCCTAGCTGAACTTCTGCATTTTCAAGCCTCACACATTCAGACTTCTTTCCTTTTGATATCTCCCTCATTTCATTCTCTCTCTTAAGATTGAGTATTTTGTTCATGTGATATGTATATTGAGATACACACACATACATACAGTACTACCTTGGTGGTGGTGATAACATATGTTATGTTACCCATAACAATTCTGTGTTGAAGTCTAACACTTTTGAAGTTTCTAGTTTGCTTGACATTTATGTCCTTGATGTACACAGCCACAAAATTTCCATATGCCATTACCTGTATCAAATTAATTTTACATCCTGTCTTACATCCTGTCTTTCCTCCAGGAGCTGAAGGTGGCATACAGAGCACTCCCTTTACCATTTTTCCCCAAATGTGTTTGGGCTGAGAAACTGACCCAATGAATTTTCTTGGTTGAGGATGGTCTTGAACATGGATCTCCTTGGCCCCAGTCCAACACCTTAGCCAGTACATTATAGTGACTCCACAGAATTTGTATCCAGAGGTGACTGTGAGTGCTTTCACACAGCCATTGGTCTTGACCCCCCCTGCAAATACATGTTGCTATGTGAGTTGCGTCACTACTGGCACTTTATTTGCCTGTGTGGCCAGTTGTGCTCCATCCATTTGGTCAGTGGGAGGGGCAAAACAAGAGAGCCAACCACTGTCCCCCCATCCCACACTCATTATTTCCACTCCATATTCTGCTGTGAGAAAATTGTGCCCCCACCCCAACAGTGAGTTCCTGCATGGAAAGGCAGCAAAACCATCCCTTGGAGCAGCTGGAAGGATGGAGGAACAGGGGTAAACTGGCACATGGGGGAGCCAACAGAGCCAAAGTAGTGGATGTAATTGGGTGATCAAAGCATGCCCTTTTTTATATGTATGCAATATGTGTGACCCACATTAAAAAAAGGACAGTGTTCATCACCCAGACATGCTCACCATTTTGCAACTGGTGAAATACCACAGCCTTTGGCTTCAGGAAGGAGAAGACAGCTCCCTAGAGGCAGTATGAAACAGAAGTTCCCAACAATAAGAAACTCAGCTGCATGCCCTGAAGCTTCAGACGAAAAACTGCAAAACTATCTTGGCCACCTTTCTCTTGAAGCTAGAGCTGAGTCGATAATTAATTGCCTCAGTTTCCCAAGTTGCACCCAAGCCCTACAGTATTGTGAGAGCCTATGGGAGGGGAGTAGGGCACTGATCCCCAACTGGCACAATTCCTGCATATGGCCACATTTTAGAGGCTGTCTCCTCTAAACCACTTTTCCATTATGCTACCGCTCCTATACAAAATTCCCTGTTTGCTTTGTCTGTTCGCTCATTCTGGATTCTATATTATTGAACCTATTGATAACAGTCTGGATTTTCAGGCTGCAAGTAAAGCCATGACCATTCTTCATTTCTCTGCTCTATTTCCCCCCCGCCCCAGAATTTCTAATTAGCCTAAACAAAAAATATGAGATTAAAATCCCTGAGGAAATTTTATCAGAGCTTTTTTGTCTAGGGTGTAATCTAATATTCTTCCTACATATTATTAGCTAATTTGAGATACCCAAATTAACATGTATTGGACAATTATTTTACTTGTTAGCTAGTTTAGTTTGGAAGCAAATTAGCATGTACTACTTTTTCTTTGATTTGGATATTCTTCCACCTCCACAGCTCCTCCATTCCCTTCCTACCTTGATGCCACCAACACCATGAAGTTCTAAGAATTAGAGAGAATTGTAAAAGTATTTGGATAATGAAAAGCTGAATAAAATGAAATTATGATAATAGCATTAATGACAGTCTCATTCATAGCAGTTTGCACGAAGCTGTGTTGTGAACATGTAAATGCTTTCCTTGTAACCAGCAGAGAAACTGCAGATCTGATCTGGTTGCAAACACTTCTCCCTCTGGAGGAAATTTTATTAATGAGTTGAATTAGGCCAGGGAAGGGATTTGTTTATTTATTTATCAAATTTAAATAGCCATCCATTGATCCCTCAAAACTCTGGGCAGTGAATAAATAAAAACATCATCAATCCAAAAGAAAAAAAGGAAGAAATCATTGGAGGCCCCTAGAAAAATCTCAGTTGCCCCATATCACTTATACCCATGCCAGAACCTGAGTAACTAACATCCTGGCC
The DNA here is from genome assembly GCA_030867105.1 of Liasis olivaceus. Taxonomy (NCBI): domain Eukaryota; kingdom Metazoa; phylum Chordata; class Lepidosauria; order Squamata; family Pythonidae; genus Liasis; species Liasis olivaceus. Next base: position 182,208,936 of record CM061350.1, on the reverse strand, counting down.
CCAGTGCCTGGGGGATGTTTATGACATTTGCAGATGACCCAAAATAGGGTTGGGTAGTACCCCAGTTACTACCTGGCTAATGCCCCAGTTGAAAATGTTATTGATGGATAAAAGATGGAATAGATAACCAGCAGCCTGACAGTAGCAGGCAGACTCAGAATCCCCAGTTTGTGGCCTTGGAAACCATGACTGCTGAAAACTGAAGGTTTAGTTTCCTTCCCTTTGGAGATGGGAAATAAATTGGAAGCTGTAATGCATAGTCTAAGTAAGCATAACTTTGTTAAAACAAAACAATCCTCTAATCCAGCCCTGCCTCCTTGTGTGTTTGTTGTCCCATGCACTTCATTGCCCTCAGCTCCTTTCCCTCCATGTTAAATGCGACCCTTGGCTACCAAAAGGCTGCCTAACTCTGGCTTAGAGAAAATAACATCATCATCATCATCACCATCATTGAAATGTAGAGGCAAAGGCCTTCACTTAGGGAAAAAAAAAATCATACCCAGCTATAGGATGGATGTAACAATATTTATAAAAAGATCTTGGAATAGTAACTAATTGCAAACTTTATGAGTCAGCAGTGTGAAAAAAGGCAAAGGCAGTGCCAGCCTGCAGCAACAGAAGTATGGTTTTCAAATCATAGGAAGTACATGTTCCACTGCATACTTTATTGGTCAGCCCGTACCTCAAGCATTGCATCCACTTCTAGGCATGACACTGTAAGGTTTCAGAGAAACCGGGGAGGTTCAGGGAAGGGCAATGAGGCTGATGAGGGACTAAAACATAAATCCTATGAAAGAGGAGAATAGAAAGGAAGGGGGATGTGATAGCCCTCTTCAAATACCTGAAAGAATGTCTCAGAGAAGGTCAAGTCAAGTTCTGTATCATCTCAGTGTGCCAGATAAAGAATAATGGATTTAAGTTTCAGGAAGTCAGATTCTGGCTGAATGTCAGGAAAGTCTTTCTCACAGAGTGGTTCAACAATGGAGCTAATTACTCCAAGGTGGGCTCCCCTTCAATGCAAGTGGGCATCCATCTGTCAGAGATGCTTCCGGCACTGGACAGGAGGCTGCATGATGGGCTAAATGGCCCCTTCCAGTTCTACGTTTGTTCTATGATTCTAAAATTTAGTTTACCACTGTTCACATTTTCTGATGGTATATTCCATTTAATTTGAGTAAAGGTAATGAATGAGAATTGGCCGTTACATGAAGTGCTGTCAGTTTTTTGTGAAAACAAGTTGCTGTGATCTAAATGTCATACATGTAAAATTAAAAACAATCAGGAGAAATGTGGATGAAGGTTGAAATGAACTGAGGAAAGGGTTCAAAGGCATTTGCATCAGCTTAAGAAATTCAGAAGATTCCTGCCGGATCCAATCAAGGCACCATCTAGTCCACAATTCTATTTATGGCTGGTAAATATTTCCAAAAAGCCCTCAAACAAATAACAGATTTCTCCCATTGTCCTACATGTCTCCAAGCAACTAGCTATACTTTTTGGGGGACCATGAAGTCTATTTATCTATCACGAACAATAACTACTGCTAAGGCTCTGCTCTTCCACAATTTGGCTAAGACCCTTTCAAAGCAGCGCATTTCCATAATTTAACTATGTGCTAGAAATCCTTTCTTTTGTTCATTTGAATTTCATGCCAGCCATGTTATGGTATAGAAGTATTGCTAAAGGAAGCTGAATGAAGTTCTGCTTGGAAAATGCACCTCAACATCTGCTTTGGTGTAGAGGAATACAGGGAGGTAGGATGGAATGAATTCTAAAATAAAATAATTGGAACAAACATTTTAATGAATGTCATTGGTGTTCATTTTTGATGCTGTAATTTGGAATTCTACAAGTCCACACTATTCTTCATTACCTTCATTCTTCATTATCAAGTATAAGATACATTGAAATAGGTTTAACTGGTATGAAGGGAGATTTGAATTGAGCATCAAGAAAACATCACAACAGTAAAAGCTGTAGATAGTGGAACCAGTTCCCACCCTCATCCTATATGCTAAAATAGAGGCTGAACAGCTGGTCATCAGGGATGCTTTAAAGTAGATGGGTTTAGACCCAATAGCCTAAAGGTCCCTTTCAATTTTATAATTCTCTTATTAGGTATGCATGACAAACATCTCTATTCAATATGTAATTAATCTCAATATCAGTTCTTCAGGGTAATTGTCACCTCTCAGTAAGGGAAATAAAAATACAAGGAGGAAAGTGCTTAATTAGTTTCGATGCCTTATCCTTAATTATATCCTAAATTTACAGCTCTGTGTATAAATTAACAGCTAATTTTATATGCCTAATTTAGTTTTAGCTTTCTAGTAAACCAATCCCTTATTTCACATTAGGCAAGCTATCATTTTAAGAACATTTGATAATAATGTGTTGTGATCTATACCTTGATATTTGTTAACTCTTGGGGCTGAAATAGTCAATGCTACTTATGATTTGCATTCAATGGGATTTTATTGCTTATCATGGAAATTAAAAAAAAATGTTTATATGTGTGTGCAAGCTAATGGCTGGTTTGGTCTGGAGGGTTTTTTTTTTTTACCCAATACTGTTGCAGGCGGTTGCTATGACTGCTTAATGCAAATAGAAAATGTGAAGCATTGGAGATATGCTTTATTTCACTTTCTTTTGCTTCTGCAAATGCTTCTAGTTTTTTTTGTGCTGTGTTACAAGGCATAGATGTATTACAATTTTTTAGGATTTTGAAGCCTTGAGAAACCACTTCTAATTCTACTGGCCAAAATACTGTTAACGTATCATCTATTTACGGCCATATCAAGATCAAGAAAATCAGGGTCTGCAATGGATAGGAATCAGAACCTGAATGCATAATTAGCAAAGCATATGTTGTTTATTTATAGCAGCACTGATTGTGCTCCTTAGAATAGATTTCCAGGAATGTGTGAAACCCACAACTCCCAGAATTCCTAGTTAGCATCTGTCTAGAAATTTTAGGATTTGCCGGCTTGACATATCTGGAAGGTGCTAGGTGCTGTAGAATGTAGTATGTATGTATGTATGTATGTATGTATGTATGTATTTATTTATTTATTTGATTCAATTGACTCTGAGTGGTTCACAAACAATAACTTAAAAGCCAATGCAAAGCAAAAACAAGATGGGATCCAGGCACAATATAGAAACAGAAAACAAAAATAACAAACTTACCCAAAGGGCCCCATCTGTCTCACCCTAAGACCTGGGAAAACAGCGATGTCTTCAAGGCTTCATGGAACACAAACAGGGTGGAGCCACATAGATTTCCAAGGGGATCTCATTTTAAAAAGCAGGCACCATGACAGGGAAGGTGTGCTTCCTGGGTCCAGATAGATGACATTGGTTAATTGAAGGGACTTGGAGCGTGCCAACTCTGCCAGCACCAGGAAGAAACCATAGGAGATGGGGGTCCCTCAGTTAACCTGGCCCTATGCCTTGTAGGGCTTTATAGGTAATAGCCAGCACCTTGAATTGTATACAGAAGCAGACTGGCAACTAGTGCAGCTCATGGAGCAGAGGTGTCACATGGGCATACCAAGGCATGCCCATCACTGCCTGTACTGCTGCATTCTGAACCTGCTGAAGCTTCTGTGTGGTTTTCAAGGGCTCTTAGAAGACATTATAGTAGTCGAGCCTTCAGGTAACTAGAGCATGAGTGACCATATGAAGGGCCTCCCAACCCAGGAAAGGGTGCAACTGGTGCACCAGAATGGAGCTGACCAAAGGCCCCCTTAGCCACAGCTGCCACTTGCTGTTCAAGCAGGAACTGTTAGTCCAAGAGGACCCCCAGATTGCATACCACTCTGAGTGGGGAAGTGCTACCCCATCCAAGAGTATGGATGGAAAATCCTCAGATCCTGGGGGGCCTAATATCCACAGCCACTCAGTTTTGGCAAGATTGAGTTGGAGATAGTTCCTCCCCATCCAAGCCCACACAGCCTCCAGGAACTGGGAAAGGACCTCAACAGCCCCACTCAGACCAAAATCAGTTGGTTAAAATTACAAAGAAGCCGACTCAGGATCATCATCAGGAGGAACCTCCTGACTATGAGTTGTAAGCCCATGGAACAGGCTGCCACATTAAGTGGTTAGTTCTTTCTCATCTGACATCTTCAAACAAGCTGGATGGTAATCTGTCAGAGATGCTGAAGTAGATCTCGAGTAGAGAGTTTACTGTATGATCTTTAAGATCCCTTCCAACTGTACAATTGTATGAATCTGTGAGGCTATTACTCTTATTCTTCTATCTTTATTTCTCAAAATTCTCTTGGACCAGGCTCCAAACTAGATAATGACTGCAGTTTCAAAACTGTACCATGGATTTTTCAGTCCCCTAAAATGGTTCGCTAAACAAACATTTATTCAACATTTACTTTTCTAATTTAGAGTTCACTTTTAAAGTAGATGGGGCTTCATGACAGAAACAAAGGCCATCAGATCAAGGATAGCCCTGCTGTGAAAGAAAAGCCTTGGATTTAGTGATTGGCACAATGGCTGACCAATAATACTACCCAATTTCAGTTGCGTGAGCAGGTTTCCCTGAACTTGATCTGGAAGGAAAAGTTACATACATAAGAGCTCTTCCACAAGGGGCTCTGGCACTCCTATGCTCCAACACTCACATGACACCATCCTCCTTAGTTCAGTTCTCTTGCCCTAAATCTCAGAAAGCAGAATTTCCTCTTGCGATTATAGATGTTCTTGCATCATTTGAGCTTATTGACAGGGAGTTCTCCTATTTCCAGGAATTCCAGGTGGGGCTCCCTCCTGGCCCCATGGGCTTCTCCCCGTCCTCAGCTAAGATGCCTACAGAGCATGCCATGGTGCACTCATGCTGAGCATTAAGCCTTTTGCAAACAAGCATAACAAGTCAAGGAGAGGGGAAGGGCATTGGCTGGAGAGCTATTTCTATGCTCTCTTTTTGGTTGGGAGTGTTTTGAGTGGGTGATTCTGGTGGCCACATGGAAACCTCCCTTTTCAAATTGTACAGGGTGCTCTTCCATCTTATTATGATTATATATTTCTGTCCATGCTGAATACATGTTAAAACTAGCATCTTGTGATGTGGAGATGGCTAAGCTTCTCCTTCCTTGCCTGGCTTTCAGAGTTAGTGAAGTGTGCATTTCACAATGAATTTCATGATATCCTCAGCTGGTCTTTTTGTGAGATTTTTATCAGGTTAGAATGGTAAGAAAGCTAATCTTGCACTATTTCCAAACACCTTGTAACCAATAGGAGTTGGAAGCCAGCAATGCTGGGGTCACCATATAAATAACACTTAGCCCAGATAATATGCATAGAGTCATTTATTTCATCTCATTACCTTTAATCCAAATTCTCATAACTGGATTGTATTCAAAGTGCCTTGGAAGCTCTGAGAAATAAACAGCACTGAAAAACAGCTTCTGGAAATGAGGGGGTGGAATGACATTGGGTCCTAAAGCATTTTAAACAGCCCATTTCACTTGCTATATGACCTGGCAATAAGCTATGTTGAACATTCACAGGATTATCACTCTTGGATGTTTTAAACCAGAATACACAGACACATGGCAACTTTTTGCCAAGGAAGCTTTAAGCAGAATGTTGCTTCAGGTAGCTGGAATTGGTTTTGAGTTTACAGATATATTTTGAATAAAACCATATATGATATTGGCTCTAAACCACTTTAGGAACAGTTTGGGACACCAAGTGGGATGAAATGCTTTAAATATCAATGGCAGAATACATACTCCACATACAAAATATTCCAAATTCAGTTCTTGGGATCTCCAATTAAAGACGATCAGTTCAGTTGACAAAGACCAACAGTTTGAGAGTTCATAGCGAGGTCACATTCCTTCTGCTTTTTCTTGCCAGTTATGGACTGGCAGGACTGACCCTCATGTTTGGGCCAGAGCCAAACTGAATAGAGTCACCTATTGTCTGACTCAATGAGACCCTTTTTTCTCTTTCTACCAAGGGATATCTGGAGGGAGGTTCAAAAAAGTCAAGAAGATGGCCACAACTGTGTAATCAAAGGACTGCTTCTTTTTTACATGCATCACACGTTAAAAAGGGGGAGGGCTTAGATTACATGGTTGCAACCACCACCCTGATTTTTACCCCACCCCCATGCCCCTCTTTCTATATCTCTCTTTTTCTGTGATATCCTTTTCTTCTGCTAAGCAGTGGGCTATCAAAAAACTAACAAACAAACAAAAACAAGAATAGGAATAGGAATAGGAAAAGGAAAAGGAAAAGGAACAGATAGCACCAGAAGTCCAAACTAATTAATTGCCAATGGCTTTAGAAACTGGGCCAAAAACACATAAAATTAGACCAGGGCTGCAGGTTGCTTACCACTTACAGTGGAACCTCTAGTTATGAATTTAATCTGTTCCATGACTCTGATCGCAACTTGAATTTGTCACAACGTGAAGCACGTTTTCCCATAGGGTTCAATGTAAATACAGTTAATCCGTTCCGCCCTCCGAATTTGGTCGCACCGCGAGGCACATTTCCCCATAAGGTTCAATGTAAATACGGCTAATCCGCCCTCCGAATCTGGTCGCTCCGCGAGGCACATTTCCCCATAAGATTCAATGTGTCAGCCGGCGTTGCACGGCTAGGAAATTCCCCAGGCGCGCTTTAGTCAGCCCTAGCGCAGAAAGAGGAAGTGCTAATGAAATCTGAGCTTTTGTTGCGCGCACGCACAGCCGGGAGCGGGAGCTTCCCCCCCCCCACTGATTCCTCCGTGCTCTTTCCTTTCTCCATAGCGACAAAAGCACAGTGAAAGCAATATCAGCGCGCTGGGGGGAAAGGCTTATGTCGCGCGCACGCACAGCCGGGAGCAGGAGCTTCCCCCCCCCCCGATTCCTCCGCGCTCTTTCCTTTCTCCATAGCGACAAAAGCACAGTGAAAGCAATCACCAGGCCAAGGGCTATGGCCAAAGGAAAGAGCAAATTTCCCCATAAGGTTCAGTGTAAATACAAACAGTTCTGAAACATATGCATTTTATTTTTAAACCACAAAAACATGAAAAAAAGCACAGTATGAAGAGGGAGAATGGGGTGGGGAGGCAGTTATTGTTTGGAGGGAGAGTCCCCCTCCAAAGGGACATCGGGGAGATCTCCTTCAGGGGTTTCCTCTCTTCTTTGCCTCTTAGCTGCAGGCTCAGTTCTGGGGAAAAACCTGTCTAAAGTCAGTTGTTTTTTCCTGCGCTGCATAACCCTCCGGAAATGAGAGACCATGTTATCGTTCATCATGTTCAACACTCTGTTCATTACAGTTATGTTGGGGTGGTGCTTCTCAAAGAAGTCCTGGCAGTCATTCCATTTTTCCATAATGGATTTAATCTCGGCACTGCTCACCTCCTCCCTGTCTTCCTCTTCCTCAGTGGAATGCTCCTCACCAAGCGCTTTCTGTTGCTCACTCTGGAGCTCAGCAAGTTCTTCCGTGGTCAGTTCCTCCTCATGGTCCTCAACAAGCTCCTCTACGTCTGCACCATCGACAACCAGACCCATGCTCTTGCCCATGGACACAATCTCCTCCACTACCTCTGCATCAGACCCTTCACGGTCACATTCAGCTACACATTCTGGCCACAGTTTCCTCCAGGCTGAGTTTAAGGTACGGCAGGTGACATCTTGCCAGGCTTTGTCAATGAGGCCGATGCAGTGGAGGACATTGAAATGTTTCTTCCAAAACTCTGCCAGAGTCAAGGATGTTTCCTCAGTGACATTGAAACACCTAGTGAAGAGCGCCTTTGTGTAGAGCTTCTTAAAGTTGCAGATCACTTGCTGGTCCATGGGCTGCAGGAGAGGTGTCGTGTTGGGGGGGAGGAACCTGACCTTTATAAAGTCATACTCAGCGTCCATAGCAACCACCAAGGCTGGAGGGTGTGCCGGGGCATTGTCCATCAGAAGAAGGCACCTTTCAGGCAGCTGAAAGAAGAGCCCTGTCTCGTCGCAGTTGAACACTTGCTGAGCGACGTATCCTTCCGCCTTCACGAAGCCCTCAAATTCTTCCTTATAGGCTTCTGCAGCAGCCTGGTCAGAACTGGAAGCCTCTCCATGTCTTGCCACATTGTGTATGCCAGTTCTCCTGCGGAATTTCTCAAACCAGCCTCTGCTGGCTTTAAATTCCTCATCTGCTGCGCTGGAAGAGGGGTTTTTCTGCAATAAATCACTGTGCAGCTTCCTGGCTTTTTCACGGATGATAGCTTCACTCACGCTATCACCTGCCAGCTGTTTCTCATTCAGCCACACTAACAACAGCTTTTCCACCTCTTCCAGCGCTTGTGTCCTCTTCCTCGTTAACATCGTTACTCCTTTTGCCACATCAGCTTCTCTGATGGCATCTTTATTTTTCAAAATACAGTAGTCGAGATGGTCAACTTCGCCATCTTGTACTCTGCGGCCAGATCAGTCACACGAACCCCACGATCGTGCTTTTCTAGAATGTCCTTCTTCAGTTCGATCGTCACTTTCTTCTTCAAAGCCTTATCCTTGCCACGCCCGCTCTGCATTTTCTTTGGAGCCATGCTGACAAGCACACCAAAAACCTTCCAAACGCCACAAAACACACCACAAGCCTCACCGAACGTCTCCTTGCTACCGCGATCTTGCCCACAGGAAGCCTCGTGGCAGCAGGGCAAATGGCCGCGGATCTGGTTCGTATCGCTCCCGGCTGTGCGTGCGTGACAAAAGCCTTCCCCCCCCCCCGCGCTCAGATTTCATTAGCACTTCCTCTTTCTGCGCTAGGGCTTCCTTGCTACCACGATCTCGACCACGTGGCAGCAGGGCAAATGGCCGCGGATCCGGTTCATATCACGAGGCAGAGGTCGCACGGCAAGGCACATTTTTGTGGCCGGAGCTGGTCGTATCGCGAAATTTTCGTAAGGAGGGGCGTTCGTAACTCGAGGTTCCACTGTATTTGAATCACTAACATTCAAATAAAAAAGCTGGCCTGGTTTATTCGTAAGTAATTCCATAAAGAAATAGTTTCTCTATAATTCAGTATGGGAACTGGAATTTCAACAGCAATTAAGAAGAGTCAACTTTGTTAAGGTAATGATTAAGATTTGGAGGCACTGAGGAAAGTTCAGAAGTTTCAAGACATTTGAGAATAGATGCTTCCTTCTGGTGATGTTCTCTTAAAGGCAGCAATACATAATTACTGTTGAGTGGGGGCAGATGGGTTGCTGCCAATCCTGTCCCAGGAATTCCAATAGTTTATGTATGAAAGAAGTCCACGTTACTCACTTGTAGGCCTCTTTCCTGAAAACAGTCAAGTTAATTGCTTTTTCATAGAATTCTTCTTTGTTGATGACCATGTTAACATCTGAATATCTGTTGGTAACATTAGGAACTGTGTCAAGGACAAAGTCAAGGTCCAGTTTTGTTCCTGCTCCTCAGTATTTTTGTGATACCTTCCATCACACAAATGATATGCGACATGCGCTAGATTCAATGATCTCAGGATTTATTATTATTTCTGATGCAAGAGTTACTGTTTATTTAGTAGCAAGGCAATGCATCTTCTTTAAAGCATTAAAAGAATTGCCTGTGTGATACAAGCCATTACTGCTTCTTCTGTGGCTCTGCCTCATAGAATCATAGAGTTAGAAGGGACCTTGGGGGACTTCTAATCCAACCCTCTGCCTAGGGCAGGAACCTTTATACCATCTGGACCAGTGTTTCTCAACCTTAGCAACTTTAAGATGCTGCCTGGGGAATTCTGGGAGTTGAAGTCCACACATCTAAAGTTGCCAAGGTTGAGAAACACTGATCTGGACAAATCTTTTCTTGAAAACCTCCAGTGATTAAGCACCCATAACTTTAGGATGCAGGTTGTTCCACTGTTTAATAGCTCTCACAATCAGGACATTCCACCTTATTTCATGTCTGGATCTCCCTCTATAAAGCTTCCATCCACAGGTTCTTGTTTTACCCTCAGTGCTATGGAGAATAGGTCCATCTCCCCTGCTCTGTATTGTATTGGAATATGTATTGGAAGACTACTATCATTTCTCCCGTCAGCCTTCTCTTCTATCAGCTAAACATACCAAATTCCCTTAACCATTTTCCATAGGATTTAACCTCCAAGCCCCTTGCCATCTTCAGTTGCTCTTTGTGATGGAATGGAATTATGAAGGCCACACTCAGGGAGGGAAACATCCTCTTTCGTCTCCTGAGGAGCGAGGAAGAGATAAGAGTATGAGGCTGGCACGTCCCTGAGGAATTTACTCTGTTTTCACTGGCTGACTGTGGGAACTAAGTTTCAGTCTGGGAAGATTCTTGCTAGAGGTCGTAGCTAATAAACATTGCTGAACTGAATCTGCATGGTCTCCTGGAGTTCCTTGGGCTAGGCCTGACACTCTTGTTTGTATTGTTAAGTAGTATAATTTCTTAAATTTATATGGACATCAATCAGTAAATATTAAGGTGAGTTATAGATCAAAACAACATACTATATTACCTATAAAACCAAACAATAAAAATAATTTGTAGTGGTTGAGCCTGTAAGGTGGAAGGCTGGAGAACTCAACCCTTCTCACAGAAGCTCTGTGGGTCTTCACTCTCTGGCCTCACCTCCTATTTTGGATTAGTTCCCACTGCCATTATCTCTGCACAGAACTGCAGTTCCCAGAATTACTTTGAAAAAGGCACTATTAGCAACCTGGTTTAAATCAGCCACACTGTTTATTTTCCATAATTCAATGAAACCTGGAATGAAGAATATGGCAAGTTTTCAAGACATGTAAGCTGCTATAGTATAATAGTTTGGAATGAAGAAAGGAAGCCCTGAATTCAAATACAGTATCTCAGAAAGAAAAGGAAAGCTGCCAGTACAAAAGAGCCTCTTGGAAAATATTAATTTGTTTTATCTCGGAAAGAATTAGTATGGATTAATTAGCAGCTCTTATGGATATACTTGTGGCTTATGATTGCCTGGTTCTTATGGACAAGTTGCAATTTATATCGCCTAAGGATGTGGACTGGATTCTTGATAGAATGGTCTCCAGATACAGGCATACTGAACTCTTGCCCTTTCTGGCTAAGTAAAGTAATGGATGAGATCTTACTAAATAACAATACTTTGATCTAAATGTGCCTTTCATCCTAATTCCTACTCAAGTGATTGCAGAGGCAGCAATCAGAAAGATAACCTAGTAGCTCCAATGATGAACTGGGGATTATTCATGTGAACTGATGTCATGCGATTCAGTAATATTGTTAGGTCTTGAGAGTTAGGCAAAAGAACCCCATAAGATCTTTCCCAAAGTTTCAATTCTAGACTCTAAAATTTCTGTGAGGAAAGCTGTGTATTGAGTGCCTGGAGGCAAAGCCTCTTAAGACCTAACAAAGGGCTAGTCAGTCGCTGGTATCAGAAGATACTACTGAATTACAACTATCAGCCTTCCTCATCATTGACCAGATCAGCCTGGAGCTTCTGAGAATTGGCCTTTAACATCTTGCAAGACCGTTGCCCTACTGAGTAATGTCATTCACCCATCCTTTATTAAAAAAAAAAAAATCCAGCATAACAGTTGCTATCTCCATCGCCAATCCCTATCCTGCCTCTACTGCTTCTGTTCTCAGTCACTGCAGAGGGATGTGCCACTCTTCACAGACAATGTAATCAGCTTCTCCTCCAGCCTTGCTACCATCCCCTTTCAGCACAGCCAACAGGGAAAAGATCTACAGTAGGACTGAGATGAATCTCATTTCAGGAGTCTGATTGCCCTCTCTAGGCTGATTTGTCTGGCCTCATTCCCATGCCCCATTTCAGCATCTCCCAGGTTAAAATAATATGAAATAAAGAAACATATAGGAAGTAGCCAGGACAGAAACAGTCCCGAGGAGGAGGAAGACATGATAGTACAACTAGGCTTGTCCCACAGAGTGTGAGAACTGAAAATGACTAACTGCTAGGCAAGGAGGTCACTTACTTTAGAGTGGGGGGTGGGTCAGAGGTGATGGAAAAAGTCACCTTTAAGGAAATTGTCTAATAAGCAACAGCCTTCATTTTCTGGACACAGCAATGAGGAAAAGGGAAGCTGCTGCATCTTTAGATGGAGATACATTTCAGAATACTTAGAAAACATATTAGCACAAACACGTCCCTGTTTCTTTCCAAATAAAAGAGCAGAGATCTGCTTTTTTCTCCTCTACCTTACTGGAAGCTGGAAGGAAGCTAAAATGATCTGCCCAAGGCATAAACTGTAGTAGAGTCACTGTTTTCAGAGATCTCTTGAAGATCTCTTGAAGAGTTTATGACAATTTGGTGGACAGCTGCATCTTGTGCCTAGTTAATGGAGACAACCAGAGAGCTGGAGGAGATTGCTCCTGCGTGGCCTCTCCCCAGTCCCTGATCCTGGCAGCTCCTTAGTTTACTGAGGATTCTGGAGGATGAAATGTGTGTAGCAAGACTATGTGCTGCAGATCTGGAAGTGAGCCTAAAAAGGAGGTGGAGCTGGTTTTGTTCTCTGCCAGAAAACTTACAACACTTGGTTTTCCCTTGCAGATTGTTAGGACACAGGAAGCTCTAGGAGTGCTCACACTGGGATCTCACCTTCTGTTCATACTGATTATCTTTAATACACAGAATGCCTTCAGTCTTCAGTAACAGCCTCCTAAGGAATAAGCTCTGAGAAAGCCTTGTTACCCTTGAAATTTCTCATCACTCTGGGGGCTCTCCACACTGCTCCCAGACTGGCATGATTACTGCATTGGTCAGCAGAGCTAATGAGTTCTGGTTCTCCCATGGGACACACGCAGTTTGAAGCATGAGCACTGCAGCTTGGAGGCAGACAGTTTCCCATTAGAAGACCCACCTCACTCTACCTTCCTGATCTTTGGCCCGCCTTTCTGCCTTTATCTGGAAACCACATAGCATTACGGTTTACTAGAATTGAGCAGAGGGCACTGCTACCTACCCTCATAGCTAATTGGGCTCTTCCTCTCAAATGTTATGGAAAAAGTGCAGCCTAAAAGAAAGATGGGGAGAGTGCTGGTGGGATGCTGATGTACACTCTCTGAAAGGTCAGTCAGAGGGAGGCCTGGCTGGCTCATCTAAAGATCCAGGCATTGGCAGTGAGAACAATTGCAAGCCTTCCAAAAATGATTCTGAGAGTTATAGAGCAAAAACAATGGCTGTGCGGAAGGGCTCTGTGTCTGTGCATCATTACAATTCAGAAAGCCTGAGCAGCAATTGCTCTTGCCAGATATTATTATTATTATCATTATTATTATTATTATTATTATTATTTTAAATTCAAAGAGTAAAAAACAAATCAAAAGAAAAAAAGGAAAGAAAGAAAGAAATGCAAGAAATGAAAAAAAGGGAAAAAAACCTCAAGAAATATAATGACTTCCAACCTTCTTTTCTACAGATAGGTACAATTTTATGGTCCCTGCTCCCTCTTAGATATTATACAAGTCCCTTCAGCCCCTCATTTAACCTACATCTTCTTAATCTAAATCATCATGTCATTTTTTTTCTTCTTTCAGCAAAAAGTACATATAAGGTTTCCAGTCTTCCAGAAAAGTCTTGGTTGTTTTTTCCCTGACCAGAACCTTGCTAGATTCTTCATCAGGTGACTCTGAGCACAGAGCTTCAGGACTCTATTCCACCAGTCCTTGAGTCAGCAGAAAAGTATGTCAACATAAATTATGCTGCCCCAAAGGACAAGTCCTCTTCTACTCAGAAATAAAGCTGGCAAGTGGTGCTGTCCTTACAGTTTTAATGTGGGACAATTTAATGTCAGTGATTGCTGGATTCCCCTGGCTTCATTTTCCCTCCCACTGAGTATCCTCTGCTAACAGGAAGAATGACTATTTGTTCTCCTTAACATGGGGTGGAGCAGGCTTGAGTGAGTACAAGTATGTGCCTGAGATGCAAGGTTTAGCAAACTTTCAAGTTGCCTGAATGAGAAGCCAGAGGTATGGAGGCACTCAACACATGTGAGTTACTGCACAGGCTATTTTTGGCCATGGGTCTAGTGCTCTTTCGAAAGTAGTAAATCTGTTTCCAAAAAAACAGCCTGAGAGTTGCCATTTCCATGTTGCAAAGTGGAAGGGAGCTTCTTCTCACTTCCTTACTCCTCCTCCTTTACTGGAGACCACAGTAGTAAGCCTCTTGAAGGATTCTATCAAAGGAAGAAAGGGGGAGAAAGTTCCTGATGGCATCTTCATCTCTCCAAAGGTCAAGCAAGACATACACCCAGAGAGAGAAATGCATGTGGAGGGCAGAGGGGGGAGGTAGAAAAAAAGAAGGGAGAAATAAGAAACACAGAATAAAAAATGGAGGCAAGCAGAGGCAATTTGAGTAGAAGGTTGTATGTTGACCATGAGGCGTTACTGAGAACACCTTCATCTATCCAGAAATTGAGCAAGAGACACATGCATGCGGTCACACATCCAAGGACTACTATTCCATCGAAGGAGTGCTAGTCTTATTTTTTCAACACAGGTCTACTTCCCTTTCAAAAGAACAGCAAAACAAGGAGCCCAAGTAACCCCCAACAAATGCTTTGGAAGGCACTAGTCAGGCATTAAGCTGACAGATGCCTCTGCAGAAACCAGGTCTCTAGTCCCTGCAGTCCAAGGCAAAAGAGCTTGGAAGGGAAGGAGCACCCCCACAGCAGCCAAAACTAGCCAGTGGGAGCCAAACAGCATGGTAGATCATATCTCTGGCCAAAACAGAGTCAGGAGAAGAGGGGAAATATTACTTTTAAACCGGAACAGCTAAAGAGAAACGTCAGCTCTGCAGTGGGCTGGAGGTGAGATGAAGACAACATCAAGCGGACATGTCCTTTAAAACCAGTTGGAGGGGCATCTTCATGCAGCAGTTAGGGGACACGAGGATGAACCCTCATCTTAGAGACTATAGGAAGAGAGGCTTGTTGAGGCAGCTGGACTGTATTCCCCACCCCCACCCCAAAGCACTCTCAAGCTGCGTGGGCGATGAAAGAATGCACACTATATCTTTCTTGTCTCAGCAGATTTGAGCCCCAGTAGAAGGAATGAGGGAGCTGTGCTCTGGCAAAGCCAAATCAAATGCAACCCAAAGCTAGATAATGTGGAGATGAAACATCAATACAGTGAAATGGAAATTTAAGGGTTTTATCCATATCCACTGCTTTTGCTGGCTAAAGGCAACAAACCCTATAACTGGATTTATTTATTTTTTTTGAAGAAAATGCAGAGTTTGGGGAATTGGCAGCCCACCTCTTTGGTTGATGGAAGTATTTAAACAAAATAGATCTCAACAGTTTTCTACAACATGCACGTCTCCATCTGCAAAAACACTGGATGGAACTGCCTTTCTCCTCTTTAGCTACATTATGTATTACCAACTTTCTGCTTCTTAAGGCATAGAAAGCTCACCAGTGTCTGCTCTGGAGGCTCCAGTGCACAGTTCGCAGCATGACTGAAATGTTCTCCTGATTTGGGGGGGAAGGGGTTATTGAACTTACAAAATAACAATTACAACAAATATAAAAGTAGCCATAAATTAATAAATATCAGATGAGTTCCAAACTGATAAAAGCTCACCAAATCATATTGTTTATAATAGCAGGAAAATAAATAGAAACACTATTTACAGTATTTATATTATAATGGTCTTTTTAAAGGAGAGGGAAGGAAAGCAAGCAAGCAAGCTTGGAGATTTACATAACAGACAGGTGAACTCTGATCAGGCCTGGGTCTCCCAGGGAACCAGAGACCTGCTTAGATGGCTCCATTGCTGAGGGGCCATCTCCCTTCCCCTATGGTTTGTATTTTTGGTTTTTTACGGTATTTATTAATGTGGTTTTTTATATCTTTTCTGTTGTTTTTATCTGTCTTTTTATCTGGTTGTTGTATGCCGCCCAGAGTCGCTTCGGTGAGATGGGTGGCTCTCTCTCTCTCTCTCTCTATATATATATGTATGTATGTATATAATATTATATTATATTATATTATATTATATTATATTATATTATATTATATTATATTACACACACACACACTAACCCTCTGGGGGAGATGGGCAGCATATAAATTTAATAATAAATAAACTAATTTGCTTAATAATAAATAAACTCAAAGAAGTTTGTCCCCTTCCATTCCCATCTGTCAAAAAGGACTAATTCAAACACTGCCAAAAAGCAAATCAAGGGTGTATTTCTTCCTTCAGTGCTACATCCTGATTGTCTTGCTGAGTTCCATGCATGAAGTAGTTACCTTGCTAAGTTCTAAATGCTGGGGGCTTAGCCAAGAAGAACATCAGCATCTTCTCTGACCAGCTAGAAAGAATCTTGCCTGGAAAGTCTACCCTGTTAAGAAAGGAAGGCTCTAGTTTAACCTTTTCCTTGATATATTGATTTTCTGTACTAGAAGTTTTGGAATTGGAAGAATGCTCAGATTTAGAATTTTTCACTTGCATTTTAAAATGCAATAATTTGAGACTGGCTAAATTCTCACTAGAGCAGAAAGCTGGAGTATAAATCAAATAAGTAAGTACTGCAAGTAAGAATAGATTTTCAAATACAGGGTGTCATCCAGTACATGATGAAGATGATCAGAATTTATATTAGTTGTTTTATTGAATTAAATGCAAAGCAGCTTTAGTCCCTTTTTGAAGGATAGTATAAAATATATATGCCATATTTCTGTAATGCTACAGTAGTATTGGACATAAGAAAAACATGATTCCTACTTTCATTCAGCTATCTTCATTAATAGGTAGAACAGAGAATACTACTGATTAATAAAGCATGAATGGTTGATAGATGGCGGTGGAAGAGCAGATACAGTTAATCTCAGTTGGCCAGAAATAACATGTTAAGTAATGAGCAAGAAGAAGGTTGGGGGAGAGAATGGAGGAAGCTTTTAAAATATATTGTTGCCAAGGTGCTGGTATTCCCTTGGTGATGGCATTCAGGCAGCTAGCCTACATGTAGGAAAATACTTAATGCCTACCATATACTTGCTCATTATGAATTGACAGCAACTATCATTCAGCTCTTCTATCCATGGATGGAGAGTAGGCAATGGGCAGGTATTTCTTTATTTTAGATGTCTATTGTGCCATGTAATTCAGTATTTGCCTATTAAAAGGACTAGTGTGAAAGCAAAGTGGACTTCAAGTGGGACCTAGCATTGCTGGAATACAAATCAAAGAACATCTTTCAACTCTAGATATCAGAGTAAATCACATCACATGCAAAGCTAATTTATAAATTACACATGTATTAATATTCACTACAAATGAACTACTGTATTTATATACATAATTATAGGAAAATACTATTTTCTTATTTTCTTATAACTGATTTTTTTATGTGCCATCAAGTCAGTGTCAACTCTTAACAACCACACAGATAAACCTTCTCCAGAATGATTGGTCTTCAACCTGGCCCTTCAGTCTTCCAAAAGCGTACCCATCATTGCTGTAATCAAGACCATCCATCTTGCTGCTAGTCATCGTCTTCTTCTCTTTTCTTTCACCTTTCACCTTTCTCAGCATTATAACACAAGAACTAAGTCTTTGCATAATTAAGAACTTTTAAAATACATTATAGTCCAGATTTTATATCCATCCACTTCTTAGTTTACATCTGTTTTCCATTTGTGCGTCTATTAATCCAGCTACTATTGTCTCTTTTGTGGAAATTTAGCTAAATATATAATTGGATTTGTAGCTACAATATTAGTACATGAATAAAATAAATTCTGTATGTGTATTATCTGATGTCATTTCTACAATGTCTTCTTTTAAGTAGATGCTATTAAAAACCTTTTGGTTTTTTATGTGTTTTATATTCATAAGAGGGAAAAGAGAGAATGATATATAAATTACAACACAACAAATTGTGTTCTGGTATTGTTTTGGCTACATAAAGATTCACATTCAGAGAATCCATTTCTTATTAATATTTCTGACACT
The DNA here is from genome assembly GCA_030867105.1 of Liasis olivaceus. NCBI lineage: Eukaryota > Metazoa > Chordata > Lepidosauria > Squamata > Pythonidae > Liasis > Liasis olivaceus. The sequence goes on along the minus strand of CM061350.1, from coordinate 182,190,999 downwards.
TCGTTAGAGAATATCAAAGACCACCTAACCTGTCATTCTTTATGAGAAACCCAGCGACCCAAGACTCTTAAAAAATCTACTGAGTTCCTGTCATTTAACAACAGTGGCAACAAAATGTCTGTTGTCTCCAGGGACGTCTTCAGGAAGAAATCAATAGCATCAAACTGGCAGGAGTGACCAGGCAATCGAAACCCTGCTCCTTTTATCATGGGCTGCATCATAAAAGAAATGAGGCTTTGATTGCCTGGTCATACCCACTGTTTTGACAGTGGTGACCTCCTTGGGGTTATTCCTGCTTTTCTCCCCTGCCATAAATTATACTGCTGAAGTGAAAATATTGGAATAACCAGGAGCAGAGTTTTATGTTAAAGGGCTGTGAACCCATCGCAATTCTGGGACTGAAAACAAATTTCTGGACTCAGAATACTTTTGTTTTAATTCAGTTTCTTTCCCATCAGATTTTTTTCATGATGGAGTATGCTATATTTATTCATTTTGTTCCCAAAATCAAAACAGATCCCACAAAATCTGTTAACCTCACTTATAATTATAAATATTTTTTAAAAAGTTAATTACTCCCAGAATAAATTCACATGAGCTAAGCATTTCAGGAATGTAAAATGCTATGCCCAGATGTAATAGCAACCTTATAAAGGCCATAGGAAGTGGAGAACCCTCAGGGCAGGGATGGAACAGTTAGTATGATATTAGATATATATGAACCACCTGCAATTGCTTCTTCCAATTTATTTGTGAAAAGCTAGAAAATAGTAGCAGGACTTTGCACAATAGGTACATATCCTTTCCATCTGTTTTTTTTTCCAGGTCCGTTTGGTCATTGCAGAAAAAGGATTACCTTGTGAAGAACGAGATGTGAGCATGCCATTGACTGAGCACAAAGAACCTTGGTTTATGCGCCTCAATCTTGGGGAAGAGGTACCTGTCATCATCCATGGAGACAATATCATCAGTGACTACAATCAGATAATTGACTACATGGAGAAAACCTTCACAGGAGGTAAGGTTTTAGAGAGCTTTCCCCAACTGTCCAGTTGACAACTTCCATCACCTTGAAATAGCCCAGCCATTGATCGGGTGTGATCGATCTTATAATCTAGTGTATTAAATATAGAGGATACCAGGTGTGGAAAATTGTTCTGGAAATTCAAAGAAATTGAAATAATTCTATGAGACTGTCAATGCATTAAATGCTTGCTATTTGATTAATCATCTTTCTTATAATCAACCTCTTAAATCTTTCTACATCTGTATTGTTGTTGTTGCTGCTGCTAGTTGAGTTTGAATCACTTATAAATTAATAATTATAAAATAATTAATTAAAACTTATCACTCATCATGAGAATACCAGCTTTTTTTCCTGGAGCGGGAAAGATTTTTTTTTCTTTTTAATTTTGTTTATTCTATAGCTTACATTAAAATTTCCATGCCTTTCTTACTGAATAAAGGAAACAAGTGAAGTATAAATCAGATAAATAAATAAAATGGGATTAAATGGTATTTTAGAATGGCAATAAAGCTTTCTGCTAATTTTTGGTACTCAAGATTAGAGGATACTCTGGGGATTGCAAAATGGGTTGAGATATTTTATTATTATTACTATTATTGTTGGTTGCACAGTCAGCCATAGTTTAGACTGGATTTGGCATTTTGATCTACCTATGAGTCCTTCCCAAGGACCTAGGATAGGCAGACGTTGTTTGATGGTGTTAAAGGTATCGCTGCAGGATGTAAGCTGTTCCAAGTAAAGCTGCCTTTTGCAATTGACTGATAGTGATTTTGTCAATGCCAATGGTCTTCAAGTGGTACTCCAGATGTTTTGGGATTGCACCTAAGGCACCTCTTACTATTGGTACTATCCTTGCTTTCTTTTGCCACAATCGTTCTACATCTATTTGCAGGTCTTTGCATTTTGTGATTTTCTCGTTCTTTCTCTTCTATTCTGCTGTCTCCAGGTATTGCAATGTCCACTATCCAGACTTTTTTGTCTCTCTTATCAACAATTGTTAAGTCTGGAGTATTATGTGGCAGGTGCTTGTCTGTCTGAATTCTAACGTCCCAGAGCACTTTAGCTTCTTCATTTTCTATTACTTTGTCTGTTTTATGGTCCCACCAGTTCTTGCTTGCAGGCAAATGGTGTTTCTTGCAGATATTCCAATGCACCATTGTGGCTACTTTGTCATGCCGTTGTTTGCAGTCAGTCTGTGCAATCTTCTTGCATCAGATAACTAGGTGGTCCACTATATCTTCAACTTCTTTGCAGAGGTGGCATTTTCTGTCTGTTGCTGTCTTCTCAATTCTGGCTTTGTATGCATTTATTCTTAAGGCTTGGTGCTGTGCAGCCAGAATTAGCCCCTCTGTCTCTTTCTTCAACTTTCCTGCTCTTAGCCATTGCCAGGTCTTGTTGTTATCTGCTTTGTCTGCTATTTTTTTATTTTGTGTGTGTGTGTATTGGCCATGTAATACTTTGCCTTGCCATGTCTCTTTTCTTCTTCTTCTTCTTCTTCTTCTTCTTCTTCTTCTTCTTCTTCTTCTTCTTCTTCTATTATTATTATTATTATTATTATTATTATTATTATTATTATTTTGTGGTTGTGTTCTTGTTTTACCTGTGCTTTGTTATTCACTGCTCAGAAGCTTAATTGATTGGTTGATCTATAAATATTGTATGTGAATAAGTAGATAAATCAAGTGTTATACTGTAGAGGGTTAGGAGTGGAGTTGTTACCTCAGATATGCCCTTCACAGTACATATTCAGTGGACATGTGCTGTTTCAGGGGAAGGTTATAGTAAGTTATTATTGGGCATATAAGCACCCCTTTCCGATTCAGTCAGGGTCTTCCTCCTCTGGTCTGGGGACTATGGCAGGAAAAGAAATCCCAGTGTCCATTATTTGTATTTCCTTGATCTGTGGCTATTTATAACAAGCAAGTGTAAATATCACCCTTCATAGAGGATAGGATCTTAACATTAACATTAATTTTGTTATATTGTTATATTGTTAATCAGTACATTGGATTGCAGTGTGTGTGTGTGTGTGTATGTGCTATTAAGTATATTAATATTCAGCAAACATATATAACTCTCACATCTATTTTCTAAGAGGTTTTTGGCCAAGACCACAGCTGATTGGCAGTTGATCGAGAAACTGTTTAAAATAGTTCCCACAAGGGTGATGTGCAAACATAGCCACAGAGAATCTACTATTGTTTTTCACAATTTCTATTCTCTCCAAATCCTCAGGAATAATTTCTAGAATTCCTGAAATACAGACATTTATTTATTTATTTATTTATTTATTTATTTATTTATTTATCTATCTATCTATCGAATTAAGTCACCACCCATCTCACTCAAAGAGTGATTCTGGAGAGAGATTAAGGTCCTTTGTGGCCAGCTACCATCCACATTAACCTTAAGGAATTTCCCAGCAGCCCATGTAAGCGAGTGAAGGAACAAGATTCTAATGTTTTGTCATCCTCACCTTTTTCCCCTGTTGGCTGTCCTGGAGCTGCTTGCCACTGAATAAGCTTTCAAATTAGTTCTGTTTCCTAGTGCAAAGCAAAAGCTGCCACTTACAGATTGTCTCGTAGAACATTATTTTATTTACTTTAGCTCAGGTTGTTTCAAATGTCCAGAGGAGTTCAGCAGCAATTCTTTCTTTCTTCTCCAGAGGTGCCCAACATACAGTATAGCAGTTGCCCTCAAGCTTTCCAAAGCCAAGACATTATCCCAGCTGTTATACAGAGCCCAGCTAAACCCAGGAATCAGTTACCAGAACTTGGAAAGAGTACAGTTGAAATTCCTAAGAAAGCTATTCCAGGAGGCAAATGTGTGCCTAAAGCTGCCTTGCAGCTGAAGGCAGGACTTACAAAAGTCAAAACAAGGGCATGGTTATGTGCATTTAAATATTGGATAAAGGTTCACTTTCAGCCCCAAGGTCTGACACAGCTAACATTAATCGATAAATGTGATTCCTCCTGGAAACTCCAAATTGAGAAAAAAATATGTGTAAGTTGGGTTTTTCAAGGGAGCTATTTTCCCCTTGAGACAAGATCAGGCAATGGCAGTGTTTAAGCAAAGGATTCTTGATATAGAATTACAGTCAGAATATAGTAAACTCTTATCTAGGGGACAATTTGGACACAGCAATGCAGATTTAAAGCAGCACTGTACCTAGATAAACTCACAAACAATACATTTCAACGAGCATTTACATTACTACAGTTCAATAACATACCATCAGCAGAGCTGGGGTGAAAATTCTGTAAAATTCCATACATGGAAAGACTTTGCCCTTGTAATGATGGTAATATTGAAACACAAACTCATATTGTGTTATACTGTAATTTCTATTGAGACATATGCAAAGAGCTTCTAACACCTCTTTTAATTCCATTTCTGGAAAGGACTGAAGAATTTTACATGCAATTCTTACCAGCAGATAAGGGCCCCGAGGTAACTTGTCATTGCAAAGTTTGTTTTCTCAGCTTGTGAAACTCATTCATTGCTGATAGCAAAATAGTGCAAATATGATTGTAGGTCTTTTATCTTGTATGTTTTATTCTACTCTGTATGTTCTAACTTGTAGCTCTAATTTGTAGGTTTTATTTAATAAGTCTAGGTTGCTGACCTGTAATAAAGAATTTGATCTGATATTTAATTTAGATGAAAAAGACTCCAGCTGAGCATTTTAAGCCATAAACCATTTTGGCAGCAAAAAAAAAAAAAGGGGGGGGGGAAGCTTCTAACCCATGCTGCAAATTTATTCCTTGACTGTTAAATGATATTAGTAGAGTTAATAAAAGCAAAAACCTCTGTAAAATGAGAACAAGATATTCAGAAAAAGGATTTTCCCTTCCTTCTTCCACATTGTCTTCTCTGGTTTCCAGAAGTAACTGTAATCAAAAGATAGACGTATCTGTCACCATAATGGGGCAATGTAGAAGAATTCTTTTAAAAAGATGGCTTTAGTGAGACCAGAGACAAGGCACTTCTTGCAATGAACTGATTCAGGAATAGCACTTGGGAGATCTGGGATGAGAGCCAGGGGGTAGATCCTTACATTTGGACATGGGGACATGTAGACTGAAATTTGTATAGAATCAAACCTGTAAAAGACAAATCAGAAACAATCACTCACATAATTAGTATAAATTCTGGAAAATATGAATCATATGGCTAGGTAATAAATACATGATGGCTGTGTCTTAATATAATGCTAAGTCAGATTTAGTGGCATAGGTGTGAGCCACGGCCCCAGGCTCAAACCCATGAGTTCTCCCTTCTCCTTATTCAAATTAAGATCAGCACAATCTCATGATTCTCTTCAGATGTACTTAGTGCAAAGCCTCTCAGATATCTCCTATCTTATACTCGAAAAAATGCATTTGTTAAATTGAATTCTATTATTCTCTATGCATTTTTCTAACTTATCAAGATCATTCTGAAATGTATCCCTGTCTTCTGAGCTGGTTCAATATGATTAGAAGTACCTATTCCCATCCACTCACCATATTCCTAGTAGTCAGGGATGCTTCCCAAATTATATTCAGTCTCCTTCCAACTCATTCTTCCCTGCAAACACAGATCCCAGATGTAGAGTACGGGATTGCCATTATTCAGTGCAATGATCAAATGCAGCTGGTGCAGAAAGTTTAGGGAAAAAAAGAAAAAGCAAAGGCCTTGGCTAAAGACAAATGCCACCTTTATTTTAGTGCTACAAGAGAAATACCCCTGCATCTTTTGCTACCAGTTTTCATTCAACTGCACATATTTAGTTGCTAGGATTCTGTCTTATTACTGAATAAAAATTTGGTGCTAACTTTGGTAAAGTTCTGGGAAGCCCATGAAGTTCTGAGACCTCCACAAGTACATCCTGATTAAGAAATTCTGCCCGCAAGAACCAGTGACTGACTGAGGAGACTTCAGGCCTGTTGGCAGCTCTATATGTTTGCCCAATCATACAAAGATGCTCTTTGAACCTTTATTGGCTGTCCAATTTCTTGCTGCTTGCACTTGTTAGTTCTCCTTCACCCTGTACGTTGTTGCCAAAATGCCCATTTCATTGATATTTTAAATCAGGATGCAAAATTACCCTTTAAATCTGAGTGAGTCTAATAAATAGGTCCACTATGGAGCATTCATTTACAATAGTTAGCTTTGTAGAAAAAGAAAGGGAACATCAGATAAAAGCATTATATGTACACCTAAAGACTGCTTTAACTTTACTGTTTCTTGTTTTGCAGAGCACATCGTCCAGCTAGTTCCTGAGAATGGAAGCCTCCTTCATTCACGAGTGATGCAGTATAGAGAACTCCTAGATTCCTTGCCCATGGATGCTTACACTCATGGGTGTATTCTTCACCCAGAACTCACCACAGACTCCATGATTCCAAAGTATGCTACAGCCGAGATTCGCAGTAAGTGGTCAGTTATGGAGGCCCTTATTGGGAAGATTATTATGGCTATGGATATATGGCATTGCTTGGTCCATTTAAAATGTGTACAATCCCCATTTCCGATAGTCCAAAATGTTTAGGGAGCTATCAGCATAATAAATGGAAGTGATGGACTCAAGGAATAAAGAATTCAATCAGCAGAATTATCTGTAATGTGGCTAGTTCTCAATGCCTGGTATTATTTAAAAAAAACAAAAATAGGCATGATCTTGCCATGCGAAGACAGACCACAGCTCTGCTGCAAGAGGTAGTGGCTTAGGGAAAGGTTCCATTCCAGCTCCTAGAGCAACCTTCAGAAAGGTAGCATTTTCCAGAAGTTTTTGGACTATGGCTGGGAATTCTGAGAATATCTAACATCTGTTGTCCTGAAAACTTTAGGGGCTTGCAATGTAGGCAATTTCAGTTCAGAACATTTTTTGCTGGTGTCTTTTCTTCTTAGTAGAAGACCTAAAATTAATTGCATTGTGTGTGCTTTGTATGCAAAAGGGCTCAAGTTCAATTTGTGGTATCTCCACTTAAATGGAGAGCTAGCATTCCTGCCAACTGAACTCACATACATCAAGTGACTATCTGAGAAGGTCTCAACAAACACAATGGGTTTTAACACATTGCAACAAATAAGGTACTCATCATCTGTCTCACATGTAACCTGCATCTGTATAACCATTCTGTCTTCCCCTTCCTCTCCCCCGCCTCGCCCCAATTTAAATCCTACATCAGCCAAGCCAGTCTGTGCAGCTGATGAAGTGAGCTTCAGCTCACCAAATATACCTTTTAAAGCATTTGTTAGTCAGAAAAAGTGCTATCAGATTCCTGATTTTTTGCTATCCTATACTAGCATGGCTGTTCTCGTACAATGTCTATAGTGTTCTGCAAACTCAAGGATGTGTGGATAGCACTTCAACTCAGCAGTGGGCAAACACAGATTGCCAGTCACACTCCTCTCCACTGTGGTGAAATACTTTGTATTTCTCTTTAAAGTTTGCATTATTTGTTTAAGTTACCATACCGCTCTTTTATTCCAAAATTCTTTCATTTCTCTCTCTCTCTCTCTCTCTCTCTCTCTCTCTCTCTCTCTCTCTCATGATGCCTTTCTTCTCCTTTTCTTGAGGCATAAATGACTATTTTTATCCAAAGATATAATATGGGTTGGTTGAATTAATGACAGGATTTAGCATAAGGCAATTTCATACAGCACCATACAATAGATACAACTTCAACCTGCAGGCCAAGCCTGTTTTTAAAGATGCTGTGCTGCTCCCATCCATTGGCTCTAGCATACAGATTCCTAGCTGCTAGCCTGGCCATTCAGCCAGTCCATGTTGCTGGCTGTGACCCTTGCCTTGCCTCACTCTTTCCTTGCTTCTGCCCCTTGTCCTAATTTCACATTATGCAAGCAGCAAGCAAGGCCACTGGAAATGAAGCCTTCTTAAGTCTCCCCTGTAAGAGAAACTAGTGGGTGCAGCCATTTTTGCTCTGCCACTTTAACTCATCCTGCCCCTTTTGGCTTGATTTGTTCTGGCAATGATAAAACTATGTTTCCCTGACAAATTGAGACATTTGAATAGCTTGCTTTACAAAAGAGTCTCTCCCCCCCTCCCCCCCTCAATAGCTGCTTGTTTCTGTGAACCAAGCCTTTCTTCGCAGTTGGGATGAACAACATTTTGTCCTCTAGATATTTTTGGACTGTAGCTTCCTCAAGCCTTCACCAGTGGCCATCTCCCCACTGCCTTTCTCCACCACCACCTGGGATTTTCATATCAGAAGGGCAATGCATTGCATATCTTTGATTCTGATTAAGTAGGCTTTAGTCTACTTCTTTTGAAGTTCCATGACTGTTGGGAAGTGGGGTTCAGCTTCAGAGAGGACAATTTGACATTTAGAAAATTCTTAGTGATATGTAGCTCGGCTCTAAGCATTTCACTTAATGCAATTCAGCACAAAACCCATTTTCTCTTCACCTTCTGCTCCCTGTTGAGCTATTTATTATGTATTTAATATTATACATTCCTTGATAACTAACTTTCAAATAGTACTAGATTTTTTAAAAAGCCATAATACAGTGATAATAACTTCTGTGGCATATTGGAAATCCAACTATGTACAATCAATGGAGCTTTGAAGCTTTCAATTTGGCTCAAACAGGAACTGGGCTGGCGGGGGCCTTATAGATTTCTCTTGGGTACCAAAATGCCCAAGGGCAGCCCTGATGTGTGTATATTAGGTTACAGAGACAAGGATAAGTTGACAATGTGCTTCACGTACAAGCTATCATGAAACATTGACAATGCCTAATATAACTCTTCCACAAGGACATCTCATGAAAGGCAGTCCTGCTGTGTGAACAGTGACTTTGTCACAAGAATACCACGGGTGGTTGCAGTTTAATGACTCCGGATAATTTATAATCGAGCTGCTCAATTTATAACTGCAGAGATCTTTTTTTTTTATCTCTCTAAACTTGACATGGAATTAGAAACTCAGGCTACGTTTTCCTTATCTTCAAATATGTACATATTTACATGAGGATGTCTTCACCATTTTTTTGGTCAAGTTTGTGCTAGGCTGCAAATTCTCTCTCTAGTGCTTGCAAATTATTTTAGAGCACCACATGATCCCATGGGAATATGAGCATAAGAGCTACATAGAATGTCCATGTTCAGAGGCAATATAGTGCAGGATAATAAAAATGAGAGCAGCAAAGGAGTATAGATATTATTATCTTCAAGCCTTGTTTATGTGTTACAGCAGGTGGCAGCACCTAGCCATCCACGACTGATCTAGAAGCTAAACTAAGCTGGCTTGGATGGGAGATCACCTGGAAATCTCAGAGCTATAGATTGGGAAATTTTTAAAAAAAAATCAGGATTTTTTCCAGTAGCAAACCAATTCCAGATGCCAAACAGACTTACTGGAATTCTCCATGTAGTCCACAGAAATCTGAGACTTTATCTATTTCCTACCTTGATTATATGCTTATCATCTGACTTCTTATTGTAGGAGGCTAAGATGAATGGTCCTTTGACCTCTTCTTCTTGTTATGGTCTCCTCTGAGGCAGACCCAGAGAGATTGTCAGCCTGGGGAGCCAACAGGCAATCAGGCACCAGAAGCAGCTCCCAGAGCCAATGAACTGATCAAGTGGAGACAGAGTCAGATAATGTATTGGGCCTTTTCCACTCTGGAGAGCTAGTCTGTTGCAGGGGCTAAAATGCTGGGTTGGAAACCAGGACACTGTGAGTTCTAGTCTTCCCTTAGGCATGAAAGCCAGCTGGGTGACTTTGGGCCAGTCCCTCTCTCTCAGCCAAGTCTACTTCATAGGGTTGTTGTTATGGGGAAAATAGGAGCATTATGTATGCAGGCCACCTTGGGTTGACCAAAAATAAGGGTGGGATAAAAATCTTATAATAAAAAAATAATAATGGCAGGGTGCCTAACCTAAGAACATACCAGCAGCTATGAAGGGGCAAAGTAGAGATCTTGAGAGGAGAGGTGGCATATTCCCTCAATTAAGCCATGCTTAACTGGAGCTACATAACAGCAACTCCCAGGATCTCTCTCCTGGGCTGGAATCTATTCTCCTATTTACAAATCTTCCTTTGGTTTCTTGTTCCTGCCTCCTGGCCCTGTAGGAAAGCAAGAATCCATCTTCTTCACAGGTCTCCTGGTTCTTGATTTACTACAGTTGGTTTATAACCCCACTTGAAACTGCTACTCTTATTGTTTGAAAATAAACACTATTCCCTAACTTGCACAGTGAAATCAAAGACAAAAAGGAAAATTCTAAAGCAAATTTCTGACTATACTGAGTGCTTATTTCTATTGAAATAGCAATTTTTCCAAAACAAAAGTTCATTTATCTAGACTTCCTCCAGTCTTTGGGTGAAATTCTACCTTAATCAGAGGCTGCTGAGGAGAATGATAAACACCATGTTTGCCTAACCTTGCTCCACAGACTTTGTTTTTAAAAGGACCACCTTTTTTCTCTCGCCAACAGAGGAAGGTCCTGGAATACTCTGAGTCTGAAGGTGACCTAGAACCATCCATTTATCAGGATTCTGAGATGAGGAGATGTGTATTGGAATGTTTGAGTTCTGCAGGCTGCCAAGGGGACTACATTCCAAACTCATTATAAAGAGCATGGCATATAATTAAAGAAAAAGAACTGGATTTCCACCTACATTGCATATCCTTTCCCAAATCTACCTTTCCATCATAGAGATAAATCTACACCTACACCTATACCATCTAGCTATGAATACCTGCAATCTTAGAGGAGACTTCCATGCTATCTATAACTGCTTATTGAGATCAGACTAGGTAAATCATTTGTGGGTGGAGTTACCAGATGACTTTGCATCAACTTAGTGTTTCATTTTAAATAATCACTGATAGCAAATAAGTCAAAATCAAAGCATATTGTAACTTTGGGTTAATGATACCGCTGACTAGACACTATCTGAGGTCAGAATTGTCTTCTCTTATCCAAAGATCACTGAAGTTTAAAAGGCTGCCAGAACCAGTTGGGCAGAAAGAAGAGAAAGACAGATGGTCTGTGCATGATCCATTCCTCTAAGATTTAAGTAATTTATGTTCATTTCCAGTGCATTACTCTCATTTTTTCTTTACCTTTCCATATGTTACATATTTGCCTTTGTTCTCAGTCCAGTGACTAAGTGTCTCAGTTAAACACAAATCCCATCTTTGAACTAACTGGCTACTTTATTAAACAGATACAAGAGCCTCACTTTCTAATCCACTATTTTATTTGGTGATTTGAGATAATCTGATGCACTGCAGCATTTCACTAGATGCTAGTTGAGAGATCTACAACTGCATCATCCAGTAGTAGATCATTCTCTTCTATGCTTTAGTCTCTAGCATCTTCAAATTCAGCAACTGATTTCAGAACAAGAAGAAAAAGCTTATTCATGTTGAGCAACTTCAACTTCTTCCCCTTCTTCTGATGCTAATTGTTTTTGGATTGTGTGAATCTATTCTCAGTTATTTTGCTGACAATATCCATTCATAAAGAACAGCCGAGGACAACTGTGAAAGCCACAGCACCAGGAGAAGTTTCTCAGAAAATAGCCTCAGTTCTAATCCAGTCTGACAGATCAATAGAAACTGAAGAGACGAGGAGCATATACTTAGCATCAAAACTACTGGGACATTGTTCTGCAAATAGTCTACTTCAGTCAGCATTAAGGGAGAATCAGACAATAGGAGATGTAAAGAACTTTTAATTAAAGCAATGAATTACTACCCATTCAGATTCTGAATTACAAAGGATGTGGTATTAGTATGAAGCCATCTATTCAATCCTGGCTGAGCATAAATTTCCTTCATTTGTAGGCATGGATATTTGCACAGTAGAATTTGCAATTACTAAAATTTTTGTTCTTGTGCACAACATAAATTGAAAGAGGGAAAGCCCTGTTTAGACTATTGATTTGCTGTGGGTAAAATTGCAATCAGATATGCTTATAGGAAATGTTCAGGAAAGTTAAAAAAAACTATTGTGAAGCATTCCATCAGTAATCTGGGCAGGAAATGAATAGAAGAACATGATTTGAAACCTTAAATGTGAGATGAATGAAGGTCATATTCTGATTGCATTTTGTTTGTTGCAGTGACATCTACTGCACACAACTGAATGTAAATTCCCACTTTTAATACTGCAAGTGGATTCTTCAACAAAATGTTGCAGGGTAGAGACAGCCCTCTTCCAGCCCACTCTATTTCATCCTCATCCCCAGTTTTCTGTTTTCCCCTCCTCCAATAATTACCAAGCATTCTCGGTTTGTTCAATTCTCACTGAACTGTTTTTGGCTCCCCCTTTTCTTAGGGTTTATCTGAAATTCTGCAAGCATCAGGATTCATTTAAGTCTGCCACTTCTTTTGGTTACAGAAAAATTCATAGAAAATAAGTTGTATGCTTTCAAAATGGTCAAGGAATGTATGTGAGTACCTGTACAGGAACAAATCTAACCATGGTTTATCTTGCAATTGTATCCACATTTCTGCATGCAAATTGGATTTTCCTGACACTACTTATCAAAACTATAAGTGCCTTTTGGTAACTAAAATCCATCATCCCAATCTCAAGAGCCTTGATACATCACTTTTTTTCATTTTTTATTTTTCACCAGCAACAGAGTCTGTTTCCAGGCCAAATAATGTCAGATGTAGTGGAGGAGGAGTAGCTCTTAGTTCTTCAAACCAGATGATCAGATGATCAAGACTTCAACCATGGACCTCTGAAACCTCTCAATCCAAATGTTGTTCTCAAACTGTAGCCTTAAACATTTCAAGAAAGTGAAGCTGCCATTTATAAAAATAATATTCCCCTTTTCTCTTTCTAATGTGACCTTTCTGACTATAGATAATGTAAGGTTACACTGGAAAACACTGAATTATGGCACCACTTGCCCAGCAAAATCTTCCATAGAAGAAAAGAAGGAATAACCAAGCTGCTACAGGAGCTTAATTACTTTGGCTGTGCTACATATAAAGAGCAACTAAGAGATTGATTTATTGTGCAGGCATTGCTTATGCTGAGCCCAGGATGCTGTGATAATTAAAAGTGATTACCTATGGAAGGTGAAATGACAAGATGGGGAAAGAATGAACACAGGTCATTATTATAATTTATCCACTATTTAACCTAGATTGAGAAGATTCCTGTTAATGAATTCACTCAAAACTGCCCTTTTCCTTGAAGTAGGCATTCTCACTTATGTGTTGATAAATTTGCCAGTTTGTATAGCCTCTTGAAGCAGGTTTCTCCACCCTGGCAATTTCTATATGTTCTGAGACTCCAAATATAGCCTCACTCCTAATTTTATCTACCTTAGATAGGCTGCCTCAACCTAGTGTCTGTAAAAGTGTCAGGACCACAACTCCCAAGAATTACAGGGTGGCTTTTCTCATGCTGGCTTGGAGCTCTGGGAGTTCCAGTACCGTACAGCTGGAAGGTTCAAGGTGGAGAAGGTTGGCTTGAAGGTGTCCAGGAATGACAATTAGTTCAAAATATACCTTCCAGGTTTTCTGGTTGGAGCATTCAGCCATGGTCCTGTGAAGTTATTTCTTAATGCATTTTAAGCATTATCTCCCTGTGGGTTTATGGGCATGCTTTGGGATATTGATTATTATCTGTATGGCCTGCATACAGAGGGGGGACCGTAACTACTTTTTCCTCCCCTTTAAGAAACAAGTCTGAAGTATGATGTAACATGAGCACTTTCACCCACAGAGAATCAAAATTGAAAGGACCCAGAAATCAGCAAATTATGATCTGGAACAGGGATATACAACCTGAACACCCTGATGTAATTCTCAAAGCCCCTTCAGACATTTCCATCAAATTTTGTTCTCTAATGTAATAGAAGGAAAATGATTGATTATGTGGGAACCATCACATAAATATATATTTAAATTAATTTTAATAAAATGAGAAATAAAGGAAACTTACTTGGTTTTTGGCCTGACACCACTAATTTTCATTGTCTGAGTCCCACATTGTCTGGAGGACAGCCTATAATGGCTGTGTGTTCCTGTAATCTCCTAGAACAGCCTTTTGAGATGGAAGCCCTCGCACATCTGAGGTCCACATTTTGAGAAGGCTGTTCAAGCACCTGTGTGCAAGACATATATCCTCCCATTCTGCTCTGTGTCTGCTCTTTGAAAAGTCCAGCCACAGAATGTGGGCAGAAAATGATACCTTGGACTTTAAAGGAAACCTGCTACACTCCTTGGTCTTTCATTCATCCTATTGCGGTCAATTCTTCAGTGCAGTTAATACACAGTTTCTTATAAGAATGAGACTTCTACTACAAATGAGATATCACTCTGCTGGGATAAAAGCTGTGCCACAGGTCTAACGGCAACCCATTTATATTTCCCTCTTTTTTTAGGACATTTAGTTAATGCCAGCTCAGATCTGATGAAGTTGGATCATGATGATGATGCACAATTAACGGAACCATATCTTTCCAAACAGAAGAAACTTATGGTGAGAATAAGCACAAGGGAGGGTTTTATTATTAGGTATGGAAACGCTACAGAAGCTTGGAATAGATGTAGATCAGTGTTACTCAACCTGGGCAACTTTACGATATGGGGACTTCAGCTCCCAGAATTCCTCAGCCATGCTGGCTGGGGAATTCTGGGAATTGAAGTCCACTCATTGTAAAGTTGCTAAGGTTGAGAAACAGTGATATAGATATTGGCTTCAGCCTAATTCCTACTAACTCTTGGGAATTTTCCAAGAACTCCCCCCACCCTCCAAGGAGAGGGGCCTAATTCATGGTGCTCCAAGACTGAAAAAAGAGAGTGAAGAATAGGGGAAACAATGGTCCCCTGGGGCCCAATTTAATTGAGGAGGTAGCCAGGCTGCCTATTGATTCATGTGCAATAGGCAGAATTCATCAAATTTAGTTAAGAACCTGTAATAGAATGAATTGATGCAATTATCACCACTCATGAATAATTGTGTGTGACTCTCACTGCTTTTTCCCCCTGATTAAGAATATATAATCAAATTAATTGATGTGGTTGACATAATTGATTCATACTTCAGCCTGATTCCTACTTCTTTTATCTTTTAACTTTCTGATCAGCACCTCTTAGTAGAAAACAATGTTCCCACCTGATCTTGACTGATCTGGAAAGAACTAAGATAAATAAATGGGGATAATGGTTGAATGCCAAGGTGACAATGGCTTCTGCAGCTTTAACAGTTATCCAGAAAAGGGAAAGTGATAGAAAGAATGAAAGAAGTGGCTCTGTTGAAATTGCTTTAGGGGTGTTGTTCTTTACATTTATTCTTTATATTCTTTATATATAATACTCTTTATATTCATCCTATACTGACAGAGATTGGGAGCAATGATTATTTTAAGAAATCCATACAATCATACATAGAGGAAACTCTGCTCCAGAAATACCCTCTGGACTTTAATGCAGTGGCTTGTTGGAAGAAAGCAAAACATCAGATATTCAGCATAAACCAAAAACGAGGTTTGAGGGTCCTGCCTTTGGGAGGAAAGCACTTTTCCATTTGCATCTCCCAATCCTTGTTTTGTAGTAGGAAAATGGATCTCCATTCTACCTCCAGCCTTCTGGCCCACAGATTACAAACTGCAACAATGAGAGCAAGAATCAGCAGGCCAAATCTCCTTTCATTGGTGGATAATTTGCAAACCTAACAGGATGTGTCTGCATCTCTCTCCATTACAGAACCCCCAAAATAATATTTTAATATCATATTTGCTGGGGGGTTTTTTTCAAATCTGCTATATCCAGTTGTATAATAATTGCTTTGTAACTAATTTTTTGCGGTAAAAACAGTTCTGATATAAAATCTTTGCTACTTTCATTTAGGCCAAAATTCTGGAGCATGACAATGTGAACTATCTGAAGAAAATCCTGGGTGAGCTGGGAATGGTGCTAGATCAGATTGAGGCTGAACTGGAGAAGAGAAAAATTGAATATCAAGGTATGCATTGTGTTAATCTGAGCATTATTTCCTAGGTCTGCTGAGAGAGACTGCTAAGAAGCATATCTTTTGCAGAAGAAAAGTCTAGTGTGATGTATAACACTTGGCTACCATTGAACTCTCCTGCAAGTATGGCTAGAGTAGATTTTGTTAACTGAGAAAGCAGCTGTATATTTGCTATGCTGCTATTGCATGGACTCATCATGTTTGATTAGTCCCATCTGGTCACAGCAGGTGACTGTGTGAAGACACTTGTAGAAGAAACTATGGTTACATCTAAAAGATATTTAAGATACAAGGACCTCCTACAATGAGCAGATGGCAACCATAATGGCAAACACTGTAGTGATGGCATTCATTTCACAGCTGACCTTCCAAAGCTGGGGTAGAAAACCTCCAGACATTTCATCCAATTAGGGAGTCAGCTTGAGCAGGTAATAATAATATATTATTATTTAATAATATATTAAATATATTATTATTTAAACTTGTATGATGCCCAACTCCCAATGACTCTGGGTGGCTCACAACAATCAAACAAAGAAATTACAATAAAATCAATAAAAGATAAAATATGGCAAGTGCAACAGACCAGATAGAATAAAGCGAGGGGTCAATAAAGCGACAATGGCCTGGGTAAAGAGCTCTTCTGAATAACAGCAGAGTGAGGCTGTCTAGATCTTGGGAAGAAAGTAATTCTTGCTCTTCTAGATGAGACTAAACCTAGATGATTTTGATAGTACTAAGTGGATTTAAACTGCTATTGCTTACTTGCTAGGGGTATGCAAATGGAAGGTGCCCTAAACAACAGAGACAACATGTTCTGTGCCAATGCTCCACCTTGCAAAGGATTAAAGAGAGGCTAGTTCTTAGCTGGTAGCCTCACCTTGAAAGAGTGCTTTCTGAGCATGCCAGGAAGCTAGTTACTTAACTGGGGAGTCATTTTGCTCAAAGGCTTCATCCAAAGTCAAGTATCCCTTCAGAATTGTGTGCCTGCTTATGACCTGGCTGTTCATTGCAGGAGGTGACAGGAATAGGATAGTAATACCAAGGAGTTCTGCAGTCAAGAGCACAAGGACCTCAACATTACTAGCTTAATTATACCAATCTAATTCTCAATGTATGCACAATGGAAACAGGGATGGCATGTTTATGAATTCACAAAGCATCAACAGTTAAGTTCTTACAGATTTTTCCACAAAATCTCAGCTTTGACTTTGCTCCAAGTTACATTAAATAAGAAGATCCTGTTGCTATTTCATAGGATGAGGTTGAGAAATCCAATGGGACAAATCTCCTTGTTCAAATCCATAAATGTATTTGAAATAGTGTAAGTTGGGAAAGCTTTTTTTCCCCCTATAAAGTACTCTATTGATAGAAGGAGGGAGAAGGTTAAAAAGGCCTGGAAGTTTGCCCCTTCCAAATTTTAGAATACGGTCTGGATCTCCCCATAATGAAATCCTAGCCCTTGCTTTAACCCTTTATAGAATAATGCTATCCTATCTTTGCTCTAGACCATGCAGTGGTGGTTATAGAGAAGCAGCTTTTAATATCACAAGCTTATTAACATATTCTGTCACTACATCATGAGTTCTAATGGCAGCTCTATCACAGATCTTACTTGTTTTACTATAGCCTACATCAGGGTCAATGCTTTTTCAGGCAATGGTTACCACCATCTAAAAAACTGAAACATAAAGAATGGTCCACATCTTGCAAAATTTCATGAACTCATGAAATCTCAGTGTTGTTACATGAGATCCTGTGAGAGGAGAGATGCCATAAAATGCCATAAAATGTTGGTCTTTTTATTACTTGTGTGTGTAAAAAAGGTAGGGATGTGGGTGCCATGTTGCTAATTTATTATTTACACTTTATTTATTAAACATATTTCTATCCTGCCAGTCAAAAACTCTTGGCAGCTTACTATTATCATTAAAACATCTGTGGAACAGAAGTAAAACCCAGAAGTTTGAATAGAGCAATCTAAAACATTTAAGCATGACAACAATAATACCATAAAAATAAAAGAAAGAAGGCAACATCAAATCAGGGGAATCAGGTTCAGAGAGTTCATCTTTAAAATCCTTATCAAGAGACCTCTGCTATGTCTTTAATAGATAGACCTACTCTCTAGGAAAAGACTTCAACCTTTGAAATTCTTAATAGCTTAAGGCCTGATCATCTGATCTGTTTCATCCAGCTTAGTTATTTAGATCTGCAGATAGATTCTCCTGAGGTCACATTAATTTATATAGGTTTACTGGTTGAGCAGGGAGAAAGAGTTTGCCCCTTCCAAATTTTAGAATACGGAATGAATTATCTAACACCTCCAACCATTCCTCATAAGTTTATCCTTCCAAATATCTTATGATGTTGGTTGCTCTACTCTAGACATACTCCAGTTTGTCAATGTCCTTCTTAAAATGAGATACCTAAAACCAGACACATTATTCTAGGCGTGGTCTGAACAATGCAGATGACAGAGAGAGAAATGAGAACTTGTCATAATCTTGATATTGTACTTCTGTTGAGGGAAACTAGGATTTTTTTTTCTTTTTTTGCAGATGCATCACACTGTTGGCTCAGTGTGTGATCCACCAGAGCACTTAGGTTCTTTTTGCTTGTGCTGCTGCCCAATATCTTATGTTCATGTCTATGATTTTTCCTACCCAGATACGGGGCTTTCCATTAGTTTCTGTTAAAAATAATGAGTAATGTTTCTACTCATCATTCCATTTTGTCAAGATACTTCTGAATCTTGATAGCATCCTCTGAAGTGTTTCTTATTCCAATATCTTGTGTTGTCTGCAAATTTAATAAACTTATTTTCTAACCCCTCATCTAAATAATTTATAAATATGCTCAACAATACAGAGCCTAGGAAAGAGCCCACCGTATGTCATTCATCACTTCCCATTTTACACAAAGCCATTGATGTGCACATTGATACAATTGTTCCACCAGCTCTGTATCCACAGTAGAATAGCTAAGCCCATGCTTTCCTATCTTCTCTACTAGAATCTCATGGGAAACTTTGTCAGATGCTTTGCTTGGAACACTGTGTCCTCTAAACTGGTCATTCAAATTAATTTGGCATGACTTCTTCTTAATAAAATCATGCAGAGTCCTGCCAAACAATGCATTCTTTTCTAAATTATCATAAACCAACTATTTAATGATCTGTTGCAGAGTTTTGCCTGGTGTTGACATCAAGTTGCCCAAATCTCCTTTTCTCCCTTTTTGAACATAAGTATAAGCAGGTTAGCTGCCAATTATTTTGTTGAAGGGATCTGGGCAAGAAAAATGGAACGTTAGGTTTAGATGGTGTCTAATAAAAGCTAATTAATTACTTGAAGGAAGGGTTAACACTTTGGATAAGATCTCTGTGCATTTTTGGGTAGACTGTTTGCTTTCCATCTAATCTCAGTTTTATACCTGTGTACTTTAGCCTTCCTATTTTAAAAGCAGTGTATGTTCCATGCTTATTTCCAGAAAGAGGTGATTAAATTATTTGCAGCTTTGATTTTTTACTCAAAAGCCCAAATCATAAATGCAAATCAAAGTTGCTTATAAAACTTGATCAGTCTAATTTTTCTGAGAACAATTGTTCCTAAGTTTCCTAAGTTTTCTGTGACATCACAGAAGTGTCATGGCTGTGATGTCATGGCAGCTGAACAAATTGCAGCTAGTGATGTCATGTCACCTTAGTGTAGCATTTAGGGGTAGGCAGCTGATTCATTGGTAACAGTAAGAAGAGTCCAGTTGTAACACCAGTGCAGATATCAAAGGAAGCAAACAAGGAAAACAAAAGAGAATGAGAAAGGAAAAGGTAGGAGATTCAAGGCTAGAATAGAAAATCAGAAAAATAAGAATAAAAGTTCTTAAAAATCTAGAAATATCACAAACCTAATTACAGATTAAGATGAACAAAGTGTCTTAAAATCAGTGGAATAATACAGTATATCATTCCAAAAGATTAGGGTTAGGTTAAGGATATCCTGGGGTCAAGCTCAACTCCTAGCGAGTGCATCCATGGAGTTTTCTTAGAAGTGTTATGGAATGGATGTATCATTGTCTTCTGGGATAGTATTTTACTTCACAGATGGTCCTCCATTCCCAAGTCCTAACTAGGACAGACTGCTGAGCTTCTGAGATAGCCAAGGTCATCTAGGGTTGCCACCTGCTGAGGCTTAATATGCCCTAATTTGGCAACAAATATCTGGAGCTCTGTGAAAACAAAAACCCCAAGATGCTGTACTTTGAAGAAATTAAGCCAAGAAGGAAAGAAGTTTCTTATTCTTCTCTTTTTTCAAAATGTTTTCTGCTAAAAGTCAAAACTCTCTTCCTGAACTAGGAAGAACAACTGGATACTTGTTTCATTTGGGAATTTGCAGATCTTTTTAAACCTCTGAGAGTCCCATGAGCAAAATGTTCATTTGATCATCCACATTTTCATCTCATAGCATCCTACTTGACTGTATTTTCTTTCTCTTCACTGAAATCAGTGGTCCAGGAACTCAAAATATTAAAGTAATGCTTGGGATTTTATCTTAACTAATTAGTTTTACTCCCTTAAATGAAAATTACTGATCCAGCCAATCCTTTTTCAAAACCCAACCACACTTTAAATGTCCCCCTTCCTATGTGGGCCTGGGACAACTGCTCCCATTCTCCTCCCATGGAAGAAAAAACCCAGTATTAGTTAAATAAATCATTACTTATACAACAGGGGAGTCATGCCCCTGAGGCTTTTAACAGCCTTCTTGAAAAGGAAAGTGGCTCCTTATGGTTGCCTTTTCTTCTCTATTTAAATATGACATTTCTAATATCTGCATCTGTCAGTGCTGGCGGGCAGAAAGAGTATTTGCGTTACTTTGAAAGTCATCCGAGTTTGTAGAGCTCCAACTGCTTCTATTTCTTTCACAGTGAGATGCCTGCAAATTCCAATCAGACTTGAAGCAGCTGCATGTCCAAGTGTCAGCCATCATAATGAGAGGCAACCAACCAACTATTATAATGGATATGGTGTGGTATAGGAGGTGGGGAAAGAGGGATAAAAGCATGGTCTCAACAGCTATTTTGGAATACTACATTTTATACAGTTGTAAAGCAATAACTTCCTTGGCAATACACATTAATTATTATGTCTGAGAGCTGTTGCTGTTTAACGATAGACCAGATTGCATCTGCTAGAGTTCTGCGAAAGTTCAGAAAAGGCATAGAAGGGGTGGAGAGGTATATAGATCCCAAGTGACGTAGGCTTCATGCCCCAGAGGGAGCCCCTCCCAAAGTATGGTTCAATATTGGAAATGATCTGATGTATCCATATTTTTCATTCAAGGAACTAGAACTATTCAAGTATTTCAACAGGGTTATTTCAATATTTTGGGTTCCTCTGAATACTCCTGTTTATATTATCCAAATCCAAGGAATAAAAGAGCAAGAATAAAGTCATATTTAAACTACTAACAATCAGATGCAAAGCCAGTGTAAAAAAGGTTAAATAAATGCCAGTCTTTATATCAATCAATTAAGCTGCAGTCTTCAAGACTTTGAGATACCAGTACCCTAAGGTATATTGGGTGTGTTTTCACAATACATTGACCTTGGTTACTGAATTAATCCATTCTGAGGGTTGCACAACAAACTGAAGCATAAAGTAACCAAACGGGCTGGCTTCATACATACTAAGCCACAAAAAGGGTAGTCAAGGTTAATGTTAATCAAACTTAACATGTTGGCCTAATACATCTGCTTAACCTGATTAAGCATCCTTCTAATGCTAGAACACTCATAGTTTCTTCAGGCATTTTCCATGAATATGTGAATGCTTGAAACTGACCACGAGAAGGGTTGAGCAGGTGGTCCTGTCCTCCAATTCTTTCCCTCTACCACACATTTTGCTGGAGGTGGAAGGCGAGTATCCTGGATCGCAAGAAGAATAATACTCACAAGCACATGTACAGATCTCCTCCCATTGAAACATGTAGAGGTTGGGTGAGTAGGAAGGGGGGCTACTACCGTGCGTGGTTTTCCACTCTACCCAATTTCAAGCTAACATGTCCAGATGAAAACCCCAAAAAGGCTAAAGTCTGAGAGAGCAAAGCAGAGGCTTTGGAAGCAGAGGATTTACAGTTTTTCCATTCCTCAGATACGTTCTTGATCCAACATCTCCCCATGTCTGTGATAAGAGAGAACACCTTCTAGGTTTTGGAAATGAGTTGGTATAATAGATAGATTGAAGATCATGCTTTTATTGTAGAAATGGAATGACAAAGCCCATGCTGAACTAAATCCATGCAAAGATAATACAAACAAGCACATTTCAGGGCACTGGTTGGAAAAAAAACAAACATTGAAGTCTCTCCCTCCAGTAAACTCCATTGGGCGCAGTCTCTTTTCCCTCAGCCTAAACAACTTTGCTTTTACAGGGGAAAAGTGAGAAGAAAGAGACTATTTGGTAACCAATGGACAGCCTATGGACTACCTGCAAAGTTTGGATGCTGAAAGAAAAAACACTAAATTGAGGAATGTGTTTGGCTCCGTTCCAAGGAGAAGAGAAATGAAGCTGGTGGTCTGAGTTCTGGTGTGACTCACTTTGCAGGCTTCTGCCCTGCAGCTTGATTGTAGCTTTGCCTTGCAGCTGGAAATTGATTTGGAGAAGCATAACTGGTTAAAAAAAAGGAGTTGCAGAAATTAAGGGATTTTTTATTATTGTTGTTGTTTTTGTTGTTGGTCGCACAGTCAGCCAGATGTTTAAACTGGATTTGGCATTTTTCTCCACCTGTCAAGTCCTTCCCAAGGACCTGGGATAGGCAGACGTTGTTGTTTGATGGTGCTAAAGGTATCGTCACAGGATGTAAGCTGTTCCAAGTAAAGCTGCCTTTTGCAATTGACTGATGGTGATTTTGTCAATGCTGATGGTCTTCAAGTGGTGCTCCAGATGTTTTGGGATTGTACCTAAGGCACCTATAACTATTGGTACTATCTTTGTTTCTTTTGCCACAGATAGTACCAATAGTTATAGGTGCCTTATAACTATATTCGTTCTATTTTTATTTGCAGGTCTTTGTATTTTGTGATTTTCTCCAGTTCTTTCTCTGCTGTCTCCAGATTTTTTTTGTCTTTCTTATCAACAATTGTTAACTCTGGGGTGTTATGTGGCAGGTGCTTGTCTGACTGAATTCTAAAGTCTCAGAGCACTTTAGCTGCTGCTGATTACTACTACTACTACTACTACCACTTCTTATTGGCCTTCAGCCTATAATGCTCCAGCTAACATTGGCTGCTACAAAGATTTTCATGACAGATGATTTCATGGTTTTTAAAGACTGGAGCAATGGTTGCAGCTTTAGATTGTTTAATTATAGATGTACCAGCATCTTCAGCTGGAAGTAGCAGAAGAAGCTGGGCAGCTGGAAAGGGGAAACTTGCCTTATCATGTCTTTTTCTTGAGAGTGACTGCGTCAAGTATGAAATGAGGGAAGATCCTGTCTTGTCACCCTGAGGTTCTATAGATCATGCCAGTGAAATTTGGAAGCAAGCCAAATTTTCCAGGTTTTCAGAATGAAAGAACAACAAATATAGTCTGTAAAGCCTTAATTAGTTTAATGATTTGATTTTACTTTTCAAAAAGGAGGGGAAGGGGAAAAAATAGATATAAATGTGTCTTCAGGGGAGTCAAAAACATCAAGTTGGCAGCTGCGACAACATGATCAAAACCCTTCCCCCTTTCTACATGTGTTGCAAAGGTCAGGGTTTATTGTGTGATCACAACTCCTACCTTGATTTCACACACACACACGCACATGCACACACACACACCACAAACACTCCTGCAATTAAATAAATTTGGTACTGCTTTTTGATAGGATCACTGCGTCAGACCCTTCCCTTTCTAATGGAAACATAGAATATAAATATCATAATGGCAGCCATTCCCCCTTTATTTATTAATATGTCTGAGACTGAAGAGATGACTGTGATAAAAGATGCACAGTTGGGACAGCACTAACATTCAGCAGATAATTACCGCAAGCTGCTGATTTTAGTGTCATTGAAAAGGTAGCAAACTGTTAGTTAATTAATATATATCATACTTAAATTACCATAGTTGGAGAGGAAGGTTTATGGAATTTTCTACCTCAGCTATCAAAATACTTTTACTGCAGTTGCATGCTCTTCAGGCAGCAAAATATGTCCCACAAGCATATTTGGCTTTTTTCCCCCTTATCTGTGAAAAAGAATGATAGAATTTGGGAAGTGTAGAGCCAGGTGGTTGCCAGAGATCTGTCACTAGAAGACACTGTAATTGGTCCCCCCCAAAAGCCAATGAAGTAAGGGTCAGTGGCAGCATTTGTTCCGTCTCCCAGTGCAACATAATGATTGTGGCTTCATTCTCTAGGGCAGAAGTGTGACCTCTGGCTTTGCGGATGCATGTTCACCTTGGCCGATGTTTTGCTGGGAGCCACACTACACCGCCTTAAGTTTCTAGGACTCTCTAAGAAATACTGGGAAGATGGCAGCAGACCCAACCTACAGAACTTCTTTGAAAGGATACAAAAACGTTTTGCCTTCAGGAAAGTCCTGGGGGACATCCATACTACCCTCCTCTCAGCAGTGGTACCCAATGCATTCAGGCTGGTCAAACGGAAACCTCCGTCCTTTTTTGGGGCCTCCTTCCTCATGGGATCTCTTGGGGGAATGGGATATTTTGCTTATTGGTATCTGAAGAAAAAATACATCTAGTGCTGACTGTTCTGATATTTAGTTTGATGTCTCTGTGCTGTGTGAAACTATGATGAATCTTCAATAACTATAATGAAATTTGAAACCAATAACTATATTGTTAATGTAACATTCCATAGTCTAGAAGTAGGAAACCTATACTGCAAGGAAGCAAGTCAATAGAAATATTCAACTTGTACAATGCCTTTTTTAGGTGTCAGTATTATAAATCTATAAATGGCAGGGTGTGTTTATATACCCCCTATGGAACAAAATAGCCTTTTAGCACAGTCAAGCACCACCAGGAAATAACTAGCAAATGAATTACAAAATTGAGAGATGGCATTCTCTGTGGCACTTCTAAAGTTTTCCCCAAGTTTTTCAGTCACATAGCACGTGTATTTCCCTTATAGATGCAAATAACAAGGACTTTTCTAAGAGCTGTTGTTGTGTGTTGATTTAAAAAAAAGGATTAAAAAACAGAAATAGAACAGATGCAGTCAGTTCGATCACAATAGTTTGTGAAGTTTGGGCATAAGGTGATAATGAGTTATTTGTCTTTCTCTTTGTATTTTTGATTTGATTGAATCAAGTTTTTTTTAATTAACTTGTGTTTAGAATATAATTCACTTAATTTTTTTTTACAATTTTTAATTGTATCTTATAGCTTTCTCTGATTACAGCACTTAATTTCACAGATGAAATTCTGACTTATCAACGTGTTTGTCTCCAGCTTGTTTCCATGAATTTGCCAAGTGTCTTTCATCAACGGAATCTTTCTGGACTCTTAACAACATAATGTTTTCATTAGTTCTAAGTAATTTTCAAGGAATTTTATTCCCCCCCCCTCCTTTTTTGGGGACTTTTTCTCAGTTACTTTTCTTGCTGTGTATTTTTATTAGAAAACACTTTGCACAAAAAAAAAAAATCATATTTCTCACTTTCTTGTGCCTTTTGCATGTTGGAAAAAATAATAAGCATCAATGCTATTCATGCTTAAAGCACTTCTGAGAACTCAAATAAATCATATGGGAAGAGTAACCGCTTTACATTTCTAAATGTGGTCTACATCAGTTGATTCATTTCCAAAAATAAATTGTGTATGCATGTGCAGTCATGACTTTCTGCATTTCGTCAGAAGAGTTCATTCTTCTGAAATAAGTAATACAGAGTAGAGTTTATTTTATTCTAGAAAGAGACAGTTTAAAAGATAGTCAAAACAGAAGTAGCAGAGTAAATGAACAATCATGAGCCCAGAATTAAATGTATAGTTTCATTCATGCTCAGTAATTCAGTAAACACATTATGGGAATACAAAATACAATTCTAGATCAAATAGTTTACTCAATCATCCAAATTGCTTTTTGGGTTGTTATGTCTGACCTCAACAAAGTCAGACTTGACCCGAATGACCAAGGCAGCCTCTGCATATGCAGGTGGTGTGCATCTAATATGGTGCATATCAAATTAAAGGCCATAACATTTGAGTATCACATTAGCTCTTGCCATATAGCTTTCAGTGGCTTTTAGTCATGATAGCTATTTGTTATTTCCAGAATCAAAGTCAACATATTCTCTGAACATCAGAAACTGGGGAGTTTGCTATGCTCTCATATCCTGCTTGCAGGCTTCCCATCAGTATCTGGTTAGTCACTATGGGCAACAAGAAGTGAGAGTCTCTGGATTTTCATCTGATCCAACAAGATTTTTCTTATGTTTATGTAGACATTTTAGCCTATCAAATGCTTGGCAAAATGCATCTATCTATCTATCTATCTATCTATCTATCTATCTATCTATCAACAGGTAATTGAAAACATATGCTATGTATTAGATGACATGATTGTGGTGCTAGATAAGACAAACGTGTTGAAATCCATCCATACAGAGCGTTTGAAGGCATTTTGTTCTCCTTTGTATCTACTTAATATTTAGGTGGGAAAATGAAAATTTACTGTTCCCCTATTTATTTATTAAAATTATTTATATGGCCACCCATATCACAACACTGACTCTGGGCAGTGCACAAGGATTAAAACACAACCACAACATATAACACACAGTGCCCATGGTTAAACCAATAACCCCAATCACGGAAAAGCACATCAACAACAACAGAGGTTGCCTAATCTCCTGACCCAAACACATGAATTTAGGCGTATTAATTGAGCTGAATTAGGTGAGTTTCTGAAAATACTTCAATAAATGAAGATACAACAGTTCTTAAATTTTCCTGAATTCTGTTCAATATCTAGATACTTAATACAAGAAGTTTAATGGGCAAGCTTTAGCTGTCCCAGAGTATGCAATATAATATGTATCTAGAGAATCTCCTGTTGGCATCTGCTATATTGCTGGCCCTCTGCAAAACTCTTTGACTTCATCTTTATTTATGTCAGAATACTTCTGGACCCTTCCTAGCCCCTTAGCCTTTGAAAATAAAATAATTAAAATAAAAATATAGATGGTTGCATCCCAATATTTCATTTAAAATGTGCCCACCTACAGAAGTGAGATGATAAAGACCAACCTGGGGAAATAAATTGGCCATGCCCATGTGACAGCTGTATTGTCCAGTGACAATCCCTCCCAAGGCAGCCATTACAAGGCAGTGCCCGCGACATATTCTGAAAACTCAAACAATACTCCTTATCCCCCAAAATGTACCTGTCCCATGGGAAGAAATGTTGAACACAGAGAATATTGTGAAAGCTGTTCTGGATTACCTTTAATAAAACACTGCAATTATGCCAGCACAATTCTGCACATTGTACAGGTGCAAGTGGCCCCAACTGAACCTCATCTACAGTTAATCTGGTTTTGTCAAAAAGCACCAACTTTCTTTCATTGCAGTCTTAAAATAGAAAGGCCAACAGCTGCTACCAGAACTTTCTGGATAATCTGTTCCCTTCCAGAAATACTTCCCAAGGGTAGGGAGATCTCAAGGTAGTGCCAGGATACTTATTACAGTACCAACAAAGGGTGTGTAAATAACTATTTACATCATCACCAGCAGGAAAACTGCATGCCTTTACACGTCAGCCTTATTGCTGATGTAGACCAGCATTCCTCAGCCTTTATACTCCCCAAATTTTGAATAATATTAGATTAGGAAAGGGTTGCCTAAGCTGTATCTGAAAGCTGCGTGACTTATAAGGGTCTGATGGAAACGAAGAGCAATATTATGCCTGGGTCTGGGTTTATATCTACAGCTAAGTCAAGATATTTTATTTCTTTTAATTTACAAAATAAAACAATATAACATATGTGTATCATGTAAAAGCCCTCTTTCCAAAAAATATATATCTACAAAGAGCAGGCACCACCAATATTTAGTAAAGGGACAATGTGATAAACGAAATATCAATAAATCTGTTAAGTGTGTTCTGGACTGTAATTTTCTAATATGATAAGTTTGTTTTTTACTGTCCATTTTTTGCCATGTAAGAATAGCAGCTATCTTTTCTCTGGATAATGAACAACAAAGCAAACAACATAATAATGCACCCATCAACATTAATCAAACAATAGTAATCATCAATACTATACTCAGATGGCTGTCCACAATCATCCAAGGAATCCATGGCTCACTGGAATAAAATGATTTTAATGGCCTTTTGACATGCAAGAAGAGTTGAGCCCTTCTTCTTCTAGCAGCATATTACTAATTAAGGGGGAGGCACTACCAAGAAGGCTTGCCTTCTAGCCCAGACCCTCTTACCAGCCTTTTCTTGATGTTTGGACTATGCTTGGCAAGGTGGTCCCTGATTCAGACTGCATCTAAAATATTTCTTACTTTATTTATTCATATCAATTCTTATTCTACTTTCCACCGAGAGTGATGTTTGCTATGCAACATTTGCATTGTTGCTTCCACAAAATAGATATAAGAATAACTTCCCACAAGAACTTAGATTTGGACGCATCATTTCAGAAATTCTATACAATATGAGATGCCAAAATGGAGGCATTTTAGGATAAAGCTGCTAAAGAAACCACACACTTACCTTTCTGCCAACAGCATACAGTGACCAAGTGACACTGTCCAGCCCTGTTCAGAGTAACCTAAACTCTTTTACAAAAAGATTTTCTCCTAAAATGCC
The DNA here is from genome assembly GCA_030867105.1 of Liasis olivaceus. Classification (NCBI taxonomy): domain Eukaryota; kingdom Metazoa; phylum Chordata; class Lepidosauria; order Squamata; family Pythonidae; genus Liasis; species Liasis olivaceus. The sequence continues at coordinate 182,162,189 of CM061350.1, read as the reverse complement.
TGCAGGTATATTGGATGAATGTGTAGGTTTCTTAGAGGATAAAGTTGCTCTTATCTACTTGGGTTGGATGCTAGTTGGGCAGAGTTCACTGTGATGGGCGAGGAAGAATCTTGTGCTTTCATCTGGGATTCTTTTGATCTTGTAGGGCAGCCTGAGGAAGTGAAGAGAGTTCTCTGTGATAGGAATTCTGCCACCAATTATCCATTCCCCACCAGGTTCCTTTGGGCTGCTAGGTAAGAGTGAGTGGCTGGCTCAGGTAGTCAATGCTTTTGATGGAGGCATAACACCGCCTGCTCTCAAGGAGGCAGTAGTATTCTTTCTCTTAAACAAGACTTCCTTAATCAATCACCTTAAGAAGAAAGAACTTCTTTCTTAACTCCAACCTTTTTTAGAAAAGTTCATTGAGTAGGTGGTGGGGAACTAACTTCAGAGGATCCTACAGAAAATAGATTATTTGGATTCCTGCCAGTCAAGATTCAGGGCTGGTCATGGAATGGAAATGGCATTGGTCACTCAGGTTGATGAGCTTCCTTGGGACCTAGATGGAGGGACCCCTCTTGGTCCTGTTAAACCTTTCAGCCATATTCAGTACCATCAACCATGGTTTTGGTATCTGGTATCTGGACTGCATATAAGAGCTGGGATTTGGGGGCACAGTTCTACTGTGGTTCCACTGTACCTAAATGTGCTGTACTACCTGAAATTTCAGTAGTATGGAGAAGGGGAAGCACTGTAGCCCTTAATTATCAGTGTGGTGTTTCCCCAGTGCTGATCACCCAGTTATAGATTGCCATCTCAGAGATGCTGTGGAAAACCTGAATCATATGAAGTTTGTCAGGCTGTGGATGGTGCAAAACAATCTCAGATTAAGTCTTACCAAGAGAGTTGTATGTCAATAAACACTGGAGTAATCCAGTAACATTGATCCCAGTGGCTATTCAGGATGGGGTCATGCTTTCCCTAAAGTTGGTTTGTGACTTAGGGGTTTTCCTGGATTCATGACTCCTGTTCAGAGTGCACATATAAGCCACAGCCAGGAAGGATTTCACCAGCTTTGGTTGGTGTGCCAGTTGGGATTCTATCTAGATGAAGATGCCCTAGCAACAGTCACTCATGTCCTGATCACCACTTAGTCAGATTACCGCAATGCCCTTGATGCAAGGCTGCCTTTTGAAACAACTCAAAAGCTGAAGCAGGTCCAGAATGGCCAGACTTCTGGCAGGACAACCCTGCATTGCAGAATGTTAAGAACAGTGCAAGGTCCTAAGCATTGTTAAGAATGTTTAGGACATTGCACTGGCTCCCTAGGAGGGTTCTGGGCCAAATTCAAAGTGCTGGTCATCACCCTGAAATCTCTTAATGGTGGACCACTGGCTTACACCAAACTGTTGGCCAGTTTTAAACCTTTCTGTCCAGTCCAAAAACCTAGAGACAGCCTGCTCCCTATCCCCACAAAAATAAACATTGGGGTTGGGGTTGGGGGATAAGCAATAGGCCTTTTCTTGGTTGTGACCCCCATGTACACACTGTCCCAAAGGCAATTCAAACCACATTACTATGATGAACATTCAGCCGGAACTGATTGATTGTGGGTGCTGATCTTGAGCATATATGATACTGTTGTTCATATTTGGACAACTGACTTATTTCACTTTGTTATTAGCTGCCTAGAGTCTCAGTTGATTGAAGCAGCTTACAAATACTGAAAAGAAAATTAAAGTAATAAATGTGGGGGTGGTGGGGTGGTGATCTTGCATCAAACCAACACTGCAATGCCCTGGCTCCACCTCTGCCTCTGATCCACCTCTCTGACTGCAGATGTTGCTTGCTCTGTTGCAGGCACTACAGCAAGTTAGGAAAATCAGAGAGGAGTAAACTGAGAAGCAGATAATTTGGGAGCGTTGCCAGCAGGATATATGATAGGGGTGCTGGGTGGGAGCTTGAGAAGTTGTACTCCATTCCAGGATTGGGATGGTGGTTGCAAAGAAGTGAAGTTACTCCATACTAGGGCTCATTACTCCCTGCTAGGGTTTGTTTTATTTATTTATTTATATTTTATTTTATTTTCAGTTTTATTGTTCCACTATGCCTAAACATAAATGAAAATGAAATTATCAGTCATTGCTCTTCAGCATACATATGTGTTTGAGACTTCTTAATATCCCATGGTAGGATTTATGATGCAAAGGACATATGGAGCAAAGTGGAAAGTCAAAAGAACCTGACTCTGATGAGTTCTTGGTCCAGTTCATAGAACCACTGAAGGCTAAGCTACTTTTCAAGATTTTTTTACTGCAGTTAATTTCCTCATTACGATAAATTAGCTTTTTAATAAATATAATAGGTAGTAGGTTCTTATGAATAATTGTCACATAATTTTGGTGTGATCTTAGGGCAAGATTGTTCCTGCAATGGCAAACATGGCTTTAGCTCCAGATTCTACAATCTTCTTCAGCTTTATCCCTTTAGATCTGGAACTAAAATATAATGTGATGGTGGTAGGAAGGAACAATTAAAAAAAAAAGTTTTGTGCACCATGCTACTCATGAAGCATTAAAGAAACTGGTTCCCCATTTTGGACAGGTATGAGTTTACATTTGCCGCACTTTCACCCTCAGACAATATTAAGTATGGCACCTGACCACCAAAAGACTGCCCACTTCTCTCTTAGTTTCTACAGAAAAATACAATAGCTACATGATAACCCAAATCTAGCTTTAAAGATTTTGGACAAACTGATCTTGAAGGATCCCGTCACATGATCTAGACTACTTACGTGTGGGGATGAAGTACTGTAAATGTATTCTGGAATGCTTTGCGCCTCCTTATAGAATGGATAGCACAATAAACTAGCTATCTGCATATGCCTTTTCTCTGGATTTAGAAGACCCACTTCCAAGCTGTTATCTTCCAGATACACCAGAGTACAACTCCCAGAATTTCCACCCAGATATTTACTTTGCTGCTTGTGAATGTAATAGTAAACCCTTGACATATGGGGAGCATCAGTTTGAGATCTGGCTTCATATTTATCCCATAAATTTTCTTTCTGGATATAGCTATATACAAGGCTAAAGAGAGATCCTTTCCTTTCCTTTCCTTTCCTTTCCTTTCCTTTCCTTTCCTTTCCTTTCCTTTCCTTTCCTTTCCTTTCCTTTCCTTTCCTTTCCTTTCCTTTCCTTTCCTTTCCTTTCCTTTCCTTTCCTTTCCTTTCCTTTCCTTTCCTTTCCTTTCCTTTCCTTTCCTTTCCTTTCCTTTCCTTTCCTTTCCTTTCCTTTCCTTTCCTTTCCTTTCCTTTCCTTTCCTTTCCTTTCCTTTCCTTTCCTTTCCTTTCCTTTCCTTTCCTTTCCTTTCCTTTCCTTTCCTTTCCTTTCCTTTCCTTTCCTTTCCTTTCCTTTCCTTTCCTTTCCTTTCCTTTCCTTTCCTTTCCTTTCCTTTCCTTTCCTTTCCTTTCCTTTCCTTTCCTTTCCTTTCCTTTCCTTTCCTTTCCTTTCCTTTCCTTTCCTTTCCTTTCCTTTCCTTTCCTTTCCTTTCCTTTCCTTTCCTTTCCTTTCCTTTCCTTTCCTTTCCTTTCCTTTCCTTTCCTTTCCTTTCCTTTCCTTTCCTTTCCTTTCCTTTCCTTTCCTTTCCTTTCCTTTCCTTTCCTTTCCTTTCCTTTCCTTCCTTTCCTTTCCTTTCCTTTCCTTTCCTTTCCTTTCCTTTCCTTTCCTTTCCTTTCCTTTCCTTTCCTTTCCTTTCCTTTCCTTTCCTTTCCTTTCCTTTCCTTTCCTTTCCTTTCCTTATTCTGAAAGAGTATAGATTGTGGAGTCCCTGGGGTTCTCTGAGCTTGGTTCTTTTCTTGCAAACGTTTCAATACCCGGCTAGGTAACATCTTCAGTGCTAAAATGGGATGGGATTTGCTCTTTATTTATATACTGTGGCCTGCCTTGCCAACACTGGTGGGGGTGGGGGTTTTGTTTTGCTCCTCTGGTACTTCCTTGATTAGCATATGTTTACTGCTTGATTGTGTGCCTGGTGGCAATCTCTGCTTATCTGGGTGATGATTGCTGGATAGAGCTGGATAGGGAGCAAACCCCATCCTACTTTAGCACTGAAGATGTTACCTAGCCGGGCAATGAAACATTTGCAAGAAAAGAACCGAGCTCAGAGAACCCCAAGGACTCCACAGTTCAACCCTGAGCTACACATATTCACCTCTAGAGTATAGATTCATTTTACTTAATGGCGATTTTTTTGTTTTCAGTGATGAACAGACAGAGAATACGCTTAAATGCTTTTAAAAATTCAAGTTTTCTTTCACAGTTAAATGCCACTATTGGCAAAGTTTAAAGATTATCTTAAAGATAAATAAATGTTTGTTAAACAGTTGCTGTAGGGATGATTGGGAAGATATATTGCTCAGTGACAAAGTATGTTTTTCATATTCATAAAGTATAAATTCAGTCCAAGGGATCTTCAAGAGAAATTGGGGAAGACCTTCATCTGCATTTCTGAGGAATTGTAAGCACTTAGCACAGATCAGCTTTCCCATACAACTTAACCTTCCAGATAGAATAAATTAGCTCCCATTATCCTGAAGCAGGAAGGGGCAAATCATACGGACTGGAATATTATGGGAGATGAAGTCCAATACATCTGGGGGCACCAGGATGAAGGTTGGTATATACAGATCTGAGCTAGACTATCAATGACATAGTATAGGTAACTTAGGTGCATTAAATCTTTAATATACTTGTTATCATAGATAAAATAGTATGTATTATTACAGCTGCAAGAGATCATGTTAATTTACCACTTTATACTTTGCTGCGTAGTGATGTGCCTGTGTTTCAGTTATAGATGACAGCCATAAACAATGACTTCAAAAACACTGAACTAAATCCATCTGCAGTTGCGCCATATTGCAGGTGTTATTAAAAATTGCACAATTATGATCATTCAATGGGATGCCTTTTCCTGCCCATGCTAAGTCACTCTCAGCTGAGGAGAAAGATTTCAAATATGGAAATCAAACAATTCTACACATATAATAATTTTCAAACTGACCACAATGAGCATTTAAAGAAATCTTGGAACTGATGGGAAGTTTATGCAACAATACAAGGGACTCATATGAATGTTCTAAAGCCAATTCGTACTGTTTTGGCTATTGGGTTTCATGACTTATTTTTGAAAAATGATATGGAGATAGAGCTTTTCTTTTTTCCTATCAGAAATTCATTTAATATAAGGATATACAAAAACTTTTGATGCCATAACCAGAGCACCTTCAAAGAATGCCACCAACTTACAACTTTGAACATGCTGGAAAACAGAAATTATTAAATGCATGACAAATCACACATATTAACTTTACTGTTTTGTTATACTTGTTAAATCTACATTACTTTTTATTCTCTCTGATTTGTATTTTTTGGGAGTGTGGCCACTGCCATACCACTTAGGCCAAGGGTAACTCTTGGTCCCCCAAATGCTCTACAGTATGTCCTGCTTTAAAAGAAAACTCAGTAGTAGTTCTGCACAAATGGGCAGGGCTGTAGTGTAGACTGAATAGGATGCATGCTGGTACACAGCTGCTTTGACATGTAGATGCTTATTAAAACATAGCCTATAAATATTTATCACATCCCCAGCCAACTAGAGATCAGACAAAGTTTTCCAATTCACAAATGCCTCCCCTTTGCTCATGGTCAAAGAAGGCATTTCAATAGCACAAAGGGACAAGGTGTAGCTTGCCCATGACAATCCATGCTCTTGAATCCTCCTGGTTAAATCACTCCAGCATCAGTTGAAGTTTGTGCAAAATGTAGCCATGCTGTTTGCTTTGGCAGGGATGAAGTTGCAGCAGCTCAAATTTTGATGAACCTCCAGTATTCCTCACCACTAGTTATGCTGATTTGATCCACTTCAGTTTTAGTTAAGCAACATGTGAAGACATATGTAGATTCCAGGCAATCACTAGGAAACACCAGTTCTTAAGCTTCCCCAAAGTGAAATCAGTTCAAAATGCTATTTTGGTATATAAAGTAGTAAATAGTTTGGGACTTGGTTACCTAATGGATCACTACTTGTGACCTTGCTTTTAACTTGAGATCTACTAAAGATCTTCTTTCCCTCCAGACCACTGTATTTTTGAATAAGGCTTCCTTGAGAGTTACAACCCAGTTGTGTAAAACCTCCTACTGCTGCATCAAAACAATTACTTTGCATCAGTTGGGCCTTTGTATTAGAACAGGACAGTTGCAGGTACAATCAGTTGAATCTAAAAGGTGATCCACTTGCCAAGCGACTCACCAATTTGAAACTGACTGCTATGTATTTTTATTTGGTTTTAAAACAATGATGTAAAGTATATTCCCTGTGTCCAATGCTGCCTGTTCTAATATTGAAAGGAATTTTTAACCACCAGTTCCAACTAAACACTTAAAAACAAAAGATACAGCCCCATAATATGCACACTTTACTCAGAATTTTCCAACTGGAGTTATTCCTTAATAGGTATCTGCTATGGCCCTGCTGGACATGTCTTCAGATGAAGAGGAAGTGGTTATCTAGATCTTGAGTCTTAAAAATAATTCATATGATCAATGTGAGCTAAAAAGGTGCATTAGAAGAAAAGCAGTGAGACCTGTAATAAAATATAGGATTTTTAGTACTCTCTAGCTATTCCTTCTTCTTCAAATGGGTTGCTTTTTCTAGCAATTCTACAATTTTGTGCACCTTCAGTTTTTCTCATATTTTGTGTCACCTCCTCTCCAAAGTATGGATGATATTCTTCTGACTAAATAAATTTGCTAATATTTTTCAGGATTGTCTTGTGCAGGAATCTGCACAAATGCAAGTGATGCAAAGTTGCAAAAAGTTCATTTTAATGAGAAAATTATTCCATTCAATACTGTCATAATTTTTCCTATCAGCATTCATTAATATAAAACAGTGTTTCTTTTTAAACTACACTTTTAAAAAATCAGATGTTTTCAAGACTGGCAAATCCAACATTTCTGCTTTGTTAAAAAAGTCGCATTATTCTACTCTTGAGGCAAATTAAGTTGTACAGTACTTTACTGGTAAAAAGACAGTATAAATAACTCCCATACAACAAAGAAATAAGAGAACCTCGGGCTTGAACCAAAGACTCACTACTCTGCGTTTCAGAAATTGTGGTTACTGTATGTAGTACAATAAATAAGCTAGCTGGCTTTATCCAATGCAAAGCAATCAGACACAGGAAAAAAATAACCCAGTATTTGAACAGCTTACTGAATATGGCCTGCTCTATAGCAAAACTAAATGTTTTAGTTCGTTCATAAAGCGGGTGATTGCTCCAAAGCTTACTGTTCTCTTTCTTGAGAAAGCAATTGTATGGAATCTGTGTTAAGTGTATACTGTATATTTATTTCAAATGAAAGCAGAAAGATAAACGTTCTGGCCAAAATTGTGTACTACCAGAAATAACCAGAAAACCAGATATTTATTCATTCATTTATTTAACATATTTCTATGCCACTGTAATTGAAACGATCCTGGCAGTTCACATAGGAAAAAAAATAATAAAACAAGTCCTAAACAAAAATAAAAACCCAACAACACTGCAAGAATACAAGCAAAATGAAAAGATGGCAACTTCAAATCAGATCAGATCAGGGGAATGATCTCCCAAATAGCTTGGTGTTTAAAGGTTTTTCAGAGAGCCAGCCTGATCTCCACAGTGAGGCTATTCCACAACGTCAGCACCACAACAGCCCCCCAAATTTCCAAAAGTATGGGACTTGCAGTAGTCTCCCCTGCTAGGTCTGACTGATTGGGCCAAAGATGGCTGGAGAAGATAATCCTGAAGGTGCCCAACCATGAAGGGCTTTATAGATCAGAATCAGCACCTTAAACTGGACCCGGAAACCCATTAACAACCAATGCAGGGTCTGCAAAACCAGTGTTACATGCTTACCCCAATGTTACATATTCACCAGAGCTTTCTTATCATTAATACTTTCCTACTTTTGGATTCCTACAATCTTTTCACCCAAATAGTTACTATGAGATTTCCCTGTAACTCTAAAAGAAAGTCAAATGGAAGTATTTCCAACTTACTATAATTAGGATCTTGCTCAAGTAAGTGTGACAGATTAAGTATACTACATTCTTTCCAGGGTTTGTACTGGAAATCAACTCAATACTTTCCTAAGAAATCATCCATATTAATTTAAAAGTATTTATTCTGGTATTGAGTACTATTTTGAGCATTTCTAGAATCCCTGCTGCTAAAATAACAAAGCATGACCTATATTTTAAATAAATAAAATATGTTAATGTGATTACTAAAAAAAAACAAAAAACAGGCTAGAGCTGTCATTCCTGAAATATCGATGGCAAACCTGAAACTGATTTTCACAGCCGAGTCTGCACAACAGAAGTTCTCCCTTATGCTTTGGAAGTCAAACTAACATGCAACTTTATTAACATAGGAAAGACAGCTTAAAATGAAGTTTGACACTGTAGTCATGAGATATCCAGGGCTTTACTTTGTTTGCCCACTTCAGGAAGAACAGGTTAAGCTGTCCTCCATTATAGTTAGCAAAACACAACAAAAATAGCATCATGGCACAAATTACTTTAGAAGTAGGGGAGGAAAATAATCATTTGGGAAAAGCAGTGCTCCTTAAAGTTTAAGCCAATACCTCTCATCATTTATTTATGACAAAATCCTACAGAAATAAGTAAGATTTAGTAAATATATGTTTTGGATTAAGGTATTACTGTAACACAATTGGCAATGTAAGCAATTTAGCCAAAAGGAACCAAAAACACTGGAGAAACAATTTGTTATTGCATCGATTGAAGGTGAATTTGATTTGTTCATTCATGGACAACAAAACTGACATCAAGTGATTATTATACAAAAAAACTGTGTTACATAGAGTCAGAAGAATTTTTTATAGAACATTTTCCTATACAGTAACAATGTTGATGTATCATACTCAACTCACAAAATGTACCCATCCGTAAAATGTATGCATGTATAAACAGAGGATTTCACTGCCTTCTTTAAACAACAATAAAAAAACAGTGCTTAAGTAATAGGAAAAACATTACAGCAAATATACTTTATGTAAGCTTACTGTGTATAGAACTGCTGAGAAAAATCTCAGCTAACGGAAACATATAATACTTAGGAATTGCTTAAGAATTCACCAGTTCTTCACTACATTCCTATGTCATGGAGCCAATTTGCATATCGGAATACTCAGTGTGACTTTGGCTGTGAAAGAATTAAAGGAGCCATGAATGTAATCTGACTGATTGGAAGAGGTGCTGCCAGTCATAAAGGCTGCTCCTCATATACCTACATAGCTCAGTTCATGAAGGTCTGATGTTTATCTTCATAGCAGAAAGAGCCCCAAAAGAGCTTGCAACAAAAACAATAATGGTAATTTAAACTATGTACCATTGGTCTTGGATTTCTACCTCCATAAAACTCTTTCATTTGACAGTGTGGTTATTCTTATACCTTTTCATCTCATTACAATCACCCAACTGCATATATATGGACAGATGCTTAGCTGCTCCTCGTTCTTGGTTTATGGATAGGCATAAAGCTGAGTTTGAGATAAAACTTTTTCTCCCATGTTGGAAACAGTGTTATATGAACCAATTGTCATGTACAATACAGAAGCTTAAATGTGGCATAGGCACAAGCTGTTGTAATTCTACAGGGCACAAGTAGCATAATCCTGAATATGAGGGCTATGATTCACCAAGGCATTTTATATACCTCTAACGTGTACCTATTTTTTTTTTTACAGGTCTTTTCCTTAAGCAACCATTTAAGTAGAGAGAATGTTAAAAATTACATTGGAGGTTTAAACCAGGGGAAGTGTTAAAGGAATATTGTTCTTAAACAGAGGGCACACATAAACCCCACTGGATTACTTTGTAAGTAACTGTCTTACAGCATACTTAGAGGTACCATGCAATTCAAAGGCACTTCAAATGGCATGCCCGTTAAATTAAATACAAAATCCTGAAATCAAACAGTTTGTGGGTAATACAATCAAGATGAAGACTTCAAACCATTTAGTGTTATATTCCAATCACATCCATAACTGAAAGCTCTGGAGCTGAGTTAGCAAGTTTTGTTAAGACATTTACAAGACTGAAAAGTTAGCACAAAGGTGAACAAATCAGACCACACACAACCACATTTTTACAGCTCTAGAGACCCCCAAGATGGCTGAAATTCAGCAACAAATTGTTGATTTTTAGCTATTTCTGGGGGAAGTAAACATGGGATAAGTGTGCTAGGCCTCCACAAGATTCTAACACACCTACTTCCCATCTAAATATGCCCCCAAATCTTAAAAACAAAACACACAGACACTAAGACAGCAACAATTTTCCGAGCCAGTGCCTCCTGTGGTATCAGTGCATGTCTATTGTGCCCCTGGAGACCAAAAATAAAAATAAAAAACAAAGCGCTGTCTGAGCCAAAAAAGGTGCCCACTTTAGCTTAGTAGCTGCAAACTATGCAGCTTTATTAAATGTATAGTAGGAACATACAAAAATAAATTAGACTGAATATAACATATAAAGCAGCAACATTCAATAAAACTGAATTATTTTTCAGTTAGATTAAAAATAATTGCACTTGTAGTGTAATACCATTAGTCAAAATGCAAAACTGTAGAAAGTACAATTAACACAAATATATTAACATTTTAAGCTTGTGTTGTAGAGAAAAAAGTCAAAGTATCGAAGGAAGCTAAACAAAATAAAGATGTTCTTAAATAAGATTTTTATGAATTATTTTTTTCCTGTTGTGAAGGATGGCTGTAGGAACCAATATAAATAGCATTTTCCAGATGACTCCCATAAACAACAAACGAACATTGCTGTAGATTTCCTAACTGCCATATTTAATTAATTGAAAAGCAGAGAATGTGGAAGCTGCAATCCTGCAAGCAACAGCCTGCTGTAACAGGATAGCTCTGATTACAAATATAAAGCATTTTGCAACATTCAGAGATACCATGTTGCCAAAGACATGACATATTAAGATATTCTAAAGAAGAAGTCAGATAAATTTGAGAACAAAGGCTGGATGAGGCAAGCCATTTCATATGAACAAAGTTGAATGTTGGACTAAACAGAATGGTGGGGAGAGTTATTTTAAACTGCCCAGAGTCACTTTTTGTGAGATGGGTGGTATCTAAATCTGAAATATAAATTAAATAAATAAATAAATCCAAAATCTACCTATGGCACTAAATACCATAAGACTAATATGGCTATCCTTTTTTGTAATAATATATGGATTTAAATCGAACTCAAAGAAAACTTTGTTCTACATCAAGCTCCATCCTTGACTTCAAGCAAGATAATTTGAGACAAAATGTTTAAGTATTTATCACTGTGCTATTAGAACCTCAAACAAGGTACGATCTCGGTCGATTTATCTAACCAAACCAAAAATGCGTCCATTTACTGAATCCTACATTTTTGTAATAAAAATGTATTATGAGTGTTGTATCTAAGTGTATTTTTGTCTATGAAATTTGCCTCTTCATAGTCAAAAGTAGAGTTTTAAAGAGGAATATTTTCCTCTCAAGTTATTCTAATGCCAATCCAGTCAACAGTTTCCATTCAGTTAGCCAAGATTAACAATGTCTTGATATTACTAGGATATCAATCACTTTCAAGGACTATACCACAAACTCATCATGCAAACAGTATTTGGTCTTTTGCCACTCACTTTAAATATATATTTTAAATAACTATCATTAATAGTTATCTTAAAATCTAGATAATTACAAATGAATATTCTTTAAAATAGAATCTGATCCACAAACTGACTTTATAGCCTACGATTAGACTTCGGGAAATAAAGGGTTCTTTTGGGGGGAAGCCCAGGAGATAAAGGTGACAGGTACCAAAACCTGTATGTTCCATACCAAGCAGAGAGGCCCATCAAAGTGCCAAAAATCTTGTCCCAAAAATCATGGAAATATACAGCAGTAGTAAAAAGCATGAAAAGCCAGATAAAGGTCAAACAAGTCAATGCTAAGAATAAGCTGTTCACCACCATGTGCAGTCTGGAGCCCCGAAAGGTTTTCACACTGGGCATCACAGCCAACTCTTCTAGAATCATTAGAACACAATATGAAAGGAGGAAGGAATGTCCTGAGATATCAACATTTTGCCATATCCCACCAGCTTGTAGGCACTGCAGCTTGTTGGAATGTTCTTGAGTCACTACATCAAGGGATGATGATTTGTAACAACTGCCTGTGAAGTCCTGAATGAGCAAAAATATACTTGTGCATGTATACCAAATGATAGTACCAACCACCAGTGAGAAAAGGCGAAAAAGTACAGGCAAAATCTTCTGGATGATATGGTAGTTGGTTATAGAGATGAATGGCAACAGCAGACAGAATGTCCAGGCCCAAGCAAATTTCACAAAATAGCTGCCAGAGAGAAATTGAAGAAAAATACAGTGAGCGCCAGGCAATATAAGTTACAAAATAATGTAATCCACATCCATCCTGATTAATTTCTATATCTGTTAGGGAGAATCTTGCACCCATATTTACAAACCCCATAATGGGAAAGTCAACCTTTGATTTCATCTAAAGCAATGTCCAGGATCTGAGGAAAAATGTAAAGGTCCAATTATAGTTCCTATTACTCTCAGCTACAGAAGTATATTGGCTGAGAGTAACTATGGTAACCAGAAAACAATAGCTGTAATCAGACTGGCAGAAGGATGATTTAACCTTTTAAGTAACTACCACGGAGGAATTAAAAACTTTCCCCAAAATACAATCTAGTCACATTTCAAATTTCAGAAGAAAATATTCCTCAAAAGGAGTTAAGAAAGAGAGATATTTATAAGAGAGATATTTATAAACATCAAGCAGACAGGCTGAGCTTCCATGCAGATTAAGAGTTTCATATCATAAATACAAAAATGGATTCTCAGATCAGCTATATTTACTTCCTCCCTTTTTAATGTATTTTTTTTTAAATCGTTTTTCTTGAACAGTTCTAAGAAACTCAAGTTTGCCATTATTATAAAATTTCACATGGCCCAATAAAGTGGTTAACTGTGGATTACTGTCCTATCCCCCCATCCCAAGGCAACGTAGCTATTACTACTTTTTTTGTACATCATAGTTAAAACAACTCAGTGTTAAATAGAGTTGCAGCTCCATGTAAGTATATGGTTTGCAAATAATAATTCTAATTCAGTCCTGTTCATCCCCAGATAGAAATGGGAAAACCTGCTGGATGAAACTCTAGAAAGCTGAATTTCTTAAATTCATGTATGTGACCAGTGGAAAACCCACTATTTTTGTTTTGTGACATTCTTCTATACTGTTTTTAAAGGCAGAAACTTTCTTAAGGAAGCTTGCAGCAATAAAAAAAAAAAAACAATTAGTATCCTTGCTACACTTACAAACTTAACAAAGTTATATGGTTTACTTTTGGTTGAGTTAAATAGATTAGTATTTAGTAAAAGTAAAATCTCCTTTGAGTTGAACTTAAGGCTTGGTGATTTTGTAGCTATACACCTGTACTTTTCTTAGTATTAACATCCTCTTCTAAAATGTTTTTCAACTTCCTAATCTTACCTAAACCATGGGATTTTTCTGATGTTCTCCCTTTTAAGTACTAACCAGATATTACCCTGCTTAAATTTGAGAGGCAACAATCTAGTTTTTACTGGATTTCAATTCAGTATTAGATTATTACTCTCTGGACTAGTAATTAACCTTATTCTATTAAATTAGTACACTTGTTACAACATATTCTTCCCAAAGTTTAGAAAAAGTGAAGATCAGTTAGCCAGTGGAACCAATTGCCCAGTAAGGACAACGAGGTCCTCTTTACTGGATGTATTCAGGCAGAGGCTAAACAATTATATGTTGGGGTATCTCAATTTGGATTCCTTCACTTAGCAGGATTTAGTTAATGAATTAATGACCGTAGGCGCCATAGCCTTACTGGCCCTTTCCCAAACTACACACTTGGGAAGCAGGATAGAAATGTGGCTCAGGTATAAAGAGATACGAGGGATCCCTCTCAGAGAGAGAGACCCTCACCCCGATTTACACGAGAGCAAGCCTCTTCTGGCCCACAGACCCCCATTCAAAGTCCTCACATTCCGTCCACGGCCTTCAGCAAGCCCCCTACTCGTTCCCCCGCTGCCAGCCACTTCCGGCTGTCCAAGTGTCCCCGCTACAAGCGAGGCCCTGCCTCCCAGATCCCCCTTCCTCCTCCTCCTCCTCCTCCCTCCTCCAGCAACACCCAGCACCGGTCAGAGCAAGCCCCTCACACGTTGAGCACGTTGCGCTTGTTACTCAGGTAAGTAGCAGCCAGCGGCACCAATTCTTTAACGAGGGATCCGGTCACCATTAAGCCCATCAAGGCCCACGGCATCATCCGCCGCACCGAACAGTGGGTCAAGTAAGGCAGCAAGAAGCGCGCGCCTTGGTCCACAAACTCCATGGCGGGGAGTCAGCGCGACGAAGGACAAAGCGGAGATCCCCCGGCACAGAACACCCGGCCGACGTATTGCGTCGGCGCTTACGTCGGCCAGCTCCGCCTCCATCCCAGGCCACTGCTCCTCCTTCGACGAAAGCTACTGCAACGGTCCAGAAGGGGGCGAGACGACATGGATGGAATGCGCATGCGTGTCTGTGCAGCCTTCGCGAGGCTTGTCCGTTGCTCCCAGGCGGCAGGGTTTAACGTTCGTCGCCTTCCGACTGCGACTGCGTGGTAGAAGTTACGTGGCGCGCCCTTTGTTTTGAGCTAGATTGGCCTTTCTGGTGTGGGACCTTTCAATGCTTTGTATTACAACTCCCAGCATCCCCAGCGCGCTCGGACTTTGAATGGATTATACAAGGAAGCTTAAATAAAAAATGAGGGGTCCTTTAAAATTATATCCTGTTAATCTCAGCTATATGATTCTTGAAGGATTTTGGAACAGGCTAATCATGTTTGCCTTTACTTGGAAGGAAGCCCCACTGCTTTTGTTTTTTAAAAAACTGCATGTAGGTTTGAAGCTGTTCCGAAACTAAAACTTGATATTGGCCATTAAGGAAGACTGACAGCTCTAGAAGGGAGTATAGCATGCTTCCTTAGAAGGTATTTGCTTCTTTTTTTAGGTATTCCTGTTTTTTCCACATCAGATATAGTGGTGCTTAAAAGTTTGTGAAACCTTTTGAATTTTCAATATTTCTGCATAAATTTGACCTAAAATGTGATCTGCTCTCCACTTATGCCCTAAAACTAGATAAAGAGAGCCCAATTAAATGAGTCAAAAACAACATACTTGTTCATTGATTTATTGAGGAAAATGATCTGCAGCTACATATTTGTGTGTGGCATAAGTATGTGAACCTTTGCTTTCAGTAACTACTGTGCCCCCCTTGGGCAGCAGTAACTGCAACTAAATGTTTCTGATAACTGTTGATCAGTCCTGTACATTGGCTTGGAGGAATTTGAGCCTGTTCCTCCTTCCAGAACAGCTTCAACTCACGAATGTTGGTGGGCTTCCTCGCATGAACTGCCCGCTTCAAGTCCTTCCACAACATTTCTCTAGGATCAAGACTTTGACTTGGCCATTCCAAAACATTCACTTTCTTCTGCTTTAACTATTCTTCGGTTGTACATGTGTTTTGGATCGTTGTCTTCCTTCATGACCCACTTTCTCTTGAGCTTCAGTTCACAGACAGATACCCTGACACTTTCCTGTAGAATTTGCTGGTACAATTAAGAATTCATAGTTTCATCAATGATGGCAAAGCAGGCCCAACCCATGATATTGTCACCATCATGTTTCACTGACGGGATAAGGTCTTTATGCTGGAATGCAGTGTTTGCCTTTTGCCAAACTTAACACTTTTTATTGAAGCCAAAAAGTTCTATTTTGGTCTTACCGGCCTACAGAATATTCTTCCAATAGCCTTCTGGCTTATCCACATGGTCTTTCACAAACTGTAAATGAGTAGCAATGTTCTTTTTTGGGGAGTAGTGGCTTTCTCCTTGTAACCCTGTCATGCACATCACTGTTGTTTGGTTTTATCCTGATGGTGGTCTCATGAATACTGACATTCGGCAATGCAAGAGAGGCCTCTAGTTCCTTAGATGTTGCCCTGGGCTTCTTTGAGACCTCTTAGAGTATTACACACTTTGCTCTTGGTGTGATCTTGGTTAGTCGACCATTCCCGGAGAAGGTAACAATGGTGTTGAATTGCCTCCATTTGTACATAATCTACCTGATAGTGTCCTGGTGAAGTCCAAACTCTTTGGAAATACTATTGTAACCTTCTGCAGCCTGGTGAGTATCAACAACTGTTTTTTGGAGGTCCTCTAGAATCTCCTTTGTTCTTTGATAGAAAAGCAATTATGCACAATTTACTCTGTCTTCATTGACCTGACAAAAGCATTTGACACTGTAAACAGGGAGGCTCTCTAGATTATCCTGAGACATTATGGATGCCCAAGGAAATTCATGAAGTTGATTCAACTACTCCACGATGGAATGATAGGACAGATTCTTTACAACAGTGATACATCAGCTGCATTTGCCATTTCCAATAGGGTAAAACAATCCGTTCTTTGCTTGCATGTTGTCACGTGCTGCCCAGGGTTTGAAGGAAGGAGTGTACATCAGGTACCTATTGGCAGCTCTTCTACCTTCAGCCCTTGAATGCACGGATGAAGTGCCTTCAAACAGTCATCCAAGAAATCCTCTTTGCTGATAACTGTGCACTTCTGGCGCACACAGACAGTGATCTATAGTTGATGCTGAACAAATTCTCAGATGCTGCTATGCTCTTCGGCCTGACTATCAACCTGAATAAGACTGAAGTACTTTACCAGCCTGTGCCAAATACCAATCCATAGAACCAAAAATCACTGTTGACAACACCTAGCTAACAAATGTAAAAAGCTTCAAATACTCGGGAAGCATCATCTCGAGCAATCGGTCTTTGGACAGAGAAATGAACTCCAGGATCAGCAAGGACAGCCAGGCACTGGGGTGGCTGCATACTAGAGTCTTAATTAACACAACATCCATACCTCCACAAAGCTGAAAAATCTACAGAGCTGTGGTTATCCCTTTTCTCCTATATGGATGTGAATCCTGGATTCTGTACCAAAGGCACATCAAAGAACTGGAGAAATTGCACAGGCCTGTTCTCTGCTCCATCCTGGGCATTTGTTGGCAAGACTATATCTCCAACCTGGAGATCTTGGATTGCACAGAGTCCACCAGCATTGAGTCCCTGATTACTAGAGCCCAGATGCAGTGAGTTGGACACGTCATCAGAATGAATGACCACTGTATGCCTCGCCAGTTGCTCTATAGTGTACTGGAGTCTGGGAAGAGACGTTGAGGTCGACCACGCAAGCGCTACAAAGATGCTGTGAAAGAAACCCTATGCCAATGTGACATCCAGCCAAGAGAACTAGAAGCTGCGGCTGCTGACAGAACCCACTGGTGAGCCCTGTGCTATGAAGCCTCCACCAGCTTTGAAGACAGGTACTGCCAAAAACTGATAGAAAACCATGAGCAGTGTCACAGAATAACACCCACTGGATTTCCAGTGCTCCCATTGTGCTAGACTCTGCACTTCCAGACTGGGACTGCAGAGTCAAATGCCCACAGATGAACTGCACAACAGCATGTCTTCTTTGAACCCAAAGGACTACCATATATATTTGGGACTGTTTCCAAACCAATCTGGCTTATTGAGGAGTAAATAGGTACTGAACTGATTAAATTACTGTGTAGAAGACATGACAGTGTTGGCCATTGATTTTGACTTGTGAAGTTCTCATGGAGAGTTTCATCAAAGTATTCATTCAATGAGTACCTCAGAAACAGAATACCACTGAAATGTATTAGGAGGAAGATAGAAATATCACTATGTAAAGTATTTGCAAACTATTTAAAACAATGGTAAAAGCCAAGCTGAAAAGGTATCTAACAAAATAACAAAAGATTGGCATACAGAATAAGTGATCTGCATTTATGTTAATTTCCACAAAGTGGCAGCACAAATGTTTGAAAAGCCAGGTCTTTTCATTGTAATCTGCAGTGGTGGATTTAACAGATGCAAATACAGTTACTATTTTAAAATCAAAGGGCAGATTGTGGGCAACATTGCCCCAGTCTCTTTCTACCCTCCAAGGGGATTGTGCACCCAAAATTTGGAAACTCCCTCCCCAAGTTATGCATCCAAACTTCTGTCACAAATAATTGTTTTTACCTGCTCTGTTTTTTACCTGTCTATCAGGTGTACTATGTCTTGAATAATATACTCCTTTTACCTTTAAAACTATCATCCCAGATCTCCTAAAACACTTCAAAGCCCATACTTGCACAGTTCAATCCTGTAACCCTTCATCAGCAACATCCACCCATACTGAAAATACATCTAGTTTTTCATCATTTCCTTCTGACCTTTGACTCTTCTCTTCTTCCTCCTCTTTTGTACCTCTCTCTGCCTTACCATCACCACTCCCATCTCAATGGTGAGGAGGAGGTGAGGTGGAATGTATTTTGGCTTCCACGAGTAGAGGAGGACAAACTAGAACATTTAATTCATCAGAAGGGTGCTACCCAGAGACAGAGAAATCCTGAGAAGCGGTAACTAACACACATCTCCCCGTTCCTCCTTTAGAAGTTCCATTTACAATTCCTTTACAAGTCCAAATGACATGACCATGTTTCAGCTCTGACACTGGCTAGCAGTTCTGAGGGGAAAAGGGACTGGTTTGGGATGGGGTAGGGGATCTTACAGCGAGTACCTCATTTGGAGGGGGGATGGAGTTCTGCAGTAAGGGGAGCCCTGTCTTTGTGAAAACTAATTTGTAAAGCCTTCTTCAGAGTCTTCGTTCTGATCTTTCCTACTTGCTGCATAAATTGAAATCTTCTTGAGCAAATATTTGAGTGAACCTCACATATTCCATCTTTCAGACATGTCTATCCACACAAATGCATGGCATAAACCTACCTTGACATTATATGCCAATATATGATTCATTACATAATGTTATTCATAATGTTGACGCATACTACTTTTGAAATATTGGTATTCACATGAATTCCTAAGGCAAGCAAATCCCATATGTGCAGGGCGAGTGCTGAAAAAGCTCTGCTCTGTCATCTAACCCTCTTTTTCTAAAAAGCCAGAAATCAGGACCTTTGAAACTGATCTCAGTGCATTTTCCTAAATAGTCTGTCAGACGACCTAGTCCCTTTCTTAGTCTATGCAATATTATTTCTTTAATTTGTATAGCTGCCCATCTCACAAGTGTGATTCTGAGCAGCTCACAACAATTAAAACAACAGAAACAGTAAAAATATAAATGAACACTACAACTATCCTAAAATCACAATTAAAAAATCAATAAAACATAAAACATTTTTCCAGGCAATTTTCCCAAACCTGGTGCTCTCCAAATATCTCTAAGACTAAAACTCCCAGAATTACTGGCTAATAAATAAACACTGGAGAAGGTTTTAAAGCTGATAGGAACATTTCAAATTAGAGCTGTCATTTTAGTTATGCAATGTAGTTGAGCAGGATTGGGAAATAATAGATGAAAGATCTCTAGCTTCACAATTATGTTAATGTACATTAGAAACCAGTAGGTGGTGCTATTTTACAACTACATTCATTTTTTTAGTTTTTTCTAGAATTACTGATTCAAGCCAAATTTGGAAGAATCTTATTCAGAGGAACATCTCTGTGTTGTGTCCCTATCCATACTGCTATAACTCATTCACAAACAAAAATCACCTCATCTCCACTCAAAAATTAAGCAGCTGGGTGCTTGTGATGTACCTCCCTTATTCAATTTCTTTAGGCATTTTAAATCTCTGTGTGCTACGTGTGGTAATATATAACAAAGACTATGAAGGCCCAACTCATTACATAACAAGTCCTGATGTTTTAGATCAGCGGTTGTTAATCTGCAGTCCCCAAGTCTCCTTTCTGTGGTCCTTCATGCTCCCTGCTAGACATAATAGGTGAAAATTGATGATACCATTTCCCATAATTTTAAGGTGGGAAATACATAAGAACTGTAGCATGAGCCCTAAAATAGGTGTTGCATTTAAAAAATAAAGAATTCCAAAACTTGATTCTGCTCACATGTGATAGGCTGTGCCAACTTTGTGGCCCTGAACTTCCTTTCAGGTGTTGGTACCAAAAGTTGCCTGTTCCTACTATTCCTGGTCCTCCCAACTGAGTAGTACAAATCCTTCAAAGGGGATGTTTTGGAACATGTAGGAGCATATACAAAATACTACTTTTTTAAATTGCTAAAACAGCTACATCTTTTTCTGGGCTTGGGTAATTTGGCTTCTTTGCAAGCTGAAGACAATCTCCTATGCATTCTGAAATATCTCTTTTGAAGGATTTAAACTGCCCTGTCTCTCAGTCTCTGTGTCAAAAATCAATTTTGATTTTGGAGACAAAATCAAAATGTGAAGGAAGTTGCTTTCTCTCCATTTATTAAATTTTAGTGCATTAGTACATGGATTTCTGTGAAGTTTCACTTCCCATGATAACATAGGTAAATAGAATTCAGCAAGGTTTGGAAAGGTCAGACAATACTGGCAAATACTATAGTGGTTACATCAGTGTTTCTCAACCTCAGCAGCTTTAAGATGTGTGGACTTCAACTCCCAGAATGCTGGCTGGAGGAATGCTGGGAGTTGAAGTCCATACATCTTAAAGTTGCTGAGGTTGAGAAACACTGGGTTACACGATTACTGATACAACTGTCCACTGACCCTTCTTAAATACTTTCCACAAGTTTCATTTGCTGATTGCATCTTGCAGTTTATTTCTCTGTTTAACAAATACTTCTACTTGTGATGTCCTATATTATATCCCAGAATGTGCCGACCCTGCCAGATTGAAACAGCTGGGTGCACACAAAGGGAAACTGGTGGTCCCTCAAGTTGCCAGGCCCTATGCCATGGTATAGGTAACAAGCAGCATCTTGAATTGTACCCAGAAGCAAATTGGCAACCAGTGCAGCTCATAGAGCAGAGGTGTTACATGGGCATAGCAAAACATGCTCACCTTCTCTAGAATGACATTGCAAGGCAGTGACATTAGAGATCATTCAAAAGCTTTCCTACAGCAATTAAAGCATTACATGCCTGATTGACTTCTGCTCAGAGGGGAACTATAGCAGATCCAACTAAGAATCCTTGGGATGGATGGATGGACAGACCAACAAACAGATAGATTTGATTTGCAGACAGACCAACTCCTAAAGGTCTTGGTGGCTTTATAATATACACAAATTAAAAAAAAATCCCAAACAATAAAAATTCATAAAAAAACAGCTTCTTGCTTCAGCAGGGGAGGAATGGGTAATTTAGAAAGCCACCAAGTCATCTTCATATCTTGGTCAGTAGGTCAAAACTCAACATGATACTCCACTAAACCAGAGTCCTGAAACTATGGCAAGGTAGACTATTCAACATCTACTTTATTCTTTTTAAGGAACAGACTATTCACTCCATAGGGCCTCACAGTGGCCACTTCACAAGGATTGCAATGTGCACAATGGTGGAAAGAAATGTGACATAGTAATGGACCACAAAAAGTAAAAGAAGTACAATTCCTGCCACCCAATGCTGAGATGATGATTTTTAGATTTATATTCCTACTATTCTCTAGAAGCTCAGGGCAGTACATGTTATACTCTCTTCTCCAATATTTTTCACTACAATAATCTTTTTGTGTGGTAAGCTGAACTAAGAAGATTGCCATATACACCAGGGAAGAGGCCCAAGTATTGGTGATAAGGAAGGCAGTTGTTCCAGCTCTCTCTTTTAGATGGCTGGGTCATGAGACTGTGTTTACTTGACTGTGAATTTATAATAAAGGCCATATTTTTATCATTAAATTACACAGTGAAGCTGTACCTAGAGTTATAAAACAATTAGAATGTCTTATAGTTTATTTACATTAAATGGCATTCATTAAGAGCACAGATTAAGAAAAGCAGGAATTCTTTGAAAAATACAGTTGTGCACAGTGCATAAACAGTGAGGAGAGTCCTGGACCAAAACTTACTTATTTGATTCATATAGCTGCCCATCTCACACATATGACTCTGGGTGGCTTACAATAAAATAAAATACATAAAATACAAAATACAAAAAAGAAAAAACACAGCAGCTGGGCATCATCCAACCAATTACACAGCCAGGAGACAAACTCAGGGCCCCAGGTTGAGGCACAAAACCAAGTCTTTAATAGAAGCCAGCAGGAATGGGGCGACTCTAATCTTAGGGGGGATGATGTTCCAAAGGGCGGCCACCACAGCCAAAAAGGCTCTCTTTCTGGATCCCACCAGCCAACACTCCTTAGCTGATGGTACCCGAACTGTGACCCTCCTTCTGGATTAGGTAGGACGGGGAGACACACCTGGGGAGAGACAGTCCCGGAAGTAACCTAGTCCCAAGCCATGAAGGGCTGTAAAGGTGACAACCAGCATCTTGAATTACATCTGGAAGCACACTGGAAGCCAATACAGCTCAGGGAGCAGTGATGTCATGTGCACTGAGTAAATGGCACCATTAACTGCCCACACCAACACATTCTGCATCAGTTGAAGCTTCCAATACACTTTAAGGTCAGCCCCATGTACAGTGCATTGCAATAGTCCAGCCTGGAAGTCACAAGGGCATGAGTGACTGTGAGCAGGGTCCCTGGTCCAGGAATGGGCACAACTGACGTGCAACCCAAAGTTGCACAAAGGCCCTCCAAGCCATGGCTGCTACCTGGTCCCTGAGCAGAAGCTGCAAGTTCAGGAGGACTCCCAGATTGTGCACTGGATTCTGTCTGGGGCAGTGCCACCCCATCCAGAACCAGAGATGGAAGGTCCCTGGAACCAGGAGATCCAAAAACCCAGAGCTACTCAGTCTTGCTTGGGATGAGCTGAAGCTTGTTGTACCCCATCCAGGCCCTCTCAGTCTCCAGGCACTGAGACAGAATCTTGTTAAACCAACAGTATATAGTATCCTTCTATTCAGGGAGGAATAGGATTGAGCAAGTGAAGTATGTATTTAACTTGCTGGATTAGAATTGTGGAAATTAGATTCAAAACTCCATTCAGCCCTGATGCTTACTTAATGATATTGGGCCAGCCTTGCCTGCAACATAGTATTTTTGGGAGGATAAAAGGGTGAGAGCAGACATACCATCTTGAGTTCTTCTTGTGAGATATAAATAAAAAAAGAATGGAGTTTATTAAACTGAAGTCAGTACAGTGTAATCAGTGAATGAGACTGATTAGGATCCTCATTTTTGTATCCTTCCTTTTCTTTAAGTTTAGGATTCTGAGTTCTGATTTAAGGCTTAATCCCAAAGGAAAGGATAAGATAGATAGTATGACTAAAATGTAGAATGCAACTTTCATATGTTAAAAACAGGCAGAAGGTACCAGGTTAGGAAAGACTACACCCTTAGGTTGCCCTTATTGCTGCAGAAAAATGTACTGTACTTCTAGTAGATGTCTGATTACTGTTCAGAGTTCAAAGTCTTAATGTTTTTGCAGTATGGAAAGTAATAAACATAGGCATAAAAGAAGTTCAAAGAACTTTGCAAGGAATCTGTCTCACTTTCAGAAATTGGTTTTCAGAGATGTGTCTTCAGTCAGGTGTCAAGCAGGAACTGTGAAATATAAAGTAGCAGGCACAGGGCAGAATTCATTTGCATGAAGAGCAGGTATAAACGTATTTTAGATTCCATCAATGCTGCTACAGAAATGCACAAACTCTTCCCTGTAGACTAATCTTCAAGACAATGGCCCTTGTGGTGGCACAGCCAGTATCTAAAAAATAATCAATAATGACACTTCTCTGATATTTTATCTAGTTACAATAGCCAGACATATTCCAATGTTTACATTATCTGATATTCAGTGACTTAAAGAATAAATAAATGTGCTCCAAGAGCCACAATTTTTCTTTTTTTAGTCTCATATTGATGCCCATGTAGGTTGACCTGTCTTATATTGTTTTTGTTATATACAACACTATTCTAGGAATAAAGAGGTTCTTAATTCATTTGCTTTTAGAAGTTTCAAACTCCAGTTAGAACTATATGCTATATCCAACATGTGCTTGCTGCCAAAAGCAGCATTCCTATGTTGAATTCAACCCCTAACACATAGTATCACTTACTCTATCTTATGGCATTAAATTGTGCCCTTTTGCTTTGTCCTGGCAGCAGTAGCCAATTATATATATCAGGGTTAGGAAGACATAATGAGATGCTATAATGGCACAAAGTAAGCTAGCCTGCCCATTCTAGAGAAGAGGGGAGGGGGGAATTCAACACCAAAATGCCATTTGAGAACAGTGGTTCTCAAATAGTGAATGTTATGAAGATTCATATTCAGTAAAAGGAGGAAGGGGGAATAACATGTAAGTGCTTTGACAGAGAGCAGCAACAGTCCCTAATTCTTCTTCAAAAGTTATTTCACTTTAAAACTGCTGAGTTAGAATCTATGAAATCTTCCAGCATGATTTCTTCTAGATTTAAACAGACTGAGCAACTCACAGCATGCACAGACACAAAATCTTATGTCATTGAGGCCTATAAAGTTCCACAAGAGTCTTATTAATCTTTAAAAGTAGCACCTCAAATCTTCCCCAGAGAGAATGGTGTTTTATTAGGAAGTTTATCATTTATGGTACTGCTCGATTGAAGCTTTTTCTTATGGGCAGTCCCTTCAGGACATATCTGCATACTTGTAAAAGCTGATAGCTTTTTTGAGGTCCTTTGAGGTACAGGTAGTCCTCATTAACAATTGCCTCATTTAGTGACCATTCACAATTGCAGCAGTGATGAAAAAGTAACTTTATGATCAATCCTCGCATTTACAACCTTCACAGGTCTGCAAAGCAAAGGAAACAGGATTTCCTTCTCACCTTGACTTTGTACTGCTTTGCTGAGATGTGGCATGGAGATCATAAACAAGACATCAATCTTAAGGATGTATCTTAATTAAAAAATAAACTGATGTCCAGCCAAAATCTATTTCTTTGTAATTTAACTGCATCGTTTTTGGTCCTGTCTTCTGGAACAACCTACATGACAGATCTTCAAACAGAGCTATCGTGTCTCCTGGAGTCTTCTCCAGATTAAAACTCCAAACATTCCTCACAGGCTTTTCTTTCCAAGCGTCTTACAATCTTGATTGTTCTCCTGTAGCTATACTCCAGTTTGCCAATCACGTTCCTAAAATGAGGTACCTAAAATTGGATATTCAGGTGTGGCCTGACCACCATAAAGGACTGGAACAATGACTTATTTTGATCTTGACACTATACTTTGTTGAGGACTACATTTCCTTTTTTTTTTTTAAAGTTGTACTATTTTAAATATTTTCAAACAATAATCATTAAAATTAAATATTTTTAAAGAAGCAAATTTGGTTCTCCTTGGAAATGACATTAAATATTGAAAGATACATTGCAAATTACATTTAATAAGTGTAATAATAAAATTACCAATGCCAATACTTACAACAATCCTGCAAACTCAGTCACTATTATTATTATCCACATTGCAAATGGGTTGGGGTGACAATGAGAAGAGGCTAAGAAGCAGCACCCCAAAAGTTTAAACAGCATTAGCCAAAACCATATGTGTGAGAACATACCCTTGTGCATATTTTTTCCTAGATAAATACACATGTCAAAAGAAGGAGAGAACATTCCAACTGCAATGGTTGGCACAGAGCAGTGATGATGACATGTCTGCAAGCAACAGACAGCAGAAGCATGATGGAATTTGCCAGGAAAGGAAGCCAGGTCAAAGTTCTTGGAAATAAGCTTTGTTAGAAGTAAGTCCCACTAAATAAAGTTGGGATTATTTGGTCCAAATAAGCATAAAATCAAGTTGTAAGATGTTTCAAGGGATACAGGGCAAACCTAAGTCATGGAAACAAAATATTCCCCAACTCTGTAGGTCTTATGGAATATATAGAACTTTAAGGGCATGTCAAGGACACTGTCAAAAAATGGCTGCTATTGTGGGCATAGCCAGTCATAAAACACCAGAAGGTAATCTGATGAAAGTGCTCCTCATTACCCTGTAGCCAAATCATTCTCTACTTCTTAGCATTCAGTTATTTAATTCTTTGTTCAGGATGTGGGCACACTTCCACATAAAGTATTAGGTTGAATCTACTCACTGTTTTTATTTTCTAAGACTGTCTCAGTATCTACTTACATTTTTGGAAAGGGAAGATAATTCTGGAAGCTGATACTTTGCTTTGCAGGCTTAACAGCTGTTGATAAGAAAGACAAAAAAGTCTGGATGGTGGACATTGCAATACCTGGAGACAGCAGAACAGAAGAGGAAGAACTGGAGAAAATCACAAAATATAAAGACCTGCAAATAGAAGTAGAATGACTATGGCAAAAGAAAGCAAAGATAGTACCAATAGTAATAGGCACCTTAGGTGCAATCCCAAAACATCTGGAGCACCACTTGAAGACCATTGGCATTGACAAAATCACCATCAGTCAATTGCAAAGGAACAGCTTACATCCTGTGACGATACCTTTAACGCCATCAAACCATCAAACAACAACATCTGCTTATCCCAGGCGCTTGGGAAGGACTCAATACGTGGATCAAAATGCAAATCCAGTCTAAACAACTGGCTGACTGTGCGACCAACAATATGTAGACCAACAATAATAATGGTCAGGTGAGGCATGGATGTGCCTAGGGACAAACTGGTTCCCTAGCCATAGGCATCCACAGCTAGCAAGGAAATAGGAAAATGACGACATATACACAGTGACATTTCAATATAACCCCCACCTTGTGTCCCAATGTCTGAGGCAGACCATAAGTCATGGGGTTTGTGTTGTAATGTCACGATGCACATTTTGTCACTTCCCCCTTTGTCCCTCCTCCCACTGCTGCCTATGTCCCTAGCTTAAAAGATTGATGGTGGAAAACACTAGCTTAAAATTAGAACAGCTAAAAATGACTAAAGCCTATCTTACTCATGGTTTATAACATGAAGGTAATACTATGGAGAAGAGGCAGTTTGATGTAATGGTTAGAGGTACCAGGCTGGAAATCAAGGGACCCTGAGTTCTAGTCCTGCCTTAGGCCCATAGCTAGCTGGGTGACTTTGGGCCAGTCTCTCTCTCTCAGCCCTACGAAGGAGGCAATGACAAACCACGTCCAAAAATGTTGCCAAGAAAACTGCATGGATTTGTCCATGTAGTTGCCAGGAGTCAACATTGACTCAAAGGTGCACACATACACAAATCCAAGGAGACAAAGCAAAATAAAGAGGTTGTGGGTCATGTTTGTACCATATGATAGTGGTATTCTTACAAGCATTATAGCATACTAGATAAGAACACCCTTCCCATGACTTTGATATGGGTTTGCCTCTAGTTTTTTCAACCAGAAGCAGGAAGAGTATTTCCCTTCAAGCCACAGATATGCCTAAAGACTTCTTATTCTTCTACAAATGTGCCACCAACTGTCAGTGCTGGATATGAGCAGTAATTCTGCAGGTTGGCATCTACAAGTTTTGCTGACTCAAAATTAGTTTAATCTTAGTCACAAAGACATGTTTATGCTCAGTCCCGTTCCTCCCTGAAGTGGTGGTGTCATGAAACCCCAGTGTGAGGGCATGGCATAATAATAACAACAGCTCCATTTCCCTAACCTGAGAGCTCATATAAAGAAAGGTGTATACTACCTATAGGTCTTTAGGGAAAGAATACCAATCTGGGGGCAGCCACAAACAATTTATCTTTAATGCTCTTCTTTTATGTACAGAAAACACAGTTAAATGAATGAAAAAGATAGTCTCAAGAGATCTAAGAAAATGTGATAGTACAAAGCATTAAACCATTACAAATAAGCCCATAAAACTGGCCAGTTGTGGATGATAAAAAAATAATTGAAGTTGATAAAAATAAAGACTCCCTTGAGACAAGATCAACTGCTGGGAATTTCATGGACATGTCCAGATAGTTTTCTTGGCAGCAATATAGAAATGGTTTGTCATTGTTTCTTCCAGAATTTGGTCCAACTCTGCTTAGCTTTTGGGGACAGCCAAGTTTGGCTTAGATACCACCTGCTATAGACATTGAGACTGATATTTAGCCACATGCATAAAAAGACTGGTTGATCTATTAATCTAGGATTTTGAAATTTTCACTATCTGTAACTACTATCTGATGAAAGATATGAGGAAAGGCAAGCTGAGTAAAAACCCATTGTTATACAATATGGCTGTTTGATTAGCTTACAGATTTTCAAGCTTTTTATTCTCAGTCACAAAGATATTTGAAAAAACGATCACTAGAATCATCCATGATCTGATGATTTCTTATTTTACATACCTACCGGATACTTCTCTTATTGACAAATGCACTGTGACCGTCATTTTAAACTGATACACCTAGAAAATAAACAGCAAATCATAAAATAGCACATCTGGATGGGCAACCTTTGGCTGCCCACATGTGGCTAAACAACAACTCAGATCAGATCAAAGGCTTATCTAGCCCAATTTTCATCCCTGACAATGGCCAGCCAGATGGCTTTGTGAAGTTCACAAGTAGTATGTGAGTGCAATAGAAACATCTTCCTTATTTTTGCCAGCATCTGACATTCATAGATAATATATCCTCATCATAAATACAAGTATTGATGCTAAACTCTCTGGCTATGTTCACACAACACATTTAAACTATAAAGCTTGGTTAACAAACATGCACCACCATTTTGCTCCCTCTCCCTTTGCACATGGCTTTTAAACCAGGTTTTGTAGCTCACCATATAATTTGAACCCCAAGTGACTATCATGTGGAGTTTCCAGAAAAATGGATTTGAAACCAACCTGTCAGGGCTGCCTCTAGGCAGTGTTCTATGACTTCAGATCTGAAACATATTGGAAAGCAAACATGTCTTACCCCAGGTACTGCTTACCCAAGGTTCAGCAGTAATAGGAAACCTTTTACTATATGGTCTTTCCTGCTGGTAGGTGAAATCAGTTCAGTATGAAAGGATTTTGGTTGAGAAGCTACCATCTGCCATTCAGTGGTATGCCATGCAGGTCACCTGCATCCTGTTACTGACCCTGAACTGAGAGGCTGTGATAGTGCATTTGACTACACGGGACAGTGACCAGAAGATGCTGACAGCATTTTGCTAACTAAAGGTAATAACTCTTACACTATGGGATTATTGTATTGCATAGAAGATAAAATACATAAACAATCTGAAGATCTTAATGTGTATTGTAATTATTATTTATGATGGTGGTGATGATGATAAACTTTTTTTAACAATAATATCCTTTATCTATGAGTATTATCATTACACTAGCCTTTCATAAAAAATACAAAATATCCTGGCATCAGCTTTTTTACCCCATGGTATCTTGACTATCTCTTTGATTACTCCAGGTACTAACTAAAATTTCATCATATTTTAGGTACAAAATATATGAAAACATATCACAGAACACTGGCTATCAGAGGGATTAACCATTTGTTTATGTTTGTTACAATTTTGTGATTAATTAATTGACTTTCTTGTAACCATCTGTTCATCACCAAGATTAGATTCTGAATAGTTGCTTGACTGGCCTGCTCCTAAGAAGATGATTCTGATCTAATCCACCCTCTCAACTCCACTGTGGCTTAACCCAGTTTCTCACATGCTGCACTTTTTCTTACAACTCCAGCAGTTAATTTTTCCCCATTTTTTCAGGGGTTTGAGTGCACACAGGCTATACTTCATCACAGGATGTCAGTTAGCTTTAATAGAAGAAACATTGGCCAGGAGACAGAATTTTCCTGTCTTGATTAGAGTCAGAAAAGAAAATAAATGAAATCAATAAAGATTACAGAGATCTTCTACTCCTACCCCCTGCCCAGGGCAGGAATCCTCATACTGTACCATCCCTGCAAGTTCCTGCAAATATTCTCAGGAAATTTGAGTTATTTACCCTGCAAAGTGCCTTTATGCAAACACTGATTCTGACTGTACTAGAAAATCCACAGAAATCAAATCATGTTGTGAAATGCAGAGAAATGATGCCACCAAAAAGCTGCAGGCATGAAAGAACACACACAAAAAATTACCCTGGTTACCTATCAGAATACAAAAGTTTAATCTTATATTATTCTCATGCTTTGCAAAAGAAATGTATTTATTCTAGAAGTTATATTTTTCCTACAGGAATATGAAAAGAGAAATTTGCTTTCATGCCCTGGTGCACGTAGGCTTTCTAGAAGCATCTGTCAGGCTGTCCCAAAAGCAGATTGTTGGACTAGATGGATCTTTTGCTTTGATTCAGCAGGAATGGCTGGTCTGATCTTGCCAGCTCTTGTATATTAGAAGCCAAATTGCTTTTCCTTTCATGTGTTGTTGGAAGGATTAATATTTGTATGAAAGGTCCTAGTTAGCCCAAACATTTATCTCCCCTTTCTCTTTCTCTGTCTATCTAGTCATTAGAGACAATTTGTTGGGATTTCTACTTTGCTGACAGCAGTTTAATTGTGTGTACTTTTTGGCACACTGGAAGGTCCTCTCTGCAGATACCGTGTGCTTTGGCAAAATGGGCAGTCTGGGCTGCAGCATATGACACCTGTCAGGGACGCAAAGCCTACCAATTCCTGGAATCCAGATTTGGCGGGGGGGGGGCGGGTTTGCTCATTAGAGTGCTTTCAATCTGTGCCTGAGACACAGCTTCATTATAGGATGCTTTTCAAGTCAGCTTGCTTTGCAGCAGTGACAGCCAGAGCTGGGCCCCTCGCAGGCCAGGCCATTTCAGTCAAATGGAAACTAAAGTACATTTAGAAATTTAAATGGATGTTGTAGGATAGGATTAAAAGCCTTGGTTGCATGCACCCTCCTGCCTGAACTTCTACTGGGCCATCTTCCAATAGAGGACATAAATCATAATATATAATACTGTCCCTCTTGGGGGAAGCTTGGGAGTTATTTAAAACACCTAAAAGACACACAAAATGTATAAAATACAAGATAAAGGGGTAGAAATGGGTAAAGTTAAGTTACAGAGTTCAAAGGATTCTGACAACTTTTAAAAACTGCCCAATGTTAAAAGGGAAAGAGTGAGCACACATATTCAGGCAAACCAGAATGTCAGACAACAGTGAGGACAGCATATTGCTGAAGACAGAAAAAGTAATGATAGGGAGTTCACAGGAAACACATATTAATAATGAACATATGTCTTCTCTGGCTAATAATGGAAAGCGATATATACATCAGGATTTTCCAGCATTGCAGCTAAAAAAATAAACAATACTGCGAATTGATTATTTAAAAATAAATCTAATTATACCTGATGGAACATAGAAAGGATTATTTAAACTATAATTATTCTACATAAAAATAAGGCTTGTCAATGGGAATATTAGCATTGATTCTGCAAGAAACTCTTTTAACATTTTGACAAAGATATAATCTCAGAGAGATTATCAGTGCCAGGTGGGTCTGTAATAAGGCTGACTTCATCTGTGATTTGCTCACTGGTGAGATTGCTGATCTGGCGTACATTACTGAAACTGGCTTGGCTCAAGGGGATGGGGTCCCCTCTCAGAGATTTGCCTGGCTGGGTTTTGGGTGTGACATCAGGTTAGGGGTGGAGGTGTGGTGATTGTCATCCAAGGTACTTGGGTGTGAGACCCTGTTTGTTAAGCTGGGCTCTAGGGTTCAGTTTGGACTTTTGCTACTGTACCAGCCTCCTGCTGTGTAGCATCCTCCCTGCCTGAGTTCCTTGATTCTATTGCCCGGTTAGTTCCCCAAATCTATGGGGAACCTGCATTTTCTGGGTATGGGATCTGCAGTAGCTCATGGCCACAAGGATAGCATGATCCGGTACTGCGGGAGATTTCTGTTTCTCCCCTGTCATTGTCAGATCACTTTCTGGCGGCCCTGCAGTTCTCTGTCGCTGCCTGCCACTGCAGGGAAGCTGGACTTATTAGACTGGTCCACACCAGGTGACTGATGGATCCAGTTGGGTCCTAGAGTGAACTTGGGTTGTTCCTGAGGGCCTGCTGCAGGGTCCAAAGTCCTGGTGGCTGCCTGGAATTAGAGAGTGGCTGGGGTTCTGGATCAGATTGCACCAAAGTGGCCTCTCCTCATGCAGGGACCCCAGAACTTCCCTTGGTTTACAAAGAAGTTGAGGGGGATGAAGCAGGTGAAGAGATGCCAGGGGAGGTGCTGGAGGAAGACAAGTGGTGAATCTTACCAAACGTGGGTTAGAGATGCTATTAGGGCCTAACTCATGGCAGCAAGGGCAGCCAAACGTCAATATTTCTCTGCTCTTACTACATCCACAGATAGCCATCCAGAGGCCTTGTTTCAGGTGGGAGGGGGTGGCTCTGAGGTTTACCTACAAGGTTGCTGTAAAGAATTTGCAAGGCATCAGATGGATAAAGAACCCTAAGATTCACTCTAAGTTGGACTCTAGCCTTAGAGGAGGTTCTATGGAGGTTAACAGTTAACTATGGTTTGTTGATTATGCCAGAGTTGGTTGATTTCACATAATATGCAGAGTTAATCAGCTTTAATTATCATAGGTTGGAGCTACAGCTTCCTTCTCCTTAAGAATTATTGGCAGTGTTCAAAAACATGTTACGCTATAAGCATAGTTTATAAACTGCACTGGCTTGGTTCACAGAGCATACTAAGACACAAACAAATGTATTGTGTAAACCCAGTAAATTGGGGATATCAATATGGATAATTTTTACAAAGAGATGAAGTAAGCAATGCAATCACTCCAAAACCAGTAGTGAGGCTCTTTCATCTCAATATTATCAATCTGGAGTCAAGGGTGAATAGTAGTGGTGCCATGAACTAAGAATTTGGAATATAGATTCCTTCAGTTTGAAATGCCTTACCTGAGTTCATGCCAGATTTCAACTCTTTCTAAATCTAGATGGAAATGAGTTTTGTCCCTGTTTTCCTGACCAATTTCTACCTTCCCTGAAATTAGGATTTCCCTCCAAGTAGACAAGTATAGGATTGTACCGTTAGTGTATTAATTGGATAGCCTTTGCAGCTTTCCCAATCCCATAACTCTTAAGAAGTGGAGATACGTGGTAGAAACAAAGCCATGTGTACACAGGGAAAGAGTCATAAATTGCCCAGTTGAGCACTTTTCAGTCTTTAGAACTTTCCCCAAGGGAAGAGTTCAGATGCAGATTTTGCGTCAGATTGCCATCAAAGACTTCTTGGAATTGGCTGTGTTAAATCTGTCTGCCACATGTGTCTGAGTGCAGGTTGTTTGTAAAGGTCACTTTTTGAGTTAACTGCTGCTGAAGCAACTAACATTTCTCAGCTGTTCTTGGCACAGCCTTCAAGGTACGTAGTCTGGGGAATGTCCTCTTATTAGCTTCTTTGGGGAATATCAGCAAATATAAGGTTTTCTAGGGCTAAAAAAGAATGAAAAGCTGATTTTATCTCCCTATATATAATAATATTTAGCCTCTGCGTTTTCTTAACATACTTTTTTTTTTAACTTTGCTTGTTTTGCATTTTGTCGTAATATGATTTCAGTTTATGTAGTAGGTTTGCTCAATGAATTCAGAGGGAAAACTGATTTGGCAGCATGCTATTAATTAGTATTGCTTTAGCAGGCACATATGAGCATTTTGCATCATTTTGGGATAGACAGAGTGGTGGGGGCATCCTCCTTCTGAAGCAGCACTGATAAATAAAATACCTCTAGAGATTTCACAGCTAATCTTAGGGCTTTGATAAATTCAAATTAGCCGAACAGTTGTATTCTATTCTTTTTAAGTGTCTCTAGTGTATTTCAAATTTCATTCTTTTATCTTGTTTTCAGTAAAATGAAAAATTAAACACTGTCTGTGCTTATTTTAGATACATAAACTGGAGGAAGAAAGAAGGTATCTCCATACTGATTGCATTAAACAAATCAAACATTGGTTCTAGAGAAAAAGTGTGCAAATCTTAAAATGACACTTTTGTACATGCAGCTATATTTTAGTGGCTTAATCTTCTGGATGATACAGAAATCAAGCTTCTTCATGCTGCCCAATACTACTGACCTTCTATACCCCTCTGGCAGCCCAGACGCCAGACACATTTCTACCCTTGGAGTACCAAAGATTCGCAGGAAACGCTATATTTCTTCCAGGGAGATGAGCGCCCTTTTGGGCTACCACAATCAAGTGCGGGCGCAAGTTTCTCCTCCAGCTGCCAACATGGAGTATATGGTGAGTTTCCTTTGTACTTGCTACTTGTGGGTAGAAACAGCACATTGGTAACTGAGAAAACATATAGCTGAATAAATGTAATTGTTTGGTGGACAGCTCCTTTGAGGTGCAGTGCAAAAGTTCTGCCAATTCCACAAAGCTTCATTTTTAAAGTTGGTCAAACTATTTCAGTAACCTAAACAAGATGTACCAGTCTATACAAAGTTATTATAAGAAGTTAGCAAGTTCACACACCTGGTTTTCTGCATTCATTACCAGTCCTGGTATTCCACTGTAGCTTGGATAATTACCCTTTTTTTTTCCTTGCAAGATTCCTTTGCTAAAGATCACTGGCTGCAGAATTTTGTCAGAATTCACTGTCTCTCGGTACAGTAGAAAAGCATCATTTTTCAACTTTTCCTAGTCAATCTATAATAAAAATTATAACAGCCCTAGGAAGCTTCCTTCCCACAGTGGATAGATTAACTGTCCCAGTGAAAGCAGTTTCTTACGTTGCTATGTCCCTAAATATCTCATGGTCATTTCTGGTTCTGACAACTTGGTCTTTGAAGAAAGAATAAAGTGGTATAATTGGTTCATGCAACATACAAAACATTTGCTTTGGCTTACAGAATTGCATGAAACTCATCTTAGTCAAATATGAGAACTCAGTCAGTGTATTTATTTATTTATTTTTTAAAGTAGTGTTTTGTAGTGGGGGTGGCTAGGTAAGGAAAAAAGCCAAGGACTTTTGTATCTTCACTAATTGAGTAGCAAGGGGAATTTCTGAACATGCATAAGCTGTATCTCATCTTTTTCAGTAATCACCTGGGACTTATGCTTTTGAAAAGTTCTTACCTTAGAGGAACCTTATCATAGGGATTTATGAAACTTTTGTATTAAGTAATATGGTAAAACATTGCATATTCAGTTTAAGGTCTTAAAATCAAATCTGGAATTGTATGTTCTACTTTTTGTTTGAATATGCTGTTGATATCTGGCACTGGATTCACAGATTGTATGTTTATGAGGTTTGAAGCAGTGATGTAGAATAGCTGTGGAATGAGCTAGAGGTAGAATAACAGGTGTTCTTGCAAAAGGTCCACATGATTTAAAAGCATATGCCTGTGATAAATCAATTGGTGCCCAGGTAATTATTGGGACAATAATTGCATATTGCGGTCACCTCTAATATGGTAGGATGGCCTTGTGCTGTGGAGGAAAAAGAAGGAAATCTCTGCATTTGTTTACAGTGTAATAAAATGGACTGGGGAAATGAACTGTATTGCTGTTTGATAATAATGACTCAAGCAATTGTCAATTATGGATCAAGGCACTTCCATTAACACTCGGCAGTCTCTGTAACAGGATCTGTGGCATAAAATAAAACTGAGGCTGATATTTCCACCTGCTTCATATAACAACAAGGGGCCAAGTATTCAAACTGGCCTCCTTGATCAGTTTGCAATTATGATTCTATTCTTTTTGTGTATGAACATTTTCTGCCTGCTCAAATGTTTACATTCTTCCTTCCCTCTCTCAAACTCACATAAAATGGCTTGAAGGCATTTTCTTGCATAGGAACATGGCTTTCATTTTTCATATATGGGGGGGTGATTCTTGGATAGATGGCATTAGGATTATCTTGTTCAATGCATAACTTCCAGTCAACTGTGATCACTTTTATTACTGTTTCTTATCAAGGAAGCATTACCCTCATACTATTCTGACTTCATTTCTTTCTATAAGGCCATGACACAGCCAAACTTGATTGCCTGTACATCACTGTGATGTCATTCCTTCCCTATGTGATCTCCTGTTCCTACCTAGGAAGAAATATGTGGAAAGAATTCACTAATTCAGTTAAGAAAACAGCAGCAAATAGTTTAAAAATCTGAATGTTCTAGTTTTTTTTCTTTTTAAACGAAGTACAGGTAGTTTTGTTATTTGCTGGGGTTCCATTTCAGCATAAAACTGCAGATAATGGAATTGCAAATTATGAGAATATAAGTCTGTGGGAATTGGAGCCTAAGTCATTCTCTTCTTCCCTGTTTCTCCCATGATGATAATCTGTATGATGTACCTGCATTTGCTTCTCCTTGTCCTTATTTACTCACTCACAATTGGATCAGCCCAATTGTGAGAACCCATATGGCTTCCTCACAGTAGCTGGTCTCGCTTTTTAGAGCAAGTCACTTGACTGATGATAGAGGGAGTTGTCCTGCTTATGCAAGTGGTTCATGCTGGTTTCTCAGCTCCATGTGGGTCTTTCATGATGTTAGTGGAAAGGCTGCTTGCTATGTCACTGGATACTGAAGCAGTCTACAGACCACTTACAGCTTGCTGTAGTCTCTGCATGATATACCATGATTGTGAAAGAGCTCCTCTGAGCAGATGAGCAATGTGAGCCATATGGCATGAGTAGGGCAACTCCCTCCATCCCCAGTCAAACAAGTCATTCCAAAGAAGGTCAGTTGCTGTAAGGAAACCACATCGAGCTTTGTTACCAGGCTGACCCATCAAGATCCACTCTGACCAAATAATGACAAGGAAGAACATAGATACATTGTACATATGACCTAACCCTTAAAAACATACTTTATGTATGCACAAAAGCCCATTTACCATTTGGCACATGTGCAAGTAACAAAAAGCAAGGACAAAACAGGAAATCATTATATGTATACCAAGATTTGATATCTAATTTACAATCAGAGTTACATGAAACTGTAGATGAAACTGATGGTCACCTGGACCTCTTCTGTATCAATTACATAAAGCTTATGTGTACCAAGGATGGAACTTTCACATACTCCTGTTATAATACTTTCCAACAGAATCAGTTCACATATAGTGCCGCAGCACCTGAATGGCTTACATACCCAACTCATAGGGTTGTTGTTGTTGGGAAAAAAGGAGGAGGGAGTATTATGTATGTACACCTGCTTGAGTTATTTATAAAAAATAATAAAAGCAGGATAAAAATCTAATAAATAACCAAGTGAAATCCTCACTTGTCAGGAGTATTCAAGACATGTATAATAGGAGAGATTGATCATGTCCTTACATAGCCTAACAACTACCTGTTTGGTAGTAAAGAAAATCTATTGTCCACAATATGTACACACATAGTTCTGTGGTACATATTCACAGCCTTTCCACATTTGCTGAACAGCCAGAATGAATTTAAATGAGCTATATGACCATTAATGAAGAATTCAAGAGCTGACTAAATGGTATCCAAATAGTTTTGTGCTACTGTGAATTGCAGGTGGATCCACTTTTCTGTCAAATATAAAGTCTGCTTGCATTAAGAAAGTGAATGTGCTAAAAGTCCAGGCATACTAGATTTCTAGATGCTAGATTATTTTAAATTAGTAATACATTAGGGATGTAATTCCTTCAGCCTAAAATGAAGCAATTCAAGCTGGGTTATATTACTTGCTATAACTGATGCTCCTCTAGCCCAGAGATAGGCAACCTGCTACCTGCAACTCTCAGCTTAATATTCAAAAGGTCTCTGTAAGCAAGCAATCCAGACCCAAATCTCTTATGTCAGCCTGGTGGGTGGGAGGGAGGGAGGGAGGGAAGGAGTGAATTTTAGGTCAGCCGACTGTAAATATTTGTCCCTTGCTAAGTTGCACCCAAAGGAATGTAGATTCCAAAAGAGAAAAAAATCTTATGCTTCAGCTAACACTGTCTTCCAGGACATACTTATTTTATGTTTCCTATATTTCCTTTGTCCTTTGTTAAAACTAAGGCATGGGGATGGATCGTCTACATTTTATCTTGAGCAAAATCCGACTGCCTGTTATACGTTGCTTTCTTTGTTCTTATTTTTCTCACTGTTCATGAGAAGGTATGGGATGAGAGGCTAGCCAAATCTGCAGAAGCATGGGCAAAACAGTGTATATGGGAACATGGACCTCCACAACTGATGACATTTATTGGGCAAAACCTTGCCATTCACTCTGGCAGGTAAGGAGTGTCTTCTGGCAATGCTTGGATGTTTTGTGATATCAAATGGAGCCATATCCCTTGCAGAATTCCAGAGAAGTTGCTTTATTCAAAAACAAATCAGATCAACAATGTGGTCTACCTCTATACAACCCTATATGACCTTAATAAATCAACTAGGATCTTCTGATTATGTATTTCTTTGTGATCTCTGTATACACGAGTGATGCGGCTGCACAGAGCCCACACTGTAGTCTTCCAGAGCAGAGTAAGCCTTTTTTGTGGGAAGCATGGCTCTAGCATGCATAGTCCTGTGTACACTTCTGCCCGTTTCCTGTTCCTTTTCCTTTCCACAGCCTCATAAATAGCAGTTCGTAAATTCTTCTTTAGTGATCTGTGTGTGTGTGTGTGAGAGAGAGAAAGAGAGCAGGGGCGATGAGGAGATGGGGGGAATCAAGTGTTTATGTTAGGCAAAGGACTTTTTGTTTTTTCATTTTCCCCATTAGTCTTTTCTTCTTTGTTGTAAGATAGGTAGATATGGCATGTTACCTTTTCTACTTCTGGGGGGTGGGGGGAAGAGACATTTTTAAAAAGAAAAGCTTACAAATAAATGAAAAAGGAATTGTAAATTATAAATGCCTACAACTATTGTAGAAATGAATCTTAATAATAAAACTATTTTCTTTTTAAGCTATTTTCTATAAACTCTTTTTTAGTTTCTGCTTTGTACTTCTGTCAAGCTCTTTACTTTTTTTTCATCATTTCTCCTTGTCCCTGGCTGGGCTTCTGGTCTCTTCTCCTCTTCTTCCAAAAGTTTGCTGCATCTGAGGGAAACAGCTCAAAGAACTTTTATCTCACGCCATTCTGAGGGAAGGAAATAAACGCCTCCCTCTCCCCAGTTTTCTCAGCTGCAGCCTCTTTTCCTGTTGCCTCTTCTCATCAGGGCTGTCTATCTTTTACTTTACCTCTTTACTTTGACTCCTGGGCTTTGGCTCTGTTTATTCAGCCTCTTCTTCTCAAGGCCTGTGGCTCTAGACCTCCCTGGAAGCCATCTTGTCTTCCCTTCCCCTCCTCCCCCTCTCCCCCTTCTCCCCACCTCCTGTGCAACGCTGCTGTTTGATTGGTAGCTGCTATTTGATTGGCAGCTCAGTCATCCTGATGAAGGGGGCGGACCAAGAAGGGAGGGGGAGGAAGGCACCCAGGGACTTTTAATTCTCCCACCTACTTGATCCTTTCCAGTTTCTTTGTCTGATTGTGCTGGAACTGCAGTTGTTAGTACTGGAGGGGGAGGTTCTAGAGATACCTACATCTGATCTCCTGGGGAAGAAATGCTGCAGGTGTGACACCATATTATGCTCTGTGCTTCCAGAAAAGGTGGGAAGATTTGGGGATTTGGAGGGAACTGCCATTTTCCTGTGCCAAATGATTTGGATGTTGGACTCCTTTGTTTCTCTTATAAAAAGAAATGAATAATTCATACACTGTGTGTGATCCTCTGTAGGCACCGTTCAGTGGTGGACCTAGTAAAATCTTGGTCTTATGAGAAGCAGCACTATTCCTTTCCTTATCCCTATGAATGCAAGCCCAGATGTCCTTCCAAATGTAATGGTTCTGTCTGCAGCCATTATACCCAGGTAAATATTTATTTTTATTTATGTTTAAATTGTCTATGTCACCTTTTAAAACTAAGTTTTCTCAGAGCGGCTTATAACACTTTAAAATCAGATTGAAATCACAACAGACCTTTAACTGGGCATTACAGTGCAGTATTATGTTTAAGGATTAAAACCCGACATTTAGATCAGTTTATACAGATCTCTTCATTCACCGTATATGTGTGTGCATACATCATACACATGTTGTAACCATGGAGGTAAGGTTGAATGGATGGACAATTTTCTCATGTGATATTAAGAAAATCCATTTGGTCAAGGTCGGTCAAATGCCTGTGGTACTCCACATTACAGAAACATGGTTTGTGATGTCAATAAACTGCTCTCACATAGCAGGGTGTGGATGTAAAAGGGTCTTAATTTTATTTCCAAAGATGGGTTGATCATCCATTCCTCCCTCCACTGATTCATTGATTCACAAGCTGCCCTCTTTTTAAAAGAAATGGAGCAGATCCACGGATACAATTTTTTCCAATTTTTTTCCTATTGAAATGTATCATTCCCTCTTGAAATGATTCAATCCAAAAGTGTTCCATTTATTCATTAAAGACAGCACAAGAATCTTGGACATAGGGGATACATTTTAATCATATGATTATCCACCTTCAACTTTGAGAGAGAAATGTCTGAACAACAGGTTGACAACAAAGTGGATGGATAGTTAATTATCGCAGTCCAGCCAGAAAGAGTCATCCAGATTTTCATAAACACAGCTTTTGCTGATACTTATGTACTTCAGGCATTTATATTTACAGCTATGCTGAAATGGTCATTTAGACATCCTTTAGAAAGCTGGACGCCATTTTGGATGGATCCTTATCCAGGACCCTTAATCAGTTGTGTATCAAGGTCTTATCTATAACCAAAATTAAATTTAGGGCATTATCACTATTCATTATATGGTCCTGCTCAGACAACATGGCCAATCTGGTGAATTTATTCTACAGACAATTCATTTATCTTTACGTACTGGAAGCACACAATCTCAGATTATTCAATTAGTCATCTAACAGTCATGTCTTTAGACTTCCCAGCTGCTACAAAGAGGCTAGGAGGCTGTCATTTAGTGCTTCACTTCCTGCTTTATTATTATTATCATTATGGTTGGTTGCACAGCCAGATATTTAGACTGGATTTGGTGTTTTTATCCACCTATCAAGTCCTTCCCAAGGACCTGGGATAGGCAGATGTTGTTGTTTGATGGTATTAAAGGTATCATTGCAGGATATATGCTGTTCCAAGTAAAGCTGTCTTTTGCAATTGATTGATGGTGATTTTATCAATGCCAATGGTCTTCAAATAGTGCTCCAGTTGTTTTGGGATTGCACCTAAGGTGCCTATTACTATTGGTACTATCTTTGCTTTCTTTTGCCATAGTCGTTCTACAGGTCTTTATATTTTGTGATTTTCTCCAGTTCTTTCTCTTCTATTCTGCTGTCTCCAGCTATTGCAATGTCCACTATCCAGACTTTTTTGTCTTTCTTATCAACAGTTGTTAAGTCTGGGGTGTTGTGTGGTAGGTGCTTGTCTGTTTGAATTCTAAAGTCCAGATTTTGTTGTAGTAGTAGTGGTAGTAGTAGTAGTAGTAGTAGTAGTAGTAGTAGATAAAAATCTGTGATGGTATGTTCAAGATTAACACTACTGTGAACAAGTCCAAATGGGCTGAACTTGTTTCTGCCTGTCATGGCCCAGTTAGTAACTGTAAGATTCCAGCCTAACTGTGGGATTATGAAGAGGAAACAGGAATGCAATGATTGTAAACAAGCAGTCATCATCAACAAATAGTGGTAAGGTTGGTGATAAGAGGAAATCCAAAACTGTTCTGAGAGAGCAGCACTATAAGAGACCATGAAAGGTTTGAGATCTGACAGCATATATATTCTGAACTATCATTCCTGCTTGCTCAATAACTGTCTGGTTGGACTGAAGCAGTATAAACAATTGATAGATAGATAGATAAATAAATGCATTTACATGGCTATCATTTGATGGAAAACAATTAAGCTTTCATTTCTAGACATGATTTTTCTTTTCTCTGTGAACACCTGAGACTGTCTGTATTTAAACCTCCCCCCCTCACTCCTATGTACCTGCAAGAAGGGGAAAACCAAAGTGCCTAAATTCTGCAGAATAGTCTGAAATCATGCATACAAGCTTCCACTTAAGAATATCTGTGATTCTGAGATAGCTTTCATAATACAGTGGTACCTCAATTAATGAACTTAATTCGTTCCATGACTCTGGTTGCGAACCGAATTGGTCGTGAACTGAATCAAATTTTCCCATAAGGTTCAATGTAAATACAGTTAATCCATTCTGACCCCTACAAATGTGGTTGTCAAATGATTTTGGTCGCCAACCGAATCAAATTTTCCCATAGGGTTCAATGTAAATATGGTTAATCCATTCTGAACCAGATGTATTTTTTTTAAACCACAAAAATATGAAACAAAGTACAGTACAGTACAGTATGAAGAGAGAGAACACTAACCTTGCTTGAGGGGACTTCTGGTGTGGAGGACAGGAAGGCAGGTGGGGAGGCAGTTATTGTTTGGAGGGAGAGTCCCCCTCCCTACAGGAAGCCACGACCACGTGTCACAGCAGGGAAAATGGCCACGGGTCATGTTCATAACCCAATGCGGAGTTCGCGAATGGAAGCAAAATTTTGCGAACGGTGCTGTTCGTGAACCGAATTGTTCGTGAACAGAAGCGTTCGTGAACCGAGGTATCACTGTATTCAGTGTCCTCAGACTCAAAATATTTTGTTGCCCAAAATGGATCAGCAAATATTTTCCATCCACCTTAAATTAAAGCAGAAGTAAAATACCTCAACATTAATTAATATATTAGACCTGCTTTTTCGTTATTGTTAGGGTCCATTCAGGAAAAGCTTTTATTGTGTAATCTCCCTGCATTGTTTGTAAAATATTATGCAACAGACATTTCATCTTCCACTTGTAGTTTTCTACTATTGCTTTCAGCTTTTCTTTGTTTTAAAAAAAGGGAACATGGAAGGTGCTGAATGCCACTTGCTTGATAGCACATGGAGCCCTCCACTAGAAATATCCTTAAAACTTTCCCCCTCTAGCAGCCATCCCTCTAGCCATCCCATTTTTGTACACGTTTTGTTTTTTCATTAACGGGATTGTTTAAAAAGGGTTGTGGCTAAGATTACCACTCCACTATGTCCATTCCACACAAGATAAAGTACAGGTAAAGTTCTTCAAGACACAGATGGATGTTATTATTCATCAACACATGCTAATCAAGCTGCTGTTAACAATGCAGGGACAGTGACAAATAAAATTGTTGGCAATCCTGGAGTAGTATCTCCTGTCTGGGGAATCAGATTTCATCCAGCTTTAAATAAAAGATTTGCCAGCTGGCTTGGGAAAAGAAAAAGATGCTTCCCTTCTTTTTTTCTTCTTTCATTTTTCTTTTGTTTATTAAAATGTTATATTACCTTTCAGGATATAAAATTTTCTGAGATGTCTTGTAAGTAAAATAAGAAACGCATTGTAATTAAACAGTATTAATCCTAGCAAGTAATCTAGATCCTTTCCGAGTATGTGTGTTTGTATGTGTAGAAATGGGAGCATCCAAAGCAGGAGCATCTGTGAGGGTAGAATCAAAATCTGCAAGGTGGTGGGCATAGCATCATGGTTGAAGCCCAACCCCTTTTGTAAGGGGGTGAGTTGCTTTGATTGTAACACTTGCCTGCCATCTTACAGATTTTGTTTGCCCCCTGCAGACACACAATGAACTGCCAGCTGCTATTAATCTCCTGTTTCTTCTCATAGGACTGTTGGTATTAAATCAATAACCTCCTATAAAGAAGTAAAATAATTTCCCATCTTATTCCTCATGAATCATCTTAGTGATGTACTAAAATATCTGGTACTTCACTGAATCCATCCTTTTTCTTTTCTTCTCCCCTTGTGATACAGTCAGTCCAAAGGGGAAAGAAATATTTTTTTGTCTCATGACATGCTGGGCTAGGCAAATCAATGCCAATCCATAATTAACAACACGCTAAACAAGTCCAGAATGAAGCCATTTCTGCCCTGCCAGTTTGGCTTCTGGATATACCCTCCTCATATTTGCACGGTTGTCTGTGTTTATAATACCCTTTTTCCTCTCTCATCTTTCCTTTAGATTCACTGGAGGCATAAACTGTCTCATTTCCAATGTTGTGTCTGGAAAAATGGCAAGAAAGAGACAGGAAACAAGCTAGAATGTATATATATTCATAAATAAAAAACCAAGCAAGGTCATCAGTCTTGCATTTGAAAGAGGTACAACCTCTTTTTAAGAAAGAAAACAGTATGAAGAATAGAGCTTGGAAGCATAACTGTATCCTCCATGAGGTTGTGGCTTCTGAGTTTTCCATGTTTTTACCAAAGGCACTTCCAGACAGCACCTTTTCCATTCCCCAAACTTGCCAAATTAGTTTAAAGTGGACCTTCCAATCTTCTTTACCCCTGCCAAGCTCAGAATCCTGAAAACACAATGAGCCCTACTGACTCCCCGGGTGTTCAGTTCATGTTCTGTACAGTTATTTGATCATTTGTAAAAATTGTGAACATTTATAACGGGCTGAAACTGCTTGGCTACCAAGCTGCCCTTTCTCCCATTTGAAAAATCCCATTAATGGAAGTAAATGTGGCATGCTACTATGCCATTAGTGCTGGCAGAAACTTTTCCCAACACTAACCATGGTTATTGGCTGCAG
Organism: Liasis olivaceus; assembly: GCA_030867105.1. NCBI lineage: Eukaryota > Metazoa > Chordata > Lepidosauria > Squamata > Pythonidae > Liasis > Liasis olivaceus. Next base: position 182,117,536 of record CM061350.1, on the reverse strand, counting down.
CAGAGGCTAAAGTGGGAGCAGAAGAGAGTGTGCTAAATTGTTTTTAAAAATGTATACTTTCTAGGCCACAGAAGGAATTCATTGTATGGATATATTCACCTGCCACTGTTTCTACTTCACTGGAATATTCAAACAGAATACCTTGAAAAGAAAAGAAATTAAAAATTCAAGAAACCTGATGCTTTACATGCCCCTTAATCTCCTACCAAAGAGAAGGGAAAAACTGTACTCCTGTTAATTTTATTATGATAAAGCAGCATTCCCCTTAAAAGACCAACTGCAGGGGACTCAAGAGCTGGGAAGACAGCAAGGCAGGCATTCCCTCCAATGGATAAGCAGGCTGGCCACAAGTCCTGCAGAGTTTCATCACAACAAAATGAAAAGTTGCTTTTTTGCCCTTTGAGAAACACTGCAGCTAAGCTGGTAATAAATTAGCTTGGCTACCAAACTCAGCCCATAGGATCTCAGAGGTCCAGAGATTCTTTTGAGGTGACACAGAGTTCATGTATGGAAGTTTTCTAGGGTTTAGTCCCTTGAACAAGTGCACAAATATAGAATTTTTCCTAGTAAGGAGAAATGCTGTGAGGGGAAAGGAAGATCTGTTAATTTTTTTTGTATTATGGAATTAGCAGAGGTGCATGAGCCTATTAGGAAAAAAAGTTGACAGTCTCTACTAGATTCTGACACTATAGTCCTGACCTGTGGAGATACAATTCCACCTGGAGTCAGGAGCCTGTATGTTACTATTTTGCAGTACTGCCAAGTACCAGCAACACTTGGCTCGTACATGTTTTAAACAGTTCCTTTCTTCCTATCTCTGCTTGCCCAAGAATAGAATGATGTGTTTGAGATGCTGCTAAATATTCACCAGATGGTAATCTCGCATTTTCATAATTTTAAGCATGGGAAGCAAGCATACTTTTTCCCCTGGTTATCAGTGCTTTCTTTACTGAAGCTTTTAATTATTAGGTCCGTCAAAGCTTGGTTAAAGAGATGTCCTATGTCAGTCTTTTTTTACTCCCATCATCCACAATCAGCATGGCCATTGGCTGTAAATTATGGAAGCTGCTGTGCAACACATCTGGAGAACATACACCAGGGGAAGGCAGACCTAGACTATGACCTTTAGCAGATATCATAAAAGGAACATAAGAAAAGTCCAGCTGAGACAGATCAAAGTTCTGTAATATAGAATCTGTATAGTCCTGATTCCTATGCCCTTAGCGGACAGCCAAATGCTTCTTGAAAATCACTAAGTGAGGCATGGATATATAGGAAATATATTTCCTTACTGCTTCCCCCTCCCAAAGTAACTGATGGAGATGTATGGTATCATCCATAGAATGTAAAAGTTCCATTTATGGCTAATAACCATTGATAAGTATGTTTATTAACATTATATAAAAGACAAACATCCCATTGTTTTTGGTGAACTCCAAAGTATGTGTCTTCTGTTTTCAGATCTGCCTCTCTCTTATAATAGCTACACTAATGTCTTTCTAACAGATGGTGTGGGCTTCTAGCAACAGAATTGGCTGTGCTGTCCACACATGTACCAACATAAATGTGTGGGGCAACACATGGAGGCAAGCAGTCTACTTAGTATGCAATTATGCCATCAAGTAAGTAACCTATTTGAGTGCCATATAAATGTGTTGGATGATGACTTTCCATAATTATGGGGAATTACAGGTATCATAGTTCAACATTTCAGTTTCAAGTTGAGGAAAGCTGACCTTAAAAAGGACTCATCCCTGACAGACAGCCACATTAGGGTTAGCATTAGGGTTAACATTAGGGTATAAGGGAGAGAAGAATGTGGAACACAGGGCACCAAGGAACTGTTTCTAATGAATTCCATAGTGCCTTCTGACAGCTAATAGATACTTTTGGAAAAAACAGTAGGTTAAGGGAAGGGAGACATGCATAAGCAGAAAGACTACAACACTTATACAGAGATCTCTGGATCTGGATCTCTCTGTAATATGTGAGGGTATGGGGGAAGAAACCAATTTGTAAGGAACTATTTAGGGTTGAAAATGGCCAGAGGAGAAAGGGTAAGCTCTTGTTCCTCCCTGCAATATCATATCTTTTCAAATTCCTTCTTACTTAAAGATAGGTTGTAGGAATTCTTATAATTTAAGGAGGTATCAGTATATTCTTCCTTTATTTAGCAGAGAGCAGAATATGGCCTCAGAATACTGCTTACAAAACTCTGCACATTAGCGTACTACAGAAAATAAACTCAGCAAATATTACTCAAAGTATCCCATATTTGTCTATTGCTTCTGGCTCATTGCATCTCTGATTGATGTACTATTCTGGATCTGCCTCTGTTAGTCTTGCCTGAATGTCAGTCAAGTCTGCCATGTTGGCTCTGAGTAAGAACATTTAGGCCCTGTTCCCACTTGTGTCCAGTCTCTCTTGCAGCCCAAGCCAAAATGGCCATGAAAAGCAAGTCCCAGGAGGAGTTCCCAGATCAGTTACTGAAGGGGAGGGAGCATAGCCCTGGCAGCCTAAAGTGGCCCATCAAAGCTGGGCAAATCCCAACCGCTGGCCATGTTGGCAATCACATCATTGGTGAGGCATGCCAGATTGCATCCATGGCAAAAAATGGTATTGAGAGAAAAGGAAAACATTTAAAACTGGAACACTTCAGGATGACTTAAACTGCTTCAACTATGTGATGGGAATGAAACAAAGGTAATATGAGGGCATGGCAGAATACAGTATGTTCATGCTGCAGTGAAGGGGAAGTTAAGAAAATCCCCTTCACAGGAGTGTGGAAAGGCGTTCAGTTATTACTAATGCAGAGAGGCGGCAGCATCTCTGGAGAGAATTTCTGTTACTTCTTCCTTGAGTTGCTACCTTGCCAGTCCAGATCATGGTGTACAATTGATCCTGTTCAACAATGAGGTGTAAGTGTCATGGAGAAGAGTTTCTCTGACAATAAATAATTCTCAAACAAATGGCAGGGGATGAAATAAAGCTTTATAAGGGTTTAAGGTTAATAATAAGAGCCAGTTAGATGTTGTGGTTAAGGCATCAGGCTAGAAACCAGAAGACTGAGTTCTAGTCCTACCTTAGGCATGAAGCCAGCTGGGTGACCCTGGGCCAGTTGCTCTTTCTCAGCCCTAGAAAGGAGGCAATGGCAAACCACTTCTGAAATCTTGCCAAGGAAACTGCATGGCACTGTTGAGCATCAGCGTTTAGTGACTGTGGTCTAGACAACAGATTTCCTGACATTTTGCCAGCAGCTGTGGCTGGCATCTTCAGAGGCAAGATAGTCTGCTTGCCTCTGAAGATGCTAGCCACAGTTGCCAGGGAAATGTCAGGAAATTTGTTGTCTAGATCATTGTCTCTAAACCCTGAAGCTCAACACTGCCCAAGAGATAACAGCCGTGAAAGCCTACATCGGTATAAAACTGCAGGGATTTGTTCAGGCAGTTGCTAGGAATCAACACTGACTTGAAGGCACAAAAAAGAAAGAGATTAATAACGTGCACCAATGAAGTATCCAGGAACAGAACATGGCTCATGCACTTTGCCTTTTTTTGTTTGCAGGGGAAATTGGATAGGAGAAGCACCTTACAAAATGGGGAGACCTTGTTCAGCCTGCCCACCTAGTTATGGAGGCACCTGCAGCAACAACATGTGTTATTTGGGACTCAAATCCAACAGAGTTGGTTGGTTCTGAATGTAGCATGTGTACTGAGCTCTCCACTATGCTGAGATTATGGAAGGAAGAATTACTGATGGAGATGGTAAAAGATTGGGCCAATGTATAGCCAACTGTAAAACAGATGTATAATTTTTACTTATGAAATCCTAAATTTCTTTCTCTAGCCATCCACCCACCCAACCCCGGCCCACTATCTCCTATACTGGATACAGCTCCAGATATATTTTGGCATTCACACACATGCTCAAGAGTCAGCATTTCCCATAATTTTATGTAGGGAATAAATTCGTAGATTTTGTTTACTCTGCATCATTAATCTGGTTTCTTTATTTGTTGTGGGGCTATGCCATTGTAATACTAGAGGGAAACCAGCTTGACAGGCATCAAGTACAATTTAAACTAAATCCAAGTAACTATCTCTAGCCATTCCTGGGAGGCATTTAAAGAATCAACAGCAAAAGAGTTTCTGATTCATTTCTGAGAGCCAGCGTAGAGCAGATGCTGTTGGACTGAGGAGATAAAAGTTCAAATCCACACTCAACCATGGAATACATTATTTTTCATTCCAACCTACCTTACAGGGATAATACTGTCATATTAAAATTAGTGGAGCAACCTTTCTTTACCACTGTGAGCTCCCAGAGGAAAGGTATGATATAAATGTAACAATAAATTACATCACGTTTTAGCCACTAGAGGTAAATTTGGTGCAAGGTTTGACCATTTTTAAAGTAAATGAAATCATGTACTACTTCTTCCCCATCAATGTACTTTTCCTTTTGTCTGAATCATGCAGTCAAGTTACAAAGTTTGATTAACTTTCATTCTTATTATAGTCAAAGCTTCTTCGGCTTTTAATTGACAATTGAATAAACAAATTGTTTTTATTGCTCTATAAACATAATTATCCTAATCAGTTTAATTTTTGAATTTTTAAAAGAAACCTATTTCAATTGCCATCTTATTCTCTTGCAATAATTTTTCACTTAGGTCTACTGACAAAAATCCACCTTTGATTTGCACATAGCAAATGTTCATGTGGTTCACCAAAATCTGTCTCCTAGATCAAGTAAGAACACCATCCTGATTATTTTATATACATACTGGATATATAGAAAGGACATAGTTCTCAGTAGAATTATTAATCTTTGGGGAAGTTTGCTTAATGGATTGCATTAAAACGGTGCATTCACCATACATTTTGTTTGTCTCATTCCTGTAACATTTCTTTTGTATGATTTGATTAAGCATTGTATTTCTTGACTGGACTAAAGCCTGAGTGATGGGACAGGATGATTTTTTTTTAAGACTGAATGATTCCTGGAATCAGAGGCCTCTACTTTTATGCCAGTCTTTCTAGAAAATTACTGTAATTTCCAGTTTAGTTTGCATCCAGCACACTCCCAGTCAATCCCTACATCCAGACCAGATCAAGCACGCATGCCACTAAGTTCATCTAGCAATGATAAAACTTGGTATTTATTTATTAAACACCAGCAAACATAAAAAAACATTACTGGCAAAATTGGATAAAAGGCAGGCAAAAGCAGAAGAAAGAGGAGCATGAACGATAGGGAAGAATTTACATTATATATAAGGATACAAATTTTCAGAGCCACCAGAAACAGTACTATGAGTAATTAGCATGGACAGTCCCAATGGTGGCTTTTGGTTAGTCCAGCCTTAATCTGCTTATATAATGGCAGCAGAGTAGAAATGGAAAGTGAGACACCAGGTGATCCCTCCTCTATTCTGTACCCTGAAAGCAACACTATGGCGGATGAGGTACTTAACTTATACCCATTTTTTAATGATGATATAGTAAATTAAAGAACCTGAATCAGGAACAGTACCAGCTCCTCATGGACAGCTGCCAACAGTGAGTGACCCAGCTGCACATACACCTGCCCTGGATTTCCAACTGTAGGTCTGTCTGGCAGCACCAGAGGCTAGCAACCTTTTTAATTTCTGATAATGTTCCCAATGTAGCACCCACACTTTGGGATTTTAAAAATAGCTATATGCCACTACATTGATGGGAAGCATTGATATACTGTATATAAATGCTCTCAGCAATAAAGATTTAGTTCTGAAGAACCTTGTTCTGAAGAATATGGGATTTCTGAGATCTACGTATGATTGGGTGAAACAGGGAAGTATGCCCAAAGGTCTGAATTCCTCATTCATCCTTCAGTAACCAGATTTTTGTTCCCAATGTTGTTAATAATAACCTGACTCTAAATGTGTTAGTATATTTTTTTTCTTATTTTAAAAAAAATGTAAACCCTGTTTATTGTGTATGCTATAAAGTAGATATCTTCATTTGTGGTACATAAAAGCATACATCAGGTTGACTAGTACCGAATCAGTCCCTCTATAGTGCACAGCTGACTTATCTAATGGTAGTAAGTTCCAAAGGTCTCCAGCAAAAGCCTTCCACAGTTCTGCTTTCTGAGAAATGTTTTAAACCAGAGATGGTCCAGCATGAACCTAACACATTCAGAAAGTAAATCAACTTCAATATAAAGCTAAACTACTAACTAACCATGTCCTAAAAGACAATAGTAAGGATACGGGGATTTTTAATGCAGAAATAGCCAGGCATACAACAACAAAATATAACTTGGACCAGCAGCCAAACCAAAATATTGTTGTTAATGGCCATAGGAGGAAAATACATGGAGCATTCCTGGAGAAATGACATCTGTTTTAGGTTGTGTAAGTTTAAAAACTCCAACCAGCATCATGCCCTTGGAGGTCTACAGTATCCAATGTAAATAATGTAAAAAAAGACTCTAAATTCTTAATATTCTACTCTATCTTACTATAGCATATGCTTTTATGAACTACAGCCAGTTCTTCATATGCATGAATTATGTATATGTATTATCTATCTATCATCTATCTATCGATGTATCTATCAATGTATCTATCGATGTATATCTATAGATATATACTATATCTATGTATCTCTACATTAGAGCTGATTTGAAGAAGGAGAAACTATTTTTTCTTGGATCATGTGCATCTGCATGATTTTAGTAATCCACTCCATCAAAATAAAAAACAAACAAGAAAGACTTTGTCTTGATTCTTATTCTGCAAGAATTTTTTTTAAAAATGCAGCCCACGCAAATTCCAAAGGACACATAGTTAACAAATGAAGCCTACCTTATAGCAACAGTTCCTTACTTTTGTTGATCTAATTTTTGTTCTTCAATCTCTTTCAGCCACAGACTAAGAATAATGTATACATACTTTACTCCAGAGACATAGTACAATATTTTATTGCAGAACAACCTGCCTATGGGCCATTCAGACTGGGGACAGCCATTGCATCCAACCACATGTTCATTAATTAGAAAGATGCTTTTACAGGACTTCTATTTGTGCTTCCCTACAGAATCTGTGTGTCCTGGTTCACTTAGGAATCATAGAACCATAGAATTGTAGACCTGGAAGGCCCACAAGGATCAGAGTTAGATTTTCCTGTGTCTCTGAGCTGCCATCTAGTGGTTGTCTGGAATTTTGCAGTCCTAGTTTGGAAGCCTTGTGATAAATCTCTGAGTTAGTTGATTGGATTGATAAACTTTTGTTTTGGAGTTTCCACCACATTGTATCCTTCCACTTGACCCAGTTCAGCATGCTGTGGGAACAGGACAAAAGCTGATCCTTTCCATCATCCTGTTTCTCCAAATGCTTTGGGGAAGTTCAAAAGCAGGAGTGCAGTAACCCCTTTTTACTGGCAATTCAGCAGTAAATCACTTCTGCACTCTTCGTTGTGACATTCTAGGTAGGGATAAATTTGTTCTGCTCCAGTTGCCTTTGGGTTGGGAAGATTACGACTGTCCCATGTCCCATAGGCTAGCCTTCTCCGGCTTGGCATTCTCAAGGTATTTTGGTACTGCAATTTCAAGAATAATAAATCTTGGATTGCGATTAGGTATAAGTGCTTGCCAAATAAAATAATTAATTGCTGAATTCTTAGCCAGCCGGGCCCCGGGGAACTCTAGATGGAAATTTTGGGAGCTGCAATCCTAAGATATGTAGAGAATACTCACTGGGGAGGGTTGACCTGGTCCTTTGAACAAGTATGGAAGACTGAGACAGCTTCTTTTCAAAAAGGGCACTCTATTGCTACCGTTCTTCTGACCAAGATCTTTTCTACACTGGCAATTTATAACATCTTCTGTAATCATCCAACCTTCATTGTGCCAAAATACACTATTGTACAGAGCATCACTTTGGTGATGGCTGGGTGATTTATGAAGATGCTGTAAGTCAGTAGCGTGGAAATGACCAAAGAGAGCAAGTTATCCTCTGCCTTGCTCTTATTTTTTTCAAACATCCCAGAAAGAATTGTAAGAAGTACTGCTGAATCTTCCAGTAGGAAGAGTTTAGCAACCACTGCTGAAAAGTCAAATAGGTAACTAACAGTGGTATACGTGCATTCAGCAGAAGTCCAACACCACACCAAAACAAAAAAGAATAAAATGGATCCGCTAAGATCAGAACTAATACAGAGTGGGCAGCTCTGCTTGCAGCTGCTTCAACTGTTTGGAATCATTTGGGGGTTGATTTTTAAAAAGTGTTTTATTTGATATAAAATTTTCATTTTTTCAGGTATTTTAAGTTTAAACTGGCTTTGTTGTGTGTGTGTGTGTGTGTGTGGATGCATAAAATTTATTGTCGAGGACTCTATCACTGCAGTATGTTACACTGTGTGTGTGTGGTGTACATCTGCATGGAAGCAGAGTTGAAACATACATTTTAGAAAAACTCACTGAAAATGGGCCTGAGCACACTAATGCAAAGGGAGCACCAGCCCTCAGTTCATGCCCCAGCACAATCAGGCACACATACACACCCTGATTTATTTACACACTACATAGAGCCTGGCGCTAGTTCATGCACCACTGTCTGTTCTTTACCTATAAACAAATGCAGGCCTGGCCACAGAAGCGGGCAGCCTATCCCCAGCGACAGTGTGGGGATCTACATTTGTCTGCACACAAAGCCATTGTTCTTCATGTTTGCTTGGTGAGGGCAATAAAATGTCCCATGTCGCAGCAGCTATAAAACTGACCTAATTCACACCTCCCCGTGGGAGTTCCTTCTGCTTCTCTGTCCTGGGCCGCTTCTCTGTTGCCTCTTTGTCAGAGAAAATCCGGAGAAAAGCAATTTCTGGGCAATGGATCACCCCGGGGCCTGAAACCAGGTGTCAGTGGAAATCCCAAAAGTGTGCCATAAAGTCATGTTTGAGTTTCAAGCTTAGGAGCAGTCACTATAGCTACCGTGGCAGACGGCACCTTGCAAGTTGGTTTCCATACTAGCTTGGTTACTATTTAACATCTCCACCCACATTAGGCCTGATTAAGCAAATCAATAAGATAACAGGCGAGGCAGGTTTCCTCACCCTCCCTCCCTCCCTCCCTCGCCCAGCTTCTTTTCTTGTTATTTTACACTTTCCCATTTTCTTCAGAATTATACTGATGAGAAATGGTCAATGTAAGCACACAGCTAAGTGCTAAGATGGAGGCCCCTCCATATGGTGAGTACACAGGCTCCTGTCTGCCTATCTTTTCTTGTTTTTGAGGAGAGACGCTCAGAGGTTGAGCAAAGCTGTGTACACTGAAGGCCGACAAATCCTGCTGTTTGTTGTTTATCTATGGAGACCTTATGCGCTAGGCCAATGTGCATTTCCTGGCTGTCCGAGGTCTCGGTTTCCCTGTGGCTGGCTTCCACTTAGCCTGTTGGAGAAGCAGGCACGGCTTCCCTTGACTTGAAAGCAAGCATTCCTTGAAACTGAGTCTTTTTTGATTTCGAAGTGAGGACGAGTTTGCAAAACAAAATGTAATGTAGAGCCAGCACGAAAGGAGGTTGCGTACGCTTAGCCTGATCTGAGACTGGAACAAAAGCAGGCTTTTCAAATGCAGTGTTGAAATTTGTACTACGCTCTTGTGTGTGTGTTGTGCGTAAGCGAGAGAGAGAGAAAGAGAGATCATGCCAAACCTCTCACAAAACTTTGCAAAGAGGCTAAATGTGGAATGCAGATATTCTCAATGAGATTGATTTCTGAGCTGGTATATATGGAAGGGCTGCACTGTGCTCATTCAAATGGCGTAAGGTCACACTTACATTTCCAGTTATGATTTGTGAGATGGGCTGGATGGTTAACCCCATAATTTATATGCATAATGCAATTGTTGTCCGTGAAGGTGAACAATAATGACTTTTCTGTCTGAACTATGCACCCATGCACTAACAGGGCACTTTCCGGTCCCGTTTTGCTCATGGATTTCTTGTGAATTGGACAAGCACAGAAAGGATTCTCCCAATACACGCTGTGTTGCCTATTGCCCTTTGTTTACAACAATGGCAAGTTATAAGCACCTCTTTTATCAACAGAACTAAAAAAAACAAAGTTGCAACCTTTTGGAATAAGGATTTTTTTGTTATGTTATTCATAATGCTAAATTATGGTTTATTAAATGATCACAGTGGCTGGATTCAGACAACCATTGACTACAAATCACAAGTTAAGCCTCAATTAAACAATTCATATTATGTGTTAGCATGTTGTATGAACCTATATTGTGTAAGTGACTGGGGAAAGAGGTGTTTGGAACTGAATCTCAGAAGCTAGTGAGTTATCTGCTGGCCACTAGGATTCAGTCCTTGGTCTGGTTCACATAACACTAAAGCTACACTTCTCTACAGATAGTGGTCATCTGGATTTTTGTAATCCTACATAGCACATACCAATTTCTATTTATGCAAAGCTCTACTCCAATCATCCCCAAGCACACACCATATGATGGTTTGTTTCGTTTTCATTTAGCATGTTGTATGAATCCAGTCATAATTTATACCTTAGCTGTTGCGCTGACCCAGCCAACTCTAATTAGTTCAAACCATGATTAAACAATGGCTTAATACAATGTGTGAACTCTACCTTCCTGTAAGCCTGGCAGGCTGATCTCCAAGCTTCAAGGGCTGCAACGTTAGATCTGCATAAGCATCCAGTAATCTGACCTAAAGGCCCACCCTTCTTCTGAGCAATATAGTTCATGTAGGACTCTGCCCAAAACTTGTTGTTGTTGTTGTTGTTATTATTTCATACCACCTTTTATATATATATATATTTATTGTTGCTTTGGATCTTTTGTCACATAGGCTTGTTTCTGGTCTTCCAGTTCTGTTCCTTTATTGCTTCCTTAGATGTTGACATCAGCCTGACTTTTTCTCACTTCTACGTCTGTCTCCTGTATATTTGGAAACATATATTTGCTTCTGAACCATTATTTTTGCAATAATTTTATTAAAAATTATAATTAAAAAGATAAAAACTAATACAAACTAAAAAGATAAAAGAATAAGAAGAAAAAATAGAAACTGCAGAAAAGAAAAAATAGAAAGAAAAATAGAAAAGAATGAAAAAATAAGAATATAGTAAAGAAAAAGAAAAGAAATATATAAAGAAATTATTTCCCCCTTCATCACAAGTATAAACAATTTTAGTAACTTATCATCTTCTCTTAAAATATATCAACTGATCTCTTCTTCCCATATCCCATCTCTTATCTATAAACAAATCCTTAAAGCCTCGTCATTTCAGTCCTGATCAGCAAAAGTCCATTAAGAGGTTACCAGAGATAACAACATATCTATTTTAACCTTGATCAAATAAACCAACTTTGTATTCCTTCCTTTTACATTTAACAATCTTGATCTTTAGTCCCTTCAAATAATGTCCTAGAGCTTGATTTATTTTCATTTTTTCTTTGTCCCATCTCACAAAATTCTTCAAACCTTTAACAAGTCTCTTTTGTAAATCCAACATAAGAAAGTTATCCAGGGCACTCTTCTGATTTGTTATTTGTATATCCCTTTTAATTATTCAGACATCAGCCGGTTTCTTTTTATGTCCAGTGTAGCATCTTTTTCTATATCATTCTTGTAGCCTGTCATTTTTAAATCCACTTTCAGATCAGTCTCAGTCTTGTCCGGTAAAATTTGTTCCTCTTCCATAACATCTTTTAAACACAGTCTATCTATACTCTATACAGATACTCTTAAAATTAACTTCTGGGTCCATTGTTCAAAAATATCCTTCAATATGTCAAATGTTAAAATATTTTGCTCCATTCTGTAAGTCAGATTTAAATTTTTGTCTCCTTTAATTGTAATCTTTAGTTCTTTCTGGTTCCCTCTAGTGTATAACCTTCAAAGTCTTATCCTATCATGTTTTTTAAAAACAGAATTCAAAACAAAAGCATTTTCCCAAGGGGAAGATTCTTATAATTAATTCCAAAATCTTATTTCAAATCCATCTGGACCCTTATTCCATTTGTAACTTTCTAAAATCAAAGTTCTAATCACCCTTTTGCTGTTTATTTCAAAAGAATTTTTTTAAAGTCCTTAAACTTGTATTTAAAACTTCTTTTGCTAAGGATTGAAGGAAACTCACCTGGTCCTGTAAAACATGTCGACCCAAAGGTTCCTAATAGCTGAAAAGCAGTTAACAAGCCATTTCCTAAAGTGATTAGAAAAGGAAGTATGCAAACATAGTGTCCTTTCAAAGGCAATGACCACGGTTTGAGCAAGATGGCTATTCCCTTGTCTCCCAGAGCTCTAAACCTGCCAAAGACCACTGTCTTGGGGGCTCCTCATGAGGAGCAACTGTATGGAGCACTTATGGGTGATCTCAAGTCCTCTCCTTGTCTGGAGAGGAATTACAAAGAACCAGTCTACTCGCCGGCTCTTCGTTCCGCTGCAGTCATGAGCTTTGCTTTTAGTGGAGCCATCTTCAGTTCATCATTTCTTCCCTGGAAGTCCTGCTTCTGAACCATTTAGATGATTTGGGGGATTCTGCAATGGGAATGTAACTTTGTAGGATTTCAGGTTTACAGATAGTGCTATAAACAATAACATATATAGTGGTATGAAGATGGCTCTGATGGTAAAACAGAACTTTGAGCTCTATTGGCCAAAGGAAGAGCTGCCCTGCTGTAGGAAGAAGGTATTGTTATAATTGTTTTTCTAAAAGTCAGATCATCAACTAATATGTTACACCTCTGGATTGTCCTTGTTGAAGGGGAAATGTGAACATGCTCAACTGTAATGTTGCATTTCTGCACACAGATGAGGAACACTCTAGCCGTGTTCATTTCTTGTGGTTTCCTTGCATTATATCATTGACTGTAGTGTGTTTTCCTTTAATTTTCCTTTCTGTTTCTGAATTAAGCACATTGCTCTTGGAGTAGCATGCCAGAAAATACTCTATAAAATGGGCGGGTGAGGCCAGGATAAAAATGAAAGTTGATTTAAATGTAATTGAAATCAAATATACACTCAATATGATTTCTTTCAAGTCACCTATTGAATAATTTTCTCCTACTGTCACCTTTAAAGTGACACTTTGCATACCACGATGAGGTTTCCTTGGCAGTTGCAACAAAGGGTTTCGGGATACACACAGAGCTAAGCTACCAGGTAGGGCCCCCTTTCTGTTTCTGTCAGGCTTGAGGTTTGATGCCATTTTGAGGCCAATATCATGTAGAAACTTTATTTTGTTTGGTTTCTAAGGCTTTGGAGGTCTGCCTGCTGGCCTGCCTTGGAGGAATCACAATTTTAGGTGATGGGGGCAGGCAAACAAGCCTGACACATCCAGAATCACTGGAAAAGGGCCACTTCTAGAACTCTATTTCTTCCCTTACAAAATAAAACATACATTTATTTAGTTAGTTAGTAAAACATTTTGTCTGGCTTCAGTAAAAAGGAAAATGGTCCGGCCTAGAGGTTTGTGATCTAAAAAGCACAACCCCAAAGGAAAAATAGATGAGGGGGGAAATGAGGAAAATGTCACAATTTCTTGAAGGTACACATAAGCAACTAGAAAGTTTATGTGGTCATTATTCCATCAATTTGTCCATGCTTGATTTTCCTGCACACTCTTTTCTTACATGGATCCTGTGATGGGGAACCTCAGTTCCTTAGTGAGTCTTATGATTAAGTGGATATTTGAATTTGGGCCTCCCGTATCATAGCCAGCTCTTTAAATGCCTGACTGTACTGGCCCTAAAAGCTTTAAAGCTCATTCATATGGATTAGTACGCTGTGTTGTTACAATGGTGATTGCTGTATTGAACACAAAGAGATAAAACAAACCTGCAAGGGGGTCATACATAACTTTTGATTTGTGATGGTAGCGGAGAAAGACTGGATTTGTCCTATGAAATAGAGTCCTGTACAAATGTGAAAATGCACTACCTTTCCTTGTTTCAATAAGACATTTTCCCTGGACCACTCTGATCTGACAGTGTTTGCCTGTGGCAACTGTATTTAGCCAGCGCTCAGTTTCATGCTGTATCAAAACTTTAGTTGGCCTTGTCCACAGGGAGGGTGGAAAAGGTAAAAATGGTGGCCGTGAGCATCTAATCGAAGTCCTGGCCTTTGTTTATGTACATTGTGTATGGCAGATGTAAATGGGAGAGGGGGCTTTGATTATGTGATCATGGCTGGCATTTTGACCTTTTTGATTCCCACCATGGGCACCCCTGTTGCCATGTGTTGAAAGGACAGTTTTGACAGGACCAGACTATAACCACAGTGAGTAGCTGCAATTCACTTTGCAAATTTGGCATGCATTCAATGGATGATATCAATGTGCCTATAAGCCATTTAATCTGGGGTACGTAGGTGGACGTTAGTATAGACTGATGAAAAAACACTTCTGTTGTAGGTTACAAGGGCCAGCGTTGTCTGATGCAGAGCTCAATGGGTTTGTGACCAAGTTTCAGAAGTTGAAGGGAAATTAAGATTCTAGTGCAGTTGCATAGAAAAAAAAATGTCCAATTTTCTGTCAAAGCACATAGAACATGCAGTAGATGTAACATACATGACTCTTTAAAATGCAGTGGTGTGTCTTGTGCTTTATTATTTTTTTCTGAACAACTGCTTCTTAAATCAATCTGTTAACCTGGTGCTTTCAAGAGATATAGGTCTTCAGCTGCTGTAGAAACAAATTTTTCAGCAAGGTCATTAGGGAAATAGGGGAGAAAATTTCTCCCCCATTCCTATGACTCTGTTGAAGTATGCACTGTTTTTGTGTATATGTTCAGTGTATAATATGGAAGGCCCAATGCACAATCCAGTATTAGACTGGGTTGCTCAGGTGAAAAGTTTGGCACCTCAACAGCGTGTTCACATAACACTCATAACCAGGCAGATACACTTACATAAAATGCCAAGATTGGTTAATATTAATCTTGCTAAGATTTTCTTTGGCTTGGCATGTTGTGAGAATCTAGCCTGTTTAGTTAGGTTATTGTTCAATGGATTTTATGAACCCAGAAAATCAAGTTAAGCATGTTGTATGAAGAGACGGCAATAAAAGCAAGGGGCCTGGGCAAGGCAGTTCGTTTATTTCTTTCCTTCGGAACAACAACAAAAGCGAGAAAAGAAAAAGAAAAGAAAGAAAGGAATTTTCCCAGATAACACAGAGAAGTGGGGGATTAACCCATCCTCCCCCACTGTCCTGTCAGATCATTTATGCATTTATTTCTAGTGTTGTTTCATTCTTCAGTCAAAATGGCTCACAGAATGGCTTACATATAAATCAGTGGGGGGTTGGGGGGTAGGAATGATTCCAGCATACCACCAGCAATTTAAAAGGCATGACACAGGAGAAAGAAAAAGCAAACTCAGGCCAGTGCTTCAAGTTAAGAACTAGATTTTAAATCATGACCACCTGGATATAGTTTGGATAAGGAGAAGTTGGTCTTTCAGTGGGGTGGATCGCTCGGCCTGTTTCCCCTTTTGGGACAGTTGAGGAAACAGCTAAATGGGGATGGTGTTTGGAATTGGCTCCACAGGCCTGACATCCCTTAGCATGGTCTATATTGTTGAATCCTATGGTTGGGGGTTTATTACCTGCCTTTCTGCAGGAGTTCACAAGACAACTTAGTGAGGTAGGTTGGGCTGAAAGAGTGACAGGCTGAAAGCCACCCAATATGGTTCTGCAACTGAGGATGAATCTTCAGTAGAGTATCTAAGGAAGTTCTTTTTAAGGGGGACCCTTGCCCTGGGCTCCACATATGGAGGAGACCCCATCTGATGTATAAATTAATATTTAAAATTGTCATATGGATGAATATTTTTGCAAAACTAATAAGTTAAAATGTAATGGAAAGCTATTTCAGATTTTCAAACATACTTCTGATTACTGAGTTATTGACTTCATTGGACAAAGCTAGAGAGGAGAAAGAAATTGATATAGGACGCAGCAAAAAGAAAGTGAGAGGAGGGAATCTTAAAAAGTTGATAAATGTAGGGCTAGATATATTTGAAAAGTTCCAAGATGGGTATAAATAGTTACCTTGGAAAATAAAGAAACAGCAGGAAAGGGACACATGAAAGTACAGTGTTTACCACTCATTATTTTAACAAGCAAATCACAAAAGAAATGGGTTAATATTTCACTGGCAAAGCATGAGTCTCAAATTCAATTCTCATCATTTCCAAATGAATGATAACTCGGATTGTCACTTCCACTAAGTGAAGACAGTAGTATGAGATTTGAACGTAAATCTAATTCTAGAAGATACTTTTAATGTAGAAACACCATGCTTCATTCATGAAGTTTTACAAAGGTTCCACACGATATTATATTATCTATCCACAATCCACTAGCATTTAAGTTCTGCTTTTTTTTTTGCTATAGGAAATCGACGATGGATGGAAAGAACAGAATAGCAACATAATCTTTTTTATAAGGGAATAGAAAAAGAAAAATGTATGACTGAATCCCAGTGAGAGAAGCTCCCTGGAAAAGGCAGATGATGTGTTAGCATCTCCTCTTTTTTCAGTGGTAGTTACCTATCATGTATTTATGGCTCCAGAGCCATCTAAGAAATAAAGAAAATAAAGCTGGCACATTTTCTAAGCAAAAGTTGTAAAATGTCCATCACACTGGGATCCTTCCAAAAACTCCTAAGACAAAAGGAAGGCCCACAACCGCCCCATTAAAGTTCAATTTTTGATTTGCTAGTGATTTTTCTTTCTACTTTTGGCAAACAGATTGTTTGGCTTTTTTGCTGAATAGATTCTGAAATAAGCTCAGTTTAATAATTTTTGAAGCATTCTTCCCTGTGGATTCTCAAGGCTGTCATTGGGTTTGAAAGCTATTTCCAGTGTTTTAATGACTGGGAGCTTAGGTGCGGGGAGTGAGGACAAGCTGTCCCCAGTGTTTCCAGCCCAAAGTAGTCTTTTGGCCCAAGTCTGCCTACTTCAGGAAATCAGATTGAATAAAAAAAGGTCCTTCTCCCAGCAACACAAAAATATGGGGATTAGACGTGTCCTTCTCACTTGTCCACCTTGAGCACTAGGTAAATGTTACTAATCCTTCAGCCATTGTCAATAAGGTATTTATAGAGTATCTGTTCCTGGGTAATCCACAGATACATATAGAAATGGCACAGGAAGGATGGTGGTTTACAGCTCTCAGTCATTTAGAGAACTTCAAAACAAATGATGACCCCACAGAGTCGGGTGCACTGGAAACTAATAGTACAACTCCATTATTTCTTAATTTAGTCATCTTCTTTAGTACAGTAGTATACAGAAACACTGGGAAAGAACTGGGCAAATGAAAGTACTCCTCCAGCAGCGAAGACCACTTACCATCTTCTTCCTTGCCTCTGCATTTTTACAGCATTGGAAATATTGCTCCTGCTCTTTTGGAACATCTCCAGATTTTCAGAGCATATTTTCAGGAAGTATTATAGGTTTGCAGTCAGAAAGCTGTTCAGCAAAAGATCTTCTAGTCCCCTTTTTCTGGCATTAAATCTGGATCCAACTGACTATTACTGTTATAATATATATGCAAGATTAGTTACAAGGGAGATACAAGACCACCATCGTACCCTCTCTGTGGTCTTATAAAAGCAGCCTACTGCCACTAAGACGTCAAGGACTTTCCACTTAATCCAGAGCCAAAACTTTGACCCAGTGGATACATCTGTAATTTTGGGAGAGCTTGTTGTAATCACTGTCACAAAATGCATGCAACTGGAGTTCTTATCCATTCACAAAATGGTTGCCATTATGGTGGGCATTTACTAGATCTTTAACTGGAAGCTCGAGGAAGCTGGATGGTTGCATCCACACTGTGTACTCCTACCCTCAAACTCTGCTTCAGCTTTCCTTAATCTGGTGCTGTTAAACTATAACTACCATAATCCCCATCCAATATGACCAGAGATATACCACTTAGTGTCCTCCACATTTTTTGAGCTACAACTTCCACAGATTCTTGCTGTTTGACATAACTGCTGGATTAATGGGATTTGTAATTCCAAAACTCTGGAGGATACCAGGTTATCTATTCCTGAATATGACCTTTGGCTATACTGGTTGAGAATGAGAAGCAGGGTTTCTACAGAGTATGAGTGCCAGGCTACGCACAATAATTAGGAAAAAATGCTTCAGATCCTGCCAAGCCCAGCAAATCTCTTTTATTAATTAAAGCAGCCTGTTGCTGTATTTTTAATCTTCCATACAAGTATGGAAAAAAGTTGTAGCTGCTTTAAGAGTTGAATTACACTGGCCTGTCAAAGTTTATTGATTATAGAAAGGCCTTAAATCGTGTCAATTGTGTCAAGCTGTGGAATGTGCTCAGAAAAATAGGAATCCCAGAACATCTCATTGTCTTCAGGAGAAAGTTATATATAGGCCTGGAAGCCATAGTATGGACAGAATATGGTGAAACAGACTGGTGCCTGGTTGACAAAGGAGTGAGACAAAGCTATACATTCTCCCCTTATTTATTCAACCTGCAGCATATGGTGAATATATATTAAGGGAAGTTGGATTGGAAGAAGACGAGCATGGTTTTAACATTGGAAGAAGAAACATCAATAACCTGCACTATGCTGATGATACTACCCTGATAGCCAAAAATGCAAAGCATCTACAAGATCTAGTAATAATAAAAGTCAAGGAGCACAGTGAAAAATAGACCTAAAATTAAAGAAGACCAAACTAATGACAGCAGGTACAACAACCAGCCTTAGCATTCACAGTGAAGATGTCAGAGTGGTAAATGGTAGCTTGCTTCTTCCTTTTAGGATCAACCATCAACAGTAGACACAAGCAGTCAAGAAATATACCACAGAGTAGCACTTGGTAGAACATCCATGAAAGCCTTAGAAAAGATATTCAGATGCCATGTTGTGTTTATACCTACAAAGTTCAGAGTTGTGCAAGCCATGGTATTCCCTGTGACACTATGGAAGTGAAAGTTGGACTTTGAAGAAACAGGATAGAAAGAATATTAATGCCTTTGAACTTTGGTGTTGGAGAAGACTCCTGAGAATACCATGGACAGCCAAGAAAACTAAAAGTGGATCATTGAACAAATTGACCCAGAGTTCTTACTTGAGGCACAAATGACCAGGCTTAAATTATCCTACTTTGGATACATTATGCAAAGTCCAAGCTCTCTGGAGAAGGCTTTAATGCTGGGAAAGGTGGAAGGAAAGAGAAGAAGAGGATGGTCAGCAGCAGCAAGCTGGATGGACTCAGTTACAGTGGCAATGAGTGCACCATTGGAAGACCTGAAGGACCAGGTTAGGGACAGATTGTCACAGAGAAAATCTATGTAAGTGGTTGCTAAGAGTGGACATCAACTTGATGTCACCATCTCGATGGCACATAATCAATCTTCTGAAAGCAGGCTTAATTTTTTTCAGGATTCAGCAAAAGCCAGAAAAATAACTATTTAATAAATAGGAAAATGATGCTGAGGTCATGCAAGAGCCAAAGCACTCTTTCTGAATCATTTTTGAAATGTGCACAATTTTAACAAGTATATTGCAACAGGTAATACGATACAGCCTAAATAGGATTACCATATCTAGACTGCAGAAATCTAGACAACCAACAGATGGAAGCAAAGAGTTAAGACTGTTCCGGCCATCATCTACTGGTCATTTGGATTTTTCTGCCATCTGTTCATCTGGATATACCTTTATCAAATATTTACATCATGGGAATGAGGAAATACTTTTATTATGGATATTCCTATAATTCATGTGGCATTTCTGTTTGGATTGTTGCTGAATGTTTACTTGTAAAAGGGGCTTTCCAGGATAATATAAGTTTTGTCAGTGGTCATAATTTTTGCCATTGTTTAGTCTTTTCGTTTACCAAACAATGCAGCGTTCTCCCTGATTAACACGTTTTAATTGTATATGATAAATTTTTATAGCCAATCAAAACAAACTTTAAAATCACTGTAAATCACATTCAGAGTAAGGGCAAAACTGTGTGCCCTTTCTCTATACTGTATGGACTTTTTTTTTTTTTGGCAGAGACATTTCATCGAAAAAGAAGTCCCCCAAATAGAGACATGTTATTTACAGGTTTTGTGAAAATACTTTTCTGCTTTCATTTCAATTCTCTCCCAAGAACTTTGTACAACCAACCCTGGCCCTGATTAGCTTTCACTGAAAAAATGCATATGAAGAGATGAGCAATTATGTTATCCTCTGAAGAAAAGGATAACTTTATCCCATGTGGAAAACCTAAGGATGGGGCTAGGTAGGTCCCTTCCATACTGTTATGGGGATGGGGGAGCAAGGTAACAGGCTAGCAGCCATTCTGCTTTCTAAAGTAGTGTTGCCACATACCTCTTCACTTAGCCAATGTCAACACCTTGATACTTCTCAGAACAAGACTCATAAAACCTGCGCAAACCAGAATAAGTGGTGCGACACGCTTTTTCCTTGTCCAAATCAATAACCAGGTCTCGCTAAATGTGTTTGCTGACATGTAAGTGGCTCATATCATAGACTGAGCTTCTAATGGAGAGGACTGTCTGAGGTTTGGCTTCCTTCTTTCCAAGTCTCGTTTTATATGAGTTCACTAATTGATCCCAGATCTGCTTAACTACAGATTTGTAAAGATGTGCAATGCATGAATGACTTTCATATCATCTGGATGTACCTATAATTTCTATCTATAGTAAATACCATATCTCTGTTCTAGGTTGTCAGTCAGAATAGAAGAGCCTGGTTACCAGAGAGGAAGGAATACCATAATGCACATCCTTTGTTAAATTTCTAAAGTGCTTTCATAAATTTTTGAGGGGATGGGAGACATAATGTGGAAAGTTTCATAATTTTAAAAGATCCATAATCTAAAATAACTACACAAGAAAATCTAACCTCTAAAATCTAAAATCCAGACAATGTGTCTAGCTCATTTTCATATATTCTTGGTTTTGCTAAATTTGTTTAGTTTTGGCTTGAGGTACGTGTGTTTATGTGTGAGTTTAAAAAAAAAATGCTATGGAAAGCACTGAAGCCAGAATGTTTGATCAGTGTTATTCTTACTCAGACTCTTTAATGAATAGATTGGTCTATTTTAATTAATTTTTGAATTGAACTGTTCCCTGAATAATAGGATCAGAATCTTGTCTACCTTCCCCCAAAACACTCTATGTTGTTTTAAAATAGACAATGCCTTACCAAGTATAACATATTTAATAAGTGGTTTAATTCAGCCTGTTTTTTTTAAATTTGAAGCATATGTCTTGAACATACATGCCAGGATTCATTTACTTATCTCAAAATGATTAAAGGAATATTAAATTAGAGGGCAAAAAATCAGAAAATTCAAAGTAGAAACATTGAATGGAGCCTTTTTTCATTTCACCCAATACCTTTGTCTATTGTGAATAAAGTGGAGGATTACTCCCAGGTAAGATGATATAACAGTGCATGTAGTTTTTATTAGTAGTTAGAAGAAGAAATTTTTTTAAAAAGTCACAAATATAGCTGGTGTTTGTAATAAAAAACATCAAAACAATGCCAAAAAATAAGGGCATTTATCTCTGATTGTGGGATTCGAAAGCAAGGGTGCCCATGAGCTATGATTTCAGTGTTAACCTCAGTAAGCAGCAGTACTTCTTGTTATTGACAATGACAGTGTCAACATTTAGGGAAGTCAGAGCTCTACAGTTCAATTATTATACTTGGCCTCATTTGGGAAAACTCTCTGTTGACATTGGTGCGGTTTCCTTAACTCTCTCTTGCCTTTTCAACACACATCATGGCCAACTTGAATTAAAAAGTTTTACCAAATTCAGTTCAGATCAAACCTGAGCTTTTCCCAAAAGAATGGATGATTACTTATGTTTTTGAAAGGCTTAATGAATAAATGGTACATGAAATGAGATTTAACCAGGAAAAATTGTCATGCAAGAAAATAAGGCATCCTTTTTCTTCTGTGTGTTCCAAGAGCAGCAGCTGAATCTAGTCACCCTTTCTATACTCTGATAGGCAATGTGCTCAACTTAAGGAAGTTGATCTAATCCACTTCAAAAGTTCTTATATCTCCAGTTAACAGGACTGAAAGCAGCTGCAGATCAGGTACAAGTTTTGTCTAAGAAGAAAGATAAAATGATACTTGTCCCCATTGCAGGCTCAGAAGGCAGCAGGATTGGCAGTAAGATTTATTGAACGTGAATGATGGGAGTAGAAGCTTCTTGAGGGTAGGAGCAGGATGTGTGGCAAATATAAGTCAAATTGGTGGGAACTGCCACTGCTGTCTTTCCACGTTTACCATTTGAAACAATTGTCTGATCTACCTATTGGCATGGCCAGCTGTGGTCTGGGATCTTGGTGTGCCCCTGTCAAAAGTAGACAATAGACTCAAAAAACCAATCTGACAATATATCTCAGCTTCTTAACTTGATTTACGTAAAAAGTGTATTTTATATGGTTCTGTACAATAGTCAAACGACCGTGTGAATTTTAGCCCAAATTGCCCCTTTAATTTCACTAGTACCTGGAAGGTCCACCACCATCATCATGGCTCACAAATGGTTTCTTTCCATAACCTCAACATTTGTTTCCTTCACTGAGGTTGGATATAAACATTATGATAGCTTAGGGTGCTTTTGAATGTACCATACAGCCAGTGTCAAAAGCTTCGCCATCACAACTGTACCACTAGTGTAATTAAAGGGGCTTGTTCCCAGGTCACTGGACACAGTATTATAGCTATTCTCAGAAGTAATTTCAATGAGTTTCTTTTTGGTAATAGTATAAGATTGTAACCTCAGACTTTTATGATGCCACAAAACTCTTCATCTGAGTCTAAGTCTCAGTGAACATAATATTATTTCCTTCCAAGTAAACATTCCCAAGATTGCAGTGTTAGGCTGCAATCCTATATTGCAATACTACTTAATCTGGAGAGGTGCAGCAGCATTAAACTAAAATCTCATCATTTCCTGCAGGCAAGTTCATTGACCTGTGGATTAGAGATGAAAGGAGTTGTGGCCCAGCACACCTAGCGATCCCTAGAGTGAAAAAGGCTTATATAAACTGATGTGTAAATCCCATGAATTCAGTGGGATGTACTTGAATGTAGACATGCACTGAATAATGCTCTTGTATCTTAGGTTTGATATAGCATAGATTTCACTCAGTTGCTGCCTTCTGAACCAAAAGTCTCTTGCTACTTAGGACATAATTATTTACATTAATCTTCACTATGTAATGTAGGGCAAATATCTGTGATATTTCAAAAAGGAGCAGAGCTAAACCACAGTGGCTTGAGAACAGATTCTGGATTTAATTATAAAACTGAACACACACACAAATTATGAGTTCAGATGCTATCCACTCAAGGTTTCATAAAGTATTATTATTTCTTAAAACATTAAAATGCAAAATTATCTTCTAATAACGATATGTAATGTATCCCTAAGATTGCTCTCTGTTCTATTATAACATCAATTTTAATAAGGAGTGCAGGAAAAATGCAAAATTATGATATGAATAATAAAATGTATATCCCGGTTAAATTATTTGTAATGTATTATTAAACTCAAAATTATAAAATATACAGAAGAACAAATCTTGTTGAAGAATTGTCAACATGTTTTCTCCAAAGGTAAGTTGTTTCTCACTAATTTTTAAGGGTTCTTAAGAATTCAAGAAGCATATATACCAATGGTCTGAACTGGTGGTTGCTGACCAAAAAGGGAATTTTGTGGCTTTAATAGGCACTTAACATTTGGATGCTGTGAAAGAGACCAGTGTCAGGTTGAGGATCATTAAGAAAGAAATTGAAAGTAAAATTGCCAATATCCAATGCTATTATGCAAAACTGGTACAGATATATCATACTAGGAATACTGCATATAATCCTGGATAGCACACTTCAAAAGCGATATACTGTAGATTTATTTATTTATTTATGCAATTTCTGTAGCCGCCCATCTCAATCCAAGTGACTCTGGATAGCAAACGATTTCAATAATTAAAACCATTAAAACAATTACAAATTATACATATAGGCAGCAGAGAATTATCAGAATAATTACATAAACATTAACAGTGCAACCAGGTAACAGGGCCCCTAACACTTTCGGGACCCCAGGCTTGGGCAAACTCGATGACGATGAGGTAGGCAGATGCTCAATTCATAGGAAATTTACCTCAACCACAGGCCTGGAAAAACTGCATAAATGGCAATCAGAATAATTACGGGGCTATAGTAACTTCCAAGTAGCAAAGTTACAACCTTTTCTTCTTCCTCCTCCTTCCTTCCTTTCTTTAGAAAAAAAGATGAGTTGTAACAGAGATACAGAAATACTCTTATGAGGAAAACTGGAGACAGAAACTTTTTTCCTCTTTTATAGTACTCAAACTGAATCACTCCATGACACATAATGTGGGAAATTCAAGACAAACAGAAGAAAGGACTTTTTTATACAGCCCATTCTTTAACTGTGGGATTCCCTTCCTCAAGTTACTGTAAAGGCCATCAAGTCAGACAGCTTGTAACACAGTTTAGGGAAATTGCTGGATAATAAGCAGTTTAATGATGAAGATTCTATGTATTTTAGCTTCAATCTCATGCCCATGTATCTTCTGGCAACAGTCATTTTGGTACATGAACAGGAACATGCTGTTGACAAAGGCCTTCCTTGGAGACTTTTCAATGGCATGTGCTTGGCCACTTTGAGAACAGGACACTGGACCAGCCAAGCCTTTGATCTTTTAAAGTTCTTCTTAAGTTTCCTAAATTATCAGGTCACTAACATGATGTCATTCTTTCATTCTGTGTCATATGAAGAGCACATTGGGGTCATTTGAAGAAAATGGCTCTTACAGGAGGCTTGCCCAGTCACAAAATGGGCAATGCCCAGTACCAGTTTACTAGAAGGTAAAATGGTGAGATACTCCCTGCCACCCTCTCTAGTCCCCCAGCATATTGATATACACTATTAACACTCAGCCTTTTTTTTCCAGGAGTGGGTGAATACATTTACAAATCAAGCATCAGTGGAGCCTAATAAGAAGAATTCCGCAGGCTGGTGCTTTGTTTTGCAGAATGCCAGTTTTCTTTCTTTCTTTCTTTCTTTCTTTCTTTCTTTCTTTCTTTCTTTCTTTCTTTCTTTCTTTCTTTCTTTCTTTCTTTCTTTCTCTATCTATCTATCTATCTATCTATCTATCTATCTATCTATCTATCTATCTATTTTTAAAGGATTGGTGGGAAAGAAGCCTGGCAAGTACAAAGGGAGGTCCCTGTAGGCATTCCAATTCTGTGTAATGATTCACAACTGCAAAAAACGATGCCTGCAGTGGTGCTTGTGGGTATCACATATATAGGATACCTGCAACAAAATGTTTAGTTTTAGATGGCACCCCTCCAGGTCACTCAATTAAAATATTTCTATCACTAAGGGAACTGTCTTATCTCCTGTCTGCATTGCTGTATATCATCTAAAAAAGGAAGTGCATTCATTGAGTTATACTTCCTTTTGTCAAACTACATTTCAGGTTGTGAAGCAGAACAATAATATACAGCATAGTTGCAGTGGGTCGAGGGAAACTCTGAAGATGTGGGTGGAGAACTGCTCTCAGTTAAAAGTGATATCTACTTGGCTGGCTTATATCAGTCCAGTCCCTAAACCAGGTATGCCCGACTAAGAGTCACTCGGTTAAAAAAAAAAGGATAAAAACTAAATTGATTTAATGTAAGATTACATTCAATACATTAATATAATTGCTCCCAATGTACAGGATGCTCCCATTCTGTCAGAAAAAACATTAGAATTTGGTAGCAATTTTTACAAGGGCTCTGGAAACTGTCCCCAGGCTTTAGAGAGAGAGGTGTCCTAGAAGCACAGGCTGTTTATTCCTCAAGCAAAAGGTGTCAGCCATTGTTGTATACAACTAAATATTTTAATAAGTGATGCTTATGTATATTTGCGAGTCATATTTAAAATCCGTATTAGCCTTGGATACAGCCGTCTGAAGGACTACCTTCTTCCATATAAGGCCGTTCACACACTGAGATTAGCAGCTAAGGACTGCTGCAGCCATTCCATCTTTAACGTTTATTTGGGTGTCTCAACTGTGAGATGCCCTCAAACACAGGGTAATTCCACAAGAAGAGTCCAGACAGGTTAGCCTATTTATTGCTAGCTCAGCTAAGTATATTTGAAACTGCAGTAAAACAATTCTTTTGTTTTCTCGCCCAAAAACCTTGGCTCAGTGGAACTTGTGAGATCTATTTTTCTCATTTGCAGGGGTTCCTGTTTCATCACACCTCCTGGATTTTTCATCTTTCAAGGGGAAAGTTTTTTTGTTTTTTTTTAATTATTTAAAATGAAGTAAACAAGCAGAAATGAATAATACACCAAAGACAGTAAAGTGCAAGAATCAAATCTAATTTTATATTTAAATTATACATACATTAGATTTCTGGACGGGATTGTTTCCCTAGGTGTATCTAGTGCAGGCATGAATAAATTTTATTATTATTATTATTGCATGCAGGGTAATATATTTTTTTAACTTCTGTGTGTTTGGTCTATTACCATGTATTTTAATAATAATAAAATAATACATAACAGTGATTAAAATAATCTATAACTTAAGAAGTCGGAAGGAAAAAAAGAAAGAAGGAAAAAAAGGATCAATCTAATATTAATGGAAAATTAATTTAATATTTATTAAATGTAGGCCATATAGAAACTTATAAAACTCAATATCACATGCATGTCTTTAACTACTATATATTTTTTCTGAGGCTATGTTAACATATGCAGTAATTTTAAGACCAAAAAGAACCATGAGAGGACATGATCAAATCATATGAGCCAAAGAGCCCTCAAATTTCTTAAAATGCCAGCACAAGATATCTGATATCCAATGTTTTTATATACAATATATGACAGCCAGTTTGGTGTAGTGATTAAGGCATCAGGCTAGAAACCAGAAGACCATGAGTTATAGTCCCATCTTAGGCACAAAGCCAGCTGGGTAACCTTGGGCCAGTCTCTCTCTCTCACCCCTAGGAAGCAGACAATGGCAAACCACTTCTGAAATCTTGCCAAGAACTGTAGGGACTTGTCCGGGCGATCATCAGGAGTCAACACTGACTCAGAGGAATGCACACACAAAAATGTTTTTTAAACATTCTTTGAGGTATCTATTAAATGTGAAAGAAATGTTTCTAATGAATTAACTTCACTATTAAGTTCTAGGAGGTGCATTGTACAGCTCTTAAAATTTGTTTTCACTTCAAATACAGCATCTCTTAGAGATTCTAGAATTCCAGGTATCACTGAAACTGCTAAAGCAACTAGATCATATTGTTTTGTCCACACATGTTTTAGGTGCTAAGCAGATGATTCTGGCATGTTGGGGTCACAGCATAGCCTCTCAGAATGGTTAAAATAACCATTATGAATCATTGATTTAAGGTATTTATCCATTTCTTGACTCAGGACTTCCAATAAAGCATTTTCTCTTTCAAGGGGAAAAGTGGCTTGTTGGCTTTGCAGTTCCCCTCACAGAAATCACTTGGATCCTTTTTTTTTTTTTTTGCATACGACAAACAAATCCACACAACATACATGGCATGGCAAGGCATCATCAGTGTTTCCTTCTGTGCAAAATGGAGCTGAAGGAATGCTATCCAGGCCTACAGCAATTGAGTCAGGGAGTGACTGCTTGATCCTTGACCTCAGCATTTTGAGGTCAGTAGAAATTAAAACTGTAATGGGTTAATCTTCAATCTCAGATAAATTCTGTCTGCCTGTTGTGGCTGGCCAGAGATCACCTGCAAAGGGTCCCACCTATCAGGAGGTGTAATGGGAGGGGGCTAGATGGCAGGCATTCTCTTAGGAGCTGCTGTGTTGTGGAACAACCTGCCCTCAAGGCACGGATGGTCCCCATTCTTAGGGCCTTCTGGAAAAATGGTCAACATCTGGCTCTTCCCTTGGGGATCAATTGCAGAGCCATTGATAACAGAATTAGTTTCACTGTATTGAGATAGATAGATAGATAGATAGATAGATAGATAGATAGATAGATAGATAGATATTCTTTTATTTTCTTTTCTATTATTTTATTATAGAAACTTGTAAACTACCCGTAATCTAACTGGATTAAGGCTGTGTATAAATTTCATTGTAAATCCCCATGTTCATCTGAAAGCTAGTTATGAAGAGAACCTATTAGCAGAGGAGGGTTTTTGTGTAAAATCGTGTCTTATCACATCTTAAAAGCGACTTTTATTGAGGCAATTAAAGACTTTATATTAAGAGAAGCCACATTTTGGAACTGACATAAACTCATATATAGCTTTATAATCTGGACCCCTATCAGTCAGGATTCAGGCCCGGTTATAGGACAGAAACAGCATTGGTCGCACTTCTAGATGATCTCTGGCGAGAGCGGGATGGGGGGAGTGCATCCATCCTTGCTCTTCTTGACTTCTCGGTGGCATTCGATACCATCGACCATGGTATCCTTTTGGGTCGGCTGCGGGAGTTGGGGTTGGGTGGCACAATGTTGTGCTGGTTCAGCTCCTTTCTCCAAGGCCGAACCCAATCGGTGTTGATAGGGAGCGAGAGGTCCAGCCCCCGGCCCCTTCTTTGTGGGGTGCCACAGGGGTCAGTGCTTTCACCGCTCCTATTTAATATCTACATGAAACCGCTGGGTGAGATCATCCGGCACCATGGGGTGAGGTATCATCAGTATGCTGATGATACCCAACTATACATCTCCATCCCAGGTGCCCTAAGTGATGCTGTGACTGCCCTCTCGCGGTGCCTGGAGGCTGTGGGGGCCTGGATGGGGGACAACAGGCTTCAGCTGAACCCTGGTAAGACGGAGTGGCTGTGGATACGGGGAGCCTCAAGATCTAGGACCTTGTCATCGTTGGTTCTTGACGGGGTTGCACTACCCCAGACAGACCCGGTGCGTAATCTGGGGGTTCTCCTGGACTCACGACTCCTGCTCGAAGAGCAGGTGGCAGTCGTGGCTAGGAGGGCCTTTGCACGACTCCATGTGGTGCGCCAGTTACACCCCTTCCTGGATCAGGGGGACCTCCGCACGGTCACTCATGCCCTGGTCACCTCTGGGTTGGACTACTGTAATGCGCTCTACATGGGGCTACCCTTGAAGAGTATCCGGAAGCTACAGCTGGTGCAGAATGCGGCGGCGCGGACAGTTCTTAATGCCCCTAGGAGGGCACATATAACACCGTTGTTGCGCGAGCTGCATTGGTTACTGGTTTGTTTCCGGGTCCAATTCAAGGTGTTGGTTATTACCTTTAAAGCCCTTTATGGCACAGGACCAGGTTATCTGAGGAACCGCCTCGCCCTGGTCACTTCAGCCCATCCCACTCGGTCCAGCAGAAGGGGCAGGTTGCACACCCCACCAGTCAGGGAATTCCGATTGGTGGGGTCGAGGCAGAGAGCCTTTTCTGCTGTAGCGCCCGCCCTATGGAACATCCTGCCTCCTGAGGTCCGGTGTGCCCCCTCCCTCATGGCCTTCAGGAAAGGTATTAAATCCTGGCTCTGCCAGAAGGCCTGGGGGCCAGAGGGGGGCCCGCACCTGTGGAGATGGCTGGTGGGATGATGGGTTGTCTCCCCCCCCCAGCATCTTACAGGTTTTTTAAGGCCATAAACCAGAGGAGGTTTTTTAGGGTTTTTTAATATGTTTTTAATTATTTATAGTTTTTAGCCATCTCGGTGAGAGCTGTGTTTTTATTGTGAGCTGCCCAGAGTCACCCGTTGGGGGAGATGGGCGGCATACAAGTTAAATAAATAAATAAATAAATAAATAAATAAATAATCAATCCCAAAATGGAAATTATTGTAACTCTTATCTCTTATGATTTTCATTGTGCTATTGCTATTGCTATTCATATTTTACTAGGATTTTAAGAATGATTTATATTTTTTTAAATGACATAGTATATTCAGTCAACTAATCATTGAA
Organism: Liasis olivaceus; assembly: GCA_030867105.1. Lineage (NCBI taxonomy): Eukaryota > Metazoa > Chordata > Lepidosauria > Squamata > Pythonidae > Liasis > Liasis olivaceus. The sequence goes on along the minus strand of CM061350.1, from coordinate 182,087,536 downwards.
ATATTGGAAATTTTAACCTAATTTTATGATGCTTGTAAATTCTCTGTTTATCCACTTTGTGCTCTCTTTTCCTTTTTTGCCTTTTTTGGGGGGGGGAGGGTATGTGTTTATTCTTTTTCTTTTCTTAAAAATGCTGAATAAAAATAACATTTAAAAAACTAACAGATTTTAGAAGAATATTTTTTTTCTACAAAAGACTGACATGGTTTCCCTTCTGGAAACTTTTCATTCTTCTTCTACCTAATTAGGAAAGGGGTAGGAGCTGTATTCTCTCTAGCAGGTTTTGAAGTGCTTAAGCCTACTCATTTCTGTTTTAACATCAAAACATGTTCGCAGAAGGCAAAAGAGGCATCTGTAAAGTGAATGAACATTTTAATAGATGTGACTTTTGCAAGTGTATTTCTAATCCGTTTGAAGTCAGAGATCTACTTAAAGTCTCTTGTAAGAACTACCCTCTCTTTCCGTCCCAGCAATCAAGGGGAGTTGCTTTTTATATGAATTGACCTTTATTGACCGGCCCTCTTTTTAAACTCAAGGAAACCAAATTCCATTTCTTGGAAGACTCCTGTCTTCGATTAAATCCTTCTCAAAGCATCACATTTTCCAAGAAGGTGTTGGCACAATTCAACTAGTCCTTATCCCAGATGGAAATCAAGTCTGGGTATATATAATTAAACACTTTCTTTTCTTGCTAGCCTTCACTCTATAGTTTTTTCTTCCCTGCATTGCCTGTCTCGTCTCAATGTTTAGACTATAATTTACTTGTACAGATTTAGACTTCCATATAGCATTGTGCCCATGATTTTACTAGGTCTAGTTATTAGTATGAGAAATAAAAATAAAACATCTCCCTTTCATAACAAAATCAGGTGGCATGTTTTGATAGAAATGGAGCCAAAGGGGAAGGGGGAGGCAGTAAAGTACAAAAGAGGTATCATTGTGATCAAAGAACCTGCAGAGTTCATAAAAGAACAAAAGCAAGTATTTAGAACAAAAAGTTTAATCTGTGGCATTAAACGAAACCTACAGTGATGAAAATCCCAGAATGCTGTGGGCCAACTGGAAAAGAAAACAAAATGAAAAATGGAGGGATGGGTAAGTGTTCTACTTCGTTTTGGAACCCTGACTTGTATGAAGGAGACCAAAATGGCAGCAGTTTTGTTGCAGCTGCACTTAATGAGTGAATTAAAGCCTCTGATATATTGAATGATAGCATTTACCAGTTTAAGACTAAATCTTCACACTCTTACCTCTACTGTATCCCTTGTTTTCTTTTGCTTCTGCTTTTTGCTTCTGCTTTTAGGGAAATGTCTTTCAAGATGTGTTCCCTGGTTTAAAAAATGGCTTTTCTGGCATGCAACATTCTAGATTGGGAAATTACCTTTGAGTCAGATGTAGACCTAGGAACAAGCTTTATCTTGTCCATGTTCAGAGAAAAGAGATCTGTCATATTTAAAACCTGAAAATTCTTTATCAACAAAACTGGATTTTAATGCTCTTGACCATCAGAATTCCTTTCATGTCCAGATCAGCTAACCCTAGATTAGAAAGATCACAACATGCCTATAACTTTGTGTTTTCATTTCAGATGCTAGCATAGTCATGTAATGTTATAGATAAATGTTCTCTGAATTTATGAAGAGCAGGATTAACTTTATCAGAAGTTATTGCTTCTATTGGAAGTTATTTTAGCTGAACTATGCATTACAAGCCTATATAATCTTCATTGCACTGAACCTTTGGCAGAAAAAAAGTGATTCTGGGCTGCCTGTCTGTTTTCTGTTGGCTAGCAGACATCTTTGTACGGTGCAAAGGATGTGTTAAAGAGGAACATTATATAACTTTAAAGTCTTCTTGAGGAAATAATATGATGAGAGAAAAGCCTGAGTTATTTCACTCAATCTACAGCAGTGTCCCTCCTCTATTATGGAGAGAGAATGTCAGATAAGTGCCTGAATGGCACAAGTTGGAGCCAGAAAAGAAAAGGGAATTGAACTGAGAAAGGAAATATGATGAAATCCCTGAGAATATCCCTCTATCTCACGGGAGGCATGTTATATAGAAACATGCAAAGGAAGTCCTTTAGACCAGTGGCTGGCTGGGGAATTCTGGGAGTTGAAGTCCACACATCTGAAAGTTGCTGAGGTTGAGTAACACCGCTTTAGGTAAAGAAGAGAGATAAAATTGCAGAGTCCTTCTGCTAGCTACTGTAACTGTATGTCTTCTGCCCCTAGCGGTCAATACTTTTACAGGTTCAGAAAGCCAGTGCACAGGAAGTTAAATTCCAACACTTTCTTGCCCACTCTAGTTTATCCCGTTGGATAAAATGGAGGTGGCAAATTACTTTCTTCACCTGCTGAAGCAAAGAGGTGCAACAGCAAAACCTTCTTCCTTCTCCCATTGATTCAGGCTAGCAAAGAGGAGGTACCAGATTGGAACTCAAAGATATTTTAGCTCCAGAAAAGAATAGAAAGAGCAGAAGAGACATGGATCCTCAGTTGCTCAAGATAGGATTGATAGTGTCCTCTGAAGTTTCAGGTTGTGCTTTGTTGTTCACTATCCTGGATAGCCACCTAGTGGCAAAGCTAACTTTTAATAGCTTCCTGTTGAGTCCAGCTCAAAAGCTAACTCAAAGAGGAGGACAAAATAGCATCTCATCAATTAAGTGCTCAGAGTGCATGGAGCAGCCATGCAGTGTTTGCTTTTGAACTTACAAAATCCATAGTTCTCTTCTTCCTGCCTTAATGCCCTTGTCTTCATCTGTGATATGCTCTTGCAGAGCTATTGGAAAAGAAGGTAGAGGGCAATAAAATCCAAAGGATCCTATTTTGATTGATGCTATTAGCTTTGCCTCTCCTCCAACTCACTCCCATGTATGAAGCCTCTGCAAAAATTGATACACAAAGGTTTGGGCAAGGGTCTGACAGGTCATGCAATCTGGGCATTCAGATCCAGCTTGAGGACTGCCGTATGAAACCTGATCAGGTTTTTATGAAATCCAATTCAGCAGGACTTGTTACAGCCTGCAACTTTACTGAATGAACTCCTCCTTCCAATCAAATCGCATTGTGACTGGCATTAAGGGATTAGTTTATCCCCCCAGCCACACTTCAGCTGACTTCATGTTGCTTAGTCAGACCAAATATGGCTCCCTGCTCAGAATCCTTGAGGTGCTGGCTGTGCAGAAGCCTTTCTCTAGCCACGAGGCCCCTTTAGTTCTGTCTTCTTCTTCAGGGGAATCAGCAGGTCCATCTGGAACATGAATGGCTATGATCTGCTTCAGGAAACACCAGGTACTGGGTAATAGGACTTAATTTTGATCGTTCAGCTTGTTTTGGGAAGGCAAAATATTGTTTTCAAACTTTCTTGAAGTTTACCCAAGTGAATCAAGCAAGTGGCTACCTTGTGACCTCACTGAAGCCGAGCGGGGGACAAATAAAAGCTTCCTAGGTCTGAACTGTGAAAGTAAAATCCTTTGTTGGTTAACATCTACATTTCACTTTTCAAGTAGTCCTACTATGTAACACTTAGATGTACTGTATAACTTCAAGGGGGGAGGGTATGTGGACAGTTTCATCCAAGTGGTTAAGGGTTTTCCCCAAAGACCCCTCCTCTAATGAAAGGACAGTGGGTTTGAAATACATTCATAGCTTTAATTTCTTGAAGAGGAGTAAAACATAGCACAGTTTTTGTGAGGATAAGCATTATGGGTTTTTCAACTTGATTAGCAGGAAGTTTTGCAGTGCTAGTTTATTGTCTGCTAATTTCTGAGCAAACATTCTCTGAGAAGCCAATATATCACAATAATCTCTTGCTTGACCTTCAGATTCTTCCAGACACTGAAGGTTCCTGGAAATGTGGAGAAGCAACTCTTCATTTTAACTCTATCCTGCAGAACCTCTCTACCCCGTTCATTCCCAAAATAGCTTAGTGTCTTAAAGGTAATAATCTAAAATACAAATTTAATGAAAGGTGCTAAATGTTCAAATAGGAACATTCTGCAAGGTTGTTTTTTTTAAAAAAAAAAAGCTGTTGAGAAGAACCAAACCCTTATGGGATTAGAATCATATATGCATTCCTATGGCAGCTGTTTTGGACCTGTGCATCAACATCTGTAGGGCAAATATGTATTGGTGTGCACCCAGGCATCTCTAATTTTGAAACATGGTATTAAGGACTATTACTCCCTCCCCCTCCCGCCATTGATATCTGATTCCATATCACTTACTGATTCTTGCTATTGAGATGTTTTGCTATATTGCACAATCTCAAATGCAGGAAAAAGTCCTAAAGCAATAGGGAATATCTCTGTCTGGAGACCCTTTATGAAGGAAATGACACTGCACAATAATACATCCAGGAATCAACTTCTGTTGCTATCGAATGTGAAGATTGGATTCATTGTTAGCATATCCTTCCAATAAGTCAATTTCTGACATTTTGAATAATCACAGGATATAGTCCTATATGGACTATATGCTAAATAACATATGAGAGCTTGCTTAGTTTGAAGTATTCTGGAATGTTTTTTCCTGGGGTGTTAAACTATGTGGAAGAAACATTTTCTTAATGATCTGTAATACAAAAGGGCATCTAATACATCAGAGAAAAATGCTGAAAACTAAACTTCTACCTGGTATGCTAATATCTGACGTAGAAGAAGACTTATTTCCCACATGGGAGTGGAACAGATATAAAACTCTATCAGCTAGTTCAAGTGATTACAACCCCAATTTAGCTATATTGCATGATTAACCTATATATAAATTATTTTTGAGACTGGGAAATCCCTGGATTAGTATTCCCCAATTAATGTCCTTCTGTTGTATTGGACTGTAGCTTCTATTACTCACAACCAGTGTGATATGAGGGGTTATGGAAACTATCGTCTGATGAATCCAGAAGTACCAGATTGTCAACTATATTTTGTTCTCAGCCTTTTTCTCATAACATTTTGGGATTTTGTGGCACAGTCCCATACAAATGACGTTCTCCATTGCAGTTATCTTCATTCAGTTGTAGTTTGGATCTCACCCATGTGACTGCTTGTAATGTAACCCATGTAAAACAAAATTTTAACAATGTAGCAGGCACTAGGGAACACACAGCATCCATCAGATCTATCATACAGAAGTTCCACTGGGCATTTATAATGTTTGCACAAATAGTTGCTTGAAAAAGACAGCTTCTGTATGCATCCACCCTCATGTGCAGAATTCAACTGATAGCAGACCATGGAAAACATTGTTTTCTGAGCATTTGTGAATATGGGCAAAAGCAAAATCCTGTATGGCACAATATCACAGCACATGAAGCATTTTCAGGTGTGATTTACATAATTGTTACAATCCCAAGGATTATGTGAAGAGCCCCTTGCTCTGACCTAATATCTAGAGTTGCTGACCCTAATCTAAAGTTCCCTTAATGGCAATATCAAAGGTGAAGCTTTAGAAGGTGCAGTTTAGTGAAATTTTCCCAGATGAAAATGTGTAGCATCTGTAGTCACTTCTTTCTGTGCAGACAGGAAAAAGATCTTCAGATCTACCACTGAAGATCTGAATGCATTTTTGGATCATTTTTCCACTTCCTTTTTTCCAAAATACTTCTTGCCTTAACTAACAGTCCTCTTTAAATGCAATCTAGGTTCATGCCTCACCAGCTATTTCCCCACCTTAATTAACTTACCCAATATCATCCACCCTCAGCATATTTCCATGAAGCCAGCTTTGGGGACACCAGTTCTGAAAGTTAATCATTGTATTGTTTATCAGTTGATGATTGATTTATAAAAGTTCGTGGTTTCAGCATGCCACCACCCATGATATAGTTCACTGAAATGCTCAGTTAACTTAAATGATGCATTTTATGGTTATAGCATAATTTAATTATTTTATGACAGAACAGGGTATTAGCTTAAGATGCTTGCTAGGAGAATCAAACAGCAGGAAAAAGCAATATTATTTTGTTTAGATGCTGTTTCATTAAAGCAGGCCCAGCAATTTTTAATGACCTGGGTTTATTGCAAGTTGTTTCAATAGCTGTTCTTTATCTGAGTGAAAGTGAAAAGATCTTAATCTAAACATTTTCTTCTAAAACTTAAACTATGTATTTAAAATAAATAAAATTAAAACGTTAATAAAATATGGTTGTATTATTAGAGGAGGGGGCATACTCAGTGCAATATATAAATACATCCTGTTTCTTCTTATTCATTTATATAATGGTTTAAACACACACACCCCTGCTTACTTTGGAACAGGACCAGCAATTTCAGTGAATTCTAAACTGTGCTGTCCTTTTACAGTTAACATAGCAGTTAGTAATGTGTCCATCTCAGTTCCTGTCAGATTTGAATGGGAAATAAGCTATTCTCCAGAAGTGGAACAGACACAGAAATATGGGGACTTGTGGCCATCCCAATATTGTTGATTTAAACTTGTTACAGTCCTAGCTACCATGATCAGTGGTGAAGGATTCTGGGAACATCAGGAAAAATATAGGTTCTCCATTTCTGACATTGTATATAGCTTTGTTGTTACAAAACTATCTGCGTGATATTTTTCTTCTGAAAGTCCTTGAAAGCCTGTCACAACCTTTTCATTTTCTGGCATAGCCTAACCATATCTGTTCATTTTGGAAAGCCCCTAATTCCTTTTCTCTCCACACCCCAGTTTCCCAAATTCTTTTTTCTTTAATATATAAATATAAAATAAACCCCCACTTTATTTAGGGATCCTCTTTGGCATGGATAAAAAATAAAATCAGAATTTAGGCACTCAGTCCTTCTTATCTAGTCTTAGTGATCAATCAGCCTTTATATGTTTCAAAATTGAGGAGGGAAAAAGTTACTTTTAGCTTGAATGTTTGTTAAATTGATTATTAAATATTTTTAAAAGATCAGGAGTTAAAAAAATACAGGTCTCTCTTCTGGACAGTATTTTTTTAAACCCAAAGTTGCAAACTGTAGTGAAAGCCCTGACAGTTAAAGAGGCTTAAATTTGGGTTCAGTATGAAATGCTTTTGTAACTACTTCAAGAAAAAGTGCCAAAGTAAACTGTAATATCAGTGGCTTTCTTGGGCCCTCTATGACCTTAGTTCTTGATGTGGTTGTACTTGCCCAAATAGAACTGGTATATAATGTGAGAGCCCTCCTAGACTTGCTGAATGAGCAATTGGCCGTTGTGGCCAAGAGAGCTTTTCCATAGATACATCTCATGCACCATTTATGCCCTTTCCTGGATCAGAAGTCCCTTCTCACAGTCATGTATGCCTTAGACACATCTTGTCTGGACTACTACAACACAGTCTACATGGGGTTGCTCTTGAAGACCACTTAGAAGGTTCAGATGGTCCAGAATGCAGTGGTCCCAGTAGTTATGAGCACATATCAGTTTGCCCATGTGACACCTCTACTTCACAAGCTGCAGTGATTACTGATTGGCTTCCAGGAGCAATTCAAGAGGTTGGTTATCATCTATAAACCCCTTTATGTTCAGGGCTTGGATAGCTACAGGACCCCCTTTCACCAACTGATTCTCTGTCCTATAAGATCTGGCAGGGTTGGCTTGCTACAAGTCCCAATAACAAAATAATGCCATCCTATGGGACTTGGGAGGCATGTCTGTTCTGTGTCAGAGATAGGACATTTTAATTCTTTTTTGTATTTCCCTGAGGTGGTACCTTGGGTTTTTTTTGTGTGTATTATTACTGGTTTCTGTTTTGCTTGTTTTTATGATGTGTTTTTAATGTTTGTATTTATGTACCTATAACCAGCACTTTCACCCCAAAAGCTGTCCAGGTGGCTTACTTAATAATAAAAACCAAACATTCCATGCCTTCAGGGGCAGATGACAGAAGGGAAAGACACGACACTGAAGGAAAAGAGCCTCTGGCAGCAGTTTCATCATTCCCATTATAATCATGTGAGAAAGGGGGGTTATTCAGAGAATTGCAGATGGCACTTCCTTCCCTAGCATTAGTGGCTCTGTTGTTCTTCCTTACAGAGCAATTGGTCACGATAATTTCTGCAGGGAAGGAGAAGGGTCCTTGGTCCATTTGGTCCTGGCAACATCACATCTTATGGGATAAACAGGAACCTTCTAGAAATCACTGGTCTAGACACCCAAGGCTAGATCAATAGATAGTACTCAGGAAATCAGCACTGGAACAAACAACTGTGTGAGACCGCAGTGACCAGTCATATGATACAAAGGGGGGTTGGGGAGAGAATGGCTAAACATATGAAATCTATGCTCCCTTTTCTAAATTCCTATCTTTACTAAAGGCTATTTTGCTGGACCTTATATTCTTGTACCTGAATGAGGATAGGGATTTTTTAAAAAGTAACTTGGCTGAAGACTTTTTCCCATTTTGTTTTAATGTACCTACCTCTAAATGTTACACAATAAGGCTGTGTGTGCTTTGAAAACTATCTGAAAAAAATTTTTTGGACCTCGCATAAGTGGAAGAAGAGCACTTGTATACTTCTCATTAAGGTAGCCTGAAAAAAAGTTGCCCCTGCTTTAAGGCATCCATTCATTAAAGTTAATTCTATTCTTTTCTTAATAAATAGCAAAAAGATGTTATCCTTATGTGAGGTTGGAAGCATTTCTTACAAACCATTTTCAAAAAGTGCACAGTCCTATTAGACCAGGGGTTCCTACATTTTTTGCCATCACAGATCCCTTTAGTGTAATCTTAATGTACATACTTCCCCTAAAAATCCAAACACCAAAATGAACACAAATGAACAATGAAAACAATACAGTGAAACTTTGGGAAAGGTGGAGTCATTGTACCAATGTACAACTAAAAGGTTCTTCAATCCACCCCTGCACTCTGTCTGCACCTCCCCAAGGGAGGTACACCTCACATTTTGGGAAACCCTGTATTAGACAATATATTATCTGGTTGTTGCAATTTGGTGGTTAAAAGGGGCTTCAAGACAAGGCTTTTATTGACAATCACCCTGCCTCACTCAAGGACTTTTATAGTAGTGCTCTGTGCAGTTCAAAAATATGTTGGAAGAAGAGCTTCTGACCTCACACAAACACAGAACCTCCCTGTTATTCATTAAGGCAGCCACATCTTTTTTCCACTTTCCAGGCGAGCCTTCAAAAAGATGCCACTGTTTTAAGAATTGCATGGAAGCCAAAAGCAAGGCATAGCTCCTTTAATTAGTGCCAGGAAAGTGCTACACATGTGGAATTTTCAAAGCATGCACAGGTGTGTTTTATAGCAATCCAGGTATTGTTTATCCATGTTTTGTACAATCTTCCATTATATTTCTTTCCAGGGAAAATCCATTACAAAGGATAAGACCAAATCACTGTATACTTTTGGATTGGTAGTACAAGGAATTTTTCGCCTGAAAACACCCTAAAAGACTGATTTAAGAATTAAGAAGTCCTTGGTTCAAATTGATTGATTTGATTTGATTTGATTTGATTTGATTTGATTTGATTTGATTTGATTTGATTTCTACGGCCACCCAACTTGCAAAAGCAATTCTCGGTGGCTTATAATTCGATGGAAGTGTAAAAAATGAAAAGCATGAAAAACAAAACACAAGCACCTAGAGCCCAAAAGAATAATAGAATAACAAAATAAAGAGAATAACAGAAAAACAAAATAAAAGGATAACAGAATAATTAAAGACCACTATTGTATAGAACATTCAGAAATCATTCATTCTGGACAGGTTCATTTTTCTATCATACATTTGCCAGGTCAGAGGTACACATCTTTTGCTGCATCAAAGGCTGCATCTGGCTTTTGAGTGGCACGCCAATAACTACGCTCCCCAAAATTGTGGGCAAGCCCAAGACAAAAAAAAATGTTCATTTTATTTCATTTACACTAATTAAAGCCTTAAAAATAGATAATATGATTACTCTTCAGTCATGTATTGAAAAGTTTTCCTGTGTGGTACATGAAAAATTAGTTGGCAATATTTTGAGGTTTCTGGAGATCTCAGACACATGTATTCAAGATGGCCTTCAATCCTTAGCAACTTGTTACCTTTCAGATACCATAGACTGCATCTCCCTTAATCAACAGCATCATGTTGTCTGGGAATGATAGAAGTTGCAATCCAACACATCTGGAGGATAATAGCTTGGAGAAAACCAAGCAATTTCATATTATTAATCTTTTCCCTCTTTCCAGAGAAGTGAGAAATTCAGTTAGTGCTAAAACATTTATTTTCTTTTGAATGAAAGGGAATGTTGGAGAGTAGGTATATATTTTTGATATGCAAGGATTTTTTATTTTTTTTATTATCAGACTTGTATGCCGCCCATCTCCCCCAACGGGTGACTCTGGGCGGCTCACAATAATAAAGGAAAAAACAGTTCAGCTTTAAAAGTTCAGCTTTTAAAACTCTAAAAGCTGAACTTTCTGAGAACAAAATGGTAAATAGTAAATAGCATAAAGGATTAATTTTGAATCAGAGAGCAATAGCTACTCATTTGTCAAGATATTTCATCCTAGTTAATTCCTGATGAAAATGCTATGCTTGTCTTCCTCTCTGTCCAAAATCAGATTCACTCTAGCCGTTTCTAAATGCATCCAGATAAAGCTTTGACTGCCAGCAGTTGTCCTTCCTCACTCACACAATTTTATAATTGACCTCCACTTGTTCTGCAAAAAATCTTCAATTTTTGCTTTCTATAGAAACAAGTAAATAAAACTGGTTAATATCTATACAATATATTTTTATTATCATGGCTATGACCCTATTACCTGGAAATATATCCATCTTAAACTCTGAAGGATATTGCATTTCCAAGGTTGGAGTGAAATTTCAGGACAGTAAGGATCATTAAATCATAATTTTCACTGAAATGCCTTAGCCATTGTATTCTAGTGCCTCCGGATAGTAATAAGCTAAGGTGAAGCAGTTTAGGCATTTTTTCAAGTCTGTATGGATTTTCCTTGATAAATAAAAGCAAGTTATGATGGGAAAAACATAGGAGAATTACGAATGGAGGATGCTATAGTCTGGATATCTCTGTAAAGAAAGCAGGGTAAATAAAAAAACTCTGGGAACAACCAGTGGCTTTCCAAAAGGACAGGATTCCTTAATATTAATCATCCCAGAGTAATCACTGATTGCGCCATCAGTAATTCACAGTATATGATGATCAAATTTGGGATGGCAGGGGATGGTTGATTAACAAGTTTTATTTTTGTATTATTCTTTTACACATTACATCATTCTATCCATTGCAAGTGGCTGTGTGAATTTCTATTAAAACTCTTGATGTCCTGGTAATTTATATCCATGTCAAGTTGGTAATATTGGCTGACTGAGAATTTCCCACAAGCTCCAGCCACCTACTAATTTTTGACCCTTAGCACAAAAATCCTGTTGTGGTTAAGATTAAGGAAACCCTAAGACACTTCCCTCCAACCTGGGTACTCTCCAGATGTATGGATACTCCTGGGTACTCCTGGGTACTCTCCAGATGTATGGATGTGGGGCTATCAGAATTCGCTCTCAGCCATACTCCTCCAGATAACCAATAATGAGAGATGGTCCAGATATCTGGAGGACACCCAGATTAGGGAAAGGTGCCATAAGGAGATGCTGGTTGGCAAATTGTACTATTATCAGAAAGGAATGTGAAGATCCTTGTGCAGTCTTGATAGCTTTGCAACTTTGTCTTAAACAGCTGCAGAGCACAAATGACATTTATGGGGCCGAGTGAAGCAGTTTTGATTTGTTGGGAGTTTTTTAAACATGAAGATGAAGGGAAAGGGGAGGTTTTACTTATTGGCTTCCTATTTACCTTGCAGTTTTATTAAAGCCATGGGAACGCCATGAGCTTTTTTTCCCTATGGGCATCTTCCTTGAATCTTTTGAGAGATCTAACACTATGTGTCTATTAGGGAAATTAAAGTTAAAAAAAAAAATCTGACTTCAGATGTTGCTTTGTAAGAAATTCCTAGCTTTGGGGTTTAGTATTTTTTTAAAATGTTAATCCCAGATGCACGAAACATCCTGTGGAAATGTGGGTCTAGTGACCCTTTCCAAGATTTACCCCACCGTTGCTCTATCACCACTGTTACTTGGAAGCCAATTACAAATATTAAACAGCCTGGCTAGCCTCACAGCAACTCCTAGTTGTCATTCAAAGGGCCAGAAAGTAATGCAGTTTGCAAGCTCTGTGTGACTGGAGGGCCAGATTCATACACCATTTGCATGCCTGACCCCTTTATGAACAGCAGTGTGGATGTTCCCTCTGACATCTATTCCTGCTCCTTCCCTCCCCCCACCAAGTTGGCTAGTAACCCATAAATGTTCTGCATCCTTCTGATTCAGCAGAATTCCACAAGGGTGCTTATTAACACATGGGGGAAGGGGAGAATGGCTCTGTAATTGTTAAGACATGAATTTAGGCAAAAGGCAAATGGGATTTGATGGTGTGGAAAGACAATCCCTATTTACTAAGTCTGACAAAATACAAGCTGGGGAGGGAGGGGGTATCATCTCCATTTGGAAATAGCCAAAAAGCAAATATATCCTCGGGTCATGGAAAAGGGGCAGGAACAAAATATTGACTTTAGAGGGGGAGGGGAAAATCATTCTTTAAAAAACACAGACACACTTTAAACTTAGATGTCTTGGTTCACTGCAGGATCTTAAAGAGCAAACTGGTTGAAAATTTTGCTTGACAGCTTTTGGTGTCATTTCTTGCTGTGGTGAGCAAGTCATGCAGTAAACTATTCTCTGTTAATTTTTTCATCTGAGATAACCTAGCCAAGAAATGATTAGCACAAAAGTAAGTTTGCCCTAATCTAGAGAGAATCGGAAAGGATGAAGAGTGAGAAAGCTGTACTGGAGTTATCTGTTAACTACATCAAGTGCCTCCAATTGGAAGAGTTCGTTCTTACTATCTCTTTGGCTTTCAGTACCCTGCCCCCTTCACATTGTCTTTCTTTTTTTAATCTTAAGGTATGGCCCAAAATGACTACTTCAAGCACAATAGATGTTTTCATCTTTCTCCTTTGAAATAGAGCTCTGAAGTTACTGCAGGCGTCGGGGATCTTCCTACCTGCTTTGTTACTGGCAATCAGAAGGAATCCTCTTCCCGATGGTCACACAAGTAGCCAGAATCCATTCTTTCAAGGTGCAAGAGCAGTTCAGGCCGAGGCGAGCTGATCTACAATCTCCCCAGTAGTTCCAAACATTGAATGTCAGAGCCTGGGAAAAAGTATAACTAAGTTGTCACTTGGAATGGAGTTTGGTCAGTGGTCGGAGATCTATATTCTCAGATAGGTAGGACTTTGTCCACAAACTGGAATTTGAAATTTCAAAGGGGGGGGGGGGAAGCAGAAGGGATGGTTTGAGAGATGATTGTGCTGGCGTGGATTCCCCTAGGACTTTAGTTCTTAATCTTGTAACTCAGGGCTGTGCCCGAACGGGCTTACCTATCTCATGGCCTGGTGAATGGAACAGTCATAGGCTGCTACTCCACGCATACAGTGTTTTGTACATTGAGAATTGCGACAGGACATGCGCTCATCTCTATGAAAAGAAGAGGAAACCCAAATGATTTTAAAGCAAGGGAGGCCTCACGGTAAGCCATGCCCTTAGGCATAGAGAGGTGGCTGGTGGCAGCAAAGGAGGTGTTGGAATGCCTGCACCTCTAAATTCATTTGCCACTTTCAGATGCAGTGGGGGATTCTCTGGACTTGCCTTAAATTACGTCAGGATGAGTCAGCTGCTTCAGTTAGCAAACCCGGATGGATGGCAACTACTTCATTTTGCCTAAAGCATACAGCTTTCAAGACCAGCTTTTACTTGTGTAACACAAAGGTTCCTCAGAGTGATGCATGATGAGATTGCTAGACCATCCACCAACTACCTCTCTCTGTGTTGATTTGAGGTTCCCCAGCAGGGAGTTAGTGGGGAACAGGAGAGATCATGGCAGGTCGCTTTGTTGCCATGGGCCAGGAGGTGGAATGAGACAGGAGTTCCTGCCTAAAGAAAACTGTCTGCTCTGCAGTTCTAGAGTAAACATTGAAAATCTGTCTTTGCAGCTTTTCTTCTGAAGCAGGAGGTGAGCCAATGGTTAATCATCTCAGCTTCCCAGAACCCATGCAAGTCCCATAAGAGTTGTGGAGAAAGGGGCATGTATTATTCCTCCCTCAGTACAGCCCTTGCTTGTACAAGGGATGCTAATATCTTTTCCTCTCTGAGCACTCCTGAGATGTGGAGTTTAGACCTTTAAAGATATTTTTATATTGTATTCTATATCAGAGGATGCAATCGGAATATTCTTTTTTTTAAAAAAAGTACAGCAAATATAAAGACAGGCAAGCTTATCTCTTCACACTCTTACCCTTCCCTATAGAAACAGCTCTCCAATTTCATAACCATTTTGTCTTTTAGACATTTTTATCTAGTGCTTTGAAGACTGTGCACTCATAGTTTTTCAATTTTTCAGGCACATCTTTCCTTCATTTAGAACAAAAGTACAATCAGTTGCAATAACTGGGGAAATATGTTCTCTTCCATAATACTGAAGTAGGAAATTGGCTATTGCTACCACGCCATGCATATCTGCACAGAGCTGCCAAAGGGTTACCTGAAAACAAGTATTCTCTAGGACTTTAATTTCAGCCACCAGCAGTACATCTGAGTCATCTTCAGTAGAGGTGAAAGGGTTTATGATTCATTCTCAGTTTCCAAGCATTTAATCCTTCGGTTCCCCTTAAGAAACTCCCCACCTTACTAGCCTTGTACATGCACCTTTTCATTTCTATTTCTAGTAACTTTAATCCTTTCAGACTTTGTATGAGAGGAAACTATCTTTTTTTTTTTTTTTTTGGCCTTACCTAGTTAGGAGCTTGTTTGAGTTAAGGCTTGTTTTGCTAAACTGAGCAAAACAAGCTGGGTTTATGATATTATACTAGACACTATAGCAAATCCTGTGCGTGTTTAACTTGATGTCTGTACACATTTATCTAATCATAGGGATCAACCTATCCAAGTTTGGATTGGCATGAAAGATCCCTCAATGGGGTTGTTGTTGAGGCTCTTTCTCTACCTTTCTGACCCTCTTATATTCCATTGCTTCTTTCTATCAAGCAAATGAATTATTGGCTCAGCAGGCTCCTAGCTGAAGAGGAAATACCAGGTTATGTTCTTTCAAGGGGTAACCATGATATGTTGAACGGTCACATTTCAGAAGCCTGCTCCATTTCCTCAGAGAAGCTCAAGTTTGAGATGTGCAAGCTAGTGGTCTTCCTCTCAAGTCAACAGTGGACTATCTAGAACAATTAGATTGACAGCCATTAACATGTCACCCAATATGAGTTCCTGGAGAGCAACAGCAGGGAAAATCTATTGCCTTCATGCACATATCCTTTTTATGGGCTTCTAGAGGAATGTAGCTCCTGTGAGAAAAAGGGATATTGTAGATTGGGGAACCTTATGGGTTCATACCAAAGATCTACAGCAGGAGTAGAGAACTTCTGCCTATCCAGATGTTGCTGAATTATAACTTCCAGTATCTCAGCATTGGCCATGCTGGTTTTGCAGCTTGGTGAGAGCTAAAGTTCAGCAACTAGAAGTTTTTCACCATAGATCTAACCTGGGTTATAGTATGCAATGTATGATGATGATGATGATGATGATGGTTGGTCACAGAGTCAGCCAGATGTTTAGATTGGATTTGGCATTTCCATTCACCTATCAAGTCCTTCCCAAGGACTTGGGATAGGCAGATGTTGTTTGATAGTGTTAAAGGTATCATCACAGGATGTAAGCTGTTCCAAGTAAAGCTGCCTTTTGTAATTGACTGATGGTGATTTCGTCAATGCCAATGGTCTTCAAGTGGTACTCCAGATGTTTTCGGATTGTGCCTAAGGCGCCTATTATTATTGGTACTATCCTTGCTTTCTTTTGCCACAGTCGTTCTATTTCTATTTTGCAGGTCTTTGTATTTTGTGATTTTCTCCAGTTGTTTCTCTTCTATCCTGCTGTCTCCAGGTATTGCAATGTCCACTATCCAGACTTTTTTGTCTTTCTTATCAACAGTTGTTAAGTCTGGAGTATTATGTGGCAGGTGCTTGTCTGTCTGAATTCTAAAGTCCCAGAGCACTTCAGCTTCTTCATTTTCTATTACTTTGTCTGTTTTGTGGTCCCACCAATTTTTGCTTGCAGGCAAATGGTACTTCTTGGAGATATTCCAATGCACCATTGTTGCTACTTTGTCATGCTGTTGTTTGTAGTCAGTCTGTGTGATCTTCTTATAGCAGCTAACTAGGTGGTCCAATGTTTCTTCAGCTTTTTTATAAAGGTGGCATTTGCTTTCTGTTGCTGTCTTCTCAATTCTGGCTTTATATGCATTTGTTCTTAAGTCTTGGTCTTGTGCAGCCAGAATTAGCCCCTCTGTCTCTTTCTTCAACTTTTCTGCCCTTAGCCATTGCCAGGTCTTGTTATCTGCTTTGCCTGCTAGTTTTGTTTGTTTGTTTGTACTGGCCATGTAGTACTTTGCCTTGCCATGTTTCTTTTCTATTCTTCATTTGGTCTTTCTTATAGGCCAGTTTGGTTTCTTTGGTATTCAGTAAGCCTTCATGGTGTACTAGCTTCAGTGCATCTTCTTCACTCTCCTTCAGATATTCTTCCAGTGTCCATTTTTCTTCTTCAGCTGTCTGGTGCACTTTTAACATTCCATGCCCACCTATACTACTACTACTACTACTACTACTACTACTATTATTATTATTATTTTATTTCTATCATGCTATTCCAGCAGGTGAACAAAGTGGCTTCCATGGGGATCTCTCTACCCTTTATCCCCACAAGAACAACCCCATGAATTAGGTTGGGCTGAGAGAGATGACTGGCCCAAAGTTACATAGTGAGTTTCCGTGGCTGAGAGTAGACTTGAACCTGGCCCTCTTGGGTTCTCATCTAACATCTTAACTACCATGCCATAAAACCTCTATGTTTGTATGTTGGGGGTGTGGAAAGAGTACTATCGCTTCTGAGGCCACAAGCTGGGATCAGAAGATAGGTGCTTGTTGCTTATACAAGTAGAGGAAATCAAGCCTGGTGGATTGTTATACAGGGATTGTGAAATAGACTAACCACTGACTAAAAGTATTAAGATCAGGTTTGTTGATAAGTTTATTTATGTTCTTTCCATTGGAAGTTCTGTTGTAGAGGATTCTCAGCTAGAGCTTGCTTGCAAAGCAGCTGGGAGACATGATGAAGTAAGAGCAGAGCCAACAGAAAAGCAAACCACCCATATGTCCCAGTGCTGCAGAGAAAATTAAAAAGTCCATCTTTGCTTTATCTCAAATACCTCAAAGAGACAGAGAAATACTGGCCCAGCAGCATCTGTGGAGGGGCAATAGGGTCAGTCTAAGGAAAGTAGTGCTGCAATACAACCCCCAACCCTTTTCTAAGTATGTTGTGACATCACAGACACGCCCCAAAGGGGCAGAGTTTGTGCCGCAACAGTGCTTTCATCCTTCTGATAGAAGTGGGGATACAGAGAGGATCCTGTGGATGCTTCTACACTGGACCAGCTCTGAAAATGTGGTACCATCATGGGGACAGTCAGTTCCGGAGCATGTCCAGGAGTGGTGCAAAGTGGGCGTGCATAGCAATCCTCTACTTGCTCTGGTGACCAGGAGGTGACTTTCAGCCCCATCTGTAAGTGCTGGGTATTAAAAGTAGGAGTGCCTTTCTCAGCACTGTACCTGTATGTATTTGTTAGATTTATATCCTATATTTTGTTCAGGAGTTCAAAGTGACATACATAGTGCTCACTTCTCCCATTTTCCCCCACAACAACTGTATTAGAAAAGCATTAGTAACACAGATGTGAATTAAATGGTGCAGTGTGAGATACCTTCTGTCTCCAGTGCCAGTTCTTAGCACTTAGAAAGATAAGTTGGTATTTCTTTGCCCTCTTCTCCATTTGCAAAAGCAGCTGACTCTTGGTTTCATGGCCACTTCTCACACTTCTAGTATTACACTGTTTCTTCCTTTAACATGTCTTCTTACCTCTATTTTACTCTTCTCTAGTGTTATATAGAGTGGGCTGATTCTGTCTTTCATGTACTCCTTCTTGCTTCTGAACTGCCAATTGAAGGGCCAGAGAGTATCCACTGAGATTTATATTAGACATTAAATCATTTGCTGTTCCTGAAGAACAGTTCAAACTTCCTGCAGAAAATTTAATTTACTATCTGCAGTTTAAATCATAGGGGTTGCAAAAGACAAGATGTTTTCATTATGAAAGGAACAGGCCATAATCATTAATTATTATTGGCTCTTTGGTGCAATTCAGCTGATATTCAAAATGATAACATTGATTTACTGTTATTAATCTGGTTTTACACAACAGAATTTATAGTGTATCATAAAACCCCTCCTCAGTCACAGTAACCAATTCATTGCATAAATGTGGGTCTAAGATCTGTAGAGAAAAGTAGCTGTAGGATAACCCAGAGTTTTACCATTGCAGAGGATAAGTTCATATAACAGAGCCATGTGACTCTTTTTAAGTGTTTAAGGCACGAGGCTAGAAGCTGTGAGTTCTAGTCTCGCTTTAGGCATGAAGCCATCTGGGTGACTTTGGGCCAGTCCTCCTCTCTCAGCCCTAGGAAGGAGACAATGGCAAACCATTTCTGAAAATCTTGCCATGAAAATTGCTGGGACTCATCCGGGCAATTGCTAGGAATCAAGACTGACTCAAATGCAACAACAAAAACTGATTAGCAGCAAACTCATCACATTTGTGTCCCACTCTTCATTTAAGGAGCTAAGTTTCCATGCATGGGCTTATCGTATTTTGTTTTTGCAGCAGACATAAGATAAGGTGGGCTTGAGAGAACATGCTTGCCTAATACCATGAGTGTTGGGGTTGGCAGGAATTTATGCTCAGTTCTCCCTGATCTGGCATTTTAACTACTACAACACATGGCCTTTTTAATTCATTTTTAACATCCTACCATGCCCTTCCTCAATATTATTAAATGTGCATTTCCTTACATCCCACAAAACATGTACTCATATGTTCATTACCATGTATTTCATTCTCCAGTTACTGAAATACTGGGATTTACTACATTTCAGAAAAGTTGTATGTAAGTAGAATATATTTTGCCAGCCAAATAATTACATAAATCAAGTACAAATCCTCATTAGCTGTATTATACTGAAAAGCTGGCAGTAATTACAATGGTTAGTTCTTTGTAAAAGTATGCTCTTGATGTTCTATCTGGTTCAGATGAATTCTTGGAACTAAAAAAAAAAAGAATTCAAGTGTGATTTCATAACCAATATGGGCACTGCATAGCGCAGAGAAAAAGTCTAATTAGTGGCCAATAGGTGAAATTTGGCAAGCAAGTTTAAGAGAATAAAATAGGTTGTAGAGAACAAAGCAAAGCCTTTAAGACCCAGAAGGTTCCAGTTAAATTAATTGGAAGAAGCTTAGCTGGATTGTCCAAAACAGAGATACATTTCTTTAGACAATCAACTTCCTGAACCATAAATTAGTAGATATATATGATTAAGGATAAATTGAGTGATTGGGCATTCTCCCCCTTTCAGGCTTCTATTACCTGCTGTGAGTTTTCTATTTAAGACTGTGGTTCTATAATTCCATTATTTGTTTCAGCTTTATGCTAAACTGGTAAGAGACATGGAGTTAAAACATTTAAAATACTGCCAGCTGGACTACATCACTGCTATGTCCAGCTCTTTAGGGAGAAAACAGTAGAAGGGTAGCAGATGACGTTTACCAAAGACCTGTGGAAAGAGGATGTGTCTGTGTCAGGCCAAAATGACAATAAGTGCCACTTTGATGCCATACATTTATTAGCTATCTAACTTCACCCCCAATATAATAAATGGGGAACTGTAGTTATGGTTTTCGTTGGCTGCTGCTGGCTTAAGCAGGAAAACACATCAGTAGAACTAAGGTCAGCCTAAGACTGCTTCTCTTTCATGGGCTCAGGAGGAAATGAAAGCAATATCATAAGAACATTGCAGAGAAAAGATGTAGCCAGGGCATATTGTACCAAATGCCAGTAGCTAAATACCTTGTGTGAGCAGCAGAAACATAATCAATATTCTTTTGTAGGCTTGGGTGTAGATGTTTTTGCCAACAAATGCAAGTGGCAAAAATTGATTAGAACCTCAAAAAGCACTAGTACCTGGTAGTAACATCCAACTTTTATCAGTCTAGATTGTCACGTTGTGCTTGGCAAACTGAAAAACTATAGGAAAATCCAAGTTAGGCTCTTTTGCTGTCTTCTTTGCAGCTTAGAAATGGTAGTAGGCTCAGAAAGTAGCGCTGGAAGTGTGGCGTTTTAGTTTCTCACTTACACCTTACCTGTGATTCAAACTGTCCCCGAAGAAGCTGCTACCAGCCTAGGGGTGGGAAACTTTTTCTCAACAGAAGTTTTTAATTTTTTTCAGGGAATAAGTCAGTGATGCAAGTGGGCAAATCCATATCATAAATAGTGGGACTGGGATTGATTGATTGATTTACTTTTTTTTTTTTTTTTAAGATGTGTGCCTTTTAACTCTATTTTAGGACTTACACTACCTATTTGTGTTTGCCATCTGAAAATGGTGGGAAGATTGACAATGGGGTTGCAAAATGATGAGGGTGTCTGCGTGATGACTTGGGGTGCTGCAGGATGCCAACCCCTATATAAGTTCTAACTAGAAAAAAAAGAGGGCGGGGGAGAGACCAGACAGCCTCCTGTGTTATACTGCCAAGATTCATAGCAGTTTGTCAGCTTGTACAGGAAAATGATTAAGGAGAAACAGTGGATACCACTGCTCCAAGCTAATCTGAATCTCTTGCAGCTGTTCTTACATCCTAAACAAGAAACTTAAGCTAATTTGGTCATTCTGCATCAGATGTCACCTGGTCCAAATACTGTACTCTTTGAGCTGAGAGGATCACCAAAAAGGTGGGGTTTTGGGATCCACGCACATAGCCAGTGCAGCATTTTGCATTTACGTGCCTGGCACTGAAAGATCTATTGTAGATAAATGCTGTGGAGGGGAGTTGTTGATAATGAAGTCAGAGCCTGTAAAACATGATTTTATAGGGAAGTAAAATGAAAGTCCCACATTGTTCCTGTGTATGACAGTCTGTAAATTACTATTCTGATGACCTTAACCCAACAGAGAAATGACAGGGCGTGGGAGAAGAGAAGAGAGGAAGGGAAAGGATAGATGGAGGGACAGCAGCTCCAGAAGGAAGATGGAAATGGCATTCCTTCTACATTTCAGAACTGATCCTTGCAGCTTGCGCTGTCAATAAAGCAACCCTAACAATTACACCTTAGGTACCACACTGCACTGGAGAAAGCTGCGTGTAGATTGCAGGCTCTTCCATATGCTTTTTCACCTGTCCTGGAGCAGAAATCAGCCACAAGCTGGTGACGAAGCCAGTCATAAACAATCGTCAACAAGGAATAGAGAGAGAGAAAAGCAAAGCAGAAAGAAGCAAGAAGCTGAGCGAAGCAGTGTTCACTAGTGGGTGAGATGATTAACGATTAACCCCCCTTGCCTCTTGCCTCCACCCATTTGGGTAGTATAGGCCTTGAAGGGCAGCAGATTCTTTCAGAGAAATATCTGAAATAAAGGCCAACAGATAGGGGACGCCGGCAAAATCAGTTGGAGAGGTTGAGGGGGCCAATAACCTCTGGCTGTGGAATCACTGCAATCTGGCCCGTGTTTGCAGATGATAATGCGCCTTTCCAAAGCCCTGATAGACATGGAGATGGCAGATTACAGTGCAGCTTTAGATCCTGCATACACGACACTGGAGTTTGAGAACATGCAAGTCTTGGCAATGGGCAGTGGTAAGTCCATTTCAGAGTGTTGTTCTTCTCTGTCAAAGTTGGGATTGGGGACAGGAAGGATTCAGAAGTCCATTTTTTCTGACAGCAGCAACCGCCAGATAGTGTGGAACAAACGTGATTACAGTATGCTTATTTCTTTCTTCCCCCTATAAGGAAAAACCTGGTGGTCATGGAGGTTCTGCTCCCACAGGCGCAAATGTTTTCCGCATAAGATGTTGTTTGTCTGGGACTCTGCTTGGCTTTGACCAGCTGACATTTCACAGGATGATTGTGGTATAGGAATCGAAACCATCTTATAATTTTCTCTCACACTTCACACAAATCTGGCTGTGGAAAACATAGGAAGAAGCCCCAGAAGGAGGCATGGTTGGGAAGTATACAAGGAAAATAAATGAAATTGGGTGATTGTTCCTGTATGAGTAGGTTTTAAAAGGAGCAATGCAACCCTTAACTTTTTCTTGTTCAAGAAATGATTGAGGTCCAAGGGCCCATTAGGAAATGAAATGATTCTTTTGGTAACATTATACTAACGAAAATGTTTCATATTGTCTGTGCCATAATATACCGCAGTTAGAATGAAGCAGAATCAGAGGTCTGCCACTGTGACCCTATGCATTCATATTTGAGAATACGATTCCATAAACATAATAGAATTTAATTCTGAGTGCGCACACAATCCCACACAGGATTGGGAAATATATGATGAAATACGATGATTATGATTATTACTATTATTATTTCCCATAGTAATGCTTATATCTAGTGCAACACCCCCCTATAATATATATTATTATATTACTGCAATGTGTATTATTATCTTGGAGTCATGTAAGTTCATATTATCAATGGGAACAAAGGCTTGCAAAATTCAATCTAGTGATTTTGTGTCTGGGGACACATGTAGACCAGATGCTTCCTGCCTTGCAGATCAAATGTTTAGATACATTCACCATGCTCCACTTCCCAGATTTCTTTGCCAAGGTTGTAAGCAGCCTGGTGAGATGGCTGCAGATAGTTTTGAGAAGTTTTGTAGGAAGGAGTCGATGAGCACAATAGGCTGCACTTCGGCTTCCTTGACTTTCATTTTCCTACAGGAGCTGTTATTTTATTCCATTGCTGAAACTTCTAAAAATTTGTTTTTATTTAAACGAAAAACAACCCTCTTTGGCACATTTACCTCCAGTCTCCAAAATAAAAGACTAACCAATACTGCTAATGTAGTTCTGGAATTCAGAAAATATTTTCTAGAGTCTTAATATGGACACTTTCATGCTTCGTGTCAGATTTTATAAGAAGTTGTCATTACTACTTCCATCATGATTAGGTATAACCTCAGTCTGTTTTCTTGTATTATGCATTTCTTGCATAAAGGCTGTGGTCTTTCCTTTGATCCTTTTCTTTATTTTAGTTGGCATAATACTGCGTATCTTATTGCCTCAATGAGTCTGATAGTTTCAGTGGCATGCATTAAAATTCAGAACTATCTAACATTTGGAAAATAGCATGCTGTGAAATAAAAAATGGGCTCATGTATGACAATTTTTATTCTTCTTAGAGAGATGTATTCTATATTTTCTGGAAATGGTACCTCATTTCCTTACTGTCATGCAACAGGGCTTTAGGACATTTAAAATGGAAAGACAATTGTAGGCCTGTACATAAACATGAAACTCTGGAATTTGTTCTAGGGAGAAGCAAGGGAATTCCCAGCTCTCTCTCAAAACTGCAATTCCCAGCATTCTTTGGAGAATATCTATTGAAGGTTTAGTGATAATATCTGGGCAATGAAAATAGAACCAACCTGGTTAAAATTAGGATAAATGGTAACTTGATCCCGTTCAACCAGTAGTAAAGAAGTATTTTAAATAAATAAAATATATAGATACTGCTGAAAATTAACTCATCCTTCCACTCAATGTTTTATTTGGAATATTGTTCCCAATTCTTCATTCCTATATTTTTGAAGTACTGCTTCTAAGTTAATATTGAAAGGTAATAATAAAGAGAGGTGACTAAAGTGAAAGTGATGTTTCTGAAAGGTAGTGTGTAGAAACTAACTTTCCAAACTAGTAAAGATAGTAATGAATGAGCTTGTATTAAGTTATGTTCTTTTTTTTTTTTTTCCTGCCTTCACCTATGGTCAGACTTTTATAGGTTTTTGTATAGAAGCTTGGATGTAGTATCTAGGGCCACCACAAAGTGTGTATTGATATTTGGGTGTGGCTGCTGCTGACACCTGCTGGAAATTGACCGAAGTGAGGAAGAGTCCTCTCTCTAGATAAATATAGCTTGCGTACACAGGGAGGTACATACTCCATGTTCTTCATTTTGTAAAACTTTAGTAAACTATTAAAGGCTATCTACTGCAGAATCCTATCACAACCTGAATGCATGTGGCTGCTAAAAAGATAAATGCAATTATACATGCATATAATTATAAATTATATATCCACTGAAATATAGTTTTAAAGTCAAAGGAAATAATAGTTCTGCTATTGTCTACATTGGTCACACTCCACTCTGTTCATTTGTGGTTACTGTGTTTTAAGGAGGATTCATAAAACTGCAAAAGGCGAAGTGAAGGGAAGATAGAGATGATCAAATAAAACTAATTCTTTGAGGACAGTGTAAGGAAATTGGGTATCTTTAATCTTGAAAATACAAAGGGGAAGGTGTTGGGATATAATAATCCTTTCCAAGTTCTTGAAGAAATATCATACCAACAGTCATGACTCTTGTCATCCAGGAATCTGGGACACAGAATAGCAGTCTTAAATTACAGAAAGGTACATTCCAGTTAAATGTTAAGAGAAACTTCATCAGAGTAAAAGAGTTCAACAGCGCAGCCAATTACCAAGGCAAATCACTCAGAAGAATTTGCCAGTTGGCTAATGCATACAGATAAATGCATAAATAAGGCAACAACTTTCACAAGAACTAATCACAAAGTACTGATCTCACCAGGGAGAGTCTGCAAAATAGCAATCTATTTGATTTATGATACAATGAACTCTTTATCTTGATCTCTTTCCCTTTACCAGTATCATTTAATTACTTGGTACAATTTGTTGTATAGCTGCTTGGTTACACAGGTGACCAAAGAGATGCCAAGTTGGCTATTATCAAATCCTTATCACAACTCTTTGTTCATTGCTTTCTTCATTTTGCAGCTTCACATTTTTCTATCAGAGCTTCCTTTTTCTGTTGGAAATGTTTGCTGGACAAGTAGGGTCAATTGGCACAGGGAAGGAGTAGCTACTTAACCCTTTTAACTTTTTATAGTGAAATGTTGTGAAAAAGTGTGCAGTAATCAAATGTGCATACTCATCATTGCTAGCAACAGCACCCATTAGACTACACTACTTGCTATTCCAGAAGAGCAGAAGATAACTTTTATTGATAGGTTCCAATGTGGAATCGAGAAGAAAATATGTTTGCAGTGGAAAAGGAAGTTCTGGACTACACACCCAACATATATAGAGAAACAGTCTTCAATGTGCCTTTTTGCATTTTAAATAAAATACAAATAAGTCACTAAGAAGACAATTCCTCACTTTGTTATGTTTGTTTGTAATGTCAATGCCCTTTACTCTTAGAATGCTGGGTTAGTAAGCATCTTGGCCAGCAGCAACCCAAACACAATTGAGAAAATCATGGATTAGTTAATAACATTGATATTGCCGATTATATATGGCATCATTAGTGTAGGAAGCAGATTATTTGGATCCCTAGCACTCAGGGATGGGATACAGCAGAGAAACTGCATCAGTCACGCTTGTGGATTACCTTTGGAGAGACTGGGATTGGGGGAGTGCAATCCTCCTGGTTCTCCTTGATCTCTTGGAGGCTTTCAGTATAATTGACCCTAGTATCTTTCTTTGAGGGACTGGAGTAGAGAGCACTGTTCTGTTTTGCTTCTCCTTCCTGAAGGGTTGGTTCCAGAACATTTGGAAGAGTATAATTAGTACTGATTGTGGTGGCCCAGGCAGTGTTAGGTATATCCCCATATACTCAGTTGGTCCTCCTGCTTTGGAAATCAACCTAGATTCTACCATTGCATTTTATGGGAATAAGCTAAACTGTGGAACAGGAAGTCCCTGTTTAGAGCTTATCTATATTATTAATTTCTTTCTCACCCCCTCTCCTCCACCCATACTATCAAAATACAGTACTGACTCACTTTGCAAGGTTGTTGGAACAGTGTAAGTGAAATGTTTTCATACTCAAAAAGCACTGAATGAATGTGTTATATACACGTGTGACTTTAAGCCTAAAATAAGATCCTTAAGGAAGCTTTCAATATAACAATAAAACATTCTGTTATAGTCTAAATGTCAACTGTAATAACTTCAAAACTAATTAGCATATATATATAATTTAAATTAATTTAAATATAGGTTGGATCTTGGAACTGGAACAGCGTCAGTCACCTTGTTAGATGATTCATGCTGGAAACTGGGCAGAAGGTGCATGTCTCTTAGCTTTGCTATCCACTTAGTTGCTTTCAGCACTGTTGGCCATGCTGTCCTATAGTACTTGGTCAATATGGAATGGGACTTTCCGATGGGTTTAACTTATGAAGTTGTGGTAGGAGACTATTGTTCAATCCCTTGGTATATGCAGTTCCTCAATATTGTGCTTTTTAGTTTTGATATGGAACTACTGAGTGGATCATTTGAAGTTTCAGAGCTGATTCTATGTTAATATCACCCAATTCTGTCTTTCTTTTTCAAATGATGGCAAGGAGATTGTGGAAATGCTAAACAATTATCTGATCACAGTAAAGAACAGCATGGGGGTGAACAAACTGAGGTTCAATCCAAACAAGATAAAGGGCCTATTAGTCAACAAGCAAACCATCCCAGGATTTGGGACCACGCCTCTTCTGGGTAGCAGCCTTTGCATTAACAGACCAAAGTTTAGAACTTGGCACTATCTTTGCTTTTGGAATATAAAGTGGTGGTAGCAATAATCAGGAGTACTTCTGTTGCTAAAGTAACTACATTCCTTTTTGCTCTACATACCTTAATTCAGACCTTAATTATTACTTGTTACATTCAGAACTTAATTATTACTTGTTTAAATTTCTGTTTGGAAATTACAGCTATCGTAAAGTGTGCAGAAGTATTGTCAGTCATGTATTTTACATTCTGTTTAACACTAGGACTGAAATAATTGCATTGGCTTCCACTTTATTTCTAAACATAATTCAAGTGTTGCTTCTTTTCTAAAAATCCCAAATGTCTTGGGAGAAGAGCACATATGAATGACCTCTTTCTCCCATATGAAACTGTATAATTTGCAGTTGAGTTGCATATCCCACTACTTAGAGAGGTGTGGATTTGTACAAAACTACAAGGTAAAATGCTAAGGCACTAAAGAGGAAAAATGCAAACACAAACTTCATTATTCAATACAGATGAATTATGAATAAGCCATGAAGAGCAAACAAATATTTCCTGACACAATATTTGCTGATATAAATAAATATTTGTTAAAATGGGATTCACTATAAAAATATAAATATGCCTGTGGATTTAATCAAAATCCCTACACAAGATAAATAAGAACATCTCATAAATGTGTAGGAATTGCTGTGTATAGAAAGATGAGTTTAGTGAATACTCAAAGCAGAAACCACCCGTAGCAGTAACCATTGTAGGGAGGTTAAGTAAATTCCATCTTCTTTTAGTGACAATGGCATTTTTATTAGTTTATGTTACTCTACTTTAGTGTATTAAAGTTCTCTTTCCTTTTTGTTTCTGTTTTTAACTGATATATTGGTTTTTATCTTGTTAGACGTTCATTTTAATTGTGCACTGCTTTCTGAGCATTGAGCAAAAGGGTTATGCATAAATATCTTAAGAGATTAGTTAACATATTATTTACGATCATATTCAAGACCTAGTTTGAATCCCAACTCTGCCACTCACTTGTTCCCCTATCTACAGCAACAGGGATAATGTACCAACTTACCATACAGGGCTGTTTTAAGGAATAAAGCTAAATGAATGTATAGTAAGCATTTCAAATGATCTGAAGTACTAGATAAATAGTGAGCCATACCACAGAATGATTTTATCAACTCCCTTAATGAGCACATTCCTGTTCATTAAACAGTGTCTACAGCAAATCACTGGTAACCTGTTGCAAGGAGTGAAAACTCCATGTCCTGGTAGCCCTTGAAGATATGTCTGTTTGTCTGTCCACCCATCCATGCACCCTTATTTCAAGACTGAATGGAACGCATGTTCCAGAATGTTTCATCTATACTTGGGGACTGGTTTTTTCCCCCCATTGGAAACTGCCTCTCATGCCTCCGCTTCCATTTCATGCACACAGCAGCCTGGAGAGGAACCCCAAAATGGAGTTTTGGTTGCTTGCAAGTTTGCCTGTATAGCATTGGATTTGCTTATCTGGTGCCATGTTGAAAGGAAGGGCTTTGAAGCTTCTTTGTTTTGATAATAGTTAACAAACTTCACAGGCTGACTGGTGCCATGGTGAAAGGAAGGCTCCTCTGTTTGTTAATAGTATTAAATTGAACCTGCCCCTACAAATGATCCCATAGTCTGTCAGGAAAAATGCTTCTGCAAACAACCAAATGCCCATTAATACAGATGGACAAACTCCTACACCAGTGATGGTGAACCTTTTGGGCTCGGTGTGTCAAAAATTCAGAAAATGCCTAACTTGACTCTGCTGGTGTGTCACCCCTCCCACCTGAACAAAAGAGAAACAATTCTTTACATATTCATTTATTTTAAAAAATACAGTCCAATCATGTGTGGTGCTATGTATTATACAAAGAAACGCCAAATAATTACGAAATGAAATACAAGTGAAACAAATTCCGTTTCTTTGGAAACTCAGACAGGAAGAATAGTTGTTGTTGGGTGTTGGTGAACATTGGTGTGTTCATCAGTTTTACATGCATGTCGTAGGTTCGCCATCACTGTCCTACACTATGTTTTTGGGGCAAGAATTGCTAGAAACACTTTCTTCCCCTCCCTGCTGCTCCTCCTTGTTTCTTGAGAAGAAAGGGATGGTTATTATTTCATGGAGTTTGGAAGCTGAAGTAGTTCTTATATTTGAAGTGGAGTGAGTGAGAGCTGATTGGTTTGTGTTCTCTGTGTTTAGCTATTGGCTAGCTGGGGTTGAACAATGATTGGTTGAAGATGCTGTTTGTGAGCTCCAGATTTACAAGCTGTGCTGACTCAAGGGTATATGGTGACCCTTGGCCACATTGACTGATGGGGCAACCTCTCATCAATGTGAAGGTTTGCATCTTGGAATGATTCAAAAGGAGGGTTGGTGCCCAAAGCCAGTGTCTACTCAGCCTTGGTCTAAAGCATGTTTCCAAGCATATAGATAATACTGGTTTGAATTAATATTTGATTTGCAGATGATGAATACAAAATGAGGAAAATGCAGGTTTGATTTAATATGTATTGGGACAATGTGTTGACACATGGATAAGAGAGCTTCTTAAAGCTTTACTACTACTGTTGGTTGTGCGTGGATGTGCATACCCCTAGTGATTTCTTCCTTCAGTTTGTGTCCTAGTTAGTTCATGATTGCTTCCTGTGTTTCTTGTTGAACAGACACTTCCCCATCTGAAGCCACAAACCTCAATACTTCCAACAACATTGGAGCTAGTGTGTTGTGTGCCATTTGTGGAGATCGTGCTACAGGGAAGCATTACGGAGCATCCAGTTGTGATGGCTGCAAAGGGTTCTTCAGAAGAAGTGTCAGGAAGAACCATATGTATTCCTGCAGGTAAGGAAGGCAGAGTGACCAGAAAGATTTCTAAAGTGATGAGATAAATTGTTAGCATTTAAAGGGTAACAAGGCTCAACTTTGTGAGATGTTCTTTCTTGAATCAAGAACTATATCAAAGAAAAATGAGAGAAAGAAGAACATTTAGCTTGGAGAATAGAAGAAAAAGGAGTTGGGAGCATGATGTCATCCTCCAAAAACATTAAGTGTTGTCCTATAAAAGAAGGCCAAAAGATTGTTTTCTGCTGTTCTAGAGGGTTAATCTACCTACCTTCAGGAGGGTAGATTTTGGTTAGAAGTAAGGAAAAAGTTCATAAATAATAAGAGTAGTTTTGATAACAAAACCAATTAGCAACTAAGAAGTGACTTTCTCCCTTGCTGGACTTCTTATAGAAAAGGCTGAAGAGCCATCTATTATGGAGAGATTTCCTCCATCAAGCATGGGATTGAGCTACAAGGCCCCCACCAACTCTAATTCTGGACATTATGAAATGAAAAGAACATCCCTGGGTCCCATTCTCTGTTGTTGTTGTTTTTTAACATCCTTTTGTTTTCTCTGTGGTCTACCTTTTCACTCAGTCCAGAAGGCCTACAGGAGCATCTTAGGTAGATTTTTAATCTGGCTAAGAAAGATCCCTGTCTGGAAAAAAGCAAGATATAGAAGAGATGTAAGAAAAAAGGAGGATCTTTTCTGACATTTGGTATACAATGTACAATATCAAAAGTCTGCAATTTGTACCTCATTTCGTACTGTATTATTGCAGCAAACATAATTCATTCTGTGTTAAAATTGTAAATTGATTTCTTTTCAACCCATGTCTCTCTCCTTCTCTTTGCAGGTTTAGTAGGCAGTGTGTGGTAGACAAGGACAAAAGGAACCAGTGTCGATATTGTAGGTTAAAGAAATGTTTTCGAGCAGGAATGAAGAAAGAAGGTGAGATCCTTTCAGGAATCACCAAATGAACTTGCTTTTTCATTGTGTGACTATGCTTTTAAGCCTGCTGTATTGATTATCAGATTCTATAGAAAGTAGCTATTTCCCCCCTGCCCCCGAACATCTGACAGGAACTTTGATATATCTGAGAATGAGTATGACATAATAGCTAAGGTATTGGACTGGAGCTGGAAGGATCTAGATTCAAGTCACCGCTTGTTCACAAGTTCACTAGATGACTTTGGACCAGTTTCTCAAGCCAGTCTTTTTGCCAGGTTATTGAGAAGGTAAAATGAGGGAAGTCCCCTATAAATACCGCCATGTGGTCCAAAAGGAAAACCAAACTAGACAGCATGGGAGCAGTACCTAAGTGTGTCTTAAATGATGTATCACAGGTAACAATAGACAGGTAATCTGTTTAATGAGGTAGGTGGATTTATAACCATCACCAGCTCCATTATAATCCCAGCTCTCAAAGCAATTAAGACAATATTGTCATATCATTGGATAAATATGGTTGTTCTGTACTTCAGCTGGAAATTCAAATTTCCCTTTTTCTCTGCCTCTGAGGATGTAGATCAGAGAAGAGAGACTTTTTTCCAGTTTTGCTATCAGACACCATTGTATCACTGGGAGGGACTACCTGGATTCAACACAATTAACAGCTGATAATTAGCTGTTGTTTGCCATCTGAATTATCTGGGAAAAAATAGGAATGTAATATTTGGAGGAAAGATATCATTTGGATTTCCAAAAAGAAATTGATCATTATTATTGCAATTGCGAGTCTAACAAAGTGCTTTGAACTCTTGGAATATAGTATCCAGAGCAAAGGAGGACAATCTTTTTGCACTAAAGATCACATGTAGTGTCAAATCACAAATTGGAAGTTCTCATACACATGTATGTGCACCTAGAAGCACAAAGGTTGTCATTGTTGGGATGGTTGTGATGGATCTTGAGAAGACATTGCTGGAAAAACTCTCCCAGTAATCCTAAACTTGATTCTTTTCCTCTTGATTTCCAATTTAGCTGCATTAAGATTGCTGGGGAGCAAAATTTCACACCTCTCCACCCAAGAGTGCTGGTA
Source organism: Liasis olivaceus (assembly GCA_030867105.1). Taxonomy (NCBI): domain Eukaryota; kingdom Metazoa; phylum Chordata; class Lepidosauria; order Squamata; family Pythonidae; genus Liasis; species Liasis olivaceus. The sequence continues at coordinate 182,055,884 of CM061350.1, read as the reverse complement.
GTAGCAATGACAGCTAGTGGGGCAGGGAAAGGGGTGAGGTGGGGAGTTCTGGGCACATGTAATAAGCCACCATCAACAGAAACAACAAAACTATAAAACTTCAGAGGCTGCAAATAGTCTTCCATTGTTTACCCTTGGTATAAATGCTAAATATGGATGATGATTTAGAACAGAATCAAGGAAGCATTTCATACATAGTTACCTTATAGAATTTGCCGCCAGACCATGTATTTATGGCTACCATTTTAGATTGCTTTAAAGGCAGGCCCGGGAAGAATGCCCACTGTGTGTTTCCTCCAAGATTAAAGGCAGCCTCCCTCTGAATTAGTTATTAGGATGAAAATGGGTGAAAGCTGGGCTCCCATTTTCTGACTTTGAGCATCCCTTAGGTCTCTGGTTAGCTGTTGTGAAACAGGATGTGGGTCTTAATATTCCTTCCTTTATATGGTCAGGCTCTATGTAGCCCAGCCACATTGGATGAAGTGGGTTCTTGTCCACAAAGCTTGTGTGCTAGTGAATGTGCGATCCTTCAAGATGTCACAAAATAGATTATTGTAGTACATGTTTTCTGGGATGAGAATTGAGTTTAGTGGGCAACTGTGCCTTTCCAAATGTGCCTCACTGCTCTTTAGGGCTGGTGGGAACCAGCCATAACTAGGGAGCTGCCCACCTTATGCTACAATAAAACTTTCTGCTTTTAAGTGGCCGTAAGACTTTGGGTGGGCTTTGCTGCATCCAATTAGTATGGCTAATGCTTAGAAGCTGGAGATGCGTGACATTAGTAGCAGAAGAACCCATGGGCACAAGTGTTCCTAAGAATGTGGCTCCAGTTTGCCTGAAGCATAGTGAAATCCTCATATCTGTCCAGAGTGCCTGCTCAACTTGTATTTTCCTGTTAATATTCAATAGAAGTTACATTAGGTCCATGACCAGCTAAATACTGAGTAAACATTTAGAATACATCATGCTGTGACTTAGCTCCGGGGTTCCTGATAACGCACAGGCATAACCTTGAGTCCTCCTATTAATAGTTGCTGACTGCAGGGTTTTCATTTCAGTATAGCCTCATTATAACTCTATTATTGAGCTGATTGGAAAATAAATCTGAGAGGCACTGCTTGTAACAGTAACAATCAGATATCGTTTAAGAGAGATATTCTTGTGATTAGTCCCAGAGAGGAGTGAAAGGTATCTGATTACTAGGGCTGATAACTTAGGTACTTCTTGGACTTGTTAAGGTGATCTCTTCCTGGGCATTAGCAAGTAGCCACAGCCAATCACAAGCCTGATCAGGAAATACTAGAATACATTTTCTCTGGGTGCAAAAAGGAACACCCAAAATGATCAAACTGTTGAAGCACCTATAGTGAAGCACCACTATAACTGAAGACTGAAACGTTTAAATATTTTTTAATGTTAACAAACCCCCAAACAAAAAGAAGATTCAGAGGAGAAATAGTAGAGTTTTTATAATATTTTGTATAGCATAAAGTAAACATTGTTCATTTTTAATTAAAGTACTGCCCTGTTGTATAACAACAAAAACACTCGCCCTAGCTTCTCAGTGCCATAACAGCTTGAGAAACAGGTGGAAGAATTTAGCTTCCTGCACTGCTAAAGTCTCAGCCTCAGTATCATGAATTGGCACCAATCAAGGAAAACAACATTAGTGAAGCGAGAGGGAATCTTCTCCCCTTTGGGTGGTAGGTCAAGAGGTTAAAATGTAAAAAAGTCCATCCCTGGTTATTACAATTGAACTTACTTTCTTGAAAGTGCACAATAGCATAGAGCAGTGTTTCTCAACCTTGGCAACTTTAAGATGTGTGGACCAACTCCCAGGATTCCCCAGCCAGCATGCTGGCTGGGGAATCCTGGGAGTTGAAGTCCACACATCTTAAAGTTGCTAAGGTTGAGAAACACTGACATACAGAATATTCCATATATATATTTAATTAGATATTACCATGTTTCATTTAATTGCCCAGCTCAAATCTTAGTGATAGTTCAGGTCAGCAGCAGCAGCAATGTATGTTCATTACTTTTTTATTGGGTGAAATCCAACTCTGAATAAAATTTCCATTAAGCCAACTTTTGTAATTTCCCCTCCATCCCTCAATTCCCCATGTTTGCTCTGATAGGACTTCCAACCTTCAGGTGGAAATATCGGGGTGCACAAAGGAAAAGAAAATTGCCTCTTTCCCCATACTTATACATTTAATTTTTTCCCATGGGAGAGACACTGCTTGGATTCAAACTTGTGTCTCTCAAATGTAGAATATATTATGAAAAGCAAGAGCAAAATGTTGTTCACATTTCTACTGATAATGTAAATGGGTTAGATATCTTTAATGTTGGGTTTTTATTTCAGCTGTACAAAATGAGCGTGATCGAATCAGTACTCGGCGATCTAGCTATGAAGACAGTAGCCTACCTTCCATTAATGTTTTACTACAAGCAGAAGTCCTTTCACAACAGGTATTTGTTTCTATTTTGGAAAGAATCAGTATAAAAGTGATTAGAACACCCCCATATTCCATTGTTTTTTCAATGTACATCTTAACCTGGAAAGCATGTTTATAAATCTTGAATAGTGCTTTTTCAAGTACACACACACAGGGAAATTTATTTCTGAATAAATATACATACGTTTGCACAGTTAATCTCTACCAGGGAGCTCCCCTTTTGATTAAAGTCTTATCCACTTGTCTTGCTAACATGTGCCACTAACCGTTTTTAATGGACGTGTTCCCATGAAGTTGGCTTCATCTCATTCTCAGCCCACTGCAGAGGAAGCTTAATTTTTTCTTTCACTCTCCCAGTTTCAAAGTAATGCTTTCCCTCTTCTCCCACACAAGATTCATTGGGGACACAATCTATGATGTTCTGTTGATGATGCCGTGATGACAAGGTCAGGGCTAGGATCTGCCAAGCTCCTATTGGCTGCTTTAGGCTCTGGCGGTATGTCCCCTCCCCTCCAATCACTGGGCATTGCCCTCCATGGCCATTTTGTCTTGCGCTGCAGGAGAGACCAGACACCTGGTTCTATGGAGGTAGCTGACTGCATAGTGCCTGATCAGTGCTTTGGAAAGAACACTTTGGAAGAGCACAAGACCTGCTTGTAAAAAGCAGGAATAGAGCTCTGCCTTGGGAGAATATTTGTTCTGTGCTGTATAGGAAGTTGATTTAAACAAGAAAGAGAGTCAGGTCTGCCTGACCTGGTGGATGGATTCAGTTACAGTGGTTTCCACCTGGTTTCTGTCACCAATGAATGTAGTGCAAGCTTTTGAATAAGGGATTTCATGGGCCCATAATTTTTACTTACACAGTATTATTTTTGAGAAGAGTGTTAGAGGAGAGGAGAAAGATCAGGAACTTTCCAGACACACACATACTGCTTTTCTCTAACTTATAGTGATGTTCATTGTTGCAGTGCTTTTAGATAGATAATTTCTGATTATTTCTAATATATATAGCATTTTTTATTTAACAAACTATACATATACAGTTTTATACAGATACATCCAAACCGAGCTTCTTTACAATATCATTTTTTCTACTTCTATACCATTTTGGCTATTCAAAGGGTTACTTCCAGGTACTGCTGGCCATGGCCACTTGCTACCACTTTATCCCATACCCTTCCTCCTACCTGTTAACCCAACTGTTAGCTCACAGGAACAGAAATGGGTCTCAGGGAGAAGCAACAGAGATATCTTCTAACGCTTCTGCTTCTGCAATCCCCTCCTCCATGCCACCAACTTGTCAGCTAGGGTAATTTTGGACCCAGGTTTAGAAATCTTCTGAAAGAGCACTAGATCTGTGTTCAGACCTAGCCTAAGTAACAGGTTGGAGATGTGGAGTGACTTTGCACCTGCAACTTGTCACTCAGGGAACATGAAAGGAGGCCAAACTCTCCATTTTAGGCTTCTGTTCAAATTGCCTAACCCCTATAGATTGAATGATTATATGCCTTCAAGTTGGTGTCAACTCTTAGCAACCACAGAGATAGATTTTATCCATGAAACCTGTCCCAAATTTGGTCCTTCAGGTCTTCCAACGATGTGCCCATCACCACTGTAACTGAATCCATCCACCCTGCTACTGGCTGTTCTCTTCTCTTTCCTTGCACCTTTCCCAGCATTAGAGTCTTCTCCAGAGAACTAGGTCTTCACATAATGTGTCCAAAGTAGGATAATTTGAGCCTGGTCATTTTCTCCAACATCAAATTTCAAAAGTGTCAATATTCTTTCTATCTGGTTCTTCAGAGTCCAACTTTTATTTCCATAGAGTGTCACAGGGAATACCATTGCCTGAACAATTCTGATCTTTGTAATATTGACAGATCACAGGATCTGATCAAGGCCTTCATGGCTGTTCTACTAAGTGCTAGTCTGTGGCATATTTCTTGACTGCTTGTTCCTTTATTGTTGATGGTTGATCCTTAAAAGGCAGAAGCTATCTACCACTTCAATATCTTCATTATCAGTTCTAAGGCTAGTTGTTGTATGGTCTAACCCCATACCACAACACTTTAAGGAGAACAACTGGTGGTTGCCTTTCCTGCCAGCACATGACATCGGGTGGGAGAAGAAATTCAGCTGACAGAATCCAACAATAGCTGTCCTTAATTTGTTCCAGATGGCTTTGTTACTCAGGACACTGCAGTTAGGGCAGAGCAATTTATGCCAGCATACTCTTCTGCAGAATCAAGAATTGGAGGAACGCTCATTAACATGGCTATAAGGAAAAGCCCTAGATCTGTTGTTAATTATGTCATAATGCCATTGCAACCACATTTTACACCACAGTGATAAATGTACTATCAGTTATTCTTTGGGTACAAAATACTGTTCCTTTGCAAACTGAAAAAAATGCACTAGGACTGTAACCTTAAGGGAAGATGCTTAGGTTGTACATAGCTGTAACCAAATGATCTACAGCTATGGATTTACTGCATTAAATGTTAAAAGAAGTCTTGGTAGTAAGAGTACATACTGTTAAAAACTGCATTCTCACCAATCCAAGTCACTCACCCAGGATTGCTATTTATGTTTGTTTAATTGTTTAGGGGGGAATAGATTTGTGCTGCCTTCAAAAAGATTTTGAGGGTTCACACTAAGCATGGCGTCCTTTCATTTTTCTACGAATAATGTTAGATGGAACTTCTCTCCTTGTTTTGCAGATATCATCACCAATTTCAGGGATTAGCGGAGATATCAGAGGGAAAAAGATTGCAAATATTGCAGATGTGTGTGAGTCCATGAAGCAGCAGTTATTAGTGCTTGTGGAATGGGCCAAATACATCCCAGCCTTCTGTGAGCTTCCCCTGGATGATCAAGTGAGCCACTTTTCTGGACTCTTACTTCTAGTTAAACTTTTGCTTCCATATTCCATTTTGAAAATTATTGCACTGTAATCCTTTTGAGCTACCCATCTGGCCAGCAGGCATTGTCTTCCCACTGTGGTTTGCTGATACACACTAATGCTGAATTGGTTAGCAATAATAACAACAGCAGCAACAACAACAATAATAACAACAATATATTCCCCCAACATATAAATGCTTTGAATTTAATGACATTTAGATGAACAGTTACATTCTTATGGTTGTTGTCCTCTGCACTCTTAACTGAGTAGGCTTCCTTGATCCCAGGGACACCTTCGGTCAGAGGTATATCAGACTAGGCTAGGAGTTTATTGACTTTCAGAATGGACCTATTATTAGATATGATTCTGGGTTTCATAAAAGGGCATGGGCATCCTTAGGCACTGGTGCTATGAATGGACATATGTTCATTGAGGCTAACTGAGCAAAGCTACGTGTACTTTCTTCCTTTATCCTAGGGGTAGACAATTTGTGGCTCGCAGGCTATTTGTTACCACTAGTCCCTATTTTGCAGCCCTGAGAGCATCTTGGATCATGGGCAATTTTTGGTAGTGCAGTATTTTGACCTCTCCTTCCAAAACCTATTTTAAAAATTCAGTTCTGCCTACTTGGTGACATCACGATATAAGCTTTGGATGCCAGAATAATTCTTTTCTTTTCTTTTTTACAAATGCAATCCCTGCATTTTTCCCTCTGCCCCTCAAAAAGTTTGCCCTTTGGCCAAAAAGGTTAACAGTATCTTCCAGGTACTTTTCTTGTACATTCCAAGGGGGTGGAAACAAATATTGTTTGAATTCTCCTGTACATTTTCCTTTTTTAAAATCATTAAAATCCCAAAATTGTTCATCTTAAAAATGCTGTCCCTCCAAAATAAAAAAATAATAATAGGACAAGCATGTTACTAGTGTTTCCCAGTTGAGGGGATACTGAGGTTCATCTTCTGACTGTTCTGCAGTCAGAACAGTCTGACTGTTCTGGAGATTCTTGGTGCAGTACATTCTTTCCTGACTGTTCTGGAGATTCTTGGTGCAGTACATTCTTTCCTGGCTCCACTCTCCATGGCTCTGTCTTTATGGTTGGGTGATTGTCACATATCTGAATTCCATAGCAGCAATTATATTGTAAAAACTCCCATATAGACACACACATATTTGACCAATTCATGTATAATGGAACGTTTGCACTTTTCCTCGCTACTATTTTTGTTACAGAGTCGCTTACTCAGTCCCTTATTTTTCTAAGATTCATTTAGTATTAGGATACTAGAATCAGACAAATCCACCATACTCTACTTTGTCTCAAATCTAAAACTGAAGCCTCTGGAAAATAGCACTCTTTTCAGCTATTTCGTTACATGATATTTCTCCATGTTTGTTCAGTGCTTACACATTGGCCCATCCCCATAAAGACAATCTTTCTCAAATCCTCCAGTTAATGTTTAGAGACTGTTTGCTGAAAAGCTGAAGTCCCAGTCGGACATTAAAAAGCATCCATGTCATACTGCATCTTGGTGTTAACCTTTGTTTCTAAAGACTTTTTTTTAAAATAGATGTGAGGCAGGAGATTCAGAACATTCTTGAGGATCATTGAAGGGTATAAAGTGACACAATGCAATCATTAACAACAGACCAAGCAGGATTTTTTTTTAAAAAAAAAAACCTGCCTGTCCCTCACTATAGAAAAAAATTCAAAGTCCCCAGAAAAATTAATTGTATCAGGGCAGAAATGATAAAACTATTCCTAATAGATCTGTATGTGAGTAAGTACTCAATGCTGCACTGGTCAGACCACACCTGAAATACTGGGTCTCCAGTTTTGGTCACCACAGTAGAAGAAGGAGGCTGAGGAACTAGAAAGAGTGCAAAGAGCAACAAAGATGATGAGGAGCTTGGAGGTTAAATCCTATGAAGGTTAAAAGAATTGGATATGTTCAGCCTAAACAAGAAAAAGGGAAACATGATCGCAGTCTTCCAATACATGAAGGATTATCATAAGGAAGTGGTGTAGATTTATTGTTCATAGTGCTTAAAGGTAGGGCAAGAATCAATGGGTGGAAGCTTTACAGAGAGAGAGACCAAAAATCTAAATAAGGAGGACAGTGAGATCTATTAAGCAATGTACCAGCCTGCCTCCTGAAGTTATAGATGCTCCATCACTGGAGCTTTTCAAGCAAAGTTTGGACAGCCATTTGTCTGGGACAGTCTGAGGATTCTTGCCCTGTGTAAGGGATTACACTAAAAGTGCTAAAAGGTCCTTCCAGCCCTATGATCCTATGATTGGTTACAAGCAGCCAAATATGGGGACCAGAGTACTTTTACTTGCTTATTAACTAGGCACAATGCATCCTTAACTAGGAACAGTGCATCCACCTAATACCTTGGCCAATAGTGCTTGCAGAATTCACTGTTCAGGAAAATATGGCACTCAGCAGCATTGGATCTGACATTGTCACTGAAGGCCAAGTAGCTGGATGATGATGATGACGTGCCTTCAAGTCACTGTTGACCCCTGGAGACTGCCTGGACAAGTCCCTGCAGTTTTCTTGGCAAGATTTTCAGAAGGCGTTTGCCATTCCCTCCTTTCTAGGGCTGAGAGAGAGTGACTGGCCCAAGGTCACCCAGTTGGCTTTGTGCTTAAGGAGGGACTAGAACTCCCTGTCTCCCAGTTTCTAGCCTGAAGCCTTACCCACTACACCAAACTGGTTCTCATAGCTGGATAAATACGGCTTTGCAATAGTTATTTACTCTTTGATAATTTCCCATACAGACTACCGCAATATATTATAAGTAGGACTGTCTTTAAAATGATGCAGAGGCTTCAGGTAGTCCCAAAGAAGACAGTCTTACTTATTGTCCCTTACTGGGACTGCTGAGATATCAGGAATTAATTCCTGTTGGTAAGAGCTGTTCAACAATGGAACAAACTGCACCAAGAGTTAGTGGACTCTTCACCTCTGGAGGTGTTTAAACAAAGGCTGGTATGTAAACAATGGACCGGTAGTTGGACTAGATGATTTCCAAGGTTCTACATTCTAGGATTTCTGACTATGTTGCATGATTACTTTGCCATCTGCCCTGGCTGTCAGTCTACTTCCACTCCAGTTCAAAGTGCTGGTATTAATCCATAAAGCTGTAAAGGCTTTAGTACCTGAAGGAGCATATCCACTTATTTTCATTGACCAGGACTCTATCATGCCCACCAGGGACATTTATCCTATGAGGCAAAGCCAGTGGCTATTAGAGAAAGGGCCTTTCTGGTTGTGGTGCCCCATCTCTGAAATGCCCTCCCCAGAGAGTTTTGCTTGGCACTTACATGATGGTAGTTTGGGCTCCAGACATTTAAAGACCCATTTTGGAATTTTAGAACATTAGTGCTTTGTTGCTATTTTATTGTTACTTGTATTCCTGTTTCTGATTTTTATCATGTAAGTTGTGACTTAAATATTTTTTGCTGCCTTATATAATTTTCATATAGTTTTACTTTTCAAAATATGTTATTAACTGATCATTTAGCTCTCAAGAAACTATTTTTAGATTTTTTTTTTTAATGTGGTCACTCTTTTCCCTCACTCCAGCCAGCTGAACTTTGGAAGCATGCATGCTCTGAATAAATAAGAAAGATCTTCATATTCCTCCCCAAAATGTGCCACCTGGCAGAAACACAATTGCCTTGGGGGGTCATGATTACGAGGGCTCAGCTCATACTGTGCTCTCCAATAACATGGTCCTCAAAGGGGAGATGCTTTTCTGTGCTCCTCCTTGGTGGGCACCCCTCAGCTCTTTGCTGTGCCCGCTATGTCTTCCTTTATCAGCTAATAACAATAGAACTTTGTTCCTGCAGGTGGCTTTGCTACGGGCCCATGCAGGGGAACATCTCTTACTGGGGGCAGCCAAACGATCGATGGTGTTCAAAGACATCCTTCTACTAGGTAAAGAGCTTCATTGACCAGGATGCTTCTCCCGTTAAATGTTCAGCAGTTTTTTCAATGTGGTGGGTTTTAAAAAACAAAACAGGCTGGCATTTGTCAGACTTCTTGGAGTGCAATCCTGTATGTTTACTTGGAAATGTCCCACTTGCTAAAAGGGAATTATATCTAGTAAGCGTCTATAGCAGTGTTTCCCAACCTCAGCAACTTCAGGATGTGTGAACTTCAACTCCCAGAATTCCCCAGCCAGCTGGAGTTGAAGTCCAATCTCTTGGAGTTGCTGAGGTTGGGAAACACTGGTCTACAGGGTTGTACCTTTCATTATCTGTTTGCTTTCAGTTATCTGTTTTAATGAGGTTAGAGGCAGGCAATGATTTTAAGAGAATAAAATGTGCATTGAGAGAGGTATTACTTCCTGTTCCCTTGTCCTGCTGTCATCTCTGACTTTACAGTTTCTGAAGCAAGAGATCTGCTTGTTTACAGAAGTGAAAGAAGGCTATCTCTGTGTGATGTTGATTCCTCTTCTCTGGCCTCTGCTCTTTAAAAACGACAGCCTATGCTCTCTTTCCAGCTTGACATCTATTTGTATGCAACTGGTCTTCCTCAGTGTGATAGGAGATCCAGACAATGTTGTCTTTAGCTTTTAATCCTTTTGGTTTTTCCTGGTATTTCTTCTAATGAGAAGGCGGATTGATTGAACAATTTCTTTAGATTGCTAATATGCAACTAGGAGCTGTCTTATCTCAGAGCTTCAGCATTTAAAAATTGTTTCGTGGTAGAATTAAGAACTTGAAAAACCGTTTTCTTCAGGAGAGCCATTTATTGACCAGAAAAGTTTGATGTGTAACAAATAACATAACACAAATATCCTTAAGCTCTAGTTTACAATGATACTGACATTTCAACAGAAGAGTTCTACTACAAGGACCTTATTAGTAATATAAAAAATGTAATTTGCTACACTTATCTAATTACAGTGGTTTTGTTAGAGAGGAATTAATCACTTGTTTGTGTGGTTGGTTTTTTTGATTTTAAATAGCTAGCATAAGAATAAGAAAATATTTCCATTATCTTAAAACATCGAACTGGCACTGATTTTTAGGTGGAAAGAAAAAAGATCAGTTGTTATATTGATGGACAGCAAACTATATAATGAATGTTCTGTAAGCCAAAGAATGAAGAAATTTGATTGAATTAGAGTTTAAATAACCCCATTTTCCTGCAGGAAATGACCACATAATCCCCCGAAACTGCCCAGAATTGCTGGAAATCAGCCGCGTAGCTGTGCGAATTCTAGATGAGCTGGTGTTAACGTTTCAAGAGCTGCAGATTGATGATAATGAATATGCTTGTCTGAAAGCCATTATCTTCTTTGATCCAGGTAGATGATGATTTTTGAGTAATTAGAAAAGGAATCTAAGGATACTTCCTTTAAAACTGTAGTCCCATAGGATTACTGAGGAATTAATAGCTTCAAATCATTAATGCTATTGTGCTATTTTATTCAGCAATACCTTTCTCCATGGTCAAAGTTCTTCTAGTTCAGCAGTTCTCAAAGTATGGTCCCTGAGACCACTTCAGGGGATCCATGAAGTCAAATAAATAAATTTTTTAAAAATTCTCAGTTTTACTTTCTAATACAGTAAATATCAGTGAGAATAACCCACATAAACCATAGCTCTGTGGTGTCCTTATTCATTTTTAAGAATGTACAGAGGTCCTGAGACCAAAATGTTTGAGAACTGCTGTTCTAGATCAATCTGACCAATCTGGGGCCCTCCAGGTTTGTTGGATTTCAGTTCCTATAACCCTTTACACATTGGTTTGGTCATACTGGGCATGAGAGCGAGGGAACTGAAGTTCCTGCCCAAGGATGAAGGCCCTCAGGTTGGGCAAGATTGTGTTATAATGAACATTCATAAGTAAGGATAATTCGGGAAGTATTTTCCCAAACAGCAACCTGGGAGTTGAGCAACCAAAAGCTTATTATGTGGTCTTTGAATAAAGCATTTTAATTGTCTTAGCATCAGTTTCTGGCTTCACAGGTGAGGGCTTTCCTTTCAGTTGTTTCCTTTCATTATAGCCAAGTAGCACTCCTGCAGTATAATAAGTAACAGTAACTGTGAGAGGAAAACAGTATAGTACAGGTAGTCCTCACTTAGCGACTGCATTTGGGACCAGCAACTGTGTTGCTAAGCGACGTGGTCATAAAGTGAAATGTCACATGACCATGCCCGACTTACAATGTTAATTTGTCAGTTCTGGCTGCGATCGTTAAGTAAATCACCAGGGGTCATTTAGTGTGATGTCACATGACCATGACTTGCCACTTCCTGTTGGCTTCCCCATTGACTTTGTTGGAAACCAGCTATGAAGGTTGCAAATGGTGATCACGTGACCATGGGGATGCTGTTATGGCCGCAACTTCAACAACCGGTTGCAAGTCTCCTTTTTCAGCACCATCATAACTTTGAATGGTTGCTGAACAAGTGGTCGGTAAGCGAAGACTACCTGTAATTAAAGTCTCTCACCTTCCACAGGAATAGAAACTCAGACAGAGACAATCAAGAAGTCTATTGAAAGGACAGTTAATAAGCATTTCATTGCTGACTTCCCTGTCCATGATCAGTAACAAGTAATATGCCTCAGTAGCACCTTGTATTAATCACACTGCACACTTGCATACTATTTCTTTTTAATTGCCACAGATCAGGTCTGGAAAAATGTGGGAGGAAATATAGAGAACACTGAACTGGCATACTGATGCCAGGATGCTCTGTGAGAGAGAGAAAAAAAGATTGCAATTCCAAATAAAATCTCTACTGAGGCAGTAATCCTGTTTTACAGCTTCATCCAAACTTAATCAACCTATTCTGCATAGGTTCCATTCTGCCAGCCCCCAATAAATTAAAAAGAAATGACAGGTGCAAAGAAAAACATAATTCATAGTTGATGTAGATTTTATCCCATCCCCAGCACAGTCATATGATCAGGCTGTTATAGAAGACCCAAGAATCATTTCTTCAGTGTTGTGTTTGGTGGTGCTGTTTCATCAACCAGAGTTGTTCATGAAAGTTGTTTCATAAACTATAGTGCCCCTGTATTAATTTATATCTACCTTTATACCTGGGAAGGCAAACTCATTGGGGTCCAGCTCCCCCACTCCTCACAATTGTCTGTGCCCAGTTGGAGCTGATGGCCATTAGAGACAAAGGCCATGTGAGGGGCCACAGTTCCCCACCCCCACCTTATGTAATCTGGGCTCATGTGAAACATGCACAAAGGCAAAATAATGGGAATAATGCAGACACAGCCTTTTCAGTATCTAGCTCAGTGGCAAAATGCATGTAGAAGTCCCAGACTCAATCCCTTTCAGCACCAAGTGTGCTAGGGAAACTCCTGCCAGAAACTTTGGATTGCTGGTTCCAATCAGGGTCAGCAATATTGGGCTAGATGGATCAGTGACATAGCTCACTAGCTAGTAACTTTCCTTTTAAAGAACAACATTCTACAAGAAGCTACCCCAAATCACCTGAAACAGTACCACTCACTCTTTTCAATACATCTGTCCTTGAAAATTGGCATAATATATAATATCTCACCTTTTATTCCAGATGCTAAAGGCCTAAGTGACCCAATCAAGATCAAACGAATGCGATATCAAGTCCAGGTCAGCCTGGAGGACTACATCAATGACCGACAGTATGACTCACGAGGACGCTTTGGAGAGCTGTTGCTTCTCTTGCCCACCCTCCAGAGCATCACATGGCAGATGATTGAGCAAATCCAATTTGTTAAGCTGTTTGGCATGGCCAAAATTGACAACTTGTTGCAAGAGATGCTGCTTGGAGGTGAATATTGTTGCAGAAACTTTCCTGCCATTGGGCATCAGGACTCTTGCCCCTAGAATGAAAAACAAGTGCAGAACGTACTATGAATCTCACTTCAGTTGGAAGAAAAAGAAACATAAAATTTCTTGAGACTAATTTTCTTCCCAAAGCAAGATTTCAGTTAGTCCTTTGTTTTTATTTAGTGGCCATACTTTGCAGTTTGTGTACAGTAAAAAGATTATTGTTTTATGAGAAGGAATACTTTTTTCATACTGTTTCCACAGTTTCAGTTGCCTGCTTGAAAAGATGACATATTGAGAGATACTTACTCAACAGACTTCAGACTCTCTGTCAGACAATGAACATTTTGGCTTGCCCAGTTTCATTAATAACAGGGAACCTGTGCCTGTAGCTCAGCCAAGAACATGCTAGAGTCCAGACCAACCTTTGCTCAACTGGCACCTTCCAGGTGTATTGGAATTACACACTGTGAGGTAGTGTCAGGTTCTTTACAGCAAAGAATTTGGTAAAATAAGTGTCTTCAGCCTCTACAAAGCAGCTGAAGAACAGCTAAGAGAGGATATTACTTGAAGCAGAGAAATTGTGGGTCACAGCTAATTGTAGGGGAGAACTGCACATCTCTTATTCTTTTCCAGATATACACAGAGGCTGTAGCCCAGTTTTCCACCAAATTCTAAGTTACCCAGGATACATACTTAGATTGCATGCTGTAAACATAAACTATTGTATATCTTTTTTCCACCAAGATATAATTGATTTTGTAAAATGGAATACAGGCACTAGTATTTGATTAGCTGGGATTAATGAATTTGGATCCTTCCAAAATGCATTGGTGATTTGGGCTTCACATGTCCATGCTTCCACTATTAATCAACAGAATAATTTAAGTGTAGCCTGGGAAGCCAGGATGTAAAACCTGATCTATTCCCTGTCCTCAAAATGGTTATTGACACTGAGATCATTTCAAAGATTAGAATGGAATATAATTTTCTGCACTGAATATTGTGTAATACTTAGATTCCTATTAATCATTTTAGGGTCATCAAGCGACACACCTCATGCTCACCATCATCCTCTGCATCCCCACCTTATCCAAGAGAATTTGGGAACAAATGTCATTGTGGCCAACACAATGCCTCCTCAGATCCACAATGGACAATTGTGTGAGTATTCATGCTTAAAAGATTCATCTGTCTAGGAATGCTGTGTTTGTTCTCAACTACAGTAAACCGCCTTTCAGCAAAATGATATCTCCCAGTTATGTTCAATTTCTATAGACCATGTTGTTGTTGTTGTTGTTGTTGTTGTTGAGTCATTAAGTCGTGTCTGACTCTTCGTGACCCCATGAACCATATCACGCCAGGCCTTTCTGTCCTTCACTGCCTCCCTGAGTTTGCTCAGTTTCATGCTCATTGCTTCAGAGGTGCTATTTAACCATCTCATCCTCTGCCGCCCTCTTCTCCTTTTGCCTTCAATCTTTCCCAGCATCAGGGTCTTTTCCAAAGAGTCCTCTCTTCGCATTAGGTGACCAAAGTATCTGAGCTTGAACTTCATTATTAATCCTTCCAATGAGCAATCAGGATTGATTTCCTTTAAGATTGACTGGTTTGACCTCCTAGCAGTCCAGGGGACTCTTAAGAGTCTTCTCCAGCACCACAGTTCAAAGGAATCAATTCTTCGGTGCTCAGCCTTCTTTATGGTCCAGCTCTCACAGCCATACATTACTACTGGAAAAACCATAGCTTTGATTATGCGGATCTTTGTCGGCAAGGTGATGTCTCTGCTTTTTAATATGCTGTCTAGGTTTGCCATAGCTTTCCTCCCAAGGAGCAAGTGTCTTTTAATTTCATGGCTGCAGTCTCTGTCTGCAGTGATCTTGGAACCCAAATAAATGAAGTCTGTTACTGCTTCCATTTCTACCCCTTCTATTTGTCAGGAATTGATGAGTTCAGATGCCATGATCTTAGTTTTTATAATGTTGAGTTTCAAACCAGCTTTCGCGCTGTCCTCTTTCTATAGACCATAGTGAATGATAATTGTGGGAAATGAAATCCAACATTTCTGGAAGACATCATCTTGAAGAAAGCTACACTATCTAGTAGCAGCTCTCCATAGATACTAAAGAGCGTCAGATGTATTATTTTATTATTTATTTGAGGGCAATATTCTACTGCAGTGTCCATAAGAAAAGTACTCACAGATCTTCTTCCACTTCCTTATCATGTGAGGAGGCTATACCTGGTAGCCTTGCCCTGGTGACCAATATGCCCACCATTTATGCCTCTGTAAAGTTAAGGGAGGTGCAAGAACCATTAAGAGGGCTGAAGCATTCTATAAATCCTGGAAAACAAGATAATATTTGGAAGTGGCTCAGGCAAATGCCCCCCTGATTCACTGGGTATAAGGAGGAGGAGAGGTACAGCACAATCAGTGTAGTTCTAGTCTGCCTGTGGAGTTGATTTTCCTGTCTGGTTTACCTAGTGGGGCTGAAAGCCTATTGGCTGCATATTTGGCTGCAGTGAGAATTAGACCTCCAAGTAAAAAGTTTTTCTTGGTAAAGAATATTCCTGGTTGAGTGAAGAAGAGTATCTGTAAGCTTGGGTAATGAACATTTGGGGAATTGGAATCCCTCATGATGCAGATTTTGTGGGGGATCTTTTTAAAGTTTCTGTTTGAGGTTATTTAGAACTATTCTCAGCCTGTCTAACTTTGAGTTGGCATTGTAGGCATCTCCCTACTTTGGCTGTTTCCCTGCTTCTTTTATTTTCCCTTCTCTACTTTGCCCAACCCATTTTCTACTGTGAGTCAGCCATCAGAAAGTATTATAAACTGGCAGATGTAACATCCCTCATCCTTATCCTTCCAGCTGACATATTTTGTAATCAGGATTGAATTTAAACCAGTAAAAGTATGCATGGTTTTCAAGTTTGCTAAACCAAACTCAGCCAAACTACAGTGTACTGTAGCATGATAAGAGTCAGTGTGAAGTAGTTGTTGAAGTGCTGGACTATGACTGAAGTCTACTTTAGCCATTTAATTTCAGTGGGTAACTCTAAGCTAGCACTCTCTCTCTCAGCTCAACCTACTTCACAAATAAGGAGGGAATACTATATATGTTGCTTGAGCTCCTGGAGGACAGGTGAGGTATAAATCTAACAAATAAATAAATATAAAAATAGCTGGCAATGAGGCCATTTTGTACTCATAGACATTATCTGGCCACATTGGTTGTGGCTGATGGTAGTCAGAGTCCAAACAAGGTGAATGGCCACAGACTCTTGGCCCCTGCTTGCAATGTAGTTTTTAGCACTCACTATGAAGACTACATTTTGCAGTAATAAATTCATGAGCTTTAGTGGTATTATTCTATATTCATTCTGCCTAGTAGACATTGTACTTTGGCATAGCAAACATATCTGAAAGCCAAAACCTATGCAGCTTGTAGCATATCTTGTAGGAAATTACCCTAGTGCACCAAATAAAATTATTTTCCAGCTTTGCTGATCAAAAGACTCTGAGGGTACTTTAATTCTGCCCTCAGCTAAACCAGAGGCCAGTCTAGTTCATCCTTGCCAGAGACAAAATTAGGAACACCCAAACTAAGATGATCAGCCATTAATCTTTGTCAAAAATGTTAGGTGTAAGGAGGCTTCACCAATGCTACCTCTCCTAACATATTTAATCTGCAGTTTCCATCTACTGTAGATGGCTGAAATACCAGATTAATTTCTGGGCTTTTCTGCTTCTTGCAATATCTTGTTTGATGAATAATCCTGAAGAACCTGAAAGCTTGCACACATGTTCATCTCATTTTCATTGTAATAAAGTTATTGTCATATTATGTACAGTATGTTAGATTTTTCCCACATGGTACATTGTAGAATGTACTTCTGAATTAACGTACATAGGATTATATATGAAAAATATTTGTGCCTTGACCAAGTCTGTCCAATGGTTTATTTTGTAACAAAGTCTTTCTTCCCATAGCCACTCCGGAAACTCCCCAGCCTTCTCCCCCAGCTGGCTCTGGAGCTGAACAATACAAACTTCTTCCGGGGGCCATCGCAACTGTAGCCAAACAGCCCAGTTCAGTCCCTCAGCCCACCATCACAAAGCAAGAGGTCATTTAGCATCCAGCTGAATGAGGAATCAATGACTCATAGACCATGATATGGAGAAAAAAAACTCTCTCATCCTCATCTCAATCACTCTGGAGGTGGAACATTCATGGGGATTTCCCAGGGCAAAAATGTGTTATTTTCTTATTTGGAAATTACATGGGGGAAAATAAGAAGTGATCTTCACATGCGGCTGTACCTGAGTGCTGTGGAACTTACAGACTAGCCTCAATGGAAGCCTCATCCTTCCCAAAGAGAGCCAGATGTCAAACTTTAGATCTGTTGGTGACTATTTCAAAAATTGCACTGACTTGCCTGTTTTGTCACTGCCACTACTTTTTTCCCCCTCTTTCTCTACAAATCTGCTTTTTTTAAAGGAGGCAGCCAACTGAATGGTAGAGAGAAATCAAGCCACATTCACTGGAGCATCTCTAAACAGTTCTTTCTGTGACGTTATGGAGTTACACATTTCCAGACAGGCTTGATCCTTACAGGAAAACGACAAAGATGCAGAGACTCTGAACTTCTTGTAGCTGAAGCACAGCATTGTTACTGCCTGCTCCAATGCCTTGGGGAAATACTACAAGTAAAGTCTAGGCTCATATGCTTCCACTATCTCTAGCGGTCTATAACACTGAATGATGAAAGTCTGCTCTCTTCAAGCACAGTTGTTGTATACTAATATTTTGTCCATCTGGTAGATTAGTGGTTTCTGTGAGGAGGCACCCTCATGCTGAACAAAGTATTGCCTTGCTGCATCTAGTTTAGCATTCTTTCCCTCTAACACTGTACTGTATCTTCTTTGCTAACTTCAGGATCTATCACTCAAGCCTACTGCCTCTGCATATGAAGATTTTGTGACTAATAGACATTGACAGATCATTCCTTCAGCCTTGTCTGATGGTTTTTAAGAGCACAGGATTTGCCCTTTGCTAGGAGGGGAAAGAGGGAGGGCATGCCTCTGTGTCAAAGTGCTCTGTTGAACCTGGGGCTCCCTGTTCTCTGTCCAAGAGAGAATTCCATTCAGTTCTATTCAAGAAAGCAATGGATCCAAACGGAATTTAGTGATGATCGAAATGTATGTTTTGGTGAATGTCCTATCAAATGAGCAAATGGCTTTCTCCCCCTTCCTATTCACAATGATGTTGCAAACTGAGGGGACAATAATGAGATGCCAATAAACCTGCCCCTGATCTCAGCACTGCCAAACAGGTTGGTCTCTATATGGACCAACCGCACTTCTTCACCAGAATTTGCAGTTTACAGAAAGGGCTCTGTATATGATCCTAAGGCTATACTTGGATTGCTATGACATTTACCTGAAGTTTTCTTATAGCTGACAGCTGCCACAGGAGGCAGACAGAAACAGACCCTGCAATGATTTCTTCTTCAGTTATCAACATTTAACAAGCCAGAATTTGACATTTAGGAGTTAAATCAAAGAAGTTGAAAAAGAACTAAAAGTCACTCAGACAATTAGGGCCCCATGGTTTGCTTCAGTTTATCTTAGGATAGTAGTAGTCAGATTATTCTCTCTGATGAACAGCCATTTCAGTTTCTTAGAAAAATGTAGGCTTAACTCACAGGACAATTTTAAAGATGCCATAAGGTGATTCCACCACCCTCCTCAGTATTTACCTGGTAACATTGGACTGGGGATTGATTCAGACTTGCAGAATATGATTGTATTTTTAACTACTGTACTACCCTGAGATCCACCAGTTGAAGCCTGATTCCAAACATATACCCTTAGAATTAAAGAATTCTGAGCCCCCAAGTTGTTTTGAGTACCAATATCAACCTGTGCTCAGGTTTTTTTTATACAAGGTTACTCCAATCCATTTTACCAACTTGATTTCCTCCAAATATATTGGGACTGCAACTCCCAGAATTCCTAGTCAGCCTTCTAGGAGTTGCCATCCCAACATATCTGGAGGGCATCAAGTTGGGGAAGGCACTCCGAAGCTTTCTTCATTTTAGCAATATAATGGGAGGGGGTTGTTTGGAATGTGTTTTGTTTCTTGTGCTCAAGACTGTTTTGACTCCTGGCGACTGCCTGGACAAGTCCCTGCAGTTTTCTTGGCAAGATTTTTTGGAAGTGGTTTTCCCTTGCCTCCTTCCTAGGGCTGAGAAAAAGTGACTGGTCCAAGGTCACTAAGGTGGGACTAGAAACACAGTCTCCCAGTTTCTAGCCTAATGCCTTAACCACTATGCCAAACTGGCTTTGGAAGTTACTATTGTTAAACATTTGAGAGCCTGAAATACTGCAGATTCCTTATTCTGAACAGCATACTGGGATTAAGCAGATTCTGACCATACCTCATTGAGCCTGTCATCCCATGTGAGTTGAGAATTCATTCCATGCTTTCCTGATGTGCAATACTGGGTTGCTTTGTAAGGCATCAGAATAATGGTATATTGAATCAGCTTTCCCTTCTGACTAGTGTCAGCTATCTTGAGTTTGAGGAAGTATTTCCCAGTTCTGCTACCCTTAAAACATCTAGACCCAGATCCTTCTGCATGTAAAGTACATGCTTAGGTACTAAGGTGTTGCCAAAGGTAAACATCTTCTTAGAGCTGAGTGTGATTCCTGGTGACTTCATGAACATATCCATCTACAGTAGTTCCCTTTTTTTTTAACTCCCCAAATCTAGCCTACAGCCCTAGTACTGCCTGGTGTGCTCCATTCAAACACTGATCAAGCCCACTCTGCTTAACTTTTCAAGATCAGCCGAGGTTGGCTAGGGGATGCTAAAGGTAGACCTCCTCCTTTATTTCAACTGTATGGAAATTTGCTTACAATTCTAGTATGTTTCTTGAAGAATCATATAACTCCTCAGAATTGTTGGAAAGACATTGGTGGCTTTAGAGAACATGGTAGTAACCTGTGGCATTCTAGTTCTTGCTTTTAAAAAGTAGAAGGATAGTTTGTAGAAATACTTGTTTACAATGAACACAAATTTTGTGGAGTCATCTCTTTGTCAGCATATAAAGGACATCTGAAGTAATCCCTGCCAAAAAGGGCTCAAGGCAGATTGTTACTGGAAACAAGCCAATTTACTGCTAATTGACCATCATTTATAGGCTGCTACTTAGGATCTAGTCCTTTTATGACAGATGCAAAAATAAGCACCCTGCCAGCACACAGTCAGTGTCTCTAAGTATTGTAATTTTGCCAAACATGACCCTATTATGCTATGTAATTTATTATAATGATGGGCTGAATAATTTTTCTTTAAATTATTGTGTAAATAATATTGATTCCATGAAATCACAATATTTTATATGAACAATGTAAATTACAGGACTGCTTCTCCAACTGCACCAATGTTTTATGTATCAAGGTTGGAGGAAGTTATTTTGGATGTAGATTTACTACATGCCATCTTCTAGTACAGTATATTAATTTTTGTTGACTACTGCCTTCCAATGGAAACAGACCTGTATTTCTTTATTCATGTTTTAAAAAAATAAATACAAAAATCTTTTCTAACCATTCACAGACAGAAGTTATTTCTAAGATGAAAGCAGATCAATTCATGTTAAATCCAGGGATTTTAGTTCCTGTATATTTCTTCACTGTCAACCAGCGTGGCATGGTGGAAACACTTATGGATTCAGAGTGAGGAAAATGATGCAGAAATGGGCTGGATTCACACACATTAAGACTAGTTTCTTTTAACCATGGTGTTCCAAATAAACCACAATTGGATGTGTTCATCCATAATGTT
Organism: Liasis olivaceus; assembly: GCA_030867105.1. Classification (NCBI taxonomy): domain Eukaryota; kingdom Metazoa; phylum Chordata; class Lepidosauria; order Squamata; family Pythonidae; genus Liasis; species Liasis olivaceus. The sequence goes on along the minus strand of CM061350.1, from coordinate 182,034,873 downwards.
AAATCAAAAAGCATGGGATAAAAAAGTGGCTTGCTCAGCATGTATAAAGTATGAAGCATGAACCTGTAAAGATCATATGTGTAATTTACATGTATACAGTACATACTCATGTACATCAAGAACAAAGTTGTAATCAAAAGTTATTCAAGGCTGTAACACTCAAAATACATAACCTGTGCATTCAAATCTCTCAAGAGGAATTCTAGTTGATTCCTTGTTGATAAGAAAAATGTCACCAATGCTCCAAATAATCAGGTAACAAATTTTGCATGTTCTTAAAGCTGTTTTTAATACTGATGCTGAAGATTTGTCACACATTTGTTGTGCTGGAGAACTAGATCCAAGCAGATGCTTATTGTAACATAGATCTGTCTCATCTAAAAAGATTTCTCCCTTCAATACAATTAATTTTCCTCATGGGCTGATTTATGCAGTCTCAATCAATTAAAACTTGTATGGGGAAGTCTGAGATGTGTCTAAGATTTCTAACAGCCTACAAAAATAAAATGTATAGGGCTTATTGCTTCAAATTGAGCTAGAGCCGCTAAATTATTAGCACTCACATTCTGTTCAAATTTAGTTGAACAAGTTAGTTCTAATTTAAAAGCCTAGCCCTAAAACCCATGTAAGTCTGGCTCCATACAACCATCTAGTACAGAGGCCTCCAGAAGTTTGGATGCACAGCTCCCAGTTTCTTGCTATTGTCCATACTGGCTGGGACCCTTAGGAATTGAAACACAAAATATCATGTTCCTATCCCTGAGGATAGCATAATCCTTAAAACAATATTGTATTACAAATGGCAGATTGAGAGTAGTTGTAACTTTATCTAAGATTACTTTCTGAAGTCAAAGTCTGAATTATAGACGTCCTGAGGTTTGGTTCCGTTACTAAGTCACTATACTACTCGAGTGACAATTGCACTTCATATATTGAAGTATGTTTACTAAGTATTCCCCCCCCCCCCCACACCCCTTAAAGTAGTGATGCTAGAAAACACTGGAAATCATTCTCTAGCCTCAGGGAATGGTCTGTGTTAATTGATAGGGCTCCACAGATTTGGGTTTGACTGATTTTAGCCAGAAATCTCCTGTAGGTCGCCTTCAACTCCCAGGAATAAAAATGGGATGCAATAATTTTCATTTTCAAAAGCATTCACCTTCATATAGCACAGCTCAGAACCTAACCTTTGAAAATGCTGACCAAAACCAAATAGGTTTTCTGTCCATCCTAATTCTCTGTAGGTTAAATGAGTGACGCCAAAGGCAGGACAGAGCCACTAAAGCACAAAAGAAAGATAAAGTGAAAGTTAATTTGTTACTGGTTGTAAAAGTGAAGAAATAGCCTGAAGATTAGGAAAGACTGTAAACAACTCCTCCCACTCCACCATCACTGCCTCTGATCATGAGACCTTTATGTGTTGGCCAGGCATCTACAGCAGTCAGGAAAGAGGGACACAGGCATAGAAGGTAGAGAATGAAGGGCCTTTCAACATAATGCTTTAGTATCACTACTACAGTGATGCTACACCTGTAGGTTCCCATGCTAATGTCCTTGCTGAGCAACTGATGTTCTTCTGGCTAATGGCTGAAAATTGCAGCTTCCTTCACATGAAGCCTCAGAGTCTCTGGGCAGCCAATGACAGTTCTCTGCTTTGACTTGCTATGTGAAAACAGTGTTGCAATGCCAAGATGGGGATAGCAATCTGGGCAGGAGGCTAATTTCAGCTTTCCTTGATTGGCCACCTGAAGGGAATGTTGGTCAACTCTGATGAACGCTTACAAGAGCTGCATTGGGGACCACCATGGGCCATTGCAAGACAAGGTCTGAGGGACTGGGTAGTGGAAATGCTGATGATGTAGCAGTGCCTGGATGTGCTGTGGCAAATTTTCAGGCATAGTTGTATAACTTGGTTGGCTAGTAATAATTAGCCCTGAAAGACTGAGCAGTAAAGTTACTGTAGTTTCTCTGGAGGGGTTGGGAAAAAAAAATTCTAGAGGTGAAAGTGTTTCCCAACATCAGGATGTAGACAGTGGCCACTACAAAGAAATCAGCACAACCCATTCTTTGTTCTCAGTGTGGGGACAAAATGTACCACAGGGATGGACAAATCAACTGTCAGTCTAACTACAAAAGGCTGGTGTGTGGCTGCAGCCTGTTGGGTGGGAAAGGTCAGGGGCAGAGAGGCAGATGACAGGAAGGAAGAGTGCAAGGGGGCTGGCAAGAAGTAAAAAGGATTTCCTCACAGGCTGTGGCTCCAGCCATTACTAGCCTGACTATGCCGTTTTAAATTGTCCCCAAGAAAATGTGGCCTTTGTCAGAAAAACATGATCATCCTTAGTAGAAAGGAATAAGATAAATACAACATATGAACAGTGGGTCAAGGGTGAAAAGTAAAAAGGGAAGGAAATGGGTTAGCTTTGGTTTCAACCATGAAGTAGGATGGTGAAACCAGATTGTGGTCCTTTTAGTTAAGTCCCAGTCTCCACAACTTAAAAACAATCTGTATGGTTTTAACGACAGAACCTAACCATATCATCCAACCCAACTTGGGATCTCCTGATACAGCAGGTGGTGGTACAAGATCTGCTGAGGGAGGAGCAAGGAGTGCCATCATGACCTGTTAAAGTCAGGTGGGTGTATTGTATGAAAGAGACAGTGTTGGCATTCAGGTGAAGGGGCCACTATAAAGTGAGGTGTGGCTGGCTATAAAGAAGAGCTGTGGACTATCTGAGGGAGTCTTAAGGGAGGGAGATAGACAGTTGTTTTTTTTACAAATGGCAGAAGTTCTGTGATGTAAGAGATGAAAGAGAGGGAAGCCTACTTCTCACTCTCTCTTTTTCCCATAGAGCAGTGTTTCCCAAACTTGGCAGCTTGAAGACGTGGGGACTTCAACTCCCAGAATTGCCCAGCCAGCCATGCTGGCTGGGGAATTCTGGGAGTTGAAATCCACACATCTTCAAGTTGCCAAGATTGAGAAACACTGCCATAGAGAGTTGGACACCTAACTGGCCTATGCTGGGATTTGCAGCAAAACTATCTTTTGCTTTGTTTATAAGTGCATCTCCAAGACTTTTTCCCAAAGCATAAAAAATAGTCTTTAACTATTCTTCCTCTTATACCCTGCCTGCTATTGACTCCTTAATGGTTTTTTCCCTTATGGATGGATGACCATTCATGAAAAAATGTTCTCTAATTTTTAAAATCTGTTGTCCCCCTCTTTACCTTCCCCATAGAAAAGGTTCCCCAAACAATTCATGAAGTTGTTGAACTTGCAGACAAACACACCTCCTCAGATTCTAACATCAGCTCATCCCACTGCAGTTTGACAACTACAGGGGATAAAGAGGAGAGTTATACTTCCTATTTTAAGTATATCATCCTGACTTGCAGCTACTGCTCCACCCCAAAGGTCACTACTTTTGTAAATTTCCTTTTCGAAAAGAACTCAAAGTATTTGTGTGTGATATTTAATGTGCCATTTCAACTCCTTACATAACAATAAATCCAGTGGTCTGGTTCCCTCTCATAAGACAGGTGGTTATTAGATGAAAATGCAGTTCCAGTTTACATGAGCCCTCTTATAATCAAATGACAACATGATTAGGTGCTTGCCATTGTGCAAAATCTCAACGTATCCTCCCTTTGAAGGAATGTCCTTCTAACTACAGTCATAGGACTTTTGTCTGTAGCTTGCTAACTACAAAAACAAAACAAACAGCCAGACCTTAGTCTACTGCTAATTACAACTGCTCAATTTCACTGCTGCTAATTTTGCCTGGGCTATCTTAAGCAAAAATAGAATGGCAAGGAAGGGATGACAGAGAATAGATCAGCTATCAGAAAATCAGTCTCTGGTGCAAATTGTAAGTAAAATCATACATTTTCAAGTCCATCTGGCATCTCCAGTCTTTGCGAAGTGAACTGAAGGAGCCCTTATGGGGCTTATTCCTCACTGGACGTTGCCCGTGGAATATAGGCCATTGTACAACACAGACTTTCCCACCAATCCCACTTATAGTGGCCTCCATATGTACTGAATTACAATACTTATCCCCGGTCACAGATGTTCTGACTGGGAATTATGGTGAGTGTAGTCTGATATATATGGAAAGTCCAGGTTGGGGAAGGTTGGTATAAGTTTTTTCATGTTATTTTTCCTTATGTATACCTCAATTAGTCAAATAGCTTTGAAATTCCACCCCACCCCCGTTTCATATCATCTTAGTGGAAAATGGTCCTGGTGAGCAAGTTTTATAGCCCCATATATTATGCTGGAAAAAAGTAGCTATTACTGCTATAAAAACCCACAGCGTTTCCAAGGCCTTACAGTCATAAAATTGAGAGGATTCAGGGACAGGCTGGAGACGTGGCAATCCTGAGACAGCATTTTCCTGTGCCAGGCAGCGTTTAGTTCCTTCAAGGTTGAGCGCAGTTCATTTCTGTGTACTTCATTTTGCGCTATCAGATGGAAGCAAGTTCTGCTTGTAAGATTTCAAGCTCCCATCTAAATTCAATTTTAGGCATGATGCTCTCAAAAGTAAATACTGCTATTAGAAAAGGAATCATACTCCAGACCAATAAAATCTCAATGCAAGATTCTCATTTTTGTTTTGGGTGTGCACATGATAAACTATGCCCAACACTTGTCACTTCTGTTGACTCACACATCTATTTACAGATTTTGAATGGTTTATTGTCATTCCCTTCCTCTTACACTTATATCCTGGGAACTGAAGCTGAGTGCCAAAGCAAAAGGACTAAAAATCTCTCAAACAGCCTCATCAGACTTCAATTTCCAGAATTCTCTGGAAGATGCTGTAACAGAATTGTACAGCATCCTGAGTGGGTTGCATAGTAGCCATCGGCTGAGGATAAATTTTAAGGGGAGAACATTTTACTTAACATGTTGAGATGCTATGACATGCTGAATATTGTGTGTGTGTGTGTGTGTGTGTGTGTGTGTGTGTATTGAAAAACCAGAGAAGTGGAATGGACATACTTGGCTGGAAACCTGAAAACACAAGTACTCCTAACTGCAACGCTATGTTGCAAGTCCTATTTGAAAGAGCAAAAAGCCAGCCTTCTCACCTTGAACTTAGATATTTTTTTTCTTCTGGCACAGCTCCACCATCTGGTTAAATAACCACTTTTCCTGACTCGCTAATATCACAATGTTCCTTACTGGATTTCCACACCAAAAGTTTTAGCACAATCTTTTCCAGTAAGAATCTGAAGTAGTTTAAAAAAAAAAAACATTCTCTCATTTGAGCAGAAATGTTTAAAGCGCTTTGGTAGAATTTGTGAGAAAGGTAATTTATTTGTGACATGGTGTTTTGTAGATTACGTATCATTCCAACCAATTCTTAATTCAACTTGCCTTTTATTGTTGTAAACGGCTTTGAGTACTTAAATAAACAAAAAGGCAGTATATTTAATATTAAATTCAAAATATATTTTTTCCTAAAATACTTTTATTTTATTCATACTCTGATTCTTCAAAATTCAATTTCCTCTATTGTTGCAGTTGTTATTTTGTCTTACGTCTTGTTAGAACTCAGCTGTCATTTGATAAGATTAAGCTAGGTTTTATTCTGAATTGCATTCTTTATTTTATTAGGATGTGCATGTATCTGTAATACATGGTTTCTTAATATGCTGTGTGAATGTTATTTTTACAACTACTTTTAGAAGCATTCCTTTTGTAATAACATGCATTTTAATACATTATTTATCAACATAAAACTAGTTCACAGTATGTGCAAACCCCACGGAGAAGTTGTGATGAGATATATCTAATACATCAACTGGGTAGGCCCAGGTGACTTCTTCCTATTCTTTATAAAATTAGTAATGATAGGAAAACATGTTCTATATTCTGAAAGTGGTATTGTAGAAGCAATTCTAATTGCTGTTTATATAAAAATTGTCCATCAAATAAGTCTGAACTGGTTCTTGTCCAGAATTTTGAACTGTTGTTGTTTTGAGAGTATTATGTGACATTCATAGCTTAAGCACAAAACTGTATCTCCCAAGGCTTTTAAGATAAGCCATTGCAGTTAAAAATGCTTTTCAGATCCATGGAATTTTTGTACAGATATAACCTTGGACAGCATAAATCAGAATGTGGACTAAGATTTTTCAGCAGCAGATTATAGCAGTTATTCTGCTTTCTAAGACTGCAGGAAGATAACACTTTGGAATACAGCCCACTAGATTAAGTAACCAAGGCCGGGCAATGTGGCTTGTTTCTCTGAAGAAACATTCAGTGGTCAGCCAGGGTCCAGCTGGCAAGATAGAAGGGAGGAAAGAATACAATTTATTCTTTGGTTTCTTTTCCCCAGCCATTGTTTTAAAATAGGAATTCACAGAGATTTAAAATAGTGGGAGGGAACAACTCTACACTATCCTGAGGTAACTTCATACCATTTGGGTCATATGTAAGGAATCAGGAGGACTTTGAATCTGGCAGATGATGGCCCCTTCTAAGATGTTCCTGGTCAGGTCCTGACTTCCTTTTTTGTTTTTCTTTCTTTCTCCTTCATTGAAAATCTCTGTATTAAGACCTTCCCCGCCTTGTTCTCTTGTTGGGTAAGAAATAGAGTAAAATCAAGAAGGTTAGAGGAATTCTAGGTAATAGTCTTCCACCCCACAATCTTCTGATTCAACTTTAAAAAAGCACCTGAAACTGACTTATATGGATGGCATGGAATATTAACACGGTAGTGGGTCTAGGAGCTTTCTGAAAATCACCAGCTGATTAATATTTGCTCTTCCTGGCCCCAAGCAGGCCCAAATTGTCACCCAATCTGTGATTGATTGCTGCCACAAAAATAAAAAACAATATTTTTTCTACTTGTTTCTATGTTTCTCAACTATTGATGCTGGATGACAGTTTGCATCTGGACTCTGTTAATTAAGCCAGCTTATGGTCATGATAGGAACAGGGGAACGGAAGGTGGGGAGAGCAATTCCCCAACAGTCAGAGCACAGACTATTAGCTGACGCTAATAACAGCAATATGCTGCTGTTTTGGAGGTGGCATGCACTCCTTTGAAACTGTTTTCCCTAGCCATGGAAACAATTATTGTAGTAGAAATCCCCAAGCTATGGCAGCTTCTGATAAGTGGAGGATGTATCTCATACTTGAACTACACTTTCACTGGAAGATCACTTAATCTGGTATTTTTAAAGAAACATAACAAAGAAATCTTGTTGCTCTTCCATAAGATTACAGTACAGTGGAATCTTATGTATATGCCTTTTAGAAGCAAGGTTATGATAGCCTTAGATATGGTACCAGTGAGGATCTTAGAATAGCCTTTCCCAACCAGCTGTCCTCTTCTGGGAAGTGGGGGATTACAACTCCAGAACTCCAGCTTTTGGAGAACAAAATAAACCCTGGCTTGACTATTTCCTACTAACTGGATCATATCTACAGCATTTCTAGTCTTGTTTTGCCTCTCTGAAAATTAAAATCTTTGTTAGGCTTCTGCATTCACTGCAAAGTTTGTCAGTTATCTTTATTGCTAGACTATTATATTTGTTCAGCAGTGATTAAATATCTTCTCCAAGCTTTTTCTGCTCCCACAACTCTTTGAAGTAGTGCCTCATACGCAGTACTGTTCTGCAAACCAACCACCCCATTTGGGCTGTAAAGGTTTTAGTACTAATAATGTTAGAGAAAACATTTTTTAAGAAGAAGAAAAGAAAAACCCACCACGGTTTTGCCAAGTGAATTCAGTAGAACCCATTCAATATTAGCCATCCCCAACTGCCCACAAGTTGGAAGGGGCTATTTAGGCCACTGAGTCCAAACTCCTGCCCAGTGCAAGAATCTAGATTAAAACTTTCTTGAGAGATGATTGTATAGCCCAATGTTGTCCAAACTTGGCCACTTTAAGATGAGTGGACTTCAACTCCCAGAATTCCCCAGCCAGCCATGCTGGTATAGCCTCTACTTTTCTGGGCAACTGGTTCCACGGCATACTGCTCTTACTGTTACAAAGTTTACTCCAGCATGCAGTTAAAATCTATTTTCCTGTAACTTATATCCATTATCCTGTTGCCTGCACACTGGAGCAAGTAAAAACAAGTCTTTATTTTCTTCTATGGGACATCCCTTCAGATATTTGAAGAGTGGTATCATATCCTCCCTCTGTAGGGATGTCTGCATGGGGGATCACAAAATCAAGAGGGTGACCATGATCATGCAAGCAGTCCTGCCCTCTTTTGATCCCCCCACTAGGGGTGCCCCTGTCTCAGTCACCTTTTCTCAGATATAAGCATACTAAGCTCATTCAACCTCTCTTCGTAGGACTTAGTTCCTGTGAAACTTAGTTCCTTCTTAAATTGTGTTGCCTGAGACTGGACATAATACTTGAGATGGGGTCTGAGCAATTCAGATTACTGTACAGTGTAATTACTTTCTGTGATTTGGAAATTATACTGTTGTTGATGCAGCCACATCTCACTGCTGACTCATTTGTAGTCAACTCCTATTCCAAGATCGTTTTCATAACATGGGTGTGTGTTCTAGATAATAGGTTTATGTGTGTGTCTGTGTGCGCACACACGCACATGCATGCCTTCAAGTCAATGTTGACTCCTGGCGACTGCCTGGACTGGTCCCTGCAGTTTTCTTGGCCAGGTTTTTTAGAAGTAGTTTGCCATTGTCTGCTTCCTAGGGCTGAGAGAGAGAGACTGGTCCAAGGTCACCCAGCTAGCTTCATGCCTAAGGCAGGACCAGAACTCACAGTCTCCCAATTTCTAGCCTGATGCCTTAATTGCTACACCATACTGGCTCTCAGGATAATAATTATCCCACCCCAATTCTGTGTCAGCTGCAAACTTGATAAATATTTCTCTTATCTCTTCCTCCAAATTATTAAAAGTGTTGAAAAGTACCAAGGTCAGAACTGATCCTTGTAGTATCCCGACTATCACACTCCAGTTTGATGAGGAACCATTGATGATACTTGTTGAGGATGATTCTTGATGCAGTTATGTATTTACTAAATTGTCAAGCCATCCAACTCACACGTTTACTAATTAGAATGCCCCATTAACTATGAGTGATGATTTTGAATCCACATGGAAACAGGCAGTGGCAACTAAAATCTCATCCTTGGGCTTCTCTCCAGGTCTTCTACTCAGTATGGGATATGATCAGGCCAAAGCACTCATTAAACAGTGTACAGCAGACACAGAATGCCAACTGGATCTAGCCAGGATCCCAACCTTTATTGCCAGTGAATCCAACAGGTATTCTGCCTGCCCTATGGCATAACTAACTAAACTTGAAGTACCTAAACACCAAAAGGCTTTTACTCTGCCACAATGTCAAGCCTTCCCCTCAGCTTGAAGGCCAATACAGAAGGGTCCTTGTCCAGAGAGACAATGCCCCTGTGACTTTGGACAGACAGAAACAACAGAGTATGGGCTTCTCCAGTGTCTGTATTACAGAGACATTCATACTAGCTTCATCATACCATTACTGCATAAATACCCAAGGCGCACAGGACAATTCCTCCCTGCTACTTTCAGATACCAATCCTGCTACAACATATAACGTTGCCAGGTTCTGCATAGCAATGCTTAAAATTTGTCAGATGATGACCTGTGCCATAAACTAGACTTAATGAGCATCTAGTTCGCCATACTAGAGTGCTCTGTAATTTGATATATTCTTCCACATACTAACCTTCATGCTCCCCTACACCCATCTAATGCTCCTACCCCTTCTTTTTAGATTGTTTTAATACTTTATTTTAATACATATATTTTTATATCTTCTTTTATATCTTTTTATATCTTCTTTTAATAATTTTTAAAACTATGATGTATTTTCTATGCTTTTTAATTACCCTCCCCCATGCTTGTCTATGACTGTAATAAAGATTTGATTTTGATTTTTTTGCCTTGGGTACTTTTCTTGACAAATCCCAGCTTAGAGAAGACTGACTTAGATCTCCTTATCTGTAAGAAAATTGGATGGAGGTAATTTGAGTTTAATGTTTTCAAACTGTGGCCATTTTCACATGATTTCACATAAAGTCATGGGCAGCAAACATTATTGTTTTTACATATTATTTTACATATTAAAATTCACGAAAATCTCATGAGATTTCTTGTAAGAGGGCAGAGATCTGGAAAAAATTGCTATATTAAGAGATTTCAGTTATTACAAATTCCATTCATGTTCGAGGTCAGTGGGTGCCCCTGGTGGTATCACAGATGCAACAGTGTCTGTAGGTACGGCTTTGCCAAGCAAGGAGGTAACCCTGATCTGATCAATCAGGCAAGGAGATATACATGATTTGGGGTGCACTTCTACTTGTGATCCAAAGCACCAATATAAACAATAGAAGATGTTATAGATGTTTCTATAGTCAGTTTTTACTCATGAGATAAAGTTATGACTTGCCTGAACGAGATATGAGCATCTTAATGTATTCACAAAGGAAAAATATGGGTCACTGTTTTTTAAAAAGCTAAGGCTGGCACTAAGTTTACCCTATAAGAAAGTTTAAACCATTAATCCAAGTCTGAAAACAATTCTAAGACAATTCAGCTTAACTCCATTAAAGCTCCTATTTATATAAAAGGAGGTGGCATGCCTTCTATCAAATCAGGTTTCAGTTCTATCCTGGAGCGTATTACTTTTTATGGCCAGTAAAGGAATCTGAAATCATTGAGCGTTAGCAATGACATGTTCTGGAAAAATTAGAATCTTGTTTGATTATCACAGCAGCATCACAGAGCCATAAGAACCCCGAATCCCTGCACTATGGAAACAGGACAACAGCCGACTCAGAAGGTCTGCAAGTTAATATATACCCTCCCTTCTATTGCATTTTTAGGAGCACAAGGGGGTGTCTTAAGGCAAAGGGAGGCTCTTCTTCACATTATGTAGATTCAGCTTAGAAGATATATTTCTGAAATGATATTTTTTTAAAAAAGAATTAGATATATTCATTGGCACAATTATCAAGTAGTACCCTGGACAGCTGAAAAACCCTCCCTGCTGAATAAAGTTAAATCCCAAACTTTGTGGACCACATGCAGCCTAAAAGCCACTTGTGCCTTGGCCTCACAGCAAACAGAAGGGATAACCTTAGAGCAGGCTGCCAAATACTTGGGCCAGTGGCAGACACTCACAAAATGGTTCTTGCACTGAGTACAGCTAGTTACTGAATACCCATTTACAGAAGAAAAATTAGTAACACTCAGAGAAACGTTCATGTAGGGGAATAAAATTCGAAGCAATGACATGGTTGCAGTCCCTCGCCCGATTTATTGTCTAAAAAACTAAGTATAGGAGGTACAGGCATCATGATGGAAGATCCCAATTCTATAGAAGGAAAAGAAGGGGAAGAAGGCTGCAGGAGACAGCCGCCAAAACAAACAGCAATGAAAGGGGGAATGCAAGCGACCACAGCTGTCTCCCCAGGGAGCATGAGAAGAGGACAAAGTGGTAAATAGAGAAAAACAGAGCCTTTGCGTGCTGCTGACTCCAAAGAATTCTCCAAAGTTCTACTGCAAAAATTCAATGCACCTTCTGCTTTTGGAAGAACTTACAGCATCTTAGACTTAACACTGAATTTCAACCCTTTCTACACGAAAAAGCAGGCAAAAGGATTCCATTGCAAGAATGCTCTGAGATCTTTTGAAATAGGATTCACTTTGCAAAGTATATCCAGCTCCCTCTGTTGACTGGATATTTGAAGCACAACCCTGCTTCAACGGAATGCTTTGGGGCGACTTGTAGTAGTAGTAGTAGCAGTAGTATAAAAAAGTCAGCATTCCTCTTTCATAGGTTTCTATTTTTAAAAAATGAAGACCAATATTTCTTTGTGCGTACAGAGAGATGCGCTGCATGATTATATATTAAATCCTTCGTTCCTACATCAAGCCAAACCATTAAAAATGACGTTCTTACTGAGAGTTGTACAGGTCAATATGAGACCCCAAAGCCAATCTCTCAATTATTTGACACCATTATTAAAACAATACACTGTTAAGCTGTAATTACATGGCGCGTTTACTCGTGGTTAAGGGAACAAACACATTGAACCGTAAGCAAAGCACAAGCGACGTCTTAGGAAAAAACAGGGTTAGCCAGTGTGCGGTTCATTACGCTGTGCGAACACGGACAGAAATGAATAAATACGCAGAGACATAATACGCAACCTTGGTCGGGCGCTAATTCTTACACGGTCTTACAACCCGTGCCCGGCTGCTTTAACGAAAGGATTCAATTGGCGAGTGGCTTTTCAGGAGTGGTTCCTCTTTCCCATCTTTTTGGCACAAACTCTCGCCACTGCAGCAAGAAGTTTGATTTCAAGAGGTTTCATTAAAAATGCCCCTGTCTCTACCTCATACCCTCTGCCTCTCCTACTAAGCGCTGGCATTGGGAACCGGAATTATAGCTTCCAACCTATAGAGACTATAACCCCTTTGGATTGGGCTGGTTCGCCCGGGAAATCCTACGCATGCCAAGCCTTCCCTTTGTTTTCCCCTCCTCGACCGGAAAGAGTTTTCGTGAGGTTGACTGAACGTTTCCGGGTTATGGTCCGATTCTCCTGGAGACAGTCTCTTCCGGTTAGTGGGGTTGGTGTTGTGGTGAGTGTCGGGGTTTGTGAGGTGGTTGTTGGTTTTGCTTGAGACGCAGCTGTGGTTAGTTGCTGCTGCGTCTGGGACGGAAGCACGGGGTTCACCGTCCCCGTCTGCCTCCTAGGAAATAGGTGACCGTCCAATTGTTGAATTAATCACAGCACCGTTCTGTGCAGCAGTACTTAGCAGTCATCCTATTGAGTTCAATGGCGCTTAGTCCTGGATACCGAAATAAACAGGTCAAGCGATCAGCTAACTGGAGGGCGGGCTTTTATTGCTCTGTTTCTGGCAGCGTATGATTTGGGGCTTAGGCGGGATTGCTTCCTTCCATTATATATGGATTATGGAGGTGCGGGGAAAATCACCTCGCCCAATTGCTGAGTAGGAGATATCCTGAGAAAGAAGGAGCGGTCTTTTCACACCACACTGACCAGCACAGTATGGACTTGGTCGACTTAGGAGGTCGTGGTAGGCATCTGTCATCAACAGCATATACATTTTTATATATGAAGTATCAGGGCTCTTCGCTGACTAAGTGATTTTTTTAGAGTGACGGTTACACCCATGTTAGATCAGAGTGTTTACAAGATAGTCTATGTGCAATTCTCCTTTCTTCAAATTTGCCAGCAGCCTTCAAATATCACCTAGATGGGATGTGGATATTCTGAGAAACCCAGAGGCTGTTAATTTTAGGGAACATCACTGACAGCTGAAATTTCCAGAAGCTGCCGAGGAAGAATTTGCCCATTTTTTTTCCCCTGTGTGACCTGCAAATCAGTCTAATATAAGTCAAAGTGTTGGAGAAGTGAAAGATTAATTTTTTGATTGTGCAAGATAAGCAGTGAACTCCAAAGTTCAGCTTAGGAATCCCTGTTGAAATTAAGCAGAAGTGGGGTTGTTACAGAAAAAACAAGAAGAACAAAAATAATAATTGCTGTGTAATCTAACCTGCAAATTTACAAACAGGCTTTCCAAAGTGATGTGCTAACAGCAGGTATTTCCTATGGATGTCCAGTTGGAAGCAAACATGTGTACTGCTTTTTCTTTTCAGGTTTGCCAAGAGAAAATATGTAGATTCATAGATTGCAAGAATCCCTTCAATTAGAAATTGTTTGTTTGGTGTAAGCCTTACATTGCTAGGGATAGTAAATTATCACTTCCCATCTCAGAAAAGGGAAATTATAATTTATTTACTAAAACTTATGTGCCGATCCAATCAAATATTCAGGTTGAGAATTTAGGAGATAAATTCATTCCCCCATGGCCATCCAATCATGCATATCCCACTCTTTGATAAATTCGTAGAATAAAACTTTCTGTTGAAAAATTATTACTGACAAATGTGAATTAACTGCTATTTGACACATCTAAATGTATCTCTTGTGGCATAGTTGTATATTCCATCCTAGAATTCTTTATTTGTAAAAGTTGGTGATCAGCTTGTTAATAGCTCTTCGTTTGCTTTTTGTTATGCTTTTTTTCCCCCAGGTATTTCTCTAACCAATGTCAGGCGATAGTGATGGCACCATTAGAAGTCCCTCTGAAGGATCTCTGTCAGGAATTGAGATCCTGTCAGTTCAGACAACATATGTGTGTACGCTGTCTGCTGAGCTTATTGCCAAAGCACGTGAAGAGCTGCAGGAAAAACCTGAGTGGCGGCTTCGAGATGTTCAAGCCCTCAGAGACATGGTGTGCAAAGATTATCCTAACCTGGGAACATGCCTAGATGATGCTTTCTTGCTTAGGTTCCTTAGAGCAAGGAAGTTTGATTATGATCGGGCACTTCAGCTTCTCGTGAACTATCATTGCTGTAGGAGAAGTTGGCCTGAGGTTTTTACAAATCTGAAGCCATCTGCTATAAAGGCTGTCTTGGAATCGGGCTTTGTCACTGTGCTTTCTCACTTAGATAATGAGGGACGCCATGTTGTCTGTATTCGCCCAGGTATGCTTAACTTCTTAAGATAGAATTGCTTGTCTTTTGCTTATTTATTTATTTAGTTTTTAATTTGATTTATATCCTGGCTTTATTTTGTACAATCAATATGGCATACATGATGCTCCCTCCTCCTAATCCCCACACCTATTAAATAAAGTATATTAGTTCATGTCACTATGCCTTCCAATTAATGACATAAAGTTTTGTTTACTAGTGTTAATTAAATAAGATAATTCTAAAAATATAGTGTTCCAGTAAAATTACCTTCGTATAATCTTTGTATATAGGACTGTAAGTCTCAGCATTCATTTTCTTAAAGGTATTAATTCTGTTTGATTTTAGGAGTTCAACCATGAAAAGTATTAAATGTCTGATATAACTGTTCAATTATTCTTCCTAAAACAACAGGCTTTTTCTGAAGTAAGAGGTAATGTGACCTCAGACAGAGACTTTTACAGGTTTATTAATAATTGTAAGGCAAAGAAAATGTTCAGTTTTATAATGTGCTTTGGTTTTCTATTTAGCTTTGTAACATACTGTCTGTATCTTATTAATCATAGATAGGTGGACACCAAGTAACTACCCGATTACCGAAAACATTCGTGCCATATACTTAACGTTAGAAAAGCTCATTCAGTCTGAGGAGACCCAAGTGAATGGAATTGTAATTCTTGCAGACTACAAAGGAATCAGTTTATCTAAGGCATCTCACTTTGGACCCTTCATAGCGAAAAAAGTGATTGGAATTCTTCAGGTAAGATTTAAATCATTAGAGAAAAAATAATCAGTGTAAATTACTGTATCTTCTGATTCTCAGTGGTGCAAATGTAGATGTATCTTCTTTGTTTTCCCAAAGCAGGTCCTTTGGGGGAAAAATCACACAAAATGTAAATGCTTTGGTCATTTTTTGCAAGGGAAATGTTACAAGAATAAGATCTGTGATTCCTGACACATTTCATAGTGCTAACATCCTCTCACTGTCAATGCTGGAAGGTGGGAAAAAGAATGGGAACTTTCTAGGCATACCTATACACTGTTCTTCTATAAATTACTATGATGATTGTTTGTTACAGCTTTTAGATAAATAAGTTGTACTTATTTATACAGTGGCCTTAGCTTAAGAAACTATAAAGACATCTCTATGTAGAACCTTTTACAGTTTCCTAACTGCCTCCTTCCTTTTTGCCTAACAGCTCTGATAGGCTCTTCAGTACTTTCCCTTCTCGGGTTTGCTTTTAGCCTACAGAAAAGAATGGAAAAAGGGAAAAATAACTCTTTCTTGATCTTCTTGGAATTTCAGTGCCCTTGGCAAGCTGTCCTAACTGACATCTGGCCTGTCCTTTCCAAATGCTGCAGTTTTTTCCACGAGCCAGTCCGTTCTGCAGATCTTTCAGGCCTTGTTTGCTGCTATCAGATTTTCAGCTGCAGATTTCTCCTCCAGCTATGCCTGAATTCACATAGCACATCCACTGCACACAGCAACCTTACAGCACCCATAACATCCAACAACCTCTGTTGCCTAACACTTCTGCCTGTTTATATATTTTCACCAAAAGGCAGACATGCCAGCTTTCAGGTGCCTTAATTGGGCAGAAAGCTTCTAGGTGTCCGTGTGACAGTTTGCTTGGTGCTGGCAAAAAGGAAAAAGGCCTTTAACCTTGAGGCCAAATTAACTCATCCCATAATCTGAAAGTGATTTAAATAAACTGCTGGTGAACGATGGGGAACACATTTAAAAATTAATTCCTTAAAATTTAGTTTCTTTCTGTGACATTTTAATCTAAAGTCTAAGCCATAGTTGCACTCCTTCTAAGATTGGTCCCTGTTTGTATAAATCAGCATGCTGCTGGATGTCTAATATTTTATGTATTTTAAAAAAAGCTGAATAGTCTTAAGTATAGCAATTTCTAGCATAAAATCAAGAACTCTGGAAATAAATAAATTTCAACTAAATAGTGAAGCATAATATATTTTATCTGGAGGCAGTCTATATTTTTTGTCTTTTAAAAAGCCATTTTTAGCCCTTAACGTTCAATAGGAAGTACCAAATAGTAAATAGGGGGCCAGCAATGTGAAAACAGAGTGTGGGTCAATCTAGTATAGATAAGAATGTTTTTGTTTGTTTTTACTGTGAAAAAATACAGTACTTTAACTTCTCATTACTGTTTATCAGTTTTGGGCTTACATAACGTGGCAGGCACAAATAGAAAAGAAACTAGTATTCTGTTACTGGCTTTGATACAGGAAAGAAAAAGTTTGAAAATACATTGTTTCAGAGTGGCTGCAGTTGCGGCAAGTGCCGTGTTATCTGCCCATGGATGTGGTGGCTTATTTTTCTGCATTCTCGGTTCTGCTGACTTTCAAGAGTAATGCAAGATTTACATTTTTCTTGGGCAGAGTTACAATTAAAAGGTTAATGAGCTTATGGTGAAAATTATGTCACTCTCCTTTATAATTTTTTTTAAAGCCAAAATCCAGGTAATTGATTATTAGGAATAAGGTATCAGTAGGCTTTTCCCCACACCCCTAGTGATGTGCTTTCCTTGCACCCTTGAAGCAATTGCTGCTCTCAGATGGGGGCAGCAGCAGTGTCCTATATAAGGAAAAGATTGATTTATTTAACAGTTTGATGTGGCAAATGTTTGGCTATTGTTCATGTGCGTGTGTGTGTGTGTGTGTGTACTTTTCTTTGCGTGCTGATTGGCTTTATTTTATTGCTTTGCTTTCTATTGCTCAGGATAGAGCAAGATTCCCACTAGCTCTGCCAGATGCAGACTCCATTTTCTCCCACTCCTTTTTCTTTCACCTTTGGAGCCTACAGTTGTTTATTGAAGCTGCTTAGGAAACCAGAGGTGCTGAACTGAGGCCACTTCCATACTTATGCACTCACATGTGAGGGAGACATGCAGGCTAGGCCCTTCTCCTGTAAGAATAGGTGAAAATGTCCCACCCTCAATCGTGGGGAGGAGGTGGGAGCCAGGCCTTATGAAACTCCAAGGATTTCCCCAATGAGAAGTACACCAGGGGACACTATGTCCAAACCAAGAGTGCCTCCAGAATATCAAGAAGGAGGGAGGTATGCAGGGCACAGGTTTACCTTTTCTCTCTCTTTGCCCTTCTCCCACCCATCTTTTGGCAATAGCTTCCCAATCCCCACACCTTGTGATCCTGTGCCTGATATTGCCTCCTGCAGCAGTGATGCCCTGGCTTGCTGTTGGCCTTTGATCCTGTTTAACATACTTTCCATACATCTGCTATTGCTTTTCCTAACTGCCTCCCCGCCCCCGAAGGACAGCCTTGGCTGCCAAGTGAAGCTGAGTTCTGTGCAGCACACAAATGAGAAATGTCTTTGGAAGCACAGAGTCTCATGGCCGGATGAGAGAGAGTAATTCTGCTTCAGGCCAGTTGGAGCCTTCAAGTCACTAACCTCCCTCAGGCTTCTCCTCTGTGTGATGTAGAGGGTTCACATCAAGCGGGTCTTGTTCTATTTTCCACTGGAAAACCCCACTGTCCTGTCATATCTCCTTGGTCTGACGTTAGCCTGCCTCAGTGTCAGGCTGGCCCCAAGATGGATGCTGTGTTGGGAGAAAATGTCCTCCACAAATTGTAAGCAGCCCAGCTTGGAGCCAGGGCAGGGAGAACATGGATGAATCTAGTGTTGTGCTAATATCCTTGTAGTTATGGGTGTGGGTTGGATGTGGAACAATGTCTGGGAAAAGTTCATATCCAGAACTCTGTTTTCTCTCATTAGTTCCAGTCAAAGCAATATCCTCTGTCAAGTCTTAGGCACATGGAGCTTCCAATTTGCCAATAAATTACGTAGACACAGTGCATGATTATTGTAAGAGACAATCTCTACTTCCAATCCAAAATTTAAATTGCATCTAAACTGACATATCTAATTAACATGTGAAAATATTTCAGTAGGGTTCCTTGATTTACAACTAAGAAAAGGTTGACTGCAACTTCAGAATAGCTTTAATTTAAGCTTAACATGAAAAAGGAATAAAAATTACATTTAATGCTTGAGTACTATGTATGTCTCTTTCTCCACAAGATGTCTCACTGGGGATGAAAGATTTTTTTTTAGCAGTTTGAGGTATTGTGTGATCCATCACAGGTGAATGCTTATATTATAAACATGCTGAGTTGAAGCTACAGGTAGTCTTCGCTCACCAACCACAATTGGGACCAGCAACTCTATCACTAAATGCCGCGGTCGCTAAGCGGAAAATCATGTGGACACGACAGGCTTACAACATCACTTCCATTTGGTTGTTAAACTAAACATCACATGACCACGACTTACAATTTTACTTCCGTGTCCTCCATTAACTCTGCTTGTTGGAAGTCAGTTGTGAAGCACACAAATGGTGATCATGTGACCATGGGACACTGCAGTGGTCGTAAATGCAAGAATTGGTCATAAAGCTGATTTTTAACACCGTCGTAATTTTGAACAGTCATTAAATGAGGCAGCGGGTAAGCGAGGACTACTTATATATGCTTTTCGATTGCACTCTACATGCAAATGATTGAAAAGAAGAGGAATGAAAAGTCCTAAGTTTTATACATGCATGCTGTTAGACATTCTATTCAGTGATATTTTGTATTTTTTTCATATATATAAATTTTATTAAAAGTTTTAAACATAAAAACTAACACAAACTAATACCAATAAAGAAAACGAAGAAAAACAGAAAGAAAAGATAAAAAGAAATAGAAAGAAGCTTCTGATTTTCTTTGCAGCAAATATAAGTATGATTACAGTTATCTCTTACTTTATGATACAAAAAAAGGTTGCTTTTTTCTATTATCCAATTTTTTTTCTAATCATCAAAACCACAAATCATAAGTGATTTTTTTTTCTGTTTCATGCAAAAATTCTATAATGGGTTTCCAATCAGCCTTAAATGTAGATATTGTTTTTTCTCTAATCAAAGAAGTCAATTTAGCCATCTCTAAAAGTTCCATCATCTTCAGCAACCAATCCTCTATTGTGGGTAGTGTCAAACTTTTTCACTTTTGAGCATATAGTAATTTTTATATATGCAGTTGTCATATATAAAAACAAAGTTCCATGGTTGTCTGTCCATTAATCCCAAAAGGAAAGTCTCTGGTTTTAGTTGTACATTGGTCTTTAAAATCTTCTGAATTAATGTATTTATTAGTATCCAAAATTTTTTGGCTTTTTTACATGTCCACCACATGTGATAAAAAGTTCCTTCATGTTGTTCACATTTCCAGCAAAAATTTGAAGTACCTTTATACATTCTAGACAATTTCTCTGGTGACAAATACCAACAATACATCTTTTTCTAAAAGTTTTCTTTAAGGCTAGAGTGTAATGTAAATTTCAATCCTTTCAACCACATATTTTCCCATTGATCCATTTGTATATTATAGCCAAAATTTTTAGCCCACTTTATCATACATTCTTTTACTTGTTCTTCTTCTGTCTCATATTTCAACAATAGTGTATACATTTTAGCAATAAAAAGTTCATCATTTGTACATAGTTCTATTTCAAACTCAATCTTGCATTGTTCAAAACCATAAAACCTTTTATCCACTTTAAACTTTTCCGATAATTGTACATAGGAAAATGATTGACAAGTATATCCTTCTGTTATCAAATCTTCTCTTGATTTTATTTTACAATCCCCTTGAGAAAATTCTAATACATCACAGTTAATCATTTATGTTTACTTATCATTTCTCATCTATAAAATGCTTCTTGTACTGAAAGCCACAAAGGTGTTTTTGGGCACAACCTAGATTTCTATTTATTCCATACTCTATGAATGGCCTGCCTGACATAATGATTTTTGAAATCTACATTAACCTTAGCTTTGTCATACCATAAATATCCATGCCACCCAAATCTCAGATCATGTCCTAATTCCAGTAGCCTTCTATTTCTTAACAGCACCCACTCTTTCATCCAAGCTAAACAACAGGCAGGTTTCAAATCAGGTAGACCCAATCCTCCTCTTTCCTTTGCATCTTGTAGTACCTTTTATTTAACTTGGGGTTTTTTCCCCTGCCATACAAATTTAGATATATCCTTCTGCCATTGTTCAAATGGTACATCAGTTATAAAAACAGGCATTGTCTAAAACAAAAATAACATTCTAGGTAAAACATTCATCTTAATCATAGAGATTCTCCCCAACTGTACTTTGTCCCATCTTGACATATCTTTTTTAACTTCATTCCGTATCTTAACATAGTTATTTTGAAATAATATACAATTCATATTTGTCATAGTAATACACAAGTATTTTACCTTCTTCTCAATCTTAAACCTATTTTGTTCATCAATTCTGTTTGATCTTGTATCTTCATGTTTTTTGTTAACATCTTTGTCTTCTGTTTATTAATCTTGAAACCTGTTAATGCCCCAAATTCTTCTAATTTATTCATTAAAAGTTTGATTCCCTTTAAGGGTTCTGCCAAAACTAGAACCAAGTTCTCTGCAAAAGCTCTCAACTTGTATGACTCTTTTTTAATCTTTACACCCACAATCCTCTCATCTTGTCTTATATCTCTATTAAATATGTCAAGAAGTAAAATAAACAGAGGAGGGGAGAGTGGGCAGCCTTGTCCTTTTCCTTTTTCTATCTCACATGCTTTGGTTAAATCTCCATAAACAATTATTTTTGCCATCTGTGAAGTAGATATTTTGTATTCTTTATAGTTTGTGGTGCATTAATTGGTGTTCATTAATGTAGACAGCTACTGAATAGTATTTTTAATAAATTAATCCTAAAAGCCTTGAGCTTGAACAGCAGTTTATGGAACCAGACAGATGCCTTCAAATAATGTTTATATATATGTCTCCAGATATACACCCCACTTCTGCCAGCCTAGGGTAATATTTCGTATTTTAGATGACGTGAACTCTGAGCCATAAAATGTTAAGCCATAATAAATTTGGAAATATTTATGGTGACATGAGAAATGCCCACCCTGTAGTGACTTCTCTATGAAGGGAGGAATGCCTTATTTGTACAGGAAAGATTTGTGCTAAAATCTCTTGTTATTCTTGAGAAACACACATTCTGCCAAGAATTTGTCTTTGAAACAAACAGTTTCTATCCGCCTCTGAGTTTACAGTGGAAATGTGTAAGGGGCATAGTGGTTATAATTATTTTTACATAAATAAAATAAGATTGAATAGATTTGTTTTGAAAACCGATACAGTTATTCATAAACACTCCAATCTTTATAAATTGTATTGGCATTTCTTTGTTCTAGGATGGCTTTCCAATTAGAATAAAAGCTGTCAATATCATAAATGAACCTCGCATATTCAAGGGCATTTTTGCTATTCTCAAACCATTTCTGAAAGAAAAAATAGCAAATCGGGTAAGTAGACTTTATGGCTGTGTGAAACAATATAGTGCCTATAAGCATATTGAGGAAGGGCTCTAGGACACACGCATAGCTTATGGACTTCACATACCCCCTTAGCTTGGCCCTGTAGGGAACAGCAAATGGGACTAGAGAGGCCAGTCTGATCCAGCAGGGCATTGCTTTTGGAGAAGTTGCAGTCTGTTTGTAGAGTGAACTTAATAAAAGTTCAAAATTTTATTTTGAATTAATAAAACATATGTTTCTAATTTACATACTAAACACCATCTGGAAAGAAAAGTCTTGTTAGTTCTGTGCAAGTCTTAGCTGCAGTTAAACTGTGGCCTTAACTGCAGCTAACTAAGCAGCCAAATCCATCTGCAGCTAAATTTAGATCTTCCTTTTCTTGGATTTTGTAGATAAATCCAATACAATTCTGCACAGCAAAGCCAGAAAAGACCCACTATTTCTTCTTCTCTTTTAATAAAATTCTTTAAATATCCTTGATAAAGTAAGGTGGAGACTAACAGCTGTTCCTGTGCAAGCAATTAGGCATATAAAACAGTATTTTTGATTTGATTTGATTTGATTTGATTTGATTTGATTTGATTTGAGTGCTCAGTATTAAAAACTCTCTAGTTGGCGGTCCACATACCATTACACTCCTGGCAAGAAACCAGGAGGTGCAGACATTCTAAAAGGGAGATAATACATGTGAATATTAAGTGCCTCAATTTTTGGAAATGGCCTCCTTTAGAGTCTGCTTTCTCTAGAGAGTGGTACAAGCGTGAACTGATTTCCTTTTCATCCAGCAATAATAATCTTTGCTTATTCATAGAGGTCCAACTGAAGCTTATCCAAAGATATAGCTTAAACTCTTTGGGACAGTTTAAAGAAAATTTGTCTTTAAATTTGTAACAAAGATTGTGAGACTGGGATTTGTTCTATCATTCTCAAGAATAAGAATATCAGCCTCACCTCAAATGTTGCTGCTGTCAATTGGACATATATAGAAATACTGTGAACCATTGTCTAGTCTTGAAAGGGACACTGTATCATTATTTCTAAAATATAATACATTTAATTTGAATTGGAATGGCGTTGAAATGTCTTTTTCTTTTCAGTTTTTTCTTCATGGGTCAGACTTGAGGTCTCTTCATCACAACCTTCCACCTCAAATTCTCCCTGAAGAATATGGTGGCACGGCAGGGAAGCTTGATATCTCTATCTGGAACGAGTTACTGCTGGCATCAGAGGATGACTTCCTGTATGATGTCTCACATCTGCCTCTCTCCAGTGACTGTTCACCACATGATCCATTAATGAGTGGAGAGATTGATGAGAAGCAATGTGATGACTCTTTGCGAAGCTTCAAAACACAGCTCTATTCCTGCTATTAGTATAGCAGATAAAGCTTCCAAAATGTCACCTTGCTGTTTACAAAGGGAATATGAATTCTCTCTTAGTTCTAAGACTATAAGATATGGGTGTTGATAGATGTCACTTTACTTTGGAACCAAAGCAAATCTAAGTAGAAGAGTTGGAACAAAGTGAAATTATGCGGCACACTGGCAAATGGAAGTTCTTTGAGCCAGCAGGAAGTTATTGTGGTAACTGACCCAATTTCAAAAGCAAATCAAATGCCACAAATGAATGCAGCTGAAGGAAAGCTGCTGATAACAAGGTCCTAAGCACAATTACTTGGAAGGAAGTTGCACTGAAATTAATGGAACTTGCTTCCAAATAAGGTTTAGGTGCAAAGCACTAGATTCTTTCTCAGGCTGAAGGGGGCAAAAATGATGTACAAATCTGAAAGTGCAGTAATATAGAGCTAACTCTGCAGAGAAAGGAATGTGAGCTAAATGATACAAGGATAGCTGACTAAAAGCTTTATCTGCCATAAACTAATCTAAGAGATACCCAGCTCTCTATTCTGTTGCCATCTGTAAAGTTCAGCATTATTCACAAACATGCAGCTTTGTATACTATAGGGAGTGTTAATAGGGAGTGTTAACACTTTGAAGTTGATTCTTGCAGAAAGAATTAGCTATTGAAGTTATGTTGAAAGCACATACTCATTTTTTTCTTTTATAAAGAAAGCATCAAATAATCTGTGAGCCAATTTTATTCCCATACTTGAATTTGCATAAGACAGGACCAGCTGAGAAAGCACATAGTTTTGCATACAGTATAGCACTGTTGGTTAGTACCCTGCCTGATGAAAATAGGTCTGGGGGAAAGTACAGACATTGTGATAGTTGTAAATGTCTGCCTGTTAAGAAAAGAGGTAACTTGTTTTGATAACTTCGTTTTTGGGAGAGAGAATTTTTGAAATGGTCTCTGTAAACCAGACATAGACAGGGTATTTTACAAGCACAATATTCTATTTATAAATAGTGGTTTCTCCCCATTCTCTCTGTTATTTTGTCAGGTGGGCCTCAATGCTGTTTCAATCTTGGCTTCCCTTCCCAAGGCCAGTAGTCTCATCTCTAGGATAAAATGTACTGTATAGGAAAGGATCTAAAACTCTGATATATTTTTAGATCCTTTGTACTGGTAGATCATCTTTCAGCAGGTGACATATTTTGTCTTTGAATCACATATTCAACTAAAGTTACAGGCAGTTTGAGCCCATTCTTTGCATGCAAGGCTGAAACCGCAATGGGACTTTGTACCCACTGCTGCTCATAAGGTAGCAGCTCATCTTATAGCACTTTTTAAATTGTTGGAACTATAGTGGAGGCTCTTGCCTAGTGCCAAGTAAGGCCAGAAGCTGGTGCTTACTGTAAATATAAGATTGTCTGCAGGTTGACCATTTTATTGCCAGTGCCAAAATTGTATTTACTTTTAGTTTTTCTAAATTACAGTAACTTGCTTCTCTATTGCCAAAAGGTGAAGCAGTTTAGTCATGTGACTGTGCTTCAATTAGAGTTCTAAATACAACCCCAGTGTGGTATTATAGCTATCTAAACAGACATGAAACTGGTTTCTAAGCCTACTATCCATCTCCCTTGTCTTGCTAAGTTTATTTACCCATTGGGGTTGTTTTCTACATGCACATAATTAGGAAAAGAAGTTTAAGGTATCGGTAAAGGCACAAGATACACTTTTCTGCCTATGTATTCTTACTGGAAAGTGCTTATCAGATTTGTGTATGACAAATATATGTTAAATGATAATGGATGTTCTTTTCTTTATTGGAAGAAATCTTTATTCAGAAAAGTCAAAGTTGGCAGGCTTTGGTAGCTGAAATTGAAATATATTTATAAAGGAACTGGCTTGAATCACAAATTATTTTAAAAATCAGTGTAACGTGTCAGGGAAAAGCTCTTTGCTCACCAAAATTTGGGAGCTCATTTCTAGGGCAGCTATTCTAAAGTACACTTTATCCGTTCTTTTTAGTTTTTCCCTCTTAAATGAGAAGCCAGTCTTAAATGACAGTGAATGATAATGATTATTATTATGATATAGGAAGTTAAAATTCCATGGTTCCTTTTTTCCTGCAGTGTTAACATTTCTTGTAGCAATCTTAAGAACTCAAAATTTCTTGTAGCAGTCTTAAGAATAAAAGAAAATATAAACCCTGACCAAAAGAAGAAGAAAAGTGCTGGATTCTCCAGTGTTTCATTCAAAAAGAATAGGTTCTTGAAGAATGCCAATTTAATTTAATACCAATTCAATGTTTGTCTCCTTGTACTTAACATTTTGTTGTTATACCACACCTCTCTTTCCCCATATATGCCTGAAATAGTAGACTCTGTAAGATTTGTAGCTATTATTTACCCTCTAAGATGCATAGTCTAAATCAGGGTTCCTCAACCGTGGTGACTTGAAGATGTGTGGACTTCAGCTCCCAGAATTCTGGGAGTTGAAGTCTACATATCTTCAAGTCGCCACAGTCGAGGAACCCTGGTCTAAATTGTCCATGCTCTTGTTTTCTTGTTCTTCGGTAGAATTGGTTTTGGAGGCAGAGCTGACAGAGCTAAGACATTAAGTGTTGTGCCCATAGTTAAGCATATAGGGTTTAAAAGTAAAGAAAGTAGTTAATATATCATACATATTGTCTGGCATCTTGGTTTTAGGGATTTTTTGTCAATATTGGTACTTCTGTAGACAAAATTCAAGCAGATGTAGTAGAAGAGTACCAAGCCTTAAGTAAAAGACATTGGCAGTTCACAGATTTCAGACTGCCTTTGTTTATCTGTATCTGAAGTAGAAAAATGGTAATAATTTTTCCAGAGGGTAATTGAGGTGCTTTGTTTCTATGGCTAAGTTTTGGCATTCTTGTTCGTGGATCTGTTTTTCTCTGTACAGAATTAGAGTATATACCTTGAAAATTTATTTTTCTATTGCACTTTATAAAATGAACAGTCTGTCTGCATGAGTGGATATTAAATCTTATTAATATTAAAATATACATGCTGTTTCAGTGAATGTTTGATACCATTAAAGCCACTGTCCAGAACTATTAAAGTCTGTACCTTTAGAAGATGGAAAGAAAAGTACATAAAATTGAATTAGGGTGAAATGAAAAATGCAATTCCTGAATGTTTACAATCCTAGAAAATCATCAAAGGAAACTTGTTTGTCAATCATAACACACAGAAGAAAGCGGCCTCTTGCTTCCTGCATGCTGAAGTTCTCAAAATGATGGGCACCAGCATAGGGGACTGCAACTAAGAGCAGGGAATCAGTTGAGCACAGATGTCTGTGCTACTGGCAAAAGTGCATGTACAATCACTGGCTAAAAACTGAGCAGGTACTTTATGTGCTTGTGCCAACTAAAGTTCTATACTGTAATATGAACATGTAAATCAAGAGCCCCCCATGGAAATGCTTTGCTTATAAACCACAAATAAGGTGTATGAAGACTTGCTTTCAGACATAGACCAACTTCACTGCTTGGGCTAGATGGTAATCATATGCAGAACTGCTGAAACCACCATCCAACAGAAGTGACACTAAAAATTTCGTTTTAATCAAACATGTTTATAGTGCAAATAATGCCAAACTGAGCAGAATGATACACTAGCTTTAACAAGTATTGCTTGTTAAACTTTCAGAAAGCAGGACTTGAACTTGTTTAAAGTAAATCAGATAGCTGATAAAATATTCAAAGTTTAGTGATATACTAGGTCCCTATAAAAAGTTTTCTACAATGATCCCAAAAGTTGCCAGTTGTAGGCTTGCTATATTACATGAGCATGCTGATCTCTGTTAAGAAAAAGGCTTTATCCATTATTCAAAGCTCCATCAGATACATTTTTCTGAAGTGGAATGTAGAGCATCACAGCAATGGCATTCATTTCCATACAGTGAAATATCAGAACAACTTTAGAATATATTACTTTCCATTCATACTTTCTTCGAGTAGAGATAGTGTTTACACAAGTTTTTTACAAAATTCTTCAACAGCACAGCTGTAGTAGGTAACAGGAATGCTAGCTTTGAATTTAACATATCAATATGTACAGCACTTAGATCCTGCATTAAGCATTATATGAATTAGACTTCTATTTGTCTGCATGTTGTAGGAATGATGATTGGAGCCTTAGCTCCAAGAAGCAATACAGAACTTTTGGCTTTCAGCGGGACAGAATGTCGTATCTCCATGCTTTCACAGAAGTTACCATTTAATTGAAGTCTCGATTGGTAAGGATCAGAGGTGCCACTAAAGTCCAGACATAAAGAAGAAGGCAAACCCAGCTTGAAGAGATCTTCACCCAGACAGCTGGCCATTTGCTTTTCAGTGTTTTGGTTTCAGCATCAGGACTGTAAAATTAATAAAAATGGTATATGCCTCAATCCACTGATAGAAAGTCTTCAGCTAATTTATTGCACAACTCAAATCATACAGCCTTTTGGTATGCTTGCTGGTTATTTGGGGATAATTATGTAAGTATTATTCAGAAGTAATATTTACCTTTAACCCAACATCTTTCCCAGCACATATAGCAGGAAATGCTACTCTATGTCAAGATGAACCCTAACTTTAGTCTTGCGCAGAATTAGGAAAACATACTAAACACACTAACTCTTGAGGTAACAAAGTCTGCCAAGTTTTAGAGAAGTGTGAGAGATTTGCTAAGCGCTCTTCATGTTCTACAGCTTCTGAAACAATATGCTCTATTTCAGATGGTTATCTAAAACAAAGATCCACCATAGACTCAGGCAATTTTACAATGAAATTTCTGTATTAAGGAATGTAAAAATGTTCCATATAAGAATAGCTAGTTTCCGTTAGCTTGTCTCCAGACTGAAACAGGTATCTGGTCCATTGGGTCAGCAGCAGAGGCTAAACAGAAGGTAGAGAAAACAAGGCACTGGGAACACTGGGGGAATAGGTGGATAGCTGCTGCAGGTGCTCTTGACTTCAAGCCAGGTATGAGATATCTGGCCCATCCCCTGATCTTCCAAGACCTACTTTTCCCAAATCCCCTTAGCCACCACAACCAACTTCTTTGACCTCAAGCCTGTCATAAGGAAAGCAAAACACTGGGAAGTCTGGTAGACTGGTCCATGCTTAAGCCATTCAGAGGAGGGGAGACAGGTGAGATCAACCAGCCTCACTTTAAGAACCCTCAGGGTTTTGTCTCTGCTGAAACCTAGAAGAACCCACATTTCTGAATTGGGTACTGCTGAAATGTGGCCAACCCAGAATGGTTTGGCAGAAATCTGAGACACAATGTGTTTAGAGTTCAAAACAAAGGACGGTTTCTGTTTAGTCATGGGTGCAAGGCAAATTTACATAACCATTATATATCACAGATGACTAGAAATGGTTCAAGTTCAAAACAGCTTTTAGGATTCTATGCTCAGAATAAAGCATGCTATAACCAAAACAAGATCTGCCCATTTTAAATACTGGCATTTCAAATATTGTGGCTCTTGTAAGTGCTATGATTGGATTTTTGTTTTGTGGCTTGCAACTGGCTTAGTTATTCCTGCCTAGCCAGTAACAACAGAAGAAATTATTAGGGCCCTGCGGGTACTGGCTTCAAATGGATAGGATGACCTTGAGAAGGGGGAGGCAAAGCAGCACCTCTCGGCATGTGGTTTTTGGGGCTGAAGACCACTGTCATCTCTAGTCTGTCATTGCTTCTTTGCATGCAGAAAAAGACTTTCTTGAGTTGCATGTTTGCCTAATAAATTGCTGTGGCTATTACTGTATCATCATCATCATCATCATCATCAACAGCAACTATGCAAAATTAAAAGTTCACGTGGCTGGATGGCATGTGTTTTGTGTTCTGCTTTCTTTTGCAGGACAATGATAAAGGCAGAAGAAGCATTACAAAAATGAACTATAGATGGAATGCCTCCAGGTTCAAGTTATGACCGGCTCATGAGCTCACTAGCTGGCTTTAGGTAAGCTGCACATCCCACTAACAGTGACATTTTATTAGAGGGCTGAAAATGAACATATTTATATTTTAAGCACCCCTAAAAAGCAAGTTAGCATTAATACTGATCAATATTTAATTCCCTTTCTATCCCAAGCAGGTTTAGAAAAGACACCTGCCTGAAGTTCTAAAAAAGTGCTGGCAGTCAGTGCAGACAAAAGTCTTCTAGACGGACCACTGTCCCAACTATATATAATCCAGATTTTTAGGTTTCTAATGTTTTAAAAAATAAAACAGATCTTAATATTTAAACAGTTCCATGTTGAGTTATTGAATTTACAGCAATACGATTTCTGATTAAAACTACTGTTAAGAATATTCTCACCTGTACCAATTAGTAAGAGTCATCATTATATAGAGCGAAGCAAGAGTTAGCATGAAGTGGAAGAAGCTATAGTTATACTGGACACTATCCTTTTCGTTATCCAAAACTCGGCGGATTTCTCCATCTTCTCCATCAGCTGTATTTGGTGCGTCATCCAGAATGACACTGTCACTGACAGATAGGGTCAACTTGTTCACTTGGCTATTGTTAGAAGATCTGATGCTGCAAAACAAGAAAGGAGGATTCAAAAAACTAGATTAAAAAAAGGGAACTTGAAACTAATCACAGCTGTTCAGCTTTATTCAAATTCTACAAGAACGCCCTGGGTGATTATTGGTTCTGAAAATATAACATACAGTTAAAGGAAGCAATTATATGTCCCCTCCTCAAGAAACCATCACTCCATCCAGCAATCAATCAACCAGTCTCTAACCTCTCCTACATGGAGAAGGTTGTTGAGAAAATGGTGGGGCTGCATAAAGTTCTACAAGAAACATTATCTGGACTTTTTCCGTCTGATTTCAGGTCCAGGTACAGAATTAAGATCACACCCACACATTTGTGGGTGGCCTGTGGCAGGATTGAGATGCAGAAATGTGACCTCATGCTCCTGCTTGATCTCTTGGCTCCCTAAAATCATCAGTCAGGGCATCAATCATGGCATATTTCTGTTATCATCTTTATGGCTGAGAGTGGGAGGCACTGTTATAAAGTGGGTTCTCCTTTCTTGGGGGCAGTTCCATTCAGTATGGAGGAGTGAGAAGCCAAGGCTTGGGCCCTCTGTTGTGAAGTGCTGCAGGACTGGATTCTCCCCTTTTATTTCACATCTACATTAAGTTCCTGAGAGAAGTCATCTGGGACACAGATTTGGGTATAATCAGTGGGTTATACATCTCCAGTTGCCTGGAGGCTATTAAGATCTGGATAGGGACAAAGACTCAAGCTTAATCCTAGCAAGACAGAGTGGCTTGGATTTGGAATCTTCTGATTTCAGTAATATTCCAACGTTGGTCATGCTTCCCTGTCCAGAGGTGGTCCATAATCTGGGAGTCCTCCTGGATTCACAGCTCATGCCTGAGAAGCAGATACTGGGGCTAAGAAGGCCTTTGCACAGATGCATCTTGTGCACTAGCCATTCCTGAATCAGAAGGCTCTATTTCCTGCTCATCTCTCATTTGGCCTATTGCAATGCCCTCTGCATGGGACTGCCTTTGAAGAGCATTCATATGTTGCAATTGGTCCAAAATGCAGTGGCTGGTTGGTTATAGGTCCTAGTCAGTTTATCCGCATAACACCACTACTTCAAGAGCTGCTCTAGTTACCGATTCACTTCCACACACAATTCAAGCTGCTGATTGTCACCTTTAATGCTCTTTCTGACTCAGGACCAGGTCTGTCTTCTGTCAGTGGTTTCTACCCATCCAATAAGATCTAAGAGGGTGGGCTCCCTCAGGATCTCTACTTTTATGGAATGGCATTTATAAGAACCTTGGGGGCAAGCCTTCTCTGTTATTGCTTCTCCTCTGAAATAATATTCTGTTCCCGCAAAATCAGATTGTCCTCAATGCTTCTGGTATTCCATAAGCCATTAAGACCTGCCTGTTTGTTGATTACAGGATTTTCCAGCATTAAGCGGTTCTTTTTTTCTTTTTGTTCAATTACTGTGCTTGTTATTGTTATCCTGTTTGGTATCTTTTTTATTCTAATTACTTAACAGAGTCACCTGTTGACTGGACAGGCATAAATAAATAATTGCCACTTATACTAATTGGGACCAGATATATAAGCTGCTTGGGAAGGTAGACTGTTGGAATATTATGCAAGCACTTAAGAGCTCATTGGAGCAATTTACCCAACCTGGCTATCCTCCAGTTGCGTGGATTTGATCTCTTGAAATGTATTTATTTCTTCAATTTCTACAGCACTCAAGACCAACTCAGCATGGTTGTTGCTGAGAAGTCTGGAAGTCCACACACCTGGAGGATGCTATGGGTAAGAAAGTCTGATGTAGAATAAAACTGGACCATTGGTGAAGCATATAAAAAAACAAGAAGGATCTTTTTTACATCAAGATCAAAAATAGTCAAGTTCCAACTAAAATAAATTGGGTTTTAAAAACAAGTATTTAGTTAACTCTCAGAATTGAAAGAGTTTAAGAAATATAGAATTTTACTACAATTAAAAGACATGGTAAAGTACTTTTAATTAAGTTATTAGCACCACTTCAATCAAAAGTATTTTCCCTTCATTTAAAGAGAAATAAAGAGTCATATATCCGAATCTAATGTAATAAATACTAGATCGCATTAGGATTGCTTGTAATTCAGAAAACATAAATCTTATAGCTTACCTGGAATACAGGAGACAAAGTACAAAGATAATAAGCCCAACAATGCTCTGTGCATCCCACCACTGAGGTGATTTTTCGGGTGTAGGGGTAGG
This sequence comes from Liasis olivaceus, assembly GCA_030867105.1. Lineage (NCBI taxonomy): Eukaryota > Metazoa > Chordata > Lepidosauria > Squamata > Pythonidae > Liasis > Liasis olivaceus. Next base: position 182,002,796 of record CM061350.1, on the reverse strand, counting down.
AATAGCAGTTGCATTCAACGGGATGGAAGTAGGTGCAGATATTTGGCTGATGATATTCAGAAGGCTTGGGTTACAATGGCGGTCTAAAGACACATTTTGGAGAGCAAACATCCATTTAAAATACTGTTCTGATAATTACTGAAGAGTTTGTTGTCTAGTAACCTAAATAAGGATTTGACATTTGTTACAGTGAAGACTCTCTACAACGAAGTATTTGCAAGATGTTTCCTAAGGAAGTCACAGAACAAATATGAAATATACAGCACAATAGTTTTAGTTCCTCTCACACTATTTGCACTTATAGAAACTTACCAGGCTCGTTAGACATGGCTGACCAAGTGAGGTACATGGTGTAGAGAGTAATCACAGAAGACTGGAGAAGACCAGAATGAGGTTGATGTTCCTATTTGAGACAAGCAATTTGTAATAATATGATTTTGATCTGAATCATGAAGGTTTAAGGTTAAAAGCTATAGCTTGAAATGCTTCATTTCTGCTACAATATCAGGCTATGCAGCATTAAGCACTGTCAGAGGCACAAGAATTATTTGGGGTTCAACTGCCCACATCCTTTTTTGGAGTCTCCAGAACACTCTCTCATCAATCACAGTAACAAAGTATCAGTGATGTAATTCTCACCCTTCCAAGGGGGGGAAACACATTCAAACTCTTGTATATGTCCAGTTTTAAGTTTAATACATAAAAAAAGAAAGAAAGAAAGAAAAGAAACAACCCAACATTGTTCTTGAAACTCCTCAAAATTATTTGTCTGGCTGACATCAGCACATCTACTCCAACCTTTCCCCGATCCCCAATGTTAAATCTATAAATCTGACCTTACATCAAAAGCCCACTCACCCCTGAACAAAAGGATTTATGTTCTGCTTCATTTGTATCCACTGATTTATTCTTAGAAGCATTTACAAGATAAATATACAATCTACCAATATAACAAGAAAAATAAGTCAGCCGACTTTGTTCATTGGAAAGCACTGCTTTATCGTCATACCTGGACTTTGGGAAGGATTGATATGATAGACACGGCAATGCATGCAATCATATTAAAGCTGATGAAGAACTTGTTCTCAATACAGCCATCTGGTTTTGTGTAGAAGACATAGAAGAGTACAACGGCAATGAATGACAGAATGTAGTTCAAGCAGGTGCATGACAGCAGGGCTGAAGAAAAAAGGATATCCCCGTTAGAAATACTCAAGTGCAAAACTAGACCAATAATCTTGTTTAAAGATGCAGTACATCTGTGAAAATAACTATGATCAAGTAGAAAGATCCTAATCTTCTCCTCCACAGAGAGTGTCATTTTATCCTGTGAGGTGTGCATAACACCACAATTTATAAAGCAAATGCCTGCCTGTAGTGGCTGGTTTTGCACTTACTTTTTCAATATTAAGCCATGCTTAATCTTCAGTGCATTTTACAATCACAGCAGCCTCTTCAGGGTTATCCCATACAGTCAGGAAGAAAAATGAAGAGCAAGCCTTTCTGACATGCTCAAGGATGGGCAGAATACCCAAAAAGCTGGATGTAAATGGGGAAAAAAAATCTATACTCAGTTCATAAGAATGTTCTATTTAGTATGCAAACATTGCTTGCTGTAGCTGTGGCAACAGACAAACAATTTTGGCATAATTTTTTTATGCAATCCCACTTTTTTCCTATGTAGTAGATCAGTGTTTTTCAAACTTGGCAACTTTCAGAGGTGTGGACTTGAAATCCCAGAATTCCCCAGCCAGCATGGCTGGCTGGGGAATTCTGGGAGTTGAAGTCCACACCTCTGAAAGTTGCCAAGTTTGAAAAACACTATAGTAGATGATTAGATCAAAACAGTTGAAAAAATGACCAATGCAAAGTGCAATCCCAAGCAGTACACATTAAAGCTGCTGATTCATTTTGTTATTTGTCAGCTAAATGCCACTTACCAGCATACCAGCACCTGGAATTTCCCTCTTCCATCCGTTCAACCCAGGATTCATTCCAGGAATGAGCAAAATCCACAAGCAGCACCAGTTGGATGACAATGAAGAAGGCGGCACCACCAGTTCCAAAAAAGAAGAATACTAGGAAGAAAGAAAGAAAGAAAGTTACCATCATGACAGCGTCTGAGTAAATGTATTTCAATGGAGCTGGGGAGCGGAATAGGTACCCTCCAGATGATGTGTTGAATGGGGCTGTGAATGATGGGGCTATAATCCAAATTGGGGAAGATAACTAGAACACTGATCAGTAATGATTCGCTTGCATATACATACTTTAATTTGTGTGCCTTTTAAAACTCATAAAGCTATTTCAGGTGTTACGAAGATGGTACAAATGCCTTTCTGGTTGGTGATGTGTGGGGAGAGTTTACAGAACAGGGTAAGAATCTACTTAAACCAGTGTTGTCCAAACTTGGCCACTTTAAGATGAGTGGACTTCAACTCCCAGAATTCCCCAGCCAGCCATGCTGGCTGGGGAATTCTGGGAGTTGAAGTCCACTCATCCTAAAGTGGCCAAGTTTGGACAACACTGACTTAAATTGACTCAGGAGAACATTTTGTAAAGAAATTCAGGTGCACGCAGCACATGAGTGCTTTGAACTGCATTTAAGAATAAGACACGCTACTTGAGAATTATAAGATTTGTCATCTAATATGGATTTGGAGATAATTGGAGAGCCAGTCTGATGCAGTGGCTAAGCTGCTGTGCTAGAAAACAGGAAGTGTGAATTCTAGTCCTTCCTTAGATATGACAGCTGGCTTGGTGACTTTGGGTCAGGCACTCTTTCTCACCACATGCCAGGTTATCATTTTCAGGGAAACAGGAGGTGGGAACATTAAGTATGTATGCTACCTTTAACTGACAAAAAATAAAGATGGGATAAAAGTCTAATAAATTTAAAAAATACTAAGATTGCAGATCGGGAAAGGTTGTACACATTGCAGAATTTATACTTGCAAATATTTGCATATTATTTGCACTTCTGTTGTATCTCTTAAGAGTGATAACATCCTACAGGAGTATTAATCCTGAGGCCTGATCACTTTAAAAAGAAAGAAGCACACTTCTAAAAAAAAAGCCCCCAAGAATTTATGCCTTGCTCACATCACCCCCTTTCTCTCAACATCACTCTAGAAGCCAAGCTTTGCAGCCTAATGGGGTTTTGAACTTGTCTCCCCAGTCCAACATTTACTTCTGCTTTCTTAGGATAGATGATTATCATCATGAAAATATGCATGTGTACAGGCTGTGTGTCTGTGTACATGAAAGCAAAGGAGTGGTTTTCTATCATACGTCTCTCTTTCTCAAGGCCATTATGATTCTGATATCTTGATGGAGCACTGAACAGCAGTCACTGTGTAGCACACATCCATCTGAATCCCTCTCTACTAAAGGCTCGCTTGGACTATCAACAACTTCGTCTATATAAGCACTGCATTCACTGGATATTATTTGGTCTTTTGAAAAATAAAACCTACTAACTGACCACCCTTATAGCGTAATAAATGATGACGTTTCCTGATCCATGCACACTTGCCTCTTGTGAAAGACCCTTCTGGAATATAAAATGCCCCAACCATGATTCCAACAATCGCAGCCACTTTGAAGAACCAAAATCTATTAAAAAATAAAAAAGACAATTGAGAATTATTTCTCTACCTACATTAAGCTTTTATTAATAAATAAGAGGCAATTTTTAATATATGAGCTCTGAGAAAATGAGCCAAAATCTGGATGCTGGGTATTTATTTATACAATTTGTATACCACCATAATCTCTGAGGACTTCCAGCAATTTACATAACCATACAACAATCACTCTACCAACATAGCCAAGAATAAGGACTGCTATTTGCAGTATCTAGAGATTACCAGGTTACTTTCGCCTGTTAAATTTATATCTAGAATTATAAAAGCTGAAATTAGTAGCTATACTATTTCATTTCATTGGCATGTATTTATTCAACTTTTATGCTTGGAACAATTAATTTTTCCTACTTCATTTAAATATCTGAGTAAAACTGTTCACTTTTGGAAATTTAGCATTTTAGGATATAGGCAAAATAAATAAGAGATTAGTCCCCATTTCCCACTCTAACTCACCCATTGTGGATGGCAGCCCGTGGGTCTTTACTTGATTTCACTTGTATCATAAGCAGTGTAAAGAGGCAGAAAAACACAGCCATAGCAAAACTGACTCGATAGACAGCTCTGTATCCAACCAAAGCTTCACAGTCAAAGCCATCACAAAAACCAGGCACCTGAAAGAAGAGACCAATAAATCCAAAACTTTAATTATATACGTGGATTATACATAATATTTATTTCCCTCAAGTCCTATTCTTACAGATGATGGCCATGGTTGAAAACCCATGGCTTGTAAGTTGTTCTATTGTACCACTCTGGGTTAAGATAAGTTATCAAGCTGACCATCTACCTGGAATGCCAGCACCTGCTAGCTCATTCTATCCCAAAATAGCTGCAGCATAATAATAACCCTGCAATATATTAAAGAATCAAACTAGGCAAAAGTAGTCAACACTGTGGAGTCCTTGGTGCTCTCTGAGCTTGGTTGTTTGCTTGCAGACGTTTTGTTACCCGACTAGGTAATATCATCAGTGCTACTGAGTGTGGAGTTTGTTCCCTGTTTATATACAGTAGCTTGCCCTACAAGTTTTTTTCGGGGGAGGAGGTTTTCTCCTTGGTAGTTCCTTGATTAAGGTATTGTTTTCTGTTTGATTGTCTGTCTGGTGTTAATCCCTGCTTATCTGGGCATAGGCTGCTGAAAAGGATGTGTTCTGTTCTTTTTGTTTCCTTCTTAGATTTTTTATTGCCTCTTGAATTATATGCAAATGTGGTTTATCTCTATGTGTCTACTGATGGCTGATGTGTCTAATTCGCCATAGATTCCTCTGCTGATGAGGATATCCAGGAAGGGTAGTATGTTGTTATCTTCTTCCCTGGTGAATTTTATTCCTTTGAAGATGTTGTTGATAGTTTCATGCGTCTTCTCTAGTTGTGTCTTTTTTATCATGACGAAGGTGTCATCTACATACCAGATCTATACTTTAAGTTGTCATGTGTGGAAGTGCTATAGTTTCTAGACACTGCATTACAGTCTCTGCTATGAGTCCTGAGAGTGGTGGTCCCATGGGTGTTCCTCTGATTTGTTGGTATATTTGTCCATCAAACTGAAAGTAGGTAATGAGGCAGAGGTTGATGAGGTCCAAGATTCTGGGTATTTTGAGCTTAGTGTATTCGGCCAGGTCAGGTATGTTTTCTTCTTATTGAGTTGTCAAGCATGTGCTTCCATTTCTTTTTAAGATATGTTTCCATACTTGACAGGATTTTCAATTTTAAATGAAAATTGAGAATCTCTTTTCAGTGATAAGCCCACAAGTGTGATACACCTCCTTATATGTTAAGAAGACTGCAGGTTTCAAGATGCAATGAGTCAGGATATCAAACACTATATACTACATTAGAAGAATTATAATTTATTATGACTTAAAGCCACATCTTACAATAGCCCCAAGTTCTAAAACTTTGAACCAATAAAATACACAGCAAAACAATGTCATAAAAGCAATATGAAATTCATAGCTACAACTCTAAGATTTATTATTAGTTTTGGTGACTGAGCATTATCTGTTCCTGCAATCTACAGACCACTCCTCAAAATATCACTACTCTATAAGGAGTAGCAGACTTCCTGCTCACACATAAAAGGCATATATATTTGTATATATATGTACATGTATAGGCATGTATATATGTACATGTATATATGTACATGTATAGGCATTCATCTGGGTGCCTTAAAAGTTTGCTAACAAAAGCATAATAGGTTTACGGGGTAGATCAGTGTTTCTCAACCTTGGCAACTTTAAGGTGTCTGGACTTCAACTCCCAGAATGGGAGCATGGCTGTGTCAGGATCTACGCATGCAACTATCAAAAGGCTATTAGAAAGTTATTAGAAAATTTATAATGTTGACAAGTATGTGCTAATTAGCTAGTAAGTGCAAATGTTAGTTTAGGCAGGAATCATTATTTGTCTAGATGCTTGCTTGTTCCTGCCATAAAGGGACAGAGGGGAGATGGAGAATAAACAACAAAGGCCAGGTGCGGTGTTATCTCGCCTCTAGGCGCCGGCAAGGCCAAACAACCGTGAGACCAAAGAAGAGGCGCGAAAAAAGCAAGCGGGAAATTAGAGCAGAGGGGGTTAAAAGGAGAGCCTGGCCAGGGAGGGTTAGTTTCGGCAATCTATGGAATGCTGTATGTTGCTTCTCAATAAAGAAATCTTTACTGGAAAACAAACTGGCTCCAGGAGATTTACTGAAATTGGGAATTGAGCGTGCAGACTCTGCCAGGCTGGCTGGGGAATTCTGGGAGTGGAAGTCCAGACATCTTAAAGTTGCTAAGGTTGAGGACCACTGACATGATCCTTATCAAATTGTCAGTATAGCATGTCATGTCTCACTGTGTCAACTACCCCTGAGCCAGAAAGGCAGATGCACTCCTCACATAAGTGGCATCTTATTAAATCTGCCTCCCAGCATATTAAACTGATCCTGTAAAAAGATTCTGAAATCATTTACAAATTCCAGGGAGATAATGTATTTGACTGGCTGCAGATTCAGATTCAGGACTTAACACTGGTAAAGACTAGAGTCAAATCCTTTTGCTCTTCAAGGTCTAGGACTCACTATTTAAGAAATACCCTAGCTTGGTCATAGCCCATGGAGAGCAGAACAGTCTGGAGAAATGCAGTAAGTCCTAGTTTCTCCAAAAGTGTCCAGATCCAGTACAAATTAATTTTATCAGAGATTGTTAGGAGGGAAAATTAAGCTTTAACAATGTTTATACGTATATGAACATTATAGGACCATGAAGATCTGCAGGTTAATCTTCCCCTTCAGTTGGCAACATACAAGAGATATTTGTTGAAGGATGCAATAATAAGGTTTTCTGACTATAGTGTTTGAGTAACTTGGAGCCCAGTCCACCTCTGTCACTTCAGATATATCTTTTCCACAAAGTTCTGACTCAAAATAAAATAAAATAAAATAAAATGCTTGCTTGCTTGCTCCTAAAAGGAAAACAAATTTTTGAAATCAAGAAACTGGCAAACTCGGCAAAAATTCTACCAAGTTCTTTAGCTTAAACTTGAAATGCTGAACTTTGATATTAGTTTGGACCAAATTTGAGCCTAATAAAACTGTCTCTTTATTAATAAAAATCCAACAGAAATTCCATTGTTTTTTCTTGTCTCTATCTTAAATGGAGGAAATCAGTGCCCAGTGATTTGTGTTATAAACAAGATTCTAAAACATCAGTACCTTTTTGAGATGTTTCTCCATTCCTGGTGCCAGCATGATACATGCAACAAGAGTACTAAGAAGAAGCAGGAAAGCATAGATGAGCCGAGTCACCGTAGAATTCTTGCTGTTGGGACAACAGCGACATAACAAACATGATGCACCACTGCAAAGACATGGAATCTATAAAAAAGAGGCATAAATGAGGATATATAATTTTAAGTATTAGCAGTACTATGCATCCTTTCAAAAATACTTATTTTGATCTTAACTGAACCCTTCAATTAAATTCATTTCTAGTGGTATATTTTTACTTTCTCATGGCATTTAGTATGCTCTCTAGTGGGCCCTATTGAACTGCTGTAATATGAAACATACTAGAAATGTTGTTCTTTATTAATGTGTGTATTGCACATGCTCCACATCTTAATTCACACACACAATTCATATGCTCATGCTAGAACATTCTTGAGCACCCTACCTTAGCTGTATCAACTCTGGGCAATAACCAACTCCATATTATTAAAGTACCAACCAATTTAAGACAGTAGGTGTCAGAATCCTCACAAGATTTAATAGTAGATTGTTATGTTGGCTAGTTTAGCAATTGCTTTTTACATGCTGCAGTTCTGCCATTGTAAAAGGGGGGCGGGGAGAAAGAATGGAAAACCGTTAGAAGCAGATGGCTCCTTATCACAGGCGCTGGCATGCTCAAGGTCGTACCAGCAAGGGAATCAGGAGACCAGGAGGTAAGGGGGGTGAAGGAGGGAAAAGTAAGAAAAACAACTTTTGGCACGCTCAGGCTCAGTCTTAGCAATGCTTTGGAACTGTACACTTGTTCTCAATAAATGAACTTTCTTTTGAATCAATACTGGTTGCAAGGAAAGTTACTGGATTTGGGATCAGCGGGTGGCAGATTGTTACAGTAAGGCAAAGAAAAATACTGTTATACTGAAAGGATGACAAGAATAAATGTGAATATCAACACTGAATAATAGAAAAGTATAATTTCCCAATGATTGTATAGGGTGGATGGAACTAATCTGTAAATCAGTGTCAGTAACTTCGGTTGTTTTTGAAAGTTTAGCAATTCACAACATAAATGCTGTATTTTACTGTAGTAAAAGCTATATTAGCCAACTAATATAGTACTTTGGACTTTGAATAAGTCTTAGTTTGGCTCTAATTCAAACTGCAAGCAATCTGCAGGTGCTCAAGTGGAAGTTTCAACCACCCACTGATGCTTAAAAGTTTTAATGTGAAATACCTCTCTGAAGAGCAGAAATTTGAAAGGAGCCTTTGTTCCCTTTGCACTCTCCCTTCTTTACAGAATTATTCCCCTTTTGTCAGTCTTCATCATAAGCTTCCTTGTTCTAAATGCCTCCAAACCAGTGGAGATGAACAGAAGTACTGTCTCTCTCATCTAGAGCCTGCTTAGATATTCCAGCTTCCACACTACTTTTAGGGAATAAGGATGACCTTCTAAGCCTACTTAGAATAACTCACTGGGTTTAGAGAAAGAGAGGTAAGATAAAGGGTTAGGAACACTACAATGACCCCAGTAACATTTGGTCATCATGTGGACAGGCCACCTACCTCACTCAAAAGGCTATGACTCAGCGGCCATTTCCTGGCTGAGGCATAAATACCATTCCTAGAGATGAAATCACAGGCCACGGCAAAGGAAGGAAGTACAATTACGATCCCAGTCTCTCCTCCCCTGGCCATAAACAAACCACTGAAGAAAATTAAAGCTACAGACATCCAATGTTTACCACCACCACAATCGTTATAATTACGTGAAATAACTACGTATGTACGTTTTCACAACTTGGTAGAGCTTCATCTTTCTGATATAACACCTAATCGCTGCTTCAATGTGTTATTTTAATACATTTAATACATTTTAATGTCTACTTCGAATTAATCCTCATTCGGATCAATGAGGTTCACTCCCAGGTTTAGAATTACTGCTTATCGAACCTCTTGGTCTCGTCTGTCCCCAGGCAGATGTCGCCGAAGAGCAGAAGACCCCGCCCCCTTGTTTATGTATCCTGTTTTAGAGATATGCCCCCGGATCTGGAGTATTTATCGGGACATCCGAGTGCCAGATTTTCCACAAGAAACCACAGCAGGCGTGGCTCCCTTGTAGGATAAAGCTACGGGCGCTTGTCTTTCGCTCCCCCCGGCGATGGAATCCAGATCCCCGCTAGAGCGATCCACCGGACCTGGCCTGGATTCCACTTCGGTCTGACTGGCCCGCAGACCCCGTCCCCCCGGACTCACCCAACTGGCCAAAGAGCAGACACCGAGCACTGCCCCCATAGTGACAGCGACGCCCCCACGCAGACGCTTCCGACTCTCTCCAACCTCGGGAGCCCAGCGCTATCGCGGGTACTGCTAGTCCCGTCGCCACCCTGTAGATCCGCGCTGATTGGCCGCGCGTAGGCGGCTCCCCAAGCCTGTCATCTGAGAGGGGTGGGGTCTAAGGAACAGACCAATGGAGAGATCCGGATCGGTGTTCCGCGAAGCCAGAAACAAAAAGAAACGAGGGCTTCCTCAGCTGTGGATGGGGGAGGAGAAACCTAATAAAGCAGGAGTATGCTGATTGGGTGGACGATTATTAAGGGTGGGAGATAATTGTGAGAATTGACCAATGGGAAAACTAGAGCTCCCAGAGGAGGCGGGAAGGAGATGGAATAAGGGACAGAAGCTCTTCCGCCCGTCTTCAGTCCCACGGGTGGGTGGGTGGAGACCGTTGCTAAATGCGCTGTTGTTTCAGGAATGGCCCTGACGGAGCCTCGTGGAAGAAGGAAGAGGTTCGTTCGCGTGGTAGCGTTTTTGGCGCGAGTCCGCCATTCTGATCTGCTGTTCTAGACAACCTTGGCGTGATGGAGTTGCTTCTAACCCCGCTGTATCCGGGGTGGTTCGGACGTGCAGTCCACACGCGCAATCCAAGTAGAAAAATCTCAGACGGGAACTGGAATTCGGTTGAGTTCTTGAAAACAATCCAATGTCATTGCTAATACTTTGGTGTTGAAGTGTTCCTATCTTTTTTTAAAACAAGCAAAGACATTGTAACATAAAGCATAACCCCCAAATTATGTCACTGGCAACGGCCATCATTTTATTAAACTGAAGAGTGAAACGAGCTCAAGCTGGTCGATTTGGGTGCATTGTTTCAGCAGCTGGAAGGGCGGGAAGGAAAGCTGTTATTGCTACTGTTTAATTATTGGGATTAGAAACGATACGTTCACCATAGCAACCATTTTGCAAAAGGATCTATGATAGTTCCTTAAATTGTAAACAATCCCATTGCTTCAGAAAAAAAAAAATCTGTTCTACCCAAATGGCGGATACTATGATTATCGGACTGCGGAATCCTCCAGCAGGTATTTATTTAGCAGTAAATCTGTGTTCAGTGGCCTGGTTCAAAATTATAATTTCGTGGACGCTTACCTGGGAGTGTATCCCATTGAACATACAGAACAGTAGTGGGATTTATTAATAAATGCATAGGATTGGATTTTATTATTGCTTGGCTGAAGTGGTTTAGGGCTTTCCAGTGATGTGGTTTTTTTGATTTGAGGTTTTAACCTTGGGTGTCATGGGTTATATGCTGTTGTTGTGGTTTTAATCCTTGTATACCAACCAGAGGCACTGTTATGAGATAGGCAGCTATATAAATCATATAAATAAATAAATAGATGACATTCATTTGCCTCAGTGTGTTACAAGAGACTTCTGGTCCCAATAAAGAGCATCCTGGTTTTGTTCAATGTCATTCTTAACTACGTGTGTTTTTAAAAACGTGAGATAACGATAAAAGTAGCTCTCTTGACTGTTGTGGGAAAAGAAACAGAATATGCCAGAAGGTTATCTCAATCAGCTGAGCTTGCAATAAATAGCTTGGGTCAGACATGGATTCCCTCTTGACAAAGTGAACTAATCTGCTACCATCCTCTGTACAGTAGGATGGTAAAAATGCAAACATTTGGATTTTCTTAATATTCTGTCCTTATCTTTAAAGCCATATTAGTTTTTCCTAACAGCTTTGGTGAGAAAGTGCAAGTGTTTTTTTTCTCTCATTTTAATATATGAACAACAAATAATAATTCAAATCATTAAATGGGAATCTCTTGCAACCTAAATTTAGCTAGACAAATACATCAGCTGTCATTAACTTGATCAACCGGTGCCCTTGCTGGGGGGAGGGAGAAGGGGTAGAGATATGTCCTACAGCTCTCCAAATCTTTTGGAGTGGAGGACACGTTTGCAAAATGGGGGGGGGGGGGCGGGCAGGGGGTGCGTCTATTCGTGAACAGCATCTGCGGTGGAAGGGTTAAAACAGACAAGATGGCAGTCACAGCAATGCAGTAAAACCCTGCCTCTTTGTCTGTGCAAGTTGGCACATGTACAAAATGGATATTGAAAGTCTTATGCTCATTATATACAAAACAGAACAAAATATAATACCAAATTGTAGTTCTAATTTCTGTAATTCTCACTATGATGAAAGCCTAGATCTGATCTTTACTATTACATTGGGTAGGGAAAGAGGTGGCTTGCATAGCAGAATGTTTCATATATAAAGATAGTGATTGTTTACAGAAAGAGATTTAGCTAACCAATATATCACAGATTAAACTTTTCCCTAATATTTAGGGGGGGGGGGTGTATAATTTTTATTAAAGAAGTTTTTCCACAGAGTAAAAACAATCCCAATTGTAAGTTAAAGATAAGAGAAATAGAGAAAAGTAATAGAAATGTAAAAAAGAAATTAAAAAAAGAGATAGGAAGGAAAAGAAAAAAAGAATAATAAAGAAGTGGCTTCCAATCTTAATAGCAGTTATAAGTACATTTATATTTTACCCTTTCTCTTTAAGGTAACAGTACATCAAAGTTTCCTTCTTTCCATAATCTACTTCTAATCATCAAATCTATAAATCATCAGTTCATTTTTTTCTTTTTTCAGCAAAAAGTCTATAAGAGGTTTCTAGTGACTACTAAGTGTAGTAGTTGATCTTTCTCTAAGCAAACAAGTTAATTTTGCCACATCTGTTAGTTCCATTATCTTCTACCATTCCTCCATTGTTGGTATTTTAAAATCTTTCCATTTTTGCACATATAGTTGTCTCACAGCAGTGATCATGTATAAAAATAATCTTCTATGGTCTAACGTTTAGTTTTTAAAGACTAAATTACTACTTTAAGTTCAATGGATTTCAGCAAGTGGCACTCACTTGGTTGGGATCCAGCTAATTAATTGTCTTCTTTTTGAGAGAATTGCTTTTTCGTTTTTCAGCTTACTTACACCTTTCCAAATATGATGAATGTATTAAAGAGTTAAGATTTTTTTCCCTTAAATAACTTAACGTTCTCCTTAGCATCTTTGCTGATGTTTTTAGGTTCCAGACTTTTATAGAACAGTAGAAAGCACTTCAGATGTTGTGTTGTTTACACAATTTTGCAAATGAGTCCCTCAGGCTAAGAAATAGTTTCACATGATCTCCTCTGTATACAGCTCTCTTCCCATGACTTTTTATTTGCTGAACTGTATAATATTTGTCACAGGGCAGATCATGTAAGTTAACTGCATTAGCTGACATTCTCAATTATTTCATTTAGCAATTTCAGGACATTTGGAATAATTTACCAGCCATATCAGAGCAGCATCATTTAGCTATTCTTATTTTGGGTTTGTTTATTTATCCAAAGTTGGCTTGGTCCTAAGGCAGGACTTCCAAAAATCTTTCTAAGATAATAATAAACCTTTTTGGATCACCAGAAGTGTGGATCATGTCTGCATTTATACTTATAATGCCATTTTATGTGTCTCAACTTTATTTGTAAAGAGGCTAAAATAGCTACATTAAGCCTGTGACAACCAGCTTCAAAATCCTGTCTTACCATGAAGTTCGTTGGGTGATTGCGGGCCAGGCATTGAGCCTTACTTGTCAGGAGAAAATGCATGCAACCATGAGCTCCTTGAAAGGAAGGTAAAATATTGTACAAATAATAAAATACTGTACAAATAATAAAATACATAGTAATATCTTATGTATTAATAGTAAAATGCCTGTTTGGGTAGGAATAAACAACTTATTTTAAAGTTAAATGAATAATCCAGAATAAATGAATAATAATAGCATTCAAGAGATCATAGTAACTTAGTTGCATACCATCCAACTAGCAAGCTTTCCCCTCTTGGGCAAGCTTGAGAGGGGGATTTTAACTGATCAAGCAGTTTAGGAGGAAGGGGTTCACACATACTGTACATCCAATCCAAAGCCCTTCATGGCAAGGGTCCAGGTTACCTGAGAACCTGCCTCGTCCCAGTTACATCAGCCAGTCCCACCCAGTCTGTCAGGGAGGGCATGTTGTGGACCCCGTCAGAGAATTTCTGCTGGCAGGGTCTAGGAGGAGAGCCTTTTCTGCCGGTGCCCCTGCCCTGTGGAATATCTTGCCCCCCCCCCTGCCCCCACAAGGTGAGGTTGGTCCCTACTCTTTTGGCCTTTCAGAAGAGCCTTAAGACCTGGCTCTGCCAATTAGCTTGGGGATATTGGGGGTGGCTGGTGCCTTGAGGATGCTCTCTCCATCTTTTAACTTTATCTGTAGTCTTTTAATGTGTTTTGTAGTTTTTAAATGTTTTTATGTTTTTTACTTGTGAGCCGCCTAGAGTCACTGATATTGAGATGGGCAATGTATAAATATGATTTCTAAATAAAACAAATTCCACCTCCCCATAACACCCAAATAACATTTAATGTAGAACCAGGTGGGGACTTCTCCCAAAAGTTTTTTTCAGCTTCTGGATTGACCATTGAATTCTTAAAAATACTATGCAGATCTTAATCTTTACTACTACCATTGATATGACAGCTGCCTTTTTGTTCCTTTTAAATTTCGGTTTCTTCTGTACCATATATTGTTAAGGAGTAGAGGGCACATTGGAACAGAAGACCTGTGCACTCCATCTATCTTAGGCAACAATTTGATTTCCCCCAATCCTTGACCATTGTCCATGCTAGTTGGGGCAGATGAGAGTTGTAGTCCAAACATATGGAGGACACCAGAGTTCATTTGAGCATATAACTATACTAATGAATACAAATGACCAGGTTCATGTTACCATATTTTGGACACATAGTGCAAAGATCTAGGTCTCTTAAAAATCTATAATGCTGGGAAAGGAAAAAGGAAGGAGAAAATGAGGACAACCAGTACAAGGTGGATGGACTCAGTGGCAATGGGTGCACCATTAGAAGATCTGAAAGACCAGGTCGGGGATTATCCTGGAGAAATTCTATGTGGTAACTAATAGTTGATGCCAACTTAATGGCACATAATTCTCTCATAACTGAGGTAAACTATCCTTCCTCTACTCACTTTTTACTAAGAAAAGAGCCTAAATATAACCTCAAGGCTATAAAATGAAAAGTTTAGAACGTGCATGTCTTACTCATATACTTTTTTTAGATAAATGTGCTGTTTATATTTCAGATATATTTACCATGAGTAAGTGATTAATAAGGTGACAGACCCTATTTCAGGAACAAACCGGCTGCTGATTTTATACAGCATAATTTTTCAACATGTCCCGTACCATGAATAATAACACTAATGAAATACTATCAATAGAAATTCCTATTTCATGTGGATATTCGATAGCAAACAGTGCAACATTATCAGCGACCATGCCTCAAATACAAAGAAAAGAGAATTCCACACTTGTGGAAAAATCATTGAGATGGCCTTTCTTTGCCTCATGTCATAGTAGAATACACAATATGGGTAAATCTAAGGAAAGTGTTCTGGAACAAAAAGCAAGATTGTATGTGCTGTTTAGACAAAAACATCCATTTAGAAAGACGTGCTTTGCTTATTTGAAGCTGGGACAACTTTGGGCTTGGAAGCTAAGTAGAGTGTGCCACATTAATACTTGGAGTGGGGACCAGCAGGAAAAAAAAAAATCAAGGTTGGGTTTTAGGAGGTCTCTGAGCTTAGTTTTCTATTTGCTGACATTTTATTACCATGCAGATAACAACTTCAGTGCTGTTCACTTCTCCAAGATCATAGCACTGAAGATATTACCCAGTCAGGTAATGAAATATTTGCAAATGAAAAAGGAAGTTCAGAGGAAAACGAAGCTCAGAGGCCTTTACAACTCAGCTTTTCAGTTCTGAGATATATTCTGTATGATCTCTACAACTGCAAAAGGAGAGAGTGGCAAATTACTTCCACTTGCCAAAATATGCATGGATTTGTTCATGTAGTCACCAGGAGGTGAGCTCAACTTGAGAGCATCTTTACCGTTGTGTTAAGTGGAGAAAGTAAAAAATCTGCTTTATTGTCTAATAATTACATCCTACCTGATTTATGAGAAACTCTTTCTCCACTACCTAATACATGATTGCAAACTTACAATTCTCAATGATGAGGTTTCTGATAAAACATTTGTTTCACATCAAAGACACACTACGGGAACTATGCACTATATAATATTCAGTTCTTGGAAAACTTGCATCTGTATTCCAGGGCGTGTCTCTTAAGAAGAATAAAATGCTTTTTGTCTTTTTATATTCTTTGTTTTAAAATGTTTTTAACAGTTGTAAATTCCCAGAGTCTCTGGGAGTTGGGTGCATATAAATTTAATAAATTATTATTAGTAGTAGAAGTAATAGTGGTATTCAGACTTATAAATTAATGATGATGTCACCTGGATGTTCCGTGAAATATTTCCATTAAGTCGTCTATTTGCAAGCAGCTATAGAGACTTGCTAATTCTAGTAAAAAGGCCTAAAAAAAGCAGAATAAAATTGCATTAAAATTGCATAAAGAATAACAAAAGATAAACATTCATTAAAATATATTAAATACATGCTTCAACTCTCCCTAGAATATATGAATAAAAATACCTGTGAATAAATCTTAAATACCTTGCCAATCATTTTTTATGCCACAGTTTCTTGGGTGTCTCCAACACAAATACTGTACTAAAAACTCTGCACAAAGCATTCCTGATTTAAAATTCAAGCTGTTCACAACCTCTTCTATCAGAATGTAATAAACTGCAGGCAGGGAACAGTTTTTGAAGCAACTGCAATTCAAATAGAGGTGCTTGATAGAGATTTGAATTCAGCAGGAACCCTTGTTAGAGAATGTACTCCTGGACATGAGCAGTGCTGAAAGAATACTGAGTAATTAAGTAGCAGAATGTCCCATTAAAAAAAAAACTCATTTGTCTTGGATGCATATATAGACAGTTCAGTGAATAGGTATTTATTGTATTTGAAGTAAATGCTAGATTTATTAAGAAATGCATAAAGCTAGAAAAAACTTGCTTCTGTCTAACTGCATCCTGAAGAGGGAGAAAACTGTAATGAAGTCTGAAGCGAAAGAAGAGAAATAGAGACAGACACTCATTTATCTAACAATTGTCCAGATGAGAAACAGACACAGTAACAGCATGTGAAGACCATTGTAACTATTTCCCAGCATTTGTCCTAGAGATCAAATAGGCTTATAGGTACAAAGAGATTGTGCAGTTCCCAACAGTACTGAATTCAAACTCCTGCCTCTTCAAAAGCTTTGTGCAGCATTAGCATTAGGCTTTTTTTAACCCTAAACTAATTCAGATGATGTTAGCAAAACCTGTAACTATCCTGTCATCCAAATGGGAAGAGGCATAGCTCAGTAAAGAACACATGCTTTGCATGAAGGAAGGCCTAAATTCAATCCCCAGAATTTCCAGACAGTGCTGGAAACTCCTGTCTGAAACCTTGGAAAGCATATGTTGCTCATTGTCAACAATACCAGGCTAGATGAACCCAGTGGTTTGACTCAGAAGCTGGCCACTATGTCTATTCCTAAATCATGGTCCAACTCAATGGCACCAAGAATTAAAACATCTCCTCTCACCATCCCAGCCTGGAATCACCTGTTTGCCAAGTCTACTAATAAAAATCTGGTATGTAATACCTCCTGCATAGTTGCCATCGGGTCTAGTTTGGACCTCAGGCGTGTTCATACTTGGAGTAAATGCTTCAGCTCATACAGTTCTATAGAGAAATCTTTTAAGAGATTGGTCTGTTGACTTCCTCCCATCACTTCCAGCCAACATGCTTTTCCAAGTTTCCCAGAGTTACTGCTGGACTGGAAAAGTGGAGAGTCATGCTAACTATAGGCAATAATTTGTTGGAATCTCTTTGCGATATAGCTTTGTTAAACTGAATATTTTGTGAATTCTTCAATTTCAAAGGAAACATTTAATAAGCTGTCATTTACTAGTATGTCCTTTATTCCAACTTCAGTTGAAGGAACAATGAGGAAGTCCCCATCTGCTAAAAGATGAGGAATTCAGTTTTCTGATAAATACTACATTTGAGAAACATGTTTGTGTTTTTCCCAAATATGTGTTCACATTCTTATTACTATTATCAAAGAAACTGAGACTAACACTTTAAAACATATCTGTTTATGCAGTACAGGACCAGAGAGCAGTTTTTCTTGGGAAGTAACTGGCTATACTTATGGAATGAAATCCCAAGGGATGGAAAAAACAGCACTATCTTGCCTCTCCTCCATAGTTTATCATTTCAGTGCAGATTACTACAGCTATAAATAGATAGCTGAGAGTAAACATTTGCCTTGGTCTTCAGTGCAGTGTTCAAAGAACCATGTTTTCTCTTTGCACGTTCACACTTCTCCAGAGACCAAGAGGTACAAACCCTAATAGTTAAGATAATGTGCTTCTTAAGACACTTTTGTACTGTTGAAGATCACTCTTAGACACTTGAGTTTCCAGAGCAATTTAGGTTTGATGGCTGACTGGAGAATAATAACAAAATAGCAACATTCCAGGGTTTTGCGATTTTTTTATTTGGCCTTTGGGAAAGTTTCCAGGAAAAAAAAAAGTATTAAGGGGATTATCTGTAGCTGAAGGCTAGCTGCCTCCCAGTCTGGCAACCTTAAAATGTGTTGAATTATACTTTCCATCACTCTATATTTTGTTTTTAATTGTGAAAAAATCTCATTGTCATTTATTGCATGTTGTCATCTTTGTAAGTCCCTATTGGTAGGTAGGTAGGTAGGTAGGTAGGTAGGTAGGTAGGTAGGTAGGTAGGTAGATGGATGGATGGATGGATGGATGGATGGATGGATGGATGGATAGATAGATAGATAGATAGATAGATAGATAGATAGATAGATAGATAGATGATACACACACACATCTTTTAAATTAGTAAACTTTATGTAAGATGGATCCAGGGTATTATTGCGTCAATCAACTTGCCAAGACAGTGTACCTCACATAAGTAGATTGTAATGTACTGCTGAGAGGCAATTGTCAATTGTTTCTCTTATATTTATGTAATTTTTGGAAATGTTTAACTCAGGCACCAAAATATCTCATGGTATCTCTGAATTGCTAATTTACAAATAATAATGTTGAATGTTTATCGTTGCTTAGAGAACACTTGCAGAAAAATTCTCTCCCCACTGTTTTAAAGAAGTTTTTGGCAATTCTTCTGGTTACTAATCTGACTTACTTTTTTCTACTTACATTGGAAGAAAGTTTCTATTGCTAATGGGAGTCTGTATTATGTTTTCATAATCCATTTCTTTCTGTAAAATGGAAATATCAAATAGATGACGAGTTGAAAAATCTGCCTTTCTTTTTCCCCGTCTAACAGAAGAAGGCATAAGTGCATGGCCTGACTGGGCTGACTCCTCTAATAGCATTCTTGATAGGAGGGGAACAGAAAATATTTTGTTGACTTTTGTGAGGGAAATTGAAGGTAGCAGGCTAAACTATTACTGATGATTCAGTGACAAAGCTACCAGGTATATTGTTGGGGACATTAAACGTCTAAGAAGGCTAAAGTATGGTGAACAGAACTCTCCACATGCCACCCATCCATTCCTCTTCCTTCAATTAGTTATGAGTGGAAAACAACAAAGCTGGGCTTAATAGATACCCATAGATACCCAGATACCTACCTATTTTCAGACCTACATGTAAAGCTATATGTCCTTTCGGTATGAAAACTGCTTTTAGTACCTACCTACTTACCTAGGAATAAGACCCATTGAATTTAATGGGATTACTTCTGAGAAAACATGTATAAGAGTGTCCTATTAAAATGCTAAATTCCTCATTCACAGTATTATATGGTCAGTAATTGCAGACTATTTAAGCATCTAATTTGGTCCTTAAAGCCTCCTCCCCACCAAAGTCTGAAAAGGTGGGTATTGCTGGGTATACCCCATGTAGCAGGAATTTTTTAAAAAGAAAAGTACCGTATTTTTCCGAATATAAGACGATCCTTTTTTCTAAAATCCTTACCCTAAAAATTGAAGGGCGTCTTATTCAAGGAAGTCAGCCGAGAATCGCGCAGTTGCAAAACTGCCCATACTTTGTTTCTGCAGAGAGGCTTCCTCCTATTGCCAGCCTCCAATCATGAGTGAAATAGCTTGTCTCCCAAACAGACTTCCTCCAATCACGAGCCTGATGTAACTGACGTCAGCTGATGCTGAACAAACCAATTGGAGGAAGTCTGTCTGCAGAGACAAGCTATCGGCAGTTTCACTCGTGATTGAATGTAATCAATTATGCAAAAGAGCATGGAAATAGAGCTGTAGAGAGACGGTTTGGACCTCCTCCCACCGAGTGTATCAGGTAAATGTTAACTAATTACTAAATAAAAATGTGTTCTGCACTATCTTTAAAATATTGATTTCTTAATTTTGGGTTGGAAAAGTGGGGGTCGTCTTGTACATGGGGGCGTCTTATTGTCGGAAAAATACGGTAATCCCCACCTCAATGCAAGAAAGTTGCCTGTTCTGTTTCTTAAAAAAAGTAAGAAGAAGAAATAGCAGGTTTGTTAGAACCAGGTATTATAATCCACCTAGTGTTATATGAGTTTTGGAATTTCCTTGAAGACAAAAGATTATATGTTCTCTGCAGTTTAAATCTGTTCTTACTCCCACAGCACTGACTGAAAGTTGAGATGTATAGTAATGGCTGAATTTGCACTCATAATATGGTTTGTTTGGATTTTACTTATGTGAACCCAATAATCATGGTTTAAGTGTAATTTATCACTTAGTTAATTATACAAATCCAGCCAACTATTGTTGATTCAACAAACCACAGTTAAATAAACCATTATGTGAACCTGTCAAAGACCACCCAGTGAATTCTATAGTGGTTCATATACAGAAAACCTAGATAAAATTCCTGTAAAATAGCATAAATTACTGATAAATTACAAATTTTAGGTCCTGGTTGTGTTTTGAATCCAATGACACAATTAGAATGGCCCAGGATTTAATACACTACTTGCTAAACAGGCAGAATATTCCATGTTTATTTGGCAAAGGAGTTTGAACCAATAGTCACTTATGTCTCAAGAAATATAGGTTACTTTAAAGAGTAAAGGATACTCTAAAACGTCTGATAAAAGGTTGGCCTGTGGTAAACAGTTGGTCTTAATATTCTTTCATATAACATCAGGCTTACTACATTTTTGTACTAATAGCTTAAATGGCAGTTACACAATGGAGTTGCACGTGGGAGTTGGACTAGTATATTTCTCTGGAAATTGGTAATCAAATTTTCCACCATTTAAGCAACATTCTGGTTCTGTTGAGTCATGGTTCACATACATTTGGCCCAAAGAAGGATATTCGTGCACAGAAGTGGGTCTGCACCTAAATATTTGTTGGGTGAATTAAGTAGGAAGCCCTGTTGAATAAAGAGAAAAACAGAGGAAGGATGTTTCAGTGCACACAGCTGTTGGGAGATGAGGTTACAATGCAGCTAAACAAAGCAAAGGAAATAGATCCCTCCTGTGTACAGTGAGATGGAAGCAAGCAAGAAGCTCTTTGACATCACCCAGACTGAGCATTAGATTACTACAAACAAGGACTTACTGACAAAGGAGTGAGGAAACGCCTCCTAAGCTCTGCAAGGACAACTTCATCAATCGGCGTTTAGAAACAGAAACAGCAAGTCTGAAGCGAGGAATACTCTAGGAACTCTGGCCATTTGCCATCCAAGCACACATGTGGGACTGAACTGTATCTGAGCCTTGAATTTTAAGAGACCTTAACTTGTTGGTCCGAGAGCTGCTGAAGCCATTTCTGTGAGTAAAGTTGTACAGCGTGCTAAACTGTGCTTGATAACAACTGTAGAAATGAATAATTTTACCCCTTAGAGTTAAGGGAGTTATACTGAAAAGACAGCCAAATTCTAACAGAGGCATGTTGGACTGATGGCATTAAGTCCTCAGGATACTGGTTTTAAATGTATTATTGTAAGCATTTTTTCCATAAATATTTGTGCCAGCCTCTTGCTAACATAAACTTTAATTAGGGGAAAATGTGTGCTTCCTATCTATCAATCATATATTATGGGAACAACTTTGAAATAAAAGTATGAAGTATTTCTTGGGGTAAAAGAGGCATGTAGTGGATTAAAGTTGTTAGAAAACCTGTCTTTTTCAGAAACAGCAGTGATATGTCTCATTGTAGTGATCTGTACACAATTGCTTGGCTCTGAAGATTATTGCATTCTGCTGATGAAGGAACTGGAAAAAGAGAAGCTATTCATCTTTATCTCAATGATGTCACTAACAATTGATTGTTAAATGATTCATTTCTTCTGAAACATGAATATGTACTGCTTACACTTTTTTTTCTAATTAACAATTTATTACATAGAGCCAGGATTAAATAAATAAATAAATGTTTATCCTTACAATTATAATAAAGCATTGAACAACAACAATGAAAAAATTAATTTGAGATACATTTGCTAATGTTTGATAGCAAGCTTTTGAGTTTTAAAATACTGGCCATATGATCAAGGTATAGTTTAATGGCCAAAATAGGAGGAGTGGGAAATCTGAAATGATAAATTGGCAAAGCTTTCTGGTAACAAACTCAGATGTACTATTAAGTTGTCTTACATGTAGATCATTGATTCATCTAATCAACTATTGTCCATTCTAAATTGGCAGCATTGTTCCAAGATTATAGGCAAATGTTCTTCTTAGCCTGTCTATCTGAAGTATTTCCAGCTTGAATTTTTTTAGGCGGTTAACTTAAAACTTTCTGCATTCAGAGTATGCTTCCATACAGTAACATGTAGTTGCAGTAAGATGGTCCTTCTACCTTTACAAAGGAATGACTCAACTTGAATAATCCAGTCCAAGTGTTATTAAATGATAAAAACCTATAAGATGGGACTGCAAGGGGTTAGAATCATAGATACTTGCAAAATAGACTGGGCAGACATCCATTTTACCTGAATGTATTCCTGTTTAAACTATTGTAAACTTGTCTTTAACCAAAATATATTTTGTGCTAAACTCTGCTATTTTTTGCTCTCATTTTTAATGATGCATTTTCTCTAATGGGTAAAGCATGCAAGCACCTTATCCTATTATGGCTGCAGTTTAACCAAGTTCTGACCAGTCACATAGTTTTTTAAAAATTATTATATCAAATAGACCAACAAAAGCTATTTATATATATAAAATTGATAGTAGTGTGATGCAATATAGAAAGAAGAAAAAGAAAAAAAAAAGCCTTGGAAATTTCCATAGGAAACAAAACATGGCTAAAAAACATTGACCTAATTACTGAGCGTAGGGGGCAAATAGCAAAATATACACCATGTGCCACTTACATAGTTGTGTGTGACATCATGATAGAAGTACAAATGGGTAGAACGTGAATTGTGGTGTCCCAATCCACATTTCATCATTTTGGCATCATTCTGTCTGGCTGTGAATGCCTATGCTCAAAAGCCATTTTTCTTGTCAATTCAATTAAAAAGCAATCTACTGCTCAGTCTACTTCACATAGCAATCTACTGCTCAACATTTGATGCAGACTCATCCTTCTAATGTATAATATTTTTTTTACTTTCCCTGAGATGCAAGAAGTCTACAGTTCCCCTGTATTAGAAAGATATAGCTAAGAAAAACATTTCCATCCAATATGCAGTTATGGGTCTAAAGTTATGTTAATGTTCATTCTGAAAATTTCAACTCAAAATATGGCATCATTAGAACAAGCCCCACTGTGCTAGTTAAGATCTGAACTCTTGAATTGCATCTTCAACAGCAATCATCCATTATTCTATTTTCTGAGGTAACCAATATGTACAAAGCAAAAAAATATGTTGTAGTCTCCACATTTTAAGATGAAAACAAATTCTTAAAGTAAGTTTCCATTATTTCACAATTACAGGGCCATCAATCTCATTATTCCCAAAGTCATAAATAATTAGTATGAATTTCATCTGTTTCCTATATAATGGCCTCCTGTCTTTGGAGCCACAACTGGTTTTTCCAAAACCTTTAACAAATATGGAATTTCAGAAGCAGCAATGGCCTCATGTCCAAATAACAAATGCTTAAACTGAATAACCTGCCAAAAAGCACTCCAAGTAAATTAAGCTTAATGTTGAGTTCAACAAATGTTTTAAAAATTACTGACAGAACTGAGTTGGCCCAAGGTGAATAATACTATGAAAGTCCCAGTTTATTCCTCCTCAAAATATTTGTTTGGTATTTTTAATTTAATTCCATAATGTAAAGTGTTTATTCTTTGTATCTGCAACCCAATGGTTTCCATATATATCATGCAGCATTAAAATCAGATATTCAAACAAATCCCTAATCAAGCAAGGATCCTAATGCTTTCCAAGAATCCAGTGCAATCAAAGCAGAAATGAATTGTGAAATCCCTTGTTCCAGCCTGACCAAAGCTAAAATAAACACATAATGATAGAACTGCAAATGTGGAAAATTAAACCTACCTTTCCCAACGTGCCATTTATATAATGAAAATCTCGAAGGATGCTCCTGTCAAAAAATGTTACTTAACAGCATATAAATTCACTTAAAATAATGTGAAGGAATAAAAATAGGAAGAGCTTTTAAAATATAAATGAAGTTCAGAGTTAAATTCTTGTAATCAAATTACCTTACCTCTAACACTCAGAGGAATGCTAGACCATCTATAGATCTTGTTTAATTTGTGTAAAATTGAGGATATGTTAAAATTTAGCAGGTTAGGGATGAAAAGGAATCTTTGTATCAACATAAGTAAAAGAATCAGAGTAGAATCTAAAATACAAACCCTCATTAGTTTAAATCTTATATCTTCTATTCCAAGTTTTCTTGTCTCGTCCAAACCGTTCTTGTACGGTTTGTTCCAGTAGCCCACTTAACATCAGATTGTCCTGGTTCCCCAACATCTGACGCGGACCTTGTCAATCCGGGCGACGTCCGAGCCGGCATGACTCTCTTAGTTCGTGTCACTCTCATATTTGATATATATATATATATATATATATATATATATATATATATATATATGTGTGTGTGTGCGCGCGCGCGCGCGTGCGCACGCACGCGCACGTGCACACACACACACATGCATACTGTATGTATATCCCACTCTTTTTATATATACTGTAACTCAAGGCAGCAAAATATCTAATACTCTTGCCACCTATTTTTTCCTCACTAACAACTCTGTGCGATGATATATATTATATCCTATATCTTCAGCAGTTGTGTTTTTTTCAGTTTTACTGCATGTATCTTCAAAACTATGTGGATGGATGAGAAATTTTATATGAATATATTCATTTTGCAGTTCTGAATGCAAATGCATACTGAAATCTGTACTTATCAAAGTTTTCAATGTAGTTCATATCTCAAGACATCTTAAGAAAAGTCCATACAAATAAATGTATATATTACTGGGAGAATATGTTTGAACGAAGTGGCATTTAATCGCAGAATATTCTACAGTGAATATTCTTTAGCATCTTTTGAGCATATTCTCATGATAAATGCATATTGACTCCAATACATTTTGAATGTCATGACTGTTCCTCAAGGATTCTGGGAACTGTAGTTCTATATAGGCAATGAGAGCTCTCCACCTCAAGAGGGAGGTCATGTCTATTAAATCAGTCTAGTGCATAAATCTATCCTTCACAATGAAATGAACACCTTTAAATTAGGGATAATGAATGAGATTATTTCTGGGTTTACCCACACTGTTGCAGCAGTGCATGCTATCTTGTAGTTTACTCAATTAAAAAAAATTTAAAGGTGAATTTCAAAGTATGACATCAACTTGGTTTGCCACATAAAAGGATTTCCTTTCTGGAACAAACAATAGCTTGTAAAGCATGTGCTTAGCAGCTGCAGTGTTAAAACATCTGGACTGGTATCATTGGTGTAACTCAGATCATAATCCTTACCACCTTCATCTCCATCCATATCGAAATTGTATTCTTTTACTGTATAATCAAAGTCTCAAAGTTTGACTCCTGGTGTCTTCATAGATATGATTGTGTGGTTTATTTGGCACCAATACGGAAGTGGTTTGCTACTGCCTTCTTCTGGGATGTCCTCTTATCTTCCCATTCTAGTCTTCAGGCCTGGCATTTACTGATGGTCTTCCATTTAAGTACTGCCTAGGTACAACCTTACCTAACTTCTAGAGAACAGCCAAAGCTGGCTAGGTTCTGCCACTTTCTAACTGGGAAACCAGATATAACTACATAACTAGAAATAAGATTATCTACTCTAAAACCAATTTGTCTTTTTGAGAAAAACATACTAGGTCTTGAAAAGGTTAATGCTTTAGGGTTGAGATACTGTATGTCAGTGAAAAGATATACATTTATGAAACCTAATATTTGCTTTTGAGGTTATAGGAAATTATGATTTTAATTTAAAAAAAACTACCTGTAGGGCATAGGCCAAAATCTATCTACTGAAATTCATATTCATGTCGGCACATTTAATAAAAAGCCCCAAAGAGTATGCTTTTTGGGCTATTGGTTTTAACAGGCTTTATAGCCTGAAACTAGTTGTGACTAACCTGATGTGAAATCTGCTAAATTCGTGGTGAGTTGTTTCCAGCCAAACAAGCATACAGTTGCAAACCTTAAGAATAAAAGGCCATTCTCTACACAACAGCCCATTGGATAGATTGGGAACTGAGGCGGAGATAAATCTGTTACTTTAGCTCTTTACCCCAGAAAAGACCTATTGTAGCCATAGAAGACAGAAGCTGCTAAATGAGCATCATCTTAGAGAAGCTTCCCAGACCCTGGCTTTACTCAGATGTGTTGGATTATAGCTGTCATCATCTCTAGTCCCCTCAACAGCATTTGGTAGGCCTTCTAGTCCAAGACATCTGGATGACAATAGGTTATCTGGTGATTATGAATCCAGTTTCTTATCAGCAGGATGACAAAATGCTTTACTCTCTTGCTGAATATCTGGAGTCATTTATAGTTAGTTTTTTTCTTTGTGAATAATGAACCCTGCTCATCTCTTCCCCAGATCTTTTGATTTTTCCTGGGGGCATAGTTTTCTTTTCAGTCCTCTTTAATTTCTCTGGTTCCCTTGAATATAAATACATTTTATTTGTAAATAGGAATAAAGTTGAATTCAGGACTTGTAAAGAAACTACAGAAAGTGAAAATCCCATATGAGAGACATATGCGTGTGCATACACACAAAGATAAGTACCTGAGCACCAGACGTAATTAAATCAAAGCAGAAAAAAGTCTATGCAAGCTAAGATAAAACATATTCTGATATTCCTTTATCCTGGTATTTTTAGCACAGATGATAAAAAGTGACTGGAAGTTTGTAATGTGCCACAAAATTCAGTCCAAAACATGATATATGTACTGAGAATCAGATGCAACACCCCCCCCACACACACATGTTTTAAAACGTATTTATTCAGAATGTTAAAATTGTTAACTGCTGCTTTTCTCTATTATAAAAGATACACAGGAAAACAAAATGTAGGTAGGTATCAGTTCCAATACACAGCATGAATTTGGAGGGAAAGAGCTGAAGTTCATTGGAGTTCCTTTATTTGTAGCACCAACACAACTTATCCAAACCAGGGTCCTTCCAAATATGACATATTGGAAAGCCCATTGATGGACTGATTATGTGTAATCAAGTCCATCAGTGGTGTAATTGAGTCCATCCATCTTGTTGCAGAAATCCGATAATCCTTGCCAAATATGGCAAAACCTTGTGGACTGAGGACTTTGGGAAATGAACCCATTTGCTCAAGTTGGCAAAGACTAAACTACATCAAAAAGATTTTTACCTGAAACCTTAGTCCAAATCGACAGTACTAGACCAAAAAGAAACATTGTTTCAGTTTCATTTGTAGTGAGTTGTTCAGAAAATAAATTAAGGAACCCTGTATAATCTAGATGGGTTTACTAATTGCAAATCTACCAATTGTGATTCATTAATTTTTTAGAATTTGAAACTTTCTATTGAAGATTCAATTTCTGATTCAAATCTGGTGTTATTTTGACATTTGGGGTCACATGGTTGGTTTAAAGAATCCAAAGGAAGAATTTGCTAAGCACTAAATGCCTTAGGATTTTTTATCATGTTTATAATATCCTCAAAGTACTTCTTGGAACCTTAAACTGTTGATACTGGACATTTGTGAGCTGTCCTGTACAGAAATAAAATTAATTAAGTCAGGTATGTTTGAAGTGGTTGGCCATCTTATTGTTTTAAGGGCAACTTCCCACTGTGTACATTGTAATGAAATCCACCCTCTGCAACATCTGTACTGTTAATAGACTGTTATGTGATCAGAGTAGATGGAGAGAATGCTAAGAAAACAAGAAGATCCTCTATTTCCTTCATGCTGTATCAAACCAAGCTTATTGATGCAAATCTGTCCCACTGGTATTGAAGTGTTATAGAGAACCAAGTGATCTAAATATAGCCTTAATTCTCTGCCTTATGAATAATCTACCATGTGATGACAAGACTGGAGTAAATTGCCTGAATACAACCTAGCTAGATTAGTATATATTTTGCATTCTTGCCACATAAAGCAATACTGTATATCTGGAAAGCTTTGTAAGAGCTTTCTAACAGTATATTCCAAAACTGAAATTGTTCAGTTCTTTCAATGGCAAACTAAGAGAAAGATTACCAGCTCATATTTTTTTTAATCAAGAAGATAAAAGAATAAAAATAATCATGTCTTCAGAGAATAAAAATCTCTCTGTTGCCACTGGGCAAAAACTCTTTCCATAGTGATACCCTCCTGGGTGCTGTTTTATTTCTGTTTACTAAGAGCTGTAGACTGAGTGAAGGGAATTTCCTACTTTCCTATAGACAACATGAAATTCATTTTCTGTCAGGGCAAGCGTAGGCTAGGGGAGAAGAGATTCATCCCCTTACGAATATGAAACCCCTTAGTCTACATTGGGAGTTTAATGTGAGGCAGTTCTGGGTCTCTTTGAAGAGAATCACTGGAGATCTAGTAGAGAGATCCAAAATCTTCCAGGCTTCAGTAATGAAGTTCCTAAAACCTGGATAATCTCATGAAAGTGAACAAACAATAATTGTCTGAGAAGAAAAACATCAATACTGAGATGCAAGACAAAGTGGAAGAGGAAGTGACATAATTAATTCTAGTTCAGAGGTGAGCTCTTTTTTTTTTTTGCAGCCAAGTGATGCATTTTATGTTGTTCTCCTCCTCCTAGGGGTCAGAGATAGCATGGCTAATGACATCACAATATCACAGTAATAGGCAGAGGTAACATTTTGGGCCCATTTTTTGTTTTAAATGGGGTGGGAGTGGGGGTTAAGGGGCAAAAGCCTTAGATGAAATTCACCCTGAATGGTGGTGATTTTTAAGGGTGAAATGACAGAGTTCCAAGCCACCTTAGAAAAAGTGAATAAGTGGAGCACCAACTTGGGAGGTCCCATTATGAGTATTTCAAGCAGCAGGGGTGGCCAAGTGTGAATGACAATGTTTCCTGGTGGTATAAGCTGTCTCATGCTTAGATAATTGATGCCTGCTGAGAAATTTTTAAACTAAATTTCAGGGATTTTAGTGGGAATCTTCTGCATACAAAATACTGTATATATTCTTCCACTGCACTGTAGACCTCCAAGACAACAAATGAGTTTGTATAAAGTAGAATTCTATCTGAAGGGCTGCCTAGGCAAGGTCCAGGCAAGGAATAGCAGTAGGAGCCTTTAAATTAGCACCCCTGGATAGCAGACTGAGCAGTCATAAAAGTCACTACTGTATACTCTTGGTTGTATTTTAATTAAAATAAGTGTTTCCGTGTGTGGGATTCAGAACAGGATTGGGCCCAAGGGTTAGATCCTTCCTTTGTGGGCCTGTGTTGGTAGGGCCAAATTCAAACTCCATCCACAATTACATGATCTAATATCAGGAGCTCTTTGAAGCTGCTGCTCCGAGCGCTTGCAAGAGCTCTAGCCAATTTGCTTGCAAGTAAAACTTTGTCTGATCCTTCCCATGAAAGCTGTTTTCATGGGAAGACACAAGCACACATTCTGTTTTGGCTGCTGTAAGTGTGGCTATACTTGATCCTGGAATGATGCAGGGAGAGAAACTTGAAGGAGAAGGTAGAGTTTTGAGGAGAGGCTGATGGGCTTCACCTGAGGCCTGTAGGATGGCCTGTGGGTCAGAGGCTGCTATTTCTGAGATACATATGGAAATAAGCACATGCAAATAATATGCAAAACTGTTTTCTCTTACTACCTTTTGGGAGGGTAGTACATAATTGGCCACCTATTTGAAACCTAACCCCAATACAACTTAAATATTCTTTTTAAAAGCTACAAATGACTCCCAATTCTGGGGGATTATCTGTAGGGGAGGGGTTGCAAGGAATATCCTGACCAAACTGCATATGCAATGACAGGAGCAAATCTATTGTTCTGCCTTTGTGAAAATTATGGGCATTGAAACCACCTGTCCTATAAAATCTGACAGGATGGGCATGCTCTGGGTCCTTTTTATAAAACAATGTCATATTAGGACCCAGGAGGCATGCCTTTTCTATTGTGATGTTGCCCTTCGGAACATCCCACCCAAGATTTGGAAAAGAGCTAGCTTTCCCTCTGGGCATTGAGCAAGGGTGGTGAAGAAGCCCACCTGTAGTGGTTGATTGAGAGGGATTTTAGGTTGGTGTAGAGGGTAAGGAAAATTACCTTGATGGAGATACCCAAGATCCGTCTCCAGGGCAATGGTGGGTGAAACATATTCTGAATTCACAGTAGACAGATAATATTCCAAAGTGGCTCAGACAGACATCTCCTTAATTCACTGACCCATAAAAAGGAGGAGGAGATACAACACAATCAGACTTGCAAGATATTTGATGACAGTCCTGCTAGGTAGACCAGACCAAGGAATTGGTCCACAGGAAGTCTAAAATTACTTTTTATTGAGATTGGCTACGGTAACACAATCTTGCAAATCTGATCATTGCTATATCTCCTCCTCCTCCTTATAATTCAGTGAATTAGGGAGGTATCTGAGCCATTTCCAAATTTATCTGAATGTTCTGGACTCAAAATACATTTTACCCTGGCAATGGATCTTGCATATCTCCATCAAGGTCATCTTCCTTACTCTCTATAGCTGGCCTCGATTACATCATGCTGTTTTGGTGCTTTTATTTTTGTTGGTACTTTGTGTTTGGCCATCTAGAGCCACAATTTGCAAGTTGGATAGCCATATAAATTGGTTTAATAATCAAACAAATGCAAGCAGAAATACAACATTGTCAATATACCTGCACAAGAATTAGAAACAAGAAGATCACTCTTTAGAAACAAATGCTTTCCAAAAGTACAAAAAAGAAAGTTCATGACACCTTCAAAGACTGAGGCTGCAATCCTGTACCAAAGTACCTGGATATAAGCCCCATTAAAATCAATGGCACCTCTTAGAGCTCTGAAGCAACTGTGAAAGATGTGGTGTGGACCTTGAATACCAGTGATAATGAAATAGCGTCTTTCAGTGAAATATATACAGAAAGAAATGAAATTGCAGTTGGCCAAGACATGATTAAGTTAAAAAGAAAAACATAAATATAAGAAAAGAAAAACATATATATAAGATACATGTTACACCTAAGTCGGTTTAAGTTGGAAATAAGTTGTGTGCAAATTTTTTGGTGTTTCTTAAGCCTCCCTTCTGTGCAGTGTGTGCAACCTTAAGCCAGATATGTCTTGTTCTAATGAGAATGTTGCCCAGTTATGAATCAGTGGTCAAAAAGTCAAAAAAAAAAAAAGGAATATAACATTCCAGAAATATGTTGCAAAGTATACCAAGTGGTAGGAGGCAGGTCTACAGCTGTAATCTTCCAAATGTCTTGAGTTGAATTTTGGGCTTGGGTTTGCTTCTTTTCTCACACTCCTGGAGCGTTGTGTTCAGATTTTAAAACTTGATAACGTTGCCTAAGAAACTCAGGCACCCAAGTGGCATGAAGCTGGAAACAACCTAGTCCTTGAATTTGACAGAGAAACACTCAATACCTTTGCAAAGTTGCTTTTTCACACACCCCATCCCCAGTAACAACCACAAGTACCACCCAGGGTTTGTTTCTTTAACCCTTGCAACAATCAAGGATTCAGCATACAGCCCTATTGTTTGATTGACAGTCCCCGAAAGGGCTAGTTTTTGCATGTTAAAGGAAATGGTTTTGGCTCAAAGGAAAAACATGGTTTCCTAAAGATATATGTGCTAGAGGTGGCTTATCACCATGTTCTTGGGCAGCAAACAGGGAGATCTCAAGCCTGTGAAGAGCTCTTCCTTATTCATACCACATTGTTGTTTTGGCACTCATAAAACCCAAGGCAATGCCCCAAGACCTGCATTGAAGCTGTCGGAGCCTAACTGCCAGGTTATTTGAAAGGGGTGCTACACGGGGAAAGAGGTGCAAGTCTCCCATTCTCTATGTCTGAAATGAGGTCAACAGGGCTAGATGGATGGGGAAGGCTGTTCCGGAAAGATATTTCCCCTGAGACTGGCGCAAGGCCTAATTTGAGGCCTGGCTGGCTTGTCACCTTTGGAACTAGGCCCCTGGTTGCCATGACACTCCCTTTATTCTGTAGGGGGGCTCTGTAAAGAGTAGAGCCTCAGACCGACACCAGATCCTGCAGCAGTCAGGCCGCCAGGTGAGGGTAGAAAATAAGCTAGGAACAGAGGGTACACATTGGCAAGGGGCACTCTGAAACAGAAGCTGGAAGAATAACATGCCCTGCTACAGAAAATAGGGGAATTTTAGAATGAAATGTCCGTTTTATTCTATCTCCATGTCTCTGTTGCTACATTTGCTGCTAACAGGAGTCTGGGAAAACACTGGTTTTTGGGTGCTTATTTGGTCCCTATTTTTACTGTAGGGGAATCTAGGAAAAAGATCCTGATGTGGGTTGCTTTAATAATTCTTGGGATTTAAACCCCTCTGAGTTCATGAATTAAATCTGCAAGTGGGGGAAGACCTTGTCTTAAACTCTGATGAACAATCAGGCAGAATGTAGTGTGCATTCTGCCGTTTCATACATTTTGTTGCTGCAATTTGCTTTGAATTGCTAATACTCTCCAGAATGACTGTCTTTTATTTCTCACTTACCAGTCTAGTAAAAGAAAAGTAGCTTATTTTAGTAAAGGAAAGCTGGTATGGAAACACACACACGCACACACACACACACACCCTAACCCCACATGTAAAATGTTAAACATGCCTTTGAAAAAGGGTGTTTAAAACAATGACTTAAAATTTTGAAGGCAGCAGAGGAAAAAGTCTATTTTCCCAGTAGTGTCTTAAGGAGTCTTTTAGCATCACCCAGCCATTGTTAAGGCAATATAAAGTCTTCATCATTGTTACATTGGCACAAAATGGGTAGATGACTCAAGAAGACATTATTAAATCGCTAGTTGGGTTCCTGCCAGGGTGAATAGTAAAGACTTAACTATTTCACTCAGTCTCAGGGGGCAGGGCAGCTATGACTATTTCCCTAAATGAGTAATTATTTATAGTTGTGTTCTTGGAATGTTTGATTCCCAGTATATCTTGGCTTTAATCTGTGATTATTATCTATTTTAACCCAAATTATGGTTTGTGGGGTGGTACACCATTCAAAGTTTTTGATTAGGGTAGCCTATAAGCCCAATAAATAAATGAATAAATAAACAAAACAAGATAAATGGTGTGAAGGAAAGATGAAGATAGATTTCAAAGTCCAATGATTTGGTTGCCTGCACTATGGTTTAGCAAGTGGACATAGGCGTGCTGAACTGTGATATGCTGTGGGTCCTGACTATTACAATAGATGTAACTGCTTTGACCAAAATACCTGCTGTTGCTAAATTGATAAAAGTTTTCCACATTCCCATTCACTGCAGTAAATCCAAGAGTGCTGAGCTGACCAGGTTAACATTTAGAATGTCTGAAAACAGAAAGGGAACCTTTCTCAGACAGTGTCAGAAATGCCATGTCGACATGAATGGAGACATGTTAGATGCACAAGGTGTTTGTCTTCACTGCAAAGATGAGGCAAGAGAGGAGCACCCAAAAAATCAGAAAAGCAGAAGGTAAGGCAGAGTAAAACAATAAGCTTGGATTATATTACAGAACTCATTACAAGAAGAGGGGTGATAGCTAGTGATTAGTTAGAAAGACTTTAAAATAAGCAAGCAATAAACAAACAAACCCAGAGACAAGTTGTCTTTCAGTAGCTGTTGGCCATGTTAAGACAAAGTGTTGAAGTTCAAAGGCATTATAACTCTAAATCAGGGGTGGACAACCCACCAGCTGCATGCAGTCCCAAAGTCCTCTTTTTGCTGTCCCTGGAAGAAAGTCCAAAATCAGGCCACTAAAATTCTGTGCCAAATCACTGAATAATTGTCACAACACTTTCCACTGAATTTGGATGGAAAATTAAGTAAAGTAGATGTTAGTAAGCATACAAGAAAAATTGAACCCACTCCATTATTCAATTGCTTTTAACTCTTCATGTCACCATGGACATTGTTTTGTCAGGATTGTCTGTCAGTAATTGCTTCTTTGAGTTCTTGTAAGGTCATACTTGTGTCATCAGCGATGGTATGTAGCCACTTTGTCTTCATTTTCATTTGACTTTAATTTTTATTTTTTTCCCCCAGCATCAGGGTCTTCTCAAATGACTCTTGCCTTTACATTTTGTGCCCAAAATAAATAAGAATTAGTTTTATTATTAGTGATTCAGTAAGTAGTCTGGTTTTATTTTATCTAGTATTGAATGATTTGTTCTTCTTGTGGTACAAGTTATTCTCTAGTAACAGGTCCTGCCTCTGCAGGGAGGCAGGACCTATGCAGCTGGTCCACTCCTGAAGACTGATGGGCCCAATTGGGTTCCAAAGGGAGCTGGGGTTATACCCAAGGATTTGTTGCATGGTCTAGCGGAGGCCTTGGCCACCACCTGGAATAGGAAGGCGGCCAAGGCCTTGGACAAGATCGTGCCCGTGCGACCTCTCTTGTTCCATCGAGCCCGACACTCCCCATGGTTTATGGAGGAGTTGAGGGTCTTGAAAAGGATTAAGAGATGTCTAGAGCGCTGCTGGGGGAAAACAAGGACCGAATCTGACCGAACACAGGCTAGAGCTGCTATTAAGGCCTACCTTGTGGCAATAAGAGTGGCGAAACGTAAATATTTCTCCACTCTTATTGCATCTGCAGAATGCTGCCCGGCGGCCCTGTTTAAGATCACCCGATCCCTTTTGGGAAAGGAGGGCCCAGTGGCCCATTTACAGGGCTGCACAGAGGAGTTTTCTGGGCATCTGGAGGATAAAATCACTTGGATCCATTCCCAGTTGGATACCAAGCATGGGGCATGGCCTACTGAGATGCCCAGGGTATGGACTTACCCTGTTATCTGGGAACAGTTGATCCTGTTGGACCTGAGGAAGTGGACAGGGTCCTCCAGACTGTTAATGCCACCACTTGTTAACTAGACCCATGCCCCTCCTGGCTGGTCAAGACCACTTGGGAGGTGACATATGGGTGGGTCCAGGCAATGGTGAATTCATCCTTGAGGGGTGTTCCCAGTCATCTTTAAAGAGGCGCTGATGCATCCCCTCCTCAAGAAACTATCCCTGGATCCCACCGTACTGGACAATTTTCGTGCAGTCTCCCACCTCCCCTTTTTAGGGAAGGTGGTTGAGAAGGTGGTAGCGTTGCAGCTCCAGAGGATACTGGATGAAACAGATTATCTGGACCCTTTTCAGTCAGGTTTCAGGCCCGGATATGGGACAGAAACAGCATTGGTTGCACTCACAGATGATCTCTGGGGGGGGGGCAGAATGAGGTAGTGCATCCATCCTCACTCTTCTTGACCTCTCAGTGGCTTTCGATACCATCGACCATGGTATCCTTTTGGGCTGGCTTAGGGAGTTGGGAGTCGGGAGCACAGTTTTGTGCTGGTTCACTTCCTTTGTCCAAGGTCGGTACCAATTGGTGTAGATTGGGAGCAAGAGGTCTGGCCCATGGCCCCTCTGTTGTGCAGTACCACAGGGTTCGGTACTCTCACCACTCCTTCTTAACATCTACATGAAACCATTGGGTGAGATCATCTGCCATCATGGGATGAGGTATCATCAATATGCAGATGATACCCAATTATACATCTCCACCCTGGGTGATTTGAGTGATGCTGTGACCACCCTTTTGCAGTGCCTGGAGGCTGTAAGGGTGTGGATGGGGAACAACAGGCTTCAGATGAACCCTGGTAAGATGGAATGGCTGTGGACTGGAGGCTCCTCTGTATCTGGGGGTTTACCATCTTTGGTTCTCGATGGGGTTGCACTGCCCCAGACAAACCCAGTGTGTAATCTGGGGGTCCTCCTGGACTCACAACTCCTGCTCAAGAAGCAGGTGGCAGTCGTGGCCAGGAGGGCCTTTGCGCAACTTTATGTTGTGCGCCAGTTACGCCCCTTCCTGGATCAGGAGTCCCTCCGATCTGTCACTCACACCCTGGTCATCTTTCATTTAGGCTATTGCAATGTGCTGTACATGGGGCTACCCTTGGAAGAGTATTCAGAAGCTACAGCTGGTTCAAAATGCGGCTATGTGGGCAATCTTGGGTGTCCCAAGGATGGCACATGTAATACCTTTGCTGTGGGAGCTGCATTGGGTTCCACTTTGTTTCCAGGTCCAATTCAAGGTGTTGGTTATTACTTTAAAGCATGGGTCCAGGTTACCTGAGGGACCATCTCACCCCCATTATATCAACCCATCCCACCTGGTCTGGCAGGGAAGACATGTTGCAGATCCCATCAGTGAGAGAATGTCCTAGGAGGAAAGCCTTCTCTGCCGTTGCCCCTGCCCTATGGAATACTCTCCCCTCAGAGGTGAGGCAGGCCCCTACCCTCCCAATTTTTTGGAGGGAATTGAAGACTTGGCTCTGCCAACTTGTGTGGGGCGAGGAAAGATACAATCAACCCTGGGGATGGCTGGCACTTTGACGATGCTCCCTGAGTTTATTAACACCTAATTAACATCAGCCTCTTGGAAGTATTATAAAGGAAGTTTGTTTTTAGCATATTTTAATTAATGAATTAATATTTATCTGTTTTAATTAATGTTTATTCTGTTTTAACTGTAAACCGCCCAGAGTCACTCCACAGTGAGATGGGCGGTGACAAATTTGAAATATAAATAAACAAAATACAAAGACATGACAGGGATTTTTATTTTTTTTTGGCCTTTTCGATGGTCCAGCTTTCATAGCCATGTGTTACAACTGGAAAAATTATGACCTTGACAGTACATAATTTTGTTGCCAGGTTGATGTTTCTACACTTTAATATTTTGTCCAGATTCGCCATACTTTTTCTCCCGAATAATAGATATCTTTTTATTTCATGGCTACAATCACCATCCCTGTGAATATCTGAGCCTAGGTAGATAAGTCTATTACTACTTCAACATCTTACCTGCACTGGGTCAGCAATACCTATTGACATAATTTTAATGTTTTAATATTGAGCAGTAACCAGTTTTTGCATTTTCTTCTTTTTCCTTCAACAAGGGATTTCTTAAGTTTTTCCTGCTTCCATCTACCGAAGTAGTATAATTAGCATATTAAGTTGTTGCCTAGCTATTTTAATTCCAATTTCTATTTCTTTATATTGAGTATTTCTCATAATCCATTCTGCATATCAGTTGAATAAATAAGTTGCCAGTATATAGCCATGGCACATTTCTTCCCAATTTTGATCCACTAAATTGCTCCATATTCCTTTCTAATTATTGCTTTCTGGTCATCATTCAAAGTCTTTAATAAGCAGATGTGGTGGCTTGGTACAACAACATTTTTAAGAATTATCCTAATACTCTGCCAAAGGGGGAAAATATGGGTCAAAATTCCCATTCTCATCCCTACTGTTGATATTATATTATTATTCCAATCTTATAGCCCTTGGTAGATGGGAAAAAAATATGGTCCCTGTCCACTAAAAGTTTGATTTTCCCCCCTTTTAAAGAATATACTTCTAAATACTGTATCTAAATACAAACAATGAGGGAGAATAGTTATTTTCCAATCCCGTAAATCTCTTGAAATCATTTGGAATGATTTGATACACAATGCTGTGTGTCACAATGGAATGTTAACACACAATGCTGGACTTGAAACCTCTTGTCTGATCCAGGAGTGATCTTATTTAAGAACATAAAAAGAATCTTGTTGAATGAGGCCAAATGTTGATTTGAGAAGTTGGGGTTCATGATAGAGAAAAAATTGTCTACTGTTACTTAGTTGATCAGCATATAGTGCAAATGATGCACTCTTTGCAAGAATTTGTATTAGTGCTGACCAAACCTGATGATAATGATGATGATTATGATAATTTTGCAATAAACTCATTTCATATTGCATATTGCATAGTGGTTAATATAAGGTGGCTTTCCTTAGATTTTCAGATGACAAAAATTTTAAAAAATACTATCTGAAAATAGTTTTCTGCTGATACTTCAAAATGGGTTAATTGGGGTCTTATCAGATGGGAGAACTCTTCTAAATGAAATTGGGAGAGAAATGTCATCTTAGGCAGACATTCCATCTCTTAAAATAGTTTTGTGAATTGCCATAATCCACATTTATATTGAACATTGACAAGATAGTCTATCAAATTCTCTAATCTCAATATGTTATCAAATGAATATAGCAATCACATTATATTTAAGCATTTTCTTAATTTGCAGCACATTCATATACATCGTGCATCCCCACATGAAGATTCAGTCACCAAATTTCAAATCCCAACGTTCTTCATATTTAAGCAACT
Organism: Liasis olivaceus; assembly: GCA_030867105.1. Taxonomy (NCBI): domain Eukaryota; kingdom Metazoa; phylum Chordata; class Lepidosauria; order Squamata; family Pythonidae; genus Liasis; species Liasis olivaceus. The sequence continues at coordinate 181,964,285 of CM061350.1, read as the reverse complement.
TTGCATCATTTAAATGGGCATTGTCTCATTACCTATAGCTTTTACACTGGACTAATTATCCTGAAAATAAAGTTCTGTGCATGCATTATAACAAGAGATAACTTACTACAGGTTCTTACAAAAAGCAAGCTGGCATTTTATTAAGTTAGGTTAAATTGAGCCAAAAATGACTGTAAAATTAATCAGATCTTAATTATATAATAGCCAGTTTTCTTTAGGTATCTTTTCAATCTTTGGGTTCAATAACTTATAGTCATTCTAGGACCTACGTTCTCTATGACCAATTTTGTTTGTCATCATCTCTAGCCTCAAGAAAAAAGAGCTATTTCTGTAAAACTTTATCAGCTGTTGTCATATGGCATTTGATATGTAGATTTTCTTCCTTCTCTGCTTCTGACGTTACCAAGACCTATGTGTACATTCAGTATTTCTCTTTAAAAACAAAAACATATCAGGCACCATTTTATATGGGAATCTGTTTTCAAAACATTTCCATGCAGTTCAACTAGGCCATTTATTCTGCTTGTCAAGAGTAACCAAAACTGTTCTATGAAACACAGATTTTGTCAAGACTCCACATAAGCTACAGTATTGTCTGTAAGTGGGGAAAATATAATCCACGACTGCCATCTGCTGGCCAAGCACGCACTGAATTTAACATGTAAAACTGTCCTCACAACCACAATTTTAAAATCAAAGCCGATTCCAAAGTTGATCCCTACAGTTACCCTCTTAAAGAATTTATATTTAAGAAGTAACAAAGATTCTGTCTATCTGCGTTATAAAAATGCTGTAACCAACAAAATAGTCCATCAAAAGAAATGCATTAGTCTTTAAAATGCCTCTGGTTTCTTGTTTTCCAAATAGCACAGTTGTCATGTGAACTAGTATTATCACATATTTTAATATTTTTTTTAAAAATCTATTGATAAATATTTAACTCTTAATATAATTAATATCCAGATACAGGCTCATCAACTTTTAATACTACATTTTATACTACCTTTAGAAGGAAGTTGGGTGAGGCTTGTCAGTTTCATTCACCTGTTCTTCACATTCCAATTATTGATTTAAAAATGTGAACAAGAATAACAATGTAACTATACAAAATTCAGTAAACTAAGAGGGCACATCCATATTTCCTTATCAAATTGGAATGAGATACTGAATGAGGTAGCACAAAATTCAACGCTGGTCCTCATAAAAAAATTAAGACTTTGAATGACACTCAAATTCTGGTGATTATATACAGAAACGTGTTTATAGGTCATGATTAGTGCGCATTTGAATAGTATGAAATTTGATGTAGTGTGATTTATAAATTGATACCTTAATGTGAGCCAAAATTCAATTAATGCAAGGCTAGAGCAGGCACGGTTGCCATTGTGGTTTTAGACATTAATCGTCATTTGTGCAAAATGGAGAAAAGGAAGGTTCTGTTTGAGGAAAGCTCAAGAACTACAGCAGAATACAGGAGATAGCAGGTATGTTTTGGAAATGGGTTTGTCCTCTTTTACTATTATATAGTGTTTCATTAATAAACATATAAAAATTACATTTAAAAATTTTAATTGCTTATTTCTGTCGAGCTGGAACCAATTACCCTATTCCCTATAGAAATATCACTTTGAATAGTGCATATTCGAATAATGCGACCATTTTGTAGGATTCATTAACCGCACTAATCGAGACCTACCTGTATTTATTTATTTATTCCATTTTTAGCCTGCTGTAATTGAAACAATTCTCAGATCTAGGCGGAATACAATAATAGGCTCAAAACAAATCCAAATTCTTAAGATAGGAAACAATGATCTTGTTTCCTCAGAGCTTAGGAGGGGAGATGCTTGATTTGGTATTGAATTTGTGACAAACATATTGAAATTATAATTAATTACAAACTGAATATGAGCCAGCAGTATGATGTGGCTGCAAAATATATAAAATAAAAGAGAGCAACTGCAATTTTAGGCTGCATCAAAGCAATTGTTCTGCTTTATTCTGTGATGGATAGATCCCACTTTGGTTACTGTGTTCAGTTGTGGGCATCACACAAATAGATTCAGAGAAACTGAAACAGGTTCAGGGAAGGATAACAAGGACGATGAAAGGATTAGAAACAGTTTTAAAGAGAGATTGAAGAAACAGGAAATGTTCATTCTTGAAAAGATTGAAGGGGCAATATGATAGCACACCTCAAATTCCTGAAATAAATTCACACAGAAAAAGATAATTCTTTTCTCTGTTGTTCCAGAATACTGGATGTTTTCAAGTGAATTTGGATAGGAATCCAAGCTATCAGGAAAGCTTTAACTTAAGTTCATGCATTAAAGGAGAAGTGATGGACTCAGTGACTTAAATGGCCCCTTCCAACTGTACAATTCTATAAATCTGGTATATGCTTGGTGAAATACTGTATTTATTTGAAAGAATCTCTAGGTTTTTTCCCCCTCAGGTAATTACACCATAGATTCTTTGGCAGTATATTAGAGGCAGGTGAATTGTTGCTGCTGCTGTTATTATTACTACTACTACTACTATCACTACCTCTATTATTTTGTCTAATCTTCTTTTTGGTAAGTCATTATCATAAATATGGGGTCACTTTCCTTTCGGATAGATATGGGAATTATTTCTCATCTTAACTCCAGAATTTAAAAAGTATATTTCTCCGGATAGGCTCATCAACAAGCTAGAATGAATTAATTCCATCAGGAAGAATTTAGGATTGAAAAGGAAAGAGGTCTTTTGCATAATTATTGTTCCAACAGAATGTATTGTCTATGCTAAATTTACTTTCTGTCCTGATAATACAGATATCATGCAGTATACAGACCAATATTTGTACATTCTTCCCTCTTATTTTTCCCTGCCATGGAAAATCCAGTTTTAACTCAAAGATCACCTGATATCACTGATATCACTCAAGTGTCTATCATTTCATAATGCTTTCCAGTCCTCAGGGGTGGTTTCTTTATGATCTTTGTCTAAGAGTGTTTTCTCGCTATCCTGCTATGTCTCCAGGTTTGTTTTATGCTTCTCTACATACCTGCCCTATAACTTCTGCCCTGCTTCAGAAATAATGGACTCAGATATCTATTCCTGAAAACTGTTTCTGTCATTTCCCAGTTTAGAAAGCAGCCTTAAAACATCTCATTGAAACTATTGATCACCTGCTGTGGGATTGTGTTCGCTTTATTGTTGAACAAGAGTTTGTGTGTCTGTGTGTGTATTAGTTCTACTGGTTCTACTATTTCTATTTAGGGATCACCATTGCACTCTTTTATATGTCTAAACCACTGTGTATTTGTACATGTACATCATGTGTACTCCAATTCTGAGTGGTGACATTTAAAGGACTCTAGCAATTATTTTGGATTAAATTTTCTTTGAATGAGGTCAGTTTGAAATTAATTGGCATTTTGTACATTTGTTTCCATAGGCCCAATGTTCAAGATTTACAGGATTAGAATACCTAATCCTAACAGGTATTCTAAAGTTCACTCCTCCCTGATTTTTAGGATAAAAACATCAAGACAATCAAAATTCTTCTGGCTCTTTCCCCAGTCTGATGTCAGCTGCAGTGATCAAGCTGCTTGTAGACCATTTTAGGAACAATGCATAGCCACACGCCGTATATTGTAGAGCAGTGTTTTTCAAACTTGGCAACTTTAAGATGTGTCGTTTCAACTCCAAGAAAATCCCAGCCAGCATGTTCTACCAGGTGGGGAACATTCTAATCCCAGAGCAAAAGGGGATTCGCCTAGTTATACTGGTCTAATTGGTGTGGGTCCCTCCTTTCAACCTCATAAATCCTGAACAGAGCTATTGGATTAGGAAAAAAATCTCTGAATTTCATAAGAAACTCCATTACATTGCACTACATTCTATTTAACCAAAGCAAATACACATTAACATCTATTTCTTAAAAGTAGACTATTACAAAAGTAACATTTTAAGGTTGCAATAATTATACTAAAATTCCTGAGGGTACAAGGGAACCATGTTAATTTTACCTATTGTAATTTTTAAAAAGATAAATGCAGTTTTTGTAATAACAACTTTGATTCTAATGGTTCTGCTTTTATTTGTAATTTTTATCCTACTCCATGCTGAGTTCAGTGAATCCTTTGCATTCCTTGTTTTGATCTCTGTAACTTCCCTTCAGTCTAAATGTGAATTCTTTCCTTCTGCCTGGGGGCTCATCTTTTTTGTGGATTCTAGGTATGAATCACTTGCTCTCCATAGTATTTCCTTGCATTCCTGTCCTATTCTACTTCCCTTTGATACGTAATCTGTGTTTCTAAAGCAAGAAGCCTTATTTCTTTCCCTGAACTATTTTGTTGTCTTTGCTAAGAGTGATCCATCTGCACTGTACCCCAAGGAAGGCAAATTGGTGTGTGCCTTGGAATGCTATAATCTGTGAGCAGCCTATTTGAATTGTTTTAGTGCTTTCTGAGGTGCTCTGCCCTATGTTTGAAATACTGGCTTTTATATCAGTGATTGTGGCCAAACAGGAAATGTAGAGTGTGAGGCAATTGCTGCCAAAGGTCTTGAGCCAATATTTAGCCCTAATCATAAATATAATCTCATACTTGCTACAGTTGCCTAACTGTGTATGTGTGTGTGTGTGTGTGGGGCGGGAGGGTTTCATATATATTCATTCCATTATTAGAAATAGTATAGCTGGGTAGAACCAGGGTATTAACTAAACTGCTTTTCAGTTTTTTTATGGATGTATTTTTTCTTCTATGCATATATTAAAAATGAAGTTTGTTTGGATCTCAATGGCTGTTTATTTATTTTCTGCTTTAGAAATAATAATTCTTCACTGTCTGCCTCCCCAGGCAGTTGCTCCAGAAACTCAACACAACACAGCTAGGGGAACTGCATTTTATTGCAACCCCAGAAGTCAACCTATTTCTAGCAGCTGATTGCCTCTGACTGCTAAACTATTGCTTTACATTATAACACTTTGGGTTCAGTTTCGGTGACCTTTCCTCTCACCTTTTCCAGAGGTTACATTTTCCACAGCACATGGTAAGAAGCTGTGTATTAATATTCTCTACATTACCACTCTGAGAAACTGTAGTTACCAACATATTTCCCTTCACTGAAAGCCAATATATAAATCTGCTATAGTGTGCCACACCTCTAGAAAATACATGTATACAAGTTCACATGTGATTGTGAAAGAGGATGCATTATAATAGTAGCCATTTCTAATTATCTTTGGTAACATCTGAAGAAGAAGCCAACAAACCATTTCACAGTACTTGTACTTGTCTCAGTACAGAATACAAATGATTCTTTGATAGGATGATCTTTATTTAATTGGGTCCTATGACAGTTGCAAAATATTTTTACATTCTATCTCTACATGACAAATTTTAATTTTGGAAACTTACTGACATTATGGGATGCAGTGAAGACAACTTATTTTTAATACTTTTTTTTTTAAGTAAAGATATTAATTAGTAAGTTCAGACTGTACTACCTTTTCATTATGGAATCCTAGACCAGTGGTGGTTAGACTGTTTATTATCTATGTTAACAAGTTGTCCAAAGCATCAGGCAAGGTGATAGTGCTAGTTTAGTGTGCACCAGAGATACCCTACACCTTTCTCTCTTCTGCTATCACTCACAATGATCTAACACAGTATCAACTTTGGTATGGTAAGCTGATAAACAGATAATAACATAGCATAAGGAAAAAGACAGGAATGCAGAATTTAAAGCTGACCGTCAAACATTTCATCCTTTCTCCTTCCATCAAGATTTTATTTTTGTTTTATTGGATTTATATCCCATATTTTGTATCATTTATATCTTGGGACTACATAAGTAGGTTCATGTGATATATTATTTTAATAAGAATGTATCCTATACCTATTAATAATTTCTTATTACTACACATCTTTGCTAACTAGGGATTCTGTCACATACAATGTCAGTGAGATGATGGAGACTGAGCCTGCCTATTCTGACTTCATCAGCTGTGACCGGGCTGGTCGGAGAAATGCAATTCATGATCTTCAGGGAGATGCAGCCGCCCTTAAATTGGAGAAACTAGCAAACACCATGGATATTTCTATTGCAGAAGAAGGTGAGCTGTTCTTTGTTCAGGATCATTCAGAGCTTCTCAAGCAGCTAGTATCATTCAGGAGGCTCAGATGTAAATGCTCTCTATAATTCATATTATACTTGTTTGAATATTGATGCAAACTGTATATTATGTGATATTGTATTCGCCAGCATGTCACTATCATGACTATCAGGATGTTTCTAAGCCAACGATTCAAATTCCAAGGAGAGCCAGTTTGGTCTAGTGGTTAAGGCATAAGGCTAGAAACCAGGAGACTGTGAATTCTAGTCCCACCTTAGGCATGAAAGCTGGCTGGGTTTCAGCTCATGACGTCAGGCTCGGGCGACAAGCCGGTTGGTCAATTACTGTTGCAATCAATGGATCAACATTTGGTTGATCCCAAAAAAGTGGACCCTGCACCTGTGGAAAAAACACTAGGAAGAAAAAAAAAGTGCCATCCTTCCTGCTTTTATATAAAGGGCCTGTTACATCTTTTGTAGCCTATTCTGTGGAAGATTCTGTCCCTCTGTGGTTTCCTTAGTCAGCATACCTTCTTTGAAATTCTGAATAATACTATCCTATTCTTCCTTGTGCTAATAATCTACTGTTTTTTCTCTATTTCATTAGGTTTTTCCTATGGCCAATATGTAAATATTACCTTTCTAATCTAATTCACATATCTCATCTTGGACTTCTCCCATTAGCATATAAACTCATATAGGACAATTTGTACAGCTCACTATTAAGTTGTTTAGATAAGAGATCTATAATTTATTTATTTATTAAATTTATATAGCCGCCCATCTCACCACAGGTGTAGAACAAAGCTAAAAACAGTTAAATACATTAAAAATATATAAAAGAAAATAAAACAGAGAATAAAAAAGTTAAAAATAAGGGAGCCACTTCACTAATTCCACCGTCCCCTGGGGTCCCCAGGCCTTCTGGCATAACCAAGTCTTAAGGAGCCTCCGGAAGCTCAACAGTGATGAGGCCAGTCTCACCTCGGGGGGGCGGGGGGGGAGAAGATTCCACAGCGCAGGCACCACAGCAGAAAAGGCCCGCCTGGGGCCTGCCAAATGTCACTCCTAGGCAATGGAACCTGTAACGTGCCCTCTCTGCTGGATCTGGTAAGATGGGCAGATGAAATTGGGGAGAGGCGGTTTTGTATCAGACAGGCAATTCAGTATGCAATCTCCATACTAGTAACAAACAGTTACGTTAGTTTCTAAACAAGGCTTCTTTTTTGTACATGAAAGTCCCAAACTGAGCTAGCCAATTTGGAATAAAATACGATTCTCCCAATGCAGCTAATTATAGGCAAACAACATTTATGTTCAATTTTTTTACTGCAAGCATTTATCGGATCAAAAATATTTTCTCCACAATAGCTTTTCTTTTTTTGCAGAAAACCAAGGAAAGGAAGCTGCTAATGAGAAGGACCCTGGAATGATCCCTGAGAGGAAGAATGATACCTCAACCTTCTGATTTAGGATGCAGAAGGTGGAAGACACTTGACAGTCCTCTAAAGGCTAAGAAATCAAACTGCAACAAGGAGATCCTTACTTATAGATCTCTGCAGAGGCCATCTGGATGACATAGTCACTTTGTGTGGCAAGTAACTGGTACCTCCAAAGTTATTTCTGTCTATAATGCTACAAAACAAGATCTGTTCTGGTAACCTGAGCCACTCAGAGAGCCTTAAGCAGCTATTTTCTGTACAGATAAACAAAATTTCCATATGTACTTCAGATTTTATTGTACAAGGTACATTTTGTTCACTTAGTAAATATGAACTATTTATTTCTATGTCCTGTAGATTATTAGATGACTTGTTGTGTCCCTCACTATGCATATATCAAGCCCCAGACACAATTGATCTTTTAGGCTGTGAACATGGGAATTATAGGATGTAATGTACCAGACATTTCTCCAGTATGAACCTCATTAAATAAATGAACTTGATACCAGCAGCAGTGCTCTTGATAGCTCCAGTTCAGTTCACCATATTGTGTTTGAAACAGATACTAATGAAATGTCACCACTTCTGCTATATGTTTTTAACCAGTAGGTGTCACCAAATGATTCAGTATTTCTGAACAAGTACACTTTAACATTTGGTTTACTTGGCTTTCAAAAAAGGGAAGGCGACACAAGCTAATACATAAAATTTGTTGTGTACAATTCAGATGACTCTGATAAGATTTACATCCTCTGTTAATAGTCATTTCTTTTAAGGTGAAGGTAAAATCTCCCTTAAGCTGAGCTTGAGTTCTGGTGACTACATAGATGCAGGCATGCTGTTTTCTTTGCAACAATCCTTACATTTTTGCCACTGTCTTCTTCCAGCACTTCTTGTAAATATTATGCAAATCTATAAACTTGTTCTTCAGCAATTAAAACTGAGTATTATGCATTTTGCTGTTTCCTACATTTATCTCCATAGGCTTGCAATGTACTCTGCTGGTTTTATAATCTGACATTAAATATCAATATGACAACAAATATTTGCAAAATATTCTGGGATGTTAAGATCGGCATGGCAATCTGGAGGAACAAATATATACTGTAGAAATATATAAAATCAAAGTATCAATCCTGTCTATCCATGGAGTATGGCAGGGTTTTCAATTAAACATCACAATGCTGGTTTGTATGAAGGCTGGGATAAGTTATACTTGCCTGCCAGCTTACTGCAATATGAATTTAGCAGCATGAATATTGACAATTTAAACACATAAAAGCTCTGCTGGTCAGACTGAGCCTATTTAATTCAGCACCCTGTCTCCCAAATGGGAACCTATGAGAAGCTGCGACAGTACAGGAGACAATCTTTCCCGTCGTCGTTCTCTGGACGGTAAAATCCTTGGTCAGCAAAGGCAACATCCATTGAGAGATGCATCATCCATCAATGCATTTAATTCTCTTAAAGCTACGTAAACCAATACATTCAAACCTTCCATAATTTAACTGTACTATGTGAAGAAATCCTTACATGCATGACCTCAGGTTTTAGGTTTTAAAAGGAAAAAAACTATTAACTTTCCCAGCAGTTTCATATGCCTTGTCTTTCCTTCAGAAATAAAAGCCATCAAATGCTTCAGACCACAAATCATTGTAGTTGCTATCTGTATCTTTTCTGGCTCCACAATATCCTTTTTGGGGGGTGATGAACTAGGATTCCAAGTATAGTCACACCAAGGGTTATATAAGACATTGTAATTTTGCAACTGTTATTTTTATATTCCTTTTCTATTCACGCTTTAGCAGTTCCACATGGGGGCAATGCTTTCATTAAAATGTCCACCATGATTTTAAGATTCCTTTAGTTAGATATTGCCAATTTCAGACTACATCAGTGTATAATGCAATTAGCATCCTTGCTCTCCTGTCTATCCTATTTGCATTTTACTGTCCATTCACTTAGTCTGAACACATCTTTTAGATTCTTACAATTCCTTTTTAAAACACTCAGAATTGGTGTTATCAACAAATGTGGATATTCAGTTGCTCATCCCTTAATCTAGAACTTTTACGAAAAAAAATTAAAAGTGGTGGCCCTTACAAGTTCCTTGTAGGAACTTCTCATCTCCCTCCATTTTGAGAACCCCCCATCCACTCCAACTTTTTGTCATATAACTAGGTAGTTACTGAACCATAGGAATAACTGTCCTTTTATAAGATTGCTAAACATACAGATGTCTTGGTGAAGGATTTTGTAAAAGTGGATTCTAGGTATATAATAGCTATCAATGTGTTTACAGCATTACTGCTCGCAAAAGGAAGCCATGGAAGAAATTAAGACAGCACCCCACACTGGGAGAATAGGCAACAAAAAGTCTCCTGGGCCAATCCATCTATACAATTGTTTTAATTCTCAAATAAACAATCAGGCAGGGGCTTCTTTTTTCAGATGCTGTTGATTCTGATATTTTCATCTTCATAAACCCTTTCCACCCATTTACGTGAAATAGGTATTAAGCAAAATGCCTATTAAATTCCTGTATTCAAAGACTGCTCTTTAATAATTTCTCATCAAATTAAGGTACAGTATAGAGTAGGGTGCAAAAAGATTCAGTCCTCAACATTTTTATTTGTGACTTCAATAAAGAAATGAAGGGAAAGTTTATCAGATTTGCAAATGACAAAATTTGGTGATATAGGTAATATTCCAGAAGTCAGAAATAAAATTCAAAATAAACTTGTTAGGGTAGAGAAATGGATTGAAAATAGAATGAAATTTAATGAGAGAAATGCACAATTCTTTCTTTAGAAAACAGTTATCAGGTGCACAGATTTAGAGGCACAACACCTGCCTGGGTAATATTACATATGAAAACCTTGGATTGCTATCTGAATACAAATGGCATGAGTCAGCAGTCTGATGTGGCCACAAAAAAAAAAAAAATTGTTATTTTAGGCTGCAAAAACAGAAGTATAGTTTCCAAATTAAAATAAGTAATTGTTCCTCTGTGATAGTCAGATCCCACCTCAAACACTGTGTCGTATTCAGGGCACCCCAGTTTAAGAATGATACAGTACAGAGAAATTGGCATAAGTTCAGAGAAGGGTAACAAGGATGATGAAAGTATTAGAAACAGTCCTGAAGAGAGATGAAGAACCTGGGAATGTTTAACCTTGTAAAGATTGAAGGGCTCTATGGGAGCAGTCTTCAAATACTTCAACGGTTGGCACATGATAGGTCAAGACTTCTTGTCTGTGCTTCCAAATTGTAGGTCGCAGACAGTGGCATCTGCAGAAGCCTCCTGCTTTTGTGAAGAGGAAAGCAGCATTGTGGCACTGCACTGCCAGCTCCAGTCCTTTCCTATATGCATGCAATGCCATGACACATGCATAAAAGGGGTGAGGGCTTGCATTGCAATATCTTGATGCTGCTTTTGTTCTTTTGCCCCCTCCTTCTGCCTCTCCCCACAGAATAATTAATTTAAAATACTGGGAGGTAGATTCCAATTAAATTCTAAGAACAGTTCAAATGTATAGATTGGACTACCAGCTGTCAGGGAACCATTAACATTATTTTGTGAATATAGTCATTTCTTATTACCACTTTTTAATCTAGTTTAAATTATTTTGCTGAAAATATCTCAGGCAAGGGTAATCACCCTACATTTTCTGCAACAAAGGTACAACAAATTCAGTTTCTCTGCAATCTCTTTATTATCCTTTAAAATAAAATCTCTTTTGAGCTAAGCACTGCTTCTGGAAACTTTGCAGACACTCTCAGTAATAATAGGCAAGTGATTTGTTCGCCGCAAAGTGCAGAACCCCTTTCCCCCGGGTTTTGCCCAGTAAGACCCTGAAGAGAAGAATTGGCTGTTCCTCTTTTTATTGAAGCGCTCCAAGAAAAAGGACTCTGTCTCACTAAAGGGAGAGAAGCCCCAAGCAAACTTTTACATCTATTTTTATACTTGTTAGAAAAAAAGGGAATAAACATAATTGGTTACACTGAGATAAGAAAATAGGTATGATTGGTTACAATGCTGTGCAGATGCACCTGATTCCATGTTACATATGAACATCCCATAAGCAGCTTAGTATGTTCTATGTTTTCTAAAATCCCCACCTTTTGGGTGTGCATTTTGCTATGCTAATTAAGCAAAGGTTGCCTCTAGGTCAAGCCTCCAGTTTTCTACATCTCTAACACTCCCCTATTATCTCTAATATTCGTTTATGCCTGTGGTTTTTACATGACTCATACTCACAAATCTCATCTTCTGACCACAAGGTCTTATTGCTGCTATCAGATTGACCATTACCTTCAATATATTCTTTCAAATTCCTAGTCTAAACTGCAGCCCTGCTATTTCCTAGTGCTTCTTTTATAAGTACTAACCTGGTTCAGCCTGCCTTAGCTTTTTGAGATCGGCCAAGGTTGGCTATCATCCCTTCATATTCTTTTAACTCTTTTTGCCCTTTTGAAAAGTTGATTTATGTTTCACTGTCTGCTCTCCCACTCTATTGTTAGCAATAAGGAAAAAATCCTAGTGTTAGGAGGTGTATTCTAAACCAGCTAGTCTAATGCCCTACTTGATTAGGAAATCCAAGACTGGAGCATATCTCAGGAATGACCCTTTAGACTATGACTGAAGATTTCCAGTGAGGGACAGTTCACCATTCCTCTTAGTTGTTTGTTTTCTCTTAAAATTCAGCTGAAATGCATCCTCTTGTAGATTAAGCTAATTCAATTCTAATTCTCCTTTCTGGGGCAGCAGAGAACAAGTCTTGTGACAGTCTATATGTATCTAAAGAATGTTATTGTGTTCCTCACCAGTCGTCTTTCCAGGCTACATATGCTAATTTCTTTCTTAATTTGCATATCACTTTTAAATTGTGAGAGTTACAACTGACTTAAGGGATGGACAAGTTTTCAGAAACATAGCAATTGTCTTGTTTTCTTTTGCATGCACCCCCAAAGGGACAGAGTCAGTGTAATGCTCCCTGGCAACTGTAATATTACAGAAGATATCCTAAAGTTAGGATTCATAATCTGTAGGAGCTGCTTGAAAATTACACTTGAATAAATCAGCATAAAATTTCACCAGGATTAGTAAACAATAACCTACAATACAAAGCCTCCATTGAGTTAACTGCAACCTTTATTGTATCTGAAATATACTATAGTAACATCCACATCCCTACTATGGTCTAATCGCTAAAAGATGGCAGATTATGGTCCTCACATATATAGCTCCAGAAGAATAAAATACAGTTTCAGATACTATAGACTGATCAAGACAGTTTAAAGCAAGTTCCTATTTTTCTAAAACCAGACCCCTTTCCCTTTTGTGGAACCATTTCCCCGTTTTGTAAAAATCAAAGAGCCCAATGGGGCATGATGGTAATGTCACAATGAGGACAATACTAAAATTTTAGGCCCTTTCTGGCTTAATGAAGATTGTTTTGCTTCTTGCTTTGGTAAAAGACTATGAAACTTATTTTCTACTGAAAGTTGAAACGAAGATGGACTACCACACCCTCCTTTTCATTTAATTGTTTTAATGTGTAACTATTATATTTATTCATAGAATCATAGCTGATTTTGGCTTGAATGTTTTTCTGATATGCCAGAGACAAAAATGAAATATACATGTAAGTGAAAATGGATTTTATTTCATTAAACGAAGAGTTATGTTCTGTTTTGCCCTTCAGAATGCCAGCTATTTCCTCAAAAAGAATTCTGAAGATATATTGTGGTATACAGCAAGAACATGGATCACAACATTAAAACCATTTACAAGCAGGATAAGTTTTTACTGGCAGTACAAAAATATTAAAACAATTCCTTTATATAATCCTGTATATAGACAACATGTCCATTGATGTTAAGAACATACTTAACATTAATATAAACCAGTATTTACTGGCTTGCTTTTTCTGAAATAAGTAGTATGCAAAACTAAACCTACAGCCCCATACACATTTGACATTTGAATGTAAAAACTGTTCTTCAGAGGCAAAGGTTTGATGTTTAAAACTGCACTATCTGCCTTTATAGTCACCCACAATACAGTACCACAAACATGTATGAGTTCCTCAGCATTAATTGCAAACTTAAAAAACATTATCAAACCAAACCACAACCACTTCTATAGACAAAATAAGATAAAATAAGTAATTCAGTGGCAGTTTGTGTCTGGAGACAAGCTCTAACAGATCACAAGAACCACTAACTAAAGATATACAGCCGATTATGAGAAGTATAAGAAAGGCTTGGATTCCGATTATGTTTTAACCCTCTGATCAATCTTGTTGAGTGATACGAAAGCATTCCAAATTAAATGTTTCTGGCAGCACTATTACATTCCTACTTTCATTTTTTTTCAAAACTTGGCTTAACTTTTCAAGCAACCTCTGTCAATTATTCACTTATTCAGTATACTTTCATAATGTCCCAAGCACATGCAAATCTAGAAATGTGGAACCCAGACAGTAAATAAAGCCATCTTTTGTTGACTGAGAAAAAAAGAGAGAAAAAAATCAAGCAAATTACTCTCAAGTGGCAGATTTGTCTCTGAACTGAAATGTGCTAAATGTGCAGCTGCTCCTGAAAATGGCAGTTGAGTGCTTAGCTACCACCCTCTCTTCATTATTAGAAATTACTGTGCCTTGATGTCACAATGACTTCCCACCCCAACTTCATGTTGCTGCTACTTGCAAGGGATAGAGAAACAGACAACAGTATGATTTGCACATAATACTAAATTGAGATCCAAGCCCTTAGACCTTATATTTGAGGCGTTCTGCAACAAAAAGTGTGAATCAATCTAAGAGGGAATTTCATGGTATACTAACTTAATCCTTGAATGTACAAGACATCCATACTGTAATATAAAAACCTGGATCTAAGTTCCTGAGCAGATAAATAGGGACTTCATGGATAGTTTCTTTTTTAAAAAAATTAAACATGCAAAATAAAAAGTTACAATTACTAAAGGCACCCGGCATATCTATTTGGGAAGGAGAATTCTTGCCTTGTATTGCTATGATTTAGCCTTACATTTGGTACTGTATTTTCCTGCTCAAAACAGAATTATTTCATTATAGTACATATAAGATATTTGGTTACAGCTTTACTCATAGTCCAGTTAAACTGAAGCACTTACATTTAAACCAATTTTTTAATTTCCTTAAGGAACAAAATCCAGCAAAATAGCCAGTTTGGTACTAGCTGTTTAGTCTAATTTATTTGGGTATCACTCTACTAAGCAGCTGCCACAGTTAAAACAAGGTAACTGAGCACCATTAGATAATGTTACCTTGCTGTTGGTCTGAACAAAAAACAAACAAACAAACAAACGTCAGTATTATATAGCTTAGTCACATAATTCCCAGTTAAACTAAGCAGTATAGTGCAGGTAAGGAACAAGGCAAATGGCTCAGTAAATACGCGGAAATACAAACTTTAAATCTTCATTTCTATAAAATCCCAAAATGAATAGAAATTCTGTGAAATACCATTTCTTAAAATACTGTTTTTCCCATGGCACATCTCCAGCATAAGAGGCAAGACTGGTTTTGAGAAGGCAAATGCTGAATTTGTATTATAAGCACTTCTCCCACCCAACTTTCTCCGGATCAAAGACTATTTTTACATTTTGACACCACAGAAATGAATGAAATTGAAAAAAAACTGAATTGATATTTACTGTAAGAAAAATAAAATACAGAAATAAAATCAATAGATAATCAAATTAAATAACATGCTTGTTTTTATAAGATTTTTGAGTATAATGTGATGTTCTAAAAAAAATTCAGTGGGAATAAATATTTATGATCTTTCTTCCTTTCAGTAATGTAGGAGTGCACAGAAAACACCACTTGCAGATAAATTAGCAAGGCAGATTATTTTTAAAAAATGATTTTAAAAAGTGTCTGAGATAGGCTTTGTCTGCTGTTGCATATAAACAGTTCCTCTGACCTACTGGTAAGCTTTTGAAACAATAAATGGCCTGCAAAATTGGTGTACCAGAGTTGGAACTTAAATGAATGTAATTACAATAAATGTATTTATTCCAACCTCTAGGTGTCTGAGCAGCTTATATTCCATCTTTAAAAAATTAAAAGTAAACACACAGTACCTACCGTTATAAGAATACTGTTTTGTATATCTATAGTAAATGCCCTGCCCTCTGGATAATATGAGTAAACACGGTAATAATACTTAATAATAAGGTAATAATAATAAAAAAAAGTTTGCGCATTGTCTTCCAAGAAGCAAAACAAAGATCTTGGACAAGCATAAAATTGGTCAAGAAAAAAGTTCACACCAGCTAGCACAGGAGAGATCAGAATTCTTTGCTTTTTACCATCCCATAGGCTTCATATAGCTTGTACAGAAGCTCCTTTTTCTCTTTCTCTATCAAGAAGCTGGACTTCGCTGCATTTATATTCTGTAAAAGGAAGAATAAAATTAAAGGTGCGTCTGATTATATTCAGAAAATATCGTATTCTACTAATGTTTACTGTACTGCTGTTTTAAATGAATAGTTGACAACACTGCCTCTAAATGATACATTTTAAACTTTAAAAACGAAAAGAAAGTGTTTTTCACAAAAGTCTAAAATGGAATTAATGCAAGGATGTCGCAGATGGGGTTTGTATGCATGCTCCTTTGCCACTTAAAGCTCACATGAGGTTGCTCAAATACTGAGAGAAATTTATATATATAAGGCCACATGCTGGAGATTTGACTGCTTTTAAATTGAGACAAAACAAATAAGTAACCTAGTATAAACTTTATAGACTGACAGGGTTCTTCAGTCTATCCAACGGTGTTGTTTGTTCTTCTGTTTCTGCTATCAGAGATCATTTAAGCAGTTAGGAGATTCACTGGCAGCAGCCCCAAACAATAGAGAGTTTGAAAGTCCTATGATTTGGTGTAGCATTCTAAGACTGCAGTAATGCAATCTAATCACTCAGTGACAGTGCTGACATGGGTTATTAAACCACAAACTTCCCAACCACATTTTAGCCTAACATGTTGTGCAACATCCACCCATATGTTTGTAGTTCAATGTGTTGTGCCATCCCAGAAAATTGGGTTAAATGATGAAATGAAAGTTAAGGTAAGGTAAGTTGTTAACAAGTTACATCTTTTAATTTTGAAAGCAATTTAACTGGGGCCAAACCTAGCCTTTTATCCACTGTAGAAAGCCACGTACATTGTAAAGAGCCATGGATGACACTGTATAAATAATTTTCTCGCTGAAAAAATAATCCACTATACCAAAACAAAATGTCTGTGAATACGCACAGATTAGCAGAAATAAGATATTATTGTTCTGAAGGAACAAAAATCCGAATGGTCAGCAAAATGGAAAAACAGAAAAACAATTAAAATATTTTAAGGAAGCAAAAAAAAAAAAATCCCAACCCATCTATCAAGTAAAAAGATAGGGACAATGACCACAATGAAGTATATTATGTCCTGAAATTAAAAAGAGACAATAGCATGTTAATGAGCCTACGATTCCGATAATTTTCTTAGCATCAATTTTTTAATTGATTCCAGTTTCCTAAATATTTCAGATTAGGAGTAAATATATTCCAGACAGATATTATATTTTTTTATATAAAGTTCTCAGATGAGAGAGTTTGTGAAAACATGCAGATCCATATGGAATATACAGATGGCTGTTTACTATGCAATATCTTCCCACGTTGGACCTATAATTATGTAAGAATCCATTTATCTGCAGGATGTATCTAAATGGTAATAAAAATATTAGCATTCCCAAAGAACCAGAGTACAGTAAGTTGTTCCTTCTGTTCTCTACAGAAAGCTCTTGATGTAACCACCATGTTCGTTGCCCATATTACCATTTCTAGAAACTTTGAAAAGATTAACCATGCCTACACTTGTAATTTAAACGTACTTGGAAGATTTTACTTTAACACAAACAGATCAAAACAAGCTGTACATTACTGCAAGGGCAAAGTATTACCAGTATGAAAATGCAGACCAACTTACCAATCTCTTGAATTCCTCTTCTGTAAAGTTCATGGAGTCCCGAGCTATTCTGTAGTCTGTGTCAATTGTGGAGTTGAAAATGAGTGGATCATCGGTGTTCAAAGAATAATTTGCACCATCCTTCATAAATCTGGAAAGACAAAAATGATAATGTTAAAGTGATTTATCATCCATGGACAAAAATACAGTACAGCCAGCTTTCCTAAGGGTTCTATCCTATTGTATCTTGCTACACATTTACCCAAATCTAAATTGGTGCTGCTAGCTTTTCAAAATATTTGGTAACAGTTTATTTCAAATTCAAAGAGTAATATAAAGAAACTATAAGTGAGCTGTAAAATGGTTTATCTGAAATAGTTATAGTAATAACAACAAAACTTACCTTATTACGGGATGCTTACAAAAGGTAGTTTTACATGCTCCAGTGAGATAACTAGACCAAGGACAGAGCTGTATATTTAAACAGAGAAAAAAAAATAGACTCAATATAGATATCTTTTAAAGTTTTTATGTGAATATTTTATTAAAATAAATTGAAAATGCTACATCAGAGAGAATTTTTTCCATAAACAAGCTCACAACAGCTGAGAGTAATTCTATCTGTATTCATGTAGGCCTAATAATCCATATTTCTTGTTTATCATGAAATATTGTGCTTATGAAGTCACTTGAACCACTTAATGTAAAGTGGACATATGAACTGAAGAATGCACACAGTAAGATTATTACTGTGTACCTCTCCAGTCAATTTCTACAGACTCTTCATAGAAAAATTATTGAACAAACTACACCCATCTAACTAAGAATGAACTGTTATCATTTGTAAAGAGATTAATTAAAGCCAGATAAAGAATAGTTACTTCAAAGGTTTGAGTCCATTTAGACACAGACCAAGAACCAAACCTTGTTTGTCAAAAGAGCTCATTTACAGTCTCTAAAATGCGATGGTATGGATGTGACAACCATCTTATCATTCTAGTTATGGCTATGACGACTCTAGCATATGGATTTCTCTCTCAGTATCAAGATTTAGAGATTGATACTGCTCAGTGATGTCTCCAAAAGCAAAACAATAAGACATGAAATATTTAGCAATACAGGTTTTTCTTTTTTAATATTGTTTAATTTAGCAGTACAGGTTTTTCTTTCTTTAAAAGCTGAGCAGTCAGGTTTACCCATAGGACAGTATATTTATGATTTACATCATGACAATTAAGAATCAGGCTTGCATTGTGTATATCTTGTAATCTACAGTTACATTCACAAGTTTAGACACCCCTGTCAAGTTGTATGCTTCAATGGATCCCTAAATGAACAGAAGCTGACCCAACCTCTACATAATACTGTACAGAATTAAATGCAACATCCTTTCTGTACAATTGTGTTCATGTGGCTAACTGCAGGCCTAACAAATCAATCACCTTTTGGAGCCTTATTAAAAACTTTATAGTTTAAAAAAAAGCAGTTTTTTCCATGAATCAACATGGAATAATGTCCAAATTTCTCCATTTGCCATTTTTGCTTTTTTATTTTGAATCTGTGAATGACCAAAAATGAATAGTAAGTATACCAATTTATAGAAAGATATTGAGTTCAAAGTTGTATCATGTAGAGGTTGTACTAGCTTCTGTTTACTTAGCGATTCACTGAAACATTTAATTTGACTGGGAGTGCCTAAACCTTTGCATGCATCTGTAAATACTAATTAAAAATAGTTTGCTTTACAGTCAGAATATTCACAACCATAACCACATTTCTGACTTCAATCAAAAAGGAGGGTCATTTCAACATTACAGACTTAGAAGACTCCTCTTTTAGGAAGACTCATGATATGCATTTTGTACTGCAACATAAATTTCATACTAATTCAGGGGAAAAGCACAAGATTTGAGTTTAAAAGTTCCCAATTCAAGCTCCAGCATTTCTCAGAAAGGCAGGAAAATAGCATAGAAAAGCAGACTGATTAGTGTTCTGACTCAGTGTTTCTACTTTTCTTTGTCTTTAAAGTTGTTAAGAGATTTGCAGCCTGGAAGATATTCCATTACCTCAAAATGTATATTTTGTTTCAACAACTGTTTGTAAAGCTGTTCATCATCAAAGATGTGATAGCCATGGCCAATTCGTTCTGCCTTAAGGATGTTGACTGCCTATAACAACATAAAGGAGAAAATATGAAGAAATGGCTATTTGCAGATTAGGTCATTTACACAATTGGCACATCAATCCTAAAGCAGCGAAGTTAGATGGTACTAATTAATTTAGTCCATATTATTTAACGTCCATCTGGCACAATGGGATAAAATCAAGTACAGTGCACATACATTTATCGCCATACAAGAGAGTATAGTTCAGGAATACATGATCGTGCCTTGGATTTACACATTACCTCCTTCTATTGTGATTCCCCTACTCATTTTTTTTCTGACCAAGCCTCAATTTCTTTTATGCGGGAATTAACAAATCACAGAGTTTATACTCCAGACCAGAACCTCAAATTACTTTCACATAAACCACTTAAGAGAAAGCACAGTAAAGCTTGAGTAATTTAGAACTACGGGAAATAATTAGCTGATTTCAGGAAAAGGTCCAACACTGTAGGTGGTATAGTGGAGATCTCTTTTAGTCTGTGTCAGTATGACATTTATAGCTTGTGGTCTTGTGCAGCTGGATCTTTTCTGATTCATATTTAGACAGAAAAGAATTGAGCTACAGTGTTCTGCAACTGAATACATTTTTGTATAACACAAAATCATGGCAGATTTTGTGGCAAATATCTTACATTGTTTGCAGTCTGACCCTAGAAAATCAGAATGTATTATTTGATTTTAAAAAAATAAAAGGATTTTAATAGAAACTAGTATTATGGAAGGAAAAGGAAATATATGAGAATGAAGGGATACTATCTGATTAAAGATTAAGAAACAATTTGGGGCAAAGATTGAATTTATTGGAGGACAAAAGTTTTGCAAAAATATCTTAATTATTGCTGTTATATAAATCACCAAAGGAGTATTGAAATTACTTCTTCTAAAATAAACGGGAAACAAACTTTTTTTTAGTAAGCATTACTCACATGTTTTAAAAATTTTCTGCATTAGTTCTACATGGCAGCTTTCTAAATGACATCCAAGTTTATTGTTCTACGGAACAATTTCTTACCTCTTGGATGACCTGGGGCTTTCCAACCTCTCCGGCATGAACTGTCCGATGAATACCACATCTTTCAGCTTCCTGAGCAACAGAAAATAGAAATCAGCAATTGCTAAAGAAGGCAATACATTTTTGAGGAAGGTATCTGCTACTTCATATTCCATTGGTGGTAAACATGGAATTGTCCAAACAAATAAATCCTGCTTAGAATTGTTTTTGCTCTTAAAGAGTAAAAAGTTATTATTAAAATGAATGCAAAGCTTAAGATGTTGACATTTTTAGCTGAGTTACCCACATACACATTCATACACACATACACGGTGTACTAAAAATCAGGCTCCATAGGCCAATCACATTATGTTTTATTAATTATTTTTTTTATAA
Organism: Liasis olivaceus; assembly: GCA_030867105.1. Lineage (NCBI taxonomy): Eukaryota > Metazoa > Chordata > Lepidosauria > Squamata > Pythonidae > Liasis > Liasis olivaceus. The sequence continues at coordinate 181,943,175 of CM061350.1, read as the reverse complement.
AAAATGTTATTATACATAGGAATGTTCTATCCATTCCTATATTCTAATCATGCATCTAACAAGGAAGTGTTTAAAAGAAAATGGCAACAAATCCAAACTTTTAATGTAATTTATATAACAAATTTTCTATGGGGCCTGACTTTTGGTATACCCTGTGTACAGTACATACAAAGGTTTACATATAAACTTTTACATTTAGGTCTGCAAACCTACTGATCGTTATCTGGAATAAATTTCACTAATACATTAGAGTTTATTTTTCAGTAAAAATAAAGGATTCTATTACCTAGCATGCAACCACAAGTGCAGGAAAAATACTTAATGACATCAATTATTTTAAAGCTTAAACCATAACAAGATTATCATGCTACTGAAAATCAACATTTTTCTACCTAATAGTGATGCAAACCTGGAGGGCTTAAGGGACTGCAAGAATGACTCTGGAGGACTGTGAGTTGCCTACCTCTGTATTATAGTAACATATTTTATGTGTGAATTTGAAAACAATCATATACTTATATATACATATACTGAAAGGCAGATACAAAGGATAACATTACTAATAAAAGGCCATGCAAGTCCATACTGTATACTGAGAAAGATCACTGTTCAAAAATTACCAATTGCTTACTAAGATGATGTACTAAGAGGCTATATCACCATGTTATTAATACACAGAAGCCTAAGTAATTGTAGCTGAATTACTATTGCCATTTTCCAATATTCTGGCACAATGTTTCTGAGCTTCTCTGTTACCAGTAGGCTAGAAAGGTTATGATGAGCTAGGTCTATTCCAGGAAAAAATGGAAGATATATAAACATTTTGTTTGCACTCTCATGACTGATGCATTTTTGCATCCTTCAAGATATTGTTGAACATACTTAAGGCAAAATACACAGCTGCCATTTTTTCACACATTGTAATGGGCTTATGGGATTGTTGGCACATGATTGAGAACTATGGTTAATTCAAACCGAACAATCTTAATGAAGAATGAGGAAAAGTATTTAATTCAATTACATGTAAAAGCAAGACAAACATTAATAAAAATCAAAACTTGATTCTCTATCTATTTGCGTGGTCTTAAGTATGGCTCACTAATGCAATTTAAATTTCTTCAGGAACACAGGCAACTTCGTAGTACAGATGCAAACTCTGGGACAGTCACTGGGCTTGTCTCTTCCATGCTCTCCACATCCAAGAGTGGGAAGGGAAGAGAAAGGACCTGGATCTCTTCCTCAGCTCAGCTGGGAAACCAGCAATTTGAATTGTTTCTTTTGAAGGCAAATGGGTAAGAAAACCTGTAACTTCGGATTCCATTACAGTTCTATTTCCCTTCTCTATGACTCAAAACCCATTATGTTACTTTACTGTCATAAGTACAAGGAAAGGGATCCTAAATGACCCTGGAAGCCTTTCCTGACCAAAAAAAAAAAAAGGATGAAATAGAAACAGTTCAAATAAATAATGAACCATTTGAAATCATATAGATTTTACCATCACTCAAGAGAGCTTGTGTAGAATGGTTTCTACAGAAGCTTTTCTGAAATGAAGCAGACAGCATCTCTCCAAAGTACTATCCCAGCTTATGATTTGGAGGATTATTTGCTCCATGGGCACTCAGAGTCTTTAGACTGAAACCTTCAATAATTTAAGCTCACATATTGCTCTTTACATTATCTATTTACATTAGGAAACAGAGACATTACCTAATTAGACAACAACTGGTTCCAACAATAAAATTACAGGTTACACAAGGTCACATGATATTTGGCACAGAATTTTTTTTTGGTTTTAATAGCAAGTGTCCTTTTTTGGGAAAAGCAACAGAAAGCTTGAGCTGTAGAAAAAGGATTAGTTGGCCTCTCTATAGGGAATGCAATACAAGTCTTTTTCCACCCATTTATTTGTCCTCCACTTCTCCTTGTCTAGGTTTTTCAGTCCACATTTTCTCACCCCAAATACAAACCCACCCTACTCTCTCATCCCTTTCATAGAGACTCCAAATCATCCCTCTTCTCACCACCCTTCCCAGGGCTTTATTGGCAAGCCTATGCTTGCATATTTCAAAATAATATCTGATCTCAAGGGGTCTTCTTTCCAAGTAAACGTACACAGAATGGGACAGTAAAATTCTAAAATGAGGCACAGAGAGCTTACTTCTAGGTTACGTTTTATTGCTGAAAATCTAACCTACACACTCTGCTTTAAGCAACCATTCCTACCATATCAAAACTTAAAATCCTTCTAAAGTTTCTCCTTTTTATAATTTTTCCAAAGTTTTAATTTTTTTCCTTTTTAAAATCCTTCCAAATTGTTTCCTTTTCCTTTAACCCAATCCTTTCTATTACAGATTCTTGCTCAAGGATTCTCTCCTGAAGGAAATATAACAGCAACTATGGGAACTTAATTATTTTTGTTACACAAAATAGGTTAATTAAAAAGTCCAAATAGAGGGAAAGGAGAGGCCCAGGGGAAAAAAAGAGGAAAGAGAATAGAATCTCTCTCATTGGAAATGAATGCCATACTTATTACCAACCAATCCTCCTATGTTTTGACTTCTTGGCCTGAACAAACTCAGAGATCACTGAGATGGAAGCACTGATACTTTATGAACAGAGAATAGGTGATTGGGTGACCGAGGTAGTGAATGTGCATGAAGAAGAATCCAAAATTTCAGGAAGAGTCTTAATTGCAGCCAAAACAATCAATCAAGTATATTGTTTTGCAGAGTGCCTTGTATTGGGTTAATGTCTAAACAAAGACATATCACAGCATTTTTAAAAAACTGTTAATCAGCATAAATACAAGAATTGTAAGAGTGATATGTTTTCTCATTAAGTTCTTTTGAATTTCCCAATTTTCTCATCAATTTGTCTTTCCTCTATAATAACTCCAGTTACTGAGCAGAAAAGTATATTCAAAGGTATGGTTTTGTCTTGTTTCAAATTTAGATACAGCAGGACAAAAGATTAACCTTCTCTTTTTATGACATAAGCCTGACTATATATATAGTCCTGTCTGATTTTTATTTTTTTTTAAATCACCCAATTACTAAATGGAAATAATGTTTCAAAACTTAGTCTTCAGATTCAAGCAGTATTCTACTATTCTTTTTACCCTAATCAATTATGCAATAATCATCAGCTAGAGACTGAGTATTTAAATACTGATCCCAAATTCAAAGAAGATAGATATTCCCCATCTTTTTTCTTTACAATTATCAGAAATGATTTGCCAGAGGGTGAAGCCAATCATATGTTCAACAGCCAGCTTCCAAGATTCTAACTTTGGATAGTTCATGGCAGAAAATATCAGTGCATTAGAATGGAAAAGAAAAAAGAATTATATTATTATTTAATACTTTTGGAAACTATAATAAATGAAAAATAACATGTGATTCAACTTTTCTCTACAAGAAATGAACAAGAGGAGAGGGATATTGCGTGCCATGAAGGCCAAAGAAAAATAACAGTTTATGTCAAGGAAATGTTTTTGAAAGGATGTCCGTCTCACCCTGAATAATCTTTAATGTTTCCTGGAAGAGCCTGGCCGGTGATAAGTAGGTTACTCCAAATGTGGGAAAGTAGTTTTGAATAAAAAACCTCTACGCTTCCCAGTTCAATAGATTAGGTTTGTCCTAGGTTCATACTGATGATATACATACTATGGCTATGCAGACTTGGAACAGTAAAAGAAATCCATTCATTAAAGATAATGTGACACTAAAGCAGTAGAGCTTTTTGCAGGCTCAGCAGAAATTTGACAAAAGTCAGGCTGTTTTAAGGAACAGAAGGAAGTAAAGTCATGTGAGAGCCAAAGGATTTCTTCCAAATCGTTTTTAAAGCAAGGACAGTCCTAATACATACCAGTAATAGGCATAAGTGATTATGTAAGCGAAGCCTAAAACAGAGGATCAACCACATAAATCCTTTCCTTAGAATTTTAACCATGATGTTTCAATTTGTGGCTGAAACTTTGCTTGTAGCTGTAATGTGGATATTGTATTCTAGTGTTACACATGGGAAGTAGAAATTTTGATCTGAACGTATGATGTGGGAATATTAAATGTTGTTGAAAAATAAGAGCATGATTGGTTCTGAACTACCTCCTTGCAGTGAACCTTAGGCTGATTTTCCCATAAAACTGAACATACCTCATAAGCTTTTCGATGTTCTGGGCAACTCTCAGCAATTATTGATTCATCACCAGCTAAGTCTATAGCAACTACTGTATCATTCCGATACTTCTTACACAGTTCCACTATTTCTGGTGACCAGCCTGGAAAGAAAAGCATAAATAAGGGTCAAAACTGATTTTTTTTCTTTTTCACAGAACCCAAGGTCTTGCTTAAATAAAACTTGTAATCATTAATCAAAAATGATTACACATAAGTAATACTTTTGTTTTGTTGACTTTCCCTTTGACAAGACTTCTGTGAAGATCAAGCAGATGTTGTAGATACCAAAACAGCCACAAAGAATTGCAATGTTTAAAATACATTTGTTTATTTCTGGTTATTTTTTGTCACTTCAGTATGATTATTGAAACTTCTAGAAGGATTTGAGGACTTTCCATAAACTATAGTGTGTTACAGTGTAAAAGGATTGCCTTGCACCAAAACCAAGCTTTCTTATCCTTCATGATCAATGACAGGCATTCTAAAAATATGAGCACAGACAGTCCTCACTTACTGAAGGTAATTAGGACCACAAACTCTGTTGCTAAGTGACGCACTTGTAAAGTGTGATGTCACATGACCACACCAACGTACGATGGCAGTTCTGGCAGTTCCAGCTGCCATTCTAAGGTGAATCCCACAAGGTCATAGCATCCCACAGTCTCATGATCACCATTTGCGACCTCCTGCCAGCTTCCCCGTTGACTTTGCTTGTTGGAAGCTGGCAGTGAAGGCTGCAAATGGTGATTGCGTGACTGCAGAAACCTGCGACATTGTAATTGAGAGCCAGATGCTGAGCACCTAAACTGAGATCACGTGACTGCAGGGACATGGCAATGGCCATAACTATGAGGACCCATTGTAAGTACCCCTCATTCAGCACCATTGTATCTTTGAACAATTACTGAATGAGTGGATGTTAAGCGAGGACTACCTAAAAGCATATGCTTTTAGGGCCATAAAATTATCAAATAGATAAAATATTATCCTCAATAGTCATCTATGCTTACAGATGTGGGGAAAAACACTGTTCACATTTTGGTGAGGGAAAAGACCATATTGTTTGTGGGAACATGTTGCACCTTTTTAGGTGGGCCGTATACTTTGAGGGAAGTTGGGAGATTATTTTTTTGTTGGTGTTTAATTGTAGTGTGCCTATTTAAGGGCTTAACTACAATTTCCATGTTCCCCACCATTAGTCATCAGGAAACATGGTAAGAGGGGCCTCCGAGGGTCACAAAAGGGGGACTCAAGGGTTGCTTACAGCCCTGAAACTGCAGGTTGCCTATCCCATGCTAGAGGGTTATTTATTTTTATTTTGTTTGCACGCTGCCACAATCCATATAGTCTCTATGGTTGGGAGAATCAAGATAATCCAACAGAGAATAAATGTTGCTTTGCAGTAACATTAGTTATATAAAACAAATTTAAGCCATTCATTTGGTTGCTATTTTACTACTTCCTAGAATTTCTAGCTAGTAATTGTTCAAAGAAAGCACACAATACAAACCAAGAAAACTGAGATTCAAAATTGTGGAACACTTTTTTGCATGCTATACAAGCTTGGTTCATATAGGATAGAGTCAAAAAGGTGTTCTATCAATTACAAACAGTCTATGTATCCAAACATATGCACTGTTGTCAAAACTAAACTTTTCCTCTACTGAAAAGCTATTCATATATGAAGATGTTTTATATATAGTTTTTAAAATAACAAATTTATCTTTTTTCACATTATTCAATCTTCAGATAAAAATTATTTCACCAATACTGTACTCTGAAACAGAAGCCAACAAATTAACAGAGCAGTTCACGTGATGGTTAGTTATAAAAGAAAAAAATATGCTTCACAGAGTAATGTGGCCAATATAAACTATAGACCTTTTATGAAAGAGTATAAGATTAACTGATAGTGGCTTACTGTACAAATGCAAATCTGTATTAAAAAGAACACATTACTACTAGAGAAATAATTATTTGAATTGGAGTTCACTAGATACATTGCTCAATTCACTAGACATATTGTTCAATTGCAATTCTGAATAACTGGAGCACATATGGGAGATATAGCAATAGTCAGATAAGAAAATGTACAAACATAATCTGGAGATTCCCTTGACTCTAAGAAATAAGAGTTGGCTCATAAAAATTATTCAACTAATCAATCACTGAAACGTCCACCTCTACAAGCAAGAAAAATCTGAATTTCTACCTCCAAATCAACACATTGCATCCTGTCCTGGCAATTCTCAGTACATCCTATGTGATATTTTCTACATGGATGTAATTAGCACATAATGTATCTAGAAATAAAGCTGTGTGCAAAAGGCACTTTCAGATTAAAAAACTAATTCTGAAAGGTTGGTGTAGCAGCATCCAGCAGGATTATCATTGCAATGATTGGACATATTGAAGAGATTTGTAGGGGCACAGCTAATTTATAAATTAGCATGATCAGTTTGATGTCAAGCTCCTTAAAAAATAGCCTAGTACCACAGAGAAGCACTAAGTAAACTGTAGTAACCCTTTTCTGTTCTCTTCTGTACCTCTGGGCCCTGCTCAGATCTCTGACTTGACAAAATATAGCTGTTACAGTCTAAGCATGGGCTGCTTGGAACTGGCTGCTGTAAGGATATGCAACATACTCCATAACTAGTTTCAGGTGATCCATGCCAGTCCACAATGCATGCCTTTTGTTCAGGCAAGGCCCCCGAACTCCTGTGTTTCAGCAGAAGTGTTTTAGGGTAGGGGTGTGGGGAAAAGGGAAGGTCACTGGCAGTGTTGTGGAGGAAGAGAAAGGAAATCACTGGGAAAATCAGGGGAGAGTCAATGGACCAGCTGGATATATTACAGTTGCCATATGCCACTGCCCTACCCAGTGCCTTTCTTTCACCACCTCCCCTTAGCCACTGTGACTAAGATCGAAACTGGGGAGGGGGGTAGATTGGCTAGTTGGATATGCTGTGCTTGAATTGAAGGGTGGTGGTGGTGAGTAAACTACTTTATCATTGGCTTAGTTCATCTAGCATAGCATTATAACTAAAGGGAGGTAGGGGGAAAGTGCTGTAAAGACCAGTGGGTGGGCCAACGCACAGGCACATGGAGGATGAGAGAGAAGAAGCACAGTAGTCTTGCCCTATTCATCCTATAAGACCCCACTGAAACAACTAAGGTGTTTCTTGATTCAGTTCAGAGCCATATGGAGTCCTTGGTGTTGTCTGAGCTTGGTTGTTTGATTGCAGACATTTCATTACCCAACTAGGTAACATCATCAGTATTTGTGAGTGTGGGAAATTCTTCTATTGCAGAATTTCCTTGGTTTCCTTGATTAGGGTATTGTTTTCTGTTGCAGAAAACAATACCCTAATCAAGGAACTACCAAGGAAAAAATCACACCCCCACCAACGCTGGCAGGACAAGCTACTGTATATAAACAGGGAACAAACCCCATACTCACAAGCACTAATGATGTTACCTAGTCGGGTAAAGAAACGTCTGCAATCAAACAACCAAACTCAGCACCAAGGACTCCATAGTTCAATCCTGAGCTACATATATTCTCTTCTATTGGTATCAGAGCCATATGTTTGTTTTATGCATGAAACACTTTACCATCATGTATACCTCTAATGTGGGAACACCCATGAGCAGCTTCCAAAGCAGCCATGGGAGTCTGTAAAAGACCTGACTGCTTAAATGATTTGAAACCACATGCTGCATGTATCTCTCTTGAAGGATTAATACAGTCCAAAACATTAACCACATCTTTTATGCTAGTATGATTAGCCATTTTTTTCAAGTTTGGATATTGCATTATCAAATCTTGCTTTTATCTCAACTTTATTCTTTGACAAATTACAGGATTTAAATCTGAAGAGTCAATGTGTGGAGGCAGGAAGATAAGGAGGAAAACACAGAGAGCAGAACCACCAGTGAGCTGTTATACATTACTTGGCATGTTGCGCATGCAGCATAGAATAGACCTGGCTTTGATGTTGAAAGCCTTTTCTCCAGCTTTTAATCCTCGATTAACAAGGCTAACCACTTCATCTGGAGTAAGATCTCCCCTGTGTGAAACAAATAATCAGTATATTATATATTAGACCATTAATTATCAAGAAATTGTTTATTAACATATTAATATAAGAAAATATTAATAATTATTAATATTAATTGGATTAATGTGGTAATTTAATTATTAGTTTATTAGAATATTCATTGTTCCCATCACCACTGTCCAACACAGAAGGAAGAGATAAAGAATGGTTCATAACATCATTGCCAATTGTTCCAGGGTCAAATTTATTTTACCATCCTCTTGTTTATTGCTTGTATTTAGTAAATACAATTTTTTGTATTTACTAAATTGCTTTTTTCATAACTATGGAATTGAAGGTTTATTTAAGCTTTCTTATTATAGGGTAAATAGTTTCTTTTCTACTTGGAGACAGCACTCACTGCTTCTCCAGATAAGCTAATTAGTATGAAAATATAGCATGCCAGGCTAACCCTGGCAGGAATTTACAGCCAACAGGAAGAAGTAAATCTTCTAGACTTCTTCAACTCTTCATGAAGTTCTCCTACAAAGCTGGTTTGAAATACAAATTCACAGTAAGTTGTCAAATAATGCTTCAACTCCATCTAAACAAATTAAGTGGGGTAACGGTCTCCAGGGGGGTCAACCTACTATGTGTAACAGCCAAAATTAACTCATATTTTTAAAAGAAGAGTTCGGGGTAGATAGTGGATAATGCTTTTGCTTTAAACTTTGGTCCCTTTCTTGAGCAAAGGCTAATTACTGCCAGACTTCTACAACTGCTTCTCTCTGACAAAATGAATGTAATATTCAGAACAAGAGATACCTCTAAGATGGATATATTCTTCAGAGTAACTGTAGAAAAGATATGTCAAAAATAGGGCAGGGTTGTTAAAAGATAGCAGCCCTACATCCCAAAAGAGAAACCTCAATGTATTCTATGTGTTCTTTAAATATAAAAATGTTAGATTTTATATTCAGAAACTGACACTAGGCTGCAATCCTGTAACATATTGCTTTGATTGGACGAGTGCAGGGAGGGCAATTTTTTCCATCAGGCCCTACTTCTTTAAAGTTTTTTGCAGGTGGGGGGAACTGTAAAAACCATGGTGTGGAGAGTTGAAAATCTTGTGTGTTTTTGGCTTGGGGGTTTTAAAAGTTCAATATAGATACACTAACTATCAGGGAGACTTGACACACTTATTTGGACCCCCTGAAGCAAAAAAAAAAAACAAAAAGGCACACAACTAAATATCAGGGTTTTCACCTCCAAATTTCAGCAACATAATCTGGAAATGGTCTTGGGGCTGCAAAACTTACACTGTCAGGATGGGCAGCCTGCCCAGCTGCTGGACTATAAGTAGAACTTACACAGTTGAATTGTAAGATTTTATGATGATTATATTTATCTTTTAGCTTGACACTGTATATTTTTAATTGCTGTATTTTTTGTTTTGAAAGAGCTGTTTTAAGCTCTTTCAAGGAGTGGAAGAGCATTTAAATAAAATAAACAATAATAACCCAAGGTAACTGACAATTACTGGGATACACATTGAAATTATTATTTTGTGCTTTTGATGGCTTCAGAGCTTCTATACTGGATGTTTACCCTCTAGATTAGATTGCATCAATTGCACAGTGCAGGTGTAAACCCAAATAAATTATCTGAAGAAATCTTTAAAATGAAGATAATCTAACCTGGACAACTACAAATAGATAATTGGCTATCTTTATTTCTTCATTAATTACAAGTCTGCTTTATTTTGAAATGCTCAATTTAACGTGCAGTTAGAGCTCCAACAGAATTGCTTGTAACAATGATCCCACAAAGCAAGATACGGGTGGTCCCCAGTTTAAGAACAAGTTCCGTTCCTAAGGTCTGTCCTTAACTTGAATTTATATTTAAGCTGGAACAATATTATTGCATAATACTGTATAAGTAGTATTGCATAATCAACTTAAAAACCATTGTGTATTTAACCTGAATTTTGCTACAATAGGCTCCGTTCTTAACTATGGGTTGTCCTTAAATCAGACATTCTTAACCCAGGGACTACTTGTACTTTAACTGACGCAAGAACCAGCTAAAGTCTTTAGAGTGCCTCTGGTTTCAGCTGGACAGTGAAGCAACAAATGAGACACCTCATAATGATATTAATAAGATATTAACAACACAATATCATGCATGGTTACATGGAACTATATTCAGTAGGTTTTACACTTTAAAAGATGTTCACAAGATTGGAGCATAAAATGCTTAATCTTAGTTGCATTGTGTATTTTTTGTCATTCTCTACAAAATGATAAAACAATATGCAAATCATTGTTAATCAGAGCCTCAGTTTTAAGCTCTTTCAAGAAGTGGAAGAGCATTTAAATAAAACAATAATAATAAAGAAGAACAAAATAGTAAAGAAATGTCCACCTTTTTAGTGAGCAAAGTAATGTATACTACACTGATCTCTTGTATGGTATGAACAATTAAAAGATATGCAGAGTCATTACACTGTCAACATCACTATTGCATGTGCACTTAATACAGATATGCCATTAGTCCCAAAACTGTATATCTACTGCCATCCAATACTACTTAATCATTCCTCTTAGAATACTATAATTTATACCTTTTTACTTGTGTTTCCAGGGGTGTGGATCTCAACTCCCAGACTTCTCAGCAATTGCCATGCTAGCTGGGGAAGTCTGGGAGGTGAAGTACATTAGGAAGTTGCCAAGACAAAGAAGCATTATCTTATACATTTAAAAAACTACTCACTTTTTTTGGTTCCATGGGATAGGATATACTCCACAATTGGCAAGGAGATGAGGGCTGTACCTCACTTCAACATAGATCATACCCTCCTTTGCTTTCATTTCCACAAACTCATAAGCAATTCTTTCCACAGCTTCTCGGTCACCTCTGCAAATATAAAAGCTTTTTTTTTAATAATAGTTTTGGCTAATTCAGAGTCTGTAATACATGGATCTGCAGACCCATAAGAGTAAGTGATTCCAGGAGACAAAGTTCTAAGCTCTAGCAACATACTATTTACAACTCTGATCTGTCCCCAACACACACACACACACATTCTGGCTGTTCAAAAAAGTTTGGTAGCATATAGAAAAGATCATACAAAAATATCAAGTACATTCTGATTCAGATCCAATCCCACAATGTGATGCAATAGGCTATATTTATCAAAAAAATGCATGGAAAATACTTTCCTTATTTGAACTTGAACTAAGTAGATTCTGTTAAAGGGGAAGTTCAGAATATTTAAATTTCCAGGTAGCTAAAACATGGATTTTTTCCAGTCCTTTTTGCATCCAAGTCAAATAATTTTACTCTAACATATGCTGAGGTCATCTGTAGATAGGATTAGGGAAAAGTACTTTTAGCTCTAGCTGTGCAAAAGAGCAACATATGAACATATAAACAGGAATTACTGGATATGGTCCCTGCATCAGTTCTGATCTGGAACCAACACTTTTTGTACTTGCCAATGTACTTCTACTATTCATCAAAATCTGCCACTCACAATTGCTTAAATTCTAAGAACGGTGTCTATAACCTATGAGACTGTTTTAAATTAGTACATCAGAAAAAAAAATATGAGCCAACAGTGTCAGTATAAAACCAAGCAACTAATGGAATGCCAAGAGGTTTATGGCCTCCAAAGAAATATGCCACTTGTTCTTCCCAGTTTTTAAATATACTGGCTCATCTAGTTCATTGTACCCAGTGCTTGTATGAGTACAAATATAACAAAATACATGGCTTTGAACTGTTCGTATGAGATTCACAGTCATGTATTTCCTCTTTCATATCCTTCTCCCCTCAGTTTCTCATCTTCGATTTAGGTGCTCAAAAAGGCTTAGTTTGTCTATTGTAAACTAGGATCAAAACCTAGGTTTCAGCAAACATCTGCCCCATACAGGTGAAACAGACTATAATTAGCTGAAAATCATGATACAAGTCTATATTGAGGCAAAACTAATAAATGCAACCCAAAAGACATTGTCTGGTATTCTATCTAATTTGATTCAATACAGACAGCCTAGCTTTTATCAAAATGTTATTTTTCCTACCCACTAGTCTTGCCAGTCCTTCATTTTGCTCTTGATCTATGAATGAATTAATTTAACATAGACTGCCTTTGTATCCTGGGTTTTCTTCTTTAACCCTCCCTCCTACAAAGATTGTCTTAACCTTTATAACCTAGGAATGCAAAATTCAACATTAAGAAATAATTACAAATTACAAAGAGCACAGAAGGATTCAAATGCCATGGAAGCTTCAGATAGAAAATGCAAAAATGTATACTCTTTGCTGAATTAATTTATTCAATAAAAACTGCATATCCTCGCAACTTCCCCTCCAACAGAAATGTATATCTGAGTAAGTACGGGGAGCACTCTAAATGTCTGAAACGCTGTCTATCAGGCAAGATGGTGCTTTCAACTGATTTTTGGACTTTAAATCCATCAACCCCAGCCAGCCTGATCAAAGAAAAAGATTGTGGAGACAAAAGTCCAAATATCTGGAGGATACCAGATTGCCTATTCCTGCTCTATATAAATGCCAGGTATATTTTTCTGTTTGTTATCCATTTTTGTAATTATATCTTCTAGCAAGAATAAAATGCTACAATATGCACTTTGGGGCCAAGGTTCAATCTGCTATACTAGCGTACCTGTTACATGAATCTATACGTATGTGGACTTAAGTCAAGAACCCAACTTAGTGAAAATTCACTGCCCACATTGGAACCCAGTCCATCTAGAAGTGATAGCAGTATTCCACTGTCACTCCAATGGAATTGCTATCACTGGATATATACTGACAGCTGTGAATCAGTGACTCCAATTCTCCTTAATTTCAAACACACATACACACACACCCAATTTGGTTCAAAGTTGAAAGACAACAATATTCACCCACTTTCCTATAGCAATATAACACATATAAAAATGTCACGTAAGACAAACTTTTCACATTGGTGATCTCTATGGTAGGCTTCATAACAATGCAGGTAAGTATAATAGAACAATTCCAACTTGTTATCCAATTACAACCTCTAATATTCCAATTACCAAGGATTACCAATAGTCTGTGATGTAAAAAAAAGTAGACTACCTTCATCCTGGAACCCAGTACTGAAAATAGCCAATTATGGACCAAAATTCAATTAATCCCAAACCTAAAAATGCAGACATTTTGTTTCCATGAGGATATTTCTCTAATGATACAAATTAGGACATTATATACATTAAAGCAAGAAACTCTGTGAGGAGCAGGCATGCAATTTTTATTAAGATTGCACACATCTCAAGATCAGAACAAGTTGTGCTGTCTGCACATTGTGCTAATATCAATAAATCTCTTGTAATGGCAGTTCTAGAAGTTCCCACATGGCTTCAAGAACTGGATAATTTTCACACGCCCTTAGAAACTGTTCTGCTTACTGAGTGATTGGTAAGCATAGAGGGTTACCATTTACCAGTGAGTTGTGCACATTAGATTGATACTCTCTCAATTGGAATAATGGCATTGATCTTTAAGTAGCCTTACAAATTAGTGGGGGTGGGTGGGTGTGGGTGTGGGTGTGGGTGTGGGTGTGGGTGTGGGTGTGGGTGTGGGTGTGTGTGTGAGAGAGAGAGAGAGAGAGAGAGAGAGAGAGAGAGAATGAGAATGTGCATGAATAGAAATGCATAACACACCCTCAAGCACACACGAACACCGGGCAAGTAATAAAAAATGATAAGCATAACATAACAGATTGCTGAGCTGGCAAAATGAATTAATAGCAGTTTTAAGATACTGAAAAGAAGATTTCACAATCAGTAAATTAGAACAAATTATTTCACTTACGCAATCGCTGGCATGTACAAAGCAAACTTTGAAAGAAAGCCAGTGAGACTGAGCGGCGTATTATAACTAATATGTTGTAGAAGGCCTTCTGCAGTATCCGCAGGGAGACGTATTCCTCTTTTCCTAGAATATAAAAAAAAAGGTGTCTATATCAACTGCTGAAATTTATTTTGGATTAGTCTTGAACAGATTCATTTCTTGTGTGTGTGCATGTGCTGATAAAGAAACCTAGTAGTCAGATAACCCTGGATAACTGATATATACTAAAGTTTACTGTATCCCCAGCTAACTTCTAACCTTAAACATCCAATAAAGTACGTATTTCCTTCCTTGGTATAAAGTTGGTGATAAACTATATTTGTGCATGTCACATGCTTCCTGACTCTTACTTCTAATTCTATTGTCCCATTTCCTTTGCCATGGAAACCAGTGCCTTAGTAAAGAAAAGCATCTTGCTATTAACTCACAAACAAGAATTTCTAACCCAGTAGCCTCAGACAACAGCATCGATTTCCATTGGAATGGTAACTTTTTAGTTACTGAAGTTATGTTGTTATGCAACAGGTCCTATTGAGATATGAGCCTTGTTCTCACTGTTTTCCATCTTCCTAGCATTTTGCCATAATTTTGTCACACAATCTGTTTTATGCAGAAATGTCTTCTAGCTTTGAAACAGATTTTCATATTCAGAAGTTTTAGAACAGTCAGATATGGTGGAAGGGTCAAGTCCCAAGTTTTTGTGCCCTTCCCTTTCCTTTCAGATTTTTCCATCTTTCTTACTGGGAATCAAGACTAAGAAAGTGATAGAAGGAATGGTTCATATAGTGGGAACCATGATGTTACAATTGCGTTACCCACTTTCAAGCACGGGTATACAGTTGAGTAAATGTGGATATGACTGCACCATTAATTTACTTCCTGAAACAAAACCTACTGCTTGTTCTAGAATAGCTATGTGGAATTTTTATTTCTAAATTTATGAATCAACAAAATTACATAAGAAGTGGGATCAAAAGTCAAAATGTTTAACTTTCTAAACATAAACAGAATAATTGAGAAACAGTCTGCAAAACAACACTGATTAATGATATGGTACCAATGGCAAAATATCAATGACTTTTTTTTGTTGAAAAAGACCTAAAGTTATTCACTTACTTGCCAAAGTATAGAATAGTTTCTGCTTTAATGGCTCCATCCAAGTGGACATGAAGTTCTACCTGCAACAGAGGTGAAAAGTTACATAAAACTATTGTAAATGGCACATTAGCCATCTAAGTTTCACACTGAGGTGTGCTTTTTCACTCTCTTATAACAGATGTGCTCTCTCCCTCCCCCTTCATCAAATTGCAAGCAGTTTTAAAATTTGATAAAAATTCAAATCAGCATGTGAAACAACACAGAAAATTTCAAGTTCAAAACAAAACAACAAAAAAGCAAGACTGACTTACAAAAACATAAATTGCCTTGCTTCTGTTGAGGTGTTCTTAACAGAGGGTGATGACTATCTGTGACTACTTCTTATATGGCAAAAATAACATGTAGCCAAAGATATAAGAGCACATATATCCTACGAAAGATCTTTGTATCCAATATATTATTTTTATTTAATGCATTTTTAATCCTATGAGGAATTTTTAATCCTATCCTCATTTTAATCACATGAGGATATGTGATCCAAATTTCATTTTTACAATATCCTTGTGCAGTACCTGATCACTAGGTCTCCCCAAAGTTGATCCTGTAATTGAGGAATCAAGGTACCATATTTTATTACCTGGCACCCTGTACTAACATTAACAAAGCTTTATTGACATATTATTCAAAAAATGACTTTTTCCCTCCTTTCTTTTTTGATTTATCACTCAAGCATAGATTACTTGCAGACTAGAGAAAATACTCTGATGAATATATAAGTAACATCCAATCTGGATGAATTCATTTTTTTTTTTCCTATTACTAAGTTATATTAGTTTCCCATACGATGGCACCAAGAAACCTCTACAAAGCAGGACTAGTAATGATAGAAATTATTTTTCATAGCAGTGACAAAAATATAATAAAACGTATAGAATTCAGAATTATGAAGGAAGCTTTCTGGGGGAAAAAAACCCTGTTTCTGCAAGTTAACATATACAAATTAGAATTTTTATTTGTCATGTCATAAGAATAAAGAGACTTTTCAAAAATAAAAAGTATGTAAAATTAAAAAGAAAAAATATGCAAAATGAAGTGAATATTGCACATTTATACATGTAAATTTAATTTATACAAAGTAACTATTGACTTTGGTAAAATAGTTGAGATATGCAATGTTTAACTACAGTCAAGAAAACTGTCCATTTTTAGAAAATCTTCCTGAGACTTCCTAACGTCTTTTAAATACGCTTGCATTGAATAATACAACAAATATACAAGGATTTAAAAATGTAGAATGTCAGAATATGTACACACACGAGGAAAAGGATGAAATGGCAGCACATTTCACACAGCATTCACAATTGCTACTAATGTGCAACCTAAGAAGAAAACGACTTCTTTCTCAGTGATAAATTGTGTGTAGAGAAAAATGTAGCATGCCTATGACACAAGCAGTACCTTGACACTCCTGGATGGCCTGCAACAAATTAGAAAAAAAGTTATGCGTATATTGCATTTCATAGTAAATGAATGGGCCTTTTTGAATATTAAGTGAATAGGAACTTAGGACCGTGTTGCTTCTGATCATCAAATAAAACTTGCACTAGTTATTAGCTACCAGTGAATAGGTAGCATTGTAAGCAATTTCTTGAATTTACTAGAATTAAATGGAATTATTGCTAGGCTTTCCAGCTAGTTGCTAACTCCTATCTGAAACTTCTACCAACTTCTGCACTGAATTGCAGTGATAATCAAATGCCCTCCTATGAATGAGATGTGCTTTGAGTTTGTTTACCGAACTATTACATCTAATAGAACATCCTATTAAATTGTTTACTTCAGAGATCCATAACACCGCATACATTAAGCTGTACTTAGCTTACTTAAAATTATCATGTTATTATTTCCAAAACTGATTTAAATGTTTTAATTATTACTATCAGCTTCTAAACTCACCAACCACCTGTCTCTGCTTACTGATGCAGTTATAAAAACTTAGTAGCATCTGAGTTTCAAGACTATGAAAGTACTATTATTTCTTCAAGAAAGTGTAATTCTCTAGTCCCTTCTCCTTGAATAATGTCGTCTTGCACAATTAAACAATTTTTTAAAAAAAATTAAAAAGTTTCGCCAACTGCTGCACTGTAGCCTTACAGAGGAAAAGGAGATGAAAACCTTCTCTGGATTCCTTCTGACTCCATAAAGTTTCTGTTATGAAGTCATGTGTATGGAGAAGCTGCACACTCATTACGGATCTCTGAACAACCTTCTCATTGTAAACAAGTCAACATTCTCCAGGGTAACTAATTAACCCTCTTCTGCTTCCTCTTGGACAGGAGAGGGCTAATGAGGCCAGAATAACAAAATGTATTAATTAGTAGTCCAATGAACAATTGCCAGGAGCAGATTACCCAAGATCATCTAGATGTTGCCACCTGGCTGGACAAAGACTAGGGCTCCCATGAAAAGACTTTAATTAAACAGATGCAGAAGTATTGAAGGAACAACTAAGAAACTGCAACTGGATAGTTGTGAGAAGGAAGGGACAGAAGAAAGATAACAAAAGGCAATGAAGACAGGAAAGAGATGAAACGTCTTAAAATGTAAGTAACTCAAGAGCTGATTAAGGCAGGACGAGATGGCCGCAATCTTAAGGCGTTGCTGTCAAAAGGATGAGAAACCACGTGTTAGGTTGGCGACAATCGGATGCAATTGGGGTTACCCGTTTTAGACATTACAACCCCTGAGCTTCATTTTCTGGCGAAAGGCGGGCGGGCCGTCCGTAAGCGGCTGCGAAGAGGCTGCTCGAGGACGAGGGAAATACAGAGGGGAGGGGGCCCCCAGCAGGTGGGGAGTGGACCGAGACGGGGAAGCGAGGGCAACTGAAGCCGTTCTCCAGTTACAAGGAAATACGCCCCCGGCGCGCTCCGAACCAAAGAGCCCCCTTAGGGCATAAGGGGAGGCGCTCCGGCTTCAAGGGAGGACAAGCGGGGTCTCGGTGGGCATCAGCCCGTCCGACTCCCCGCCGAGGAAGGAGCGGCTCCTGGGAGAGGCGCCCGGCCAGAGCCTGCCCCAGCTGTTCACTCACCTTGGGCTTATCGAAAACAGGCGGGCTGCTCTCCATGCCGCCGCCGCCGCCTGCTGCTGCCGTGTTAATCAGGACTTCAGTGGCTGCACCGGCCCGTCCTATCAGGCTCCTGCAGCGCTGGCTCCGCCCAGCGGTCGCTTTCGAGGCCGGCCCGCCGCCCCCGCCGCTGCCGCTCCCTCCCTCCCGGTGTCTCTCCGGGATCTGCAAGCGCCGTCGGGGTGAGAAGCGTCTCCGCGCTTTT
The DNA here is from genome assembly GCA_030867105.1 of Liasis olivaceus. Taxonomy (NCBI): domain Eukaryota; kingdom Metazoa; phylum Chordata; class Lepidosauria; order Squamata; family Pythonidae; genus Liasis; species Liasis olivaceus. The sequence goes on along the minus strand of CM061350.1, from coordinate 181,924,623 downwards.
GCTTCCCCGCCAAGAGCGGTTGTGCCAATGCCGGGCTCGGCCAAGGACTTCAGAGGCTGGATTGCTGCCGGGCAGATTAAAGTTGTAGCTGTGCATGCACAGGGGTGTGTTTTATGTGTGCTGAGGGGGGTGGGGCAGGAGGAGGAGCCTTAGAGCTGAATTCGAAGCAGGGCTTTAAGAAGATCAGAGGAATGCAAAATAATGGTAAAGGGACGAGGGTGGTGTCGGAGTCCCTAAGTCTCACTAGGGATCCCGTCCGGCAATTAGAGTAGACCTCATGGTTTCAAGCATTCAGTGGTCCTGGAGAATGAGCTCCATTTGGGTTCAGGGAAGAATTGCCTGTTTTTAAAACTAAAAATTAAAACAAAAAGCGAGTATCTGAAACTGTTCGGGTGACCTGATGAGTATTTTGCCGAAGCGACGGCGCTTATTCAGCCCGGTGTTCCAGTAAGAATTGGGTTTTTAAATTAATTCTGTTCCTATAAATGTTATGGTTTTAAAAAGGCATAAAAGCTCTCAGGGCGGAGAAGTGTAAGGCGCTGATGTTACTGAAAGCATTCTCCAAGTATGTCATTTGTACCAGCTGAACAGGTTTAAATTAATCTTTGTACACAACTCAGAATTAAGTGTTTGAATTATGTATTATGCGGTGCATTTAGAGACATAAAAGTAGTGCTCTTGAACAGACAGCCAAGAATGTAACATGCGATTAACTCCACTGTTAACTGCTATCTACAAGCTTGTGTCATTGGGCTTTGATATACAATGGTAAATAAAATGGAGAGTACTTCAACTGAGTCAAAATTATAAATAGCCTTTAGTGGGTTTTTCAGTATTAAATTGGAATACTTCTCCAGTTACTCATTCTCTACGTTAGTAAGAAGACTTCAAATAATAATGGTGACCTTGCTATTGTCAGAGTTACGTGACCTTTGTGTTAATTATATAGCTCTATAAAAAGGCTTAATATTTATAAAATTTCATATCTCTGCTTGTCACTGTTTATTTTATACTGTTATTTAACTTATGTGTAAATAGATTCTAGTCTCTAGATTAAAACGTCTTTTCAAGAATATGCTGCTATTTGCTGAGTCACCCTAGGGCCTCTCCCCACGTGTAGGTAACCACAGCAGTCATGTTCTGGCAACCTCTAAAGTCATCCTTAGGTATACAGTACCCATTAAAATAGTATTTTCCCCATTCTGACACCAACCAGAGGTAGCCTCCGCGTAAAAACCTGTTAGGCATTTCACCCATTACCTTGAAGAGAAGTCAGGAAATTGGCTGGGAACAAAGGCAATAAAAGCAAGATAAGGATTATAGTAATAGAGCAGATTTCATGCCTAACAAATTGTATGCTGAGTCAAGAATTTGTAAATAGCACTGTAAGGCCATAAGGCATTTCACCTTCCATTAGAGCAGAAGTGAGGTTGGAACCTCAAGATGTTGCTGAACTATAGTTTCCAATGCCCCAAACCATATGCCCAATGGTAAAGGATGCTGGGAGTTGTAGTTCAACTAGATCTGGAGAGCCATAGATTACTTATCCATACATTTGAGTTTTAGAAGACACATATCTAGTGTTAGCTTTATCATGCAGACAAGCCAGATCTTGGTATTCACCAGTTTGGGAACTCCGTCTTCTTCACTTGCAGCATGGCTCACTATAGTTCAGACATCAATTCATAACAGAAGAAGTCATATTCAGAAACAGAATTGTTCCATACCCTCATGCATTCCCCTGTTTTCTCTTTTCCTATTGTTTTTATGCAAATGTATTCATGGAAGTCTATATTAATACTTAAATTCATGCAAAACCCTGTTTCTTACAGTTTGCAGCCAGGTCTGAAGTGGCACTTTGGAGTTTGGAACTAGCACTTCAAACCATTGTTTAATCCAAATGGTGTATATTCACTATGTAATAACCACTATGTAGGACAGACAGAAGGTTAGCAGAATGCATCCATGAACACCAACTAGCAGTCAGAAGACACGATGAAAACTCCTTAATCTCACAACGCATGGACAGATTTAACCATAGTTTCAACTGGGAAGCTGTCAGCATCTTAGATCAAGCTAAATCCAAAAATGTGAGGGAATTCCTGGAAGATTGGTATTCAGACAAGGCAGCCATCAACAGGCACGGAGAGATAAACAACATCTACATACTATTCAAAAGAGGCAATAAAAAGGAAATAAAAGACCAGAATACCTCCTCACCAGCAATCATCACCCAGATAAGCAGAGATTAACACCAAGATTATCACCAGGAAGACCCCCCCCTCCCAACACTGGCAGGGCAAACCACTGTATATAAACAGAGAGCAAACCCCACTCAGTTCTATCACTGAAGATGTTACCTAGCCAGGTAACAAAACATTTGCAAGAAAACAACCAAGCTCAGAGAACCACAAGGACTCCACATATTCATAATGACATACTGCCTTGTCTGAAAGATCCTTTCAGATATTATGGCCATTAATAGAACAAACCTTCGTATTATGTATAACTCCCTTTAAAAGTTATTTTAGCCCATGAAAATAATGGGATTACTGAGACAGTGAAATTCACAATTATTTTTTATGTTCTCAATCTTTTGCAAATCTATTTTATTCCATGATATGACTCCAGGTTACTAGTATTGTGAGACTGGAGAAAAAACTCACTACTTATTTACAAGACAATTGTTTTGTAAACCTCATATACTTCCCCTTTTTTCAATTATACCAAAAGTTTTAGCTTTCCTATGAAGAAATATGTGTCAACCCTCTAATCATTTTTGTTGTGACTTCCTGTAGCTTTTCAATTTCCTGCAGTCTATTTGCTAGTTTGAATGTTACCTTTTTAGCATTATATCACATGTGGTTATAGCGTCAATGAGACATTTGTGATCTCAAGATTTCCTCTTATTTAAAATACCAAACCAGTTTATACCAGAAATAAGGCCTCATAAACTAGTTTATATATAGGAAAGCAAATTTTTTAAAACTCCAGAATGTCTTCAATCAGCAAGGCAAGCCTTAATAGCACATTTGATAGACCACTTGTTTTACTGGTGGTTTCCAGATCTTCTACCCTTGTCTTGTGATTGAATAAGTATGCCAGAGATAAGTAAAACGGATATGGCTTTTAGCTAACTTGTTTTAGTCTCATCTTCTAGTAAGAGAGTTTTCTATTATCCACCTTCTAGATCTAAAATGTAAGAAAATATCTTGCTGATGAAATTATGTTAGGTGAACATAATATAACAGAATATAACATCCCTTCAGCCCTTACTAAACATATAAATATGAAACGTGTTTCTTATTCTTTTATTGTCATTCTAATCAAAAGACTCTAGGTAACTCACACAAATAAAATCCAAACCAGAGTAATACAAATGATAGACAATAAAATGGTTTATTTGATTTTGGCTTAGCATGTTGTGCAGTGTAGCCCATTGTGGTTTATTCAGTAAACCCTGATTAAACAAAGTATGACTGGGTTCCCATGTGTAAACTATAATGTGTTTTGAGCTATTGTTCCTTTTTTGTGTGCCAAAGAAGTTTCTCTCTGCCAGTGAGTTTCACATGCCAATTGAATTACGTACACTTACATCGGCTGTCTCGTGTGTTTTTTCCTGCCAAGTAGGTTAGAGTTATTGATTGATGGTTGATAGTTACCCCTGCAAATTTATGTACCCTTATAAATATAACAAGGTTATTGCACCAATCTATTATCTCCTCAGTGACCATGAGTTTTTAATACTAGTGGGCAAAAAAGGAACAAGAACTGTGCTTTAGTTTGAATGTTGCTTATTTCATTGTGTGAACCCAGTGGTATGTGATTTATTAGCATGATTTTATGGGCTAGCATAAGATGCGCTTATATTCCCAACTAAATATTTTCTTTCAGTTGGATTTAGGCTTGTTCATTAATTCCCGACAATCTAATGCGGACTTCTTTTCTTGTCTGTCTAGCTACGTGGATTCATCGACTTCAGCCAGTTGGGAAGTTAAAAGACAGCAAGAGACCAGGGACAGGGTTCTCAATGGTTCTCTCCTCTCTAAAGAGGAGGAGATGGCAGAAGCTACTACTCAGGAGTGTGTACAATTGGCCTGTGTCACAAACCAGTAGCAATGTAGATCCTTACTTGTGCCTATGTTAGTCTCTTACAGGAATAAGTGATGTAGGACCTTTAAAAACACATGTTTTTGCACCATACATTTCTCTGCAGCCACATCTTGTAATTAGGCAGAGAAAATAGCAGAGAGTCTAGGAAGGCGATGGAGGGGGAGGAAGGAGAACCCCCTCTCCAGTGTCACGGTGCAACTGAGAAGGCAGCATACTGCACATTACGCCACCAATGCCCTCATCGACTATCATGAATGATTTCATCATTGGCACAGCCTGATCAGCTGCAGTACTGAGAAAGTTGCCAAGGGTGTGGCTGTACAACTTTATACTTCATTCTGAATGTTTACAGCTGCACTAATCACAAAATACTGGATTCCAGTATAAATGTGTTAATAGCTGCTTTTTATCTATCTGTCGATTTTTAACTTAAATATTTAATCAATATGTTACCCTGATCTGATGCTTTCTTATTCTGCATTTTCTTTGAAAAAAAAATTAAGCAGCCTATATATGGGAGGCCTTTTCAGTGCCCTCTGACTCTGAGGATATTTTCTCCTAGTAGAATATGCTGGATACTGACTTTGCTCTTGCTTCAGGTCAAAGCGAGGATGTTCATATTCTCTCTGGCATTTTAATTATTAATGTGCTAATTGTAAATATAAATGCTGCTTTAAAACTTTTTGTTTACTTTCATCTTTTATTGTTGAAATTAACATGTATTTTCATTATTCTCTTCATTGGACATTTGGATTATTCTGAATTTGAATGTTTATTTTGTGATGTTAGTTGGGGGTCAACCATTCTGGGGAAACTTGATTATGAAGGATAGCATATGATTAAAAATAAATAAATAGATAGCATCATACATTGTGTGTTTGGCTTGGCACAATGTGTTAACTGGGGTGAACCACTTCTAATCTCTGATCATAAGAATACCAGGACCTCCCTTGACCCTGGTCATTTTCCATTAATGTTATTCATTGCTTCATTTGCTTCTTGCTTCTTATTCTAGTGAACACCTGAAACAAGAACTATTGCAAATTAGTGATGATGTATACAGGCAGGCAAGTGCAGATAAAACTGAGGAGACCACACTGGGAAAGGAAATATGTGGTTTTTCTGCTTGCCTCACTGGTGAAATTATAAATAAATACCAAAAGCAGAATAAGAAAGTCCCTGGAATGTTTTGTTTTTTTTAATATGATTCATTTAAAGAATAATTCCTAACAACCAGGAAGCTGACATGACTCTAAATCTTACATAAGCTTCATCATTCTACTCCGTGATAGAAAACCTGCAGCTGAAATCTTGTTGCTGATAAACAGAGATATTCTTTTGGATGCAGAAAGGATGTGCAATTGAGTGGGTGGCGGTTGCTGCAATGTCTCTGTAAAATGAAACAGAAGTCTTAACATTAGAAGTAAGCAACCTGGTGTTCTCAAGATACTTTGGAGTTCAACCCTTATTCAGAGTTATTTCTAAATTGGCTGACCTTATAAATCAAATCAAGTCAATTAATAAGCAAGCAAGAAAGCCCCACAAACGATACCAAAGGTAACGGATTATGACATTTGTAGTCCCAAACTTCTGGAAAACAGTTGGATTTTTTAAAGCTTTAGCCATACTATTTTTCTTGTGATGTAGTTGTTATTTCTTGTCACTCTCAAACAGGGTTTCAGAGCCCTGTTAATAAAGTAATATTTATCCTGTGTGGCCTTACACACCTTACTTCAAGGGCCAGCATCAAAGAACCACTCCAAAGCCAAGAAATTACCATGTCTTTCATTCCATCATTCCCCCGAGCATCCTTTTTCATAGTGCCATTCATGTAAGATTCCATTCATTCTGTTGGGAAATCAATCTGTCTTTTATACTTTTTTCATACAGTATTTGTGCTCCCTTTTCCTGCAGTCCACTTTCATTCTCATTTCTTGTTTGTTTGTTTTCTGATTGTTTGTTTCTTTCACTTCTTTCTTTTTCTTCCGTGATCCTTTCCCCCCAAGAATCACTCTTAATACTACCAAATAATGGTCAGGACTACATTTAGAACCTCTCATTGCTTTGTATCCCTTGGGGATTACCCTAATGATTTGGGAGACAGCTTTGTCTCAAGCCTGGCGGATCTCTGAAATAAGGAGACAACCAGAATTCTGGATGAGATTGCCCTTGCCAATTCTGACTGGCTTCCTGGTTTTCAGAGTAGCTAGGAGAGATGAAGCAAATCAGAAATGCCTGGAACAATGATGGCATAAGTTCAAAAATGAATATAACCAAACATTAGTATGTGCTCAAGTTCACATCTGCACAGGGGCAATAAGAATAAAGTGTGTGTACTCCATAGCTATTGCATCTGCAGATTCCCCCTTCCCCCAGCACTCTTGTACAGGATGACCCAGATCCTTTTGAGGAAGGATAGCAGGAACAAGATGCTTGCATACTGCCCTGATGTTTCAGCAGGTTTATCTACAAGTGAAGTTTTACTTGTATTCAATCAGGTCTGGATGCCAGTTGAGCAAATCATGCAACATCTTGAAAGGTGAACTGAGATTCATTTGAGTTGTGGAACCCGAGGAAGTAGATTGGGTGTTCTATAGTATTAGCTCTGTCATTTGGGCTGAATCCATGCACAAACTGGTTCCTTTGGACATCCAAGTGTAGCTAGATTCAGAAGATGATTAATCCTTTTCTAAGGAAGGGCAACTTGCCATTGCTTTGAAAGAGATGGTAATGTGACCCCTCTTGAAAAGACCACCTCTCTATTGAACTGTATTGGACAATTTCTGCCCAAAGTGCTAATTATTACCTATCAACTAGGTTACAATAGGCACCACATTGTCCAGACTGATTCTGCCACCTTGTCCATGATTCTGTCTTGTCCAGTGTGGGCAAGAAGGCAGGCCTTCTCTGCGGCCACAGCAAAATGAAATATGCTGCCCCCAGTGCTATGGCCCCTCATGTCTGATATTCAGGAAAACACTTAACACATTTATTTGAAAATGGAACATTGACATCTTTGATGCCTAGTTGGTGTCTGAGTGAATAGATCAGTGTTTCTCAATCTTGGCGACTTTAAGAACTGTGGACTTCAACTCCCAGAATTCCCAGCCAGCCTTGCTGGCTGGGGAATTCTGGGAGTTGAAGCCCACTGGCCTTAAAGTCGCCAAGGTTGAGAAACACTGGAATAGATTGACTTATATATGCCATGTTGGGGAGTTGTTTTATTGATGGAGTAGATAACATGCTTTTGGGATAGTTTTTATGTTATGTTGACATGCTACTGTTTACTGCCCAGAGCCATCTGATTGGAAGGTATAAACATTTTGTGAATGCGCAAAGAAAGGTACATGTCTGAATTGAGACCTTTCTCTAAGCAAATACTCACTAGTTAGTCACTATTCTCATTCATTCTTGGCTCTCTCAGTGAGTCAGTCATTCTTTCTGAACATCCTTCCTCTCATGCCCTTAATTACATTCATTCAGAAAGTTGCACAATTTTCACAAAATTCATTTCTGTATAACTGGGCTTTATATAGAAAGATCACATGCAAAACACTTCTTTCTGAAGACACTAGTAACGAAGAGAATAAAGGAAATAATTAGTGATGGAGAGCCAAGTGGGTGTAGTGGTTAAACACATTGGGCTGCAAACTGCATGACCACGAGTTCTATCCTGCTGAGATGCCTTTGGGCCAGTCAAGCTCTTTTGGCTCTAGGAAGAAGACAATGGCAAACCGTTTTCAAAAAATGTTGCCAAGGAGACTGCATAGACTTGCCCAGGCACTCAAAGGCACTAAATAAAAATTACTGAATGAACACATTTTTTAAAAAATGTAAAAGTCAGAAACAATAGGTGACAGCAATATACAACATTTGAATGTACTTTCCTAAGACTTAAACACAAGCAAACATTATGTAAGGTATAGCAATAATAAAGCAAACAGTTTACAGTAAATGAAACTACAAGGCCAATTTGGCTGTGCTTAGGATCTTCAGCTTTCCTTTGCTTTACAGACCTGCAAAAGTCATAAATGTGAGGATTGGTTGTAAAGTTACTTTTCATCACTGTTGTAACTCTGAACAGTCACTAAACAAGGATTACCTAGTACATTGTTCACAGTTTCCTTGCAAACCTGAGAATAAATATAATAACCAATATGGACGGTGACTCCAATATCTAATCAAGTCAGTGCAGAGCAGCTGCAATTTAAATATGATGGCTGAATATGATGTAAACATGCTGGCTGGGGAAAACTGGAAATTGAAGTCCACGCATCTTAAAGTTGCTAAGATTAATAAACTCTGAGTTACTTTATAGCTATTTGACTGTATTAAATATAAATATAACTGATTTATCAGTGAACCTGGTACATGGTATTTATTAGTCTGAAGGTTTTATTTACAGCTCTAGAGCAAGATTTGTCTTTATAGCTTTGTGCAGAAAAGGAGGCCCAGCTTGGCAATGCTCAGGTGACCTTGGCTGATCTCAAGAAGCTAAACAGAGTTGAACCTGGTCAATACTATACTTAGGTGGGAGACAGTCAGGAAATTCATAGGCTTGAATTCCCTTGTTAGGAAAGTAAACAACAAACAAAACTCAGTCCTGACAAATCTAAATTTGATTTAATGTAAAGGTAAACTCAAATTAATAGAATGTTGCCTGTTCAGTTATTTGGTGTACATCTAAAGCTTCATGTTTCTCTTAAATTAAACACAATTTGATGAGAATTTGGAGAGTCTCTGGCCGTACCCAAGAACTTTGGATGGTACTTGCACCTCAAAGGCCTCAGGTTGTGTACCCCTAAGTTACAAAATAGAACCAAAGATCAGCACCTTCTTGGCTTTCTAAGTAGTGTATTAAGAAAGCAACAAATGGATATGTTTTTGATAGTTCTTAATTAATTCAGTTTAGCAACCCAAGTGAGATCCATTCAGAGTCTGGCTGGCTTCCAGTCAGAGCCTCTCACTTGTCACTCAGGTCAAGTAGGAGATCAAGTATCCCTTGGATGTGGTAGGCAGCCTCTGGCATGGGGCAACTAAGAAAGCTAAAGTTTTATGCCAGTGCTTTGTCCCAGGGAGAATTGTAATTGATCTATCAGACACATTAATCCCCTCTTATTTGCAGTTCAACCATCCTGTTCTTTGCTATAGCTGCTGTTGAAACTGAGAGAAATTAGTTGGGCTTATCACTTGAGTTTGGGGAATTAGGAGAGGGGTTTAAGCTATCCCCAAACTATTCACCAGCCTTCCACAGCTGCTTCCTGTTCAGACGTGCTGGACTTCCTCCCAAACATCCCATTGCCCATGTGGGAATTCTGGGAGTTGGAGTCCAACACCTGGTTGAGAATGGCTGGTTAACACACTTGTCCCATGCAGGAATCTGGTGAGAACTGCCAGAAACCAGTGTTGGGATTGTTCTTAAAATGCCACTGCTAACTCTGTACTTAATTGAGATAGTAACACTGATTTGTACTCTATGGAGAAACTTCATTAATGAAATAAACAGCAACAGAGAAAGACAGTTGTTATTGGGAAAATGATGCCTCAGACCCTGCTAATTGCAGCACAATGATGCCTCACTAGCTGATTTAAAAGGACCCACTCTCATGAGATCACCTTCGTCTCATCCCCAGCCTGCTGTGGAGACAGCCTGTACTGTATTGGCTCTTAGCTGTTCCACTTTTGAAAGCATTTTTAACATATCCTATCACTGTACCTCATTGATGATACAACTGATGACACTCACATAATGGGATCTGCCTAGCACCATGGCTTACTGTGGACCAGCATTTCACAATCTCAGCAACTTTAAGATGTGTGGACTTCAACTCCCAGAATTCCCTACTCAGCATGCTTGTAACAGCCTAATTAGGCTGTTACAGACTTCAAGAGCTGCTTCTCTATCCCTCAGTCCTAGTTCATTCAGAGAAGGTGAAAGAGTCCACCGTGAAATTAACTAGAGAGAGAGCAAAACTGATCACTGAGTCCTATTCCACCTGACCAAGGTATAGTGCTGTTCTTATTGTCTGACGCAGGACAAGTTAAGGAAAGCAACTGGCAGATCCCTTCATTTGCCCTCCCATCACAGGTCAGCAAGGAAAACATCCTGGGGAATGAGACAAGTTTTGACAGTTGCCCAGAGTGACAGGTTTAGTCGTCAGTCAAACTTTGCTCTGGTTCTGCATAAATGTTTTGCAAACGAAGCCGTCACACTTCTCTGTTGATTTAAGGACAGGAAGAAAGACACGCAGAGGCAAAAATGGTCACACTTAATAATAGCAAATGATTGAAATAACATCTTAGAGGCATGCAACTGAGTCACAGAGTTCTTGTAGAACTGGGTATTTCTTTCCCCCTTAGCTTAAAATAAATTTGTGCCCTCTCCTCCCCACCCATTATCCCTTCAGTTTAACATTCAATCTAGTGAAGGCTTCTTGGGAAATCAAAAGTCTCCTCACTTCCCTGGTACTTCTTAGTTTGTTCTAATAATTGTAATCCTCTTCTTCCTGAAAAGCCTCCCTTCACTGCTCTTGAACAAACAGACCTTGAATTTTAATTTGCTGCTTTACATGTTGAACTGAATGGAAATTTTGTCCTGCACGTGCAAACCAGCATTAGTATGTAAGTATGGCAATGCTAACTAGTGGCTGGATGGTAATTTGCTGCAGGCTATATTAGGAGAAATGAGTTAAAGCCATTTAAACTCTTAAAGCCATGGCAATCTTTTGCTTGGCATTTATTTGTGTGTGAGAGCATGTGTTTCTTTTAAAAACAGCAGGACAAAAGAAAGCTGAGCGTCAATATGCAACCTAGGGCTGAATCACAGATTGGACAAAAGCATTACCCCAGTAAGTTAAATGTGCTTGTTTTACTGTGTCAGCAAAGCCTGGGGTACTTTTCCAAAATAATGTAAACACCAGTATTCTTGTTTATAAGGCACACAATCCTCTTGTTCAGAGCCTTGTCTTTAGGGTCAGGGTGCTTTAAACAGGGCTGATCTTGATCCAGGGCATCTGTTTTTATCCTGACATAAGCAAGGGTTGCTGTGGCTTCCAAGACCAAGCTATTTTCTTTTTAAGCAAGGGGGTTCCCCTGTTTTAAACAAAAGCGGGAATGTCTGCCAATGGCATTAGAAATAGTTTAACAAATTCTTCTCAAATAGTATTATGAGGTTACCATCTTAGGTGTTGGGGGAGGCAAGAGGAGCCAGTGATGATACCGGTGTGATAAAGTCATCATGCAAATACTGTGACTTACTATATGTATTTATGTCAGATGCTGGGGCAAAGGAAGTAAGGATGGTACAGTAATTGTCTGATGACAAATCATGTGTCATGATCTTTGCATCTTTGTGCTTTGCTGATAACCCCATTGGTTACTCTTCAATTGCAGGAAATAAATCTAGGGTTTCGACCGAAGACAATGAATGTTCCTTAGTTTCAGGCAGCCGTCTCTTTAAAAAGCTACGTTCACACCCCAAGCTATGTTTTGGCTTGCTTTCAGCACAGTTCATTCAACCTCCAGAGGGTATATATATCAATCTAAGTTAAAAAAGAAAAAAAGTTACAGTTTACAACCATAAAGCGGGTTGGGCCAAAATCAAACATACCACGTTAGAGTTTACTGCAATATGCTAGCTCAATTATATACAGTATGTGTATGAAATAAACTGAGTGTGTAAGCTGTTTTAAGTACAGTGTTACTTGTTAAACAAGCCACATTTGGCTGGATTTATGCAACAGGCTAAAGTAAAACCAAACAAGCCACATTATGTATGATGCATATGATGTATGAATCCAGACGAACTACTAGAAAGAGTTTGGAAATGCAGAAAATTGTGACTGTGTGTGAGAGGGAAGCAGGATGGGGTTCATTTTTACTGGAAGACCAGATTGTCTGCTCAGATTATATTCCAGTGAGGAGAGCTTCCAAAGGCCACAATGGCTGGTGATGGGCAGAACTACTTGTTTGCATTTTTACTCCTTCGGCCGCACTCTTATCTCTCTAGGCCAGTGTTGTCCAAACTTGGCCACTTTAAGATGAGTGGACTTCAACTCATCTTAAAGTGGCCAAGTTTGGACAACACTGCTCTAGGCCTACCACATCTGCCCTGCAAAAATCCAGACCACTGTTCTATATCACCAGCAGATACAACCCCCCTCGCTTGTTGCCCATCTAGTGGCCGTCTACTTCTGCAGCCCCAGTCAGATCACCCCCATTTGGTTTGTTTTTTCTTTAGCATGATTTACTGAATCTCTGCTAAGGGTTGTACAATCCATAGTTGAAGAAAATCCTGGGCTAACATTGATCCTAGCATGGGATTAATTGATCCCAAATACTAGAAATCATGTTCATCTTTCTAAAACGTGAATCCATCATGTGGCAAAAAGTGAAAGAATGTATTTAAAAAATCTCTCATCTCTGGTTAAATGATCTAAATTAGCCTCTCCCAACATGTTGCCCAGATATTGTGGACTCACATTATTTCTGATCGTAAGCCATTCTGCCTCAGAATGATAGAATTATATCTTAAGATATCTGGAATTTAGGGGATCTGATGCGAGTCCCTGCGTGATAGATGGGATTTAAAAAAAACAATTAAAGGAATCAGGAACTTCATTCTTGTGACTCATCATTATATTGTGGTATATACACTTTGATTCTGAGCCAGTACTGTGACTTGCTTTCACTTTAGGATGTTTTGGATTAAATAAGGATACTTCATGTTGATCAACAGATTTTTCTGACTAACTACTTCTCTCCCTTTTTAATTTGGCCCAAGGAATATGACAGTATGTTTTCTCCTTTCCGAAACTTTTTTTTGCCTGAGGGAAAGTCTTTAAAATAGCTGCATGTTTTTCCACAACTGCAGCTGGTGGAAATCTGCAAGAAATGCTTTTTTTCAGCATTGAGACAGATGCTGTGTTCAGATGCCATTCTATTCCTTGGGAAGAGCTATATTTATCTGAATGTGGAGTCTCACTGACCCTGAGACATTAAATCAGAAAAGATATGGGAAACTTTCTCCTGAGTAATTTTAGGGTCCAAGTCATTATTTCTGAGGAACATAGAAAATTATCTTTTGCCAAGTCAGTTTTCTTTTCTCTACAGTTTAATAGCTGTCCTTCAGCAGCAGCTCCGTGAGATACTAATAAGCACTTTATTATCCATAGGCAAACATGAGAAATTAAAGCAACCAATTGGCAGTTACTAACAATCAGAATTAAAACAGTAGAGATAAGGCTGATTAAAAGCTGTTGCAACATAGATGCAGAAAATTAAAATTAAGCGTTCAAAGGCTGGGAGGTATTTGTCTGGCATGAAGAAGACAACAGAATAAGCACCAACCTTGCCTTATGCCCCTGGGATTTCCTTGCCATCTTCTACTGAATTAGTAACCAAGTCCAATCCTGCTGAGCTTTTTTTGAGATCAGCTGAAATTGGTTAGGTCCTGTGATCTACTTTATCTGTATTAGAGAGAATATTTACCCCTATTGATTTAGTGGCTGCCATTTTATAAATTATTTCATTGCCTATTTACAGATAATTTTCACAGAATGGAAGGATTGGAAAGGACATTGGAGGCTATGTAGTCCAATTCCCTGCCCTTTTCCTTCTAGCTGTTTAAATTGTGTGGTCAGTATTCTTTTATTTATTATATTTTTTAACTTTGTGGGGCACTTTGGAGAGAAGGGAAAGTGACCTGAGGGATAAAATAAATGACATTTGCTTTCATCATACAACTATTCTTTACAGTTTAATCTTGAACAGAGCCATGAACAATGGAATCCCTTGCAACCTTGTCAGGAAAACACATATGTTCTCTGCCCTGAATCTCACTTCTAACTGGCTGGAAGCCAAGTGTTTCCTCTGAAAGGCTTGTTGACTTTAGTTTAGTTTCATTTAGTTTAAGGAAGGGATGGGTAACCATTTGGTGATCAAGGACTGTAGTTTGCATATTTCTGGGAACTGATGGCCTCGGACAGGTAGGGCCACTTTGGAAAAGTGCCCAAGACTGGTTTGAAAGATGAGTTTGGAGAAATGTCTTTCTTTTCCTGTGATATGGCTATTTTAGGGTTAACACTACTAGTTTTTAGTTGTTTGCAACCTGAATTTTCAGCAGTCATGGTAGGAGGAACTCCAAAGTCCTGGAGTTACAGGTTTCCCACATCTGCATCAAGGCATTTATCTCTCTCTTTCAGAGGTGCGGTAAATCCAACTGCTAGCAAAAGGCTAAACTATTTCAGGCATTAAATCTAAAGTTAAATAACTTGTTGGTGAAGCAAATTAACAATTATAGACTTTCTTTTCAAAAGCTGGGGTCGAAGGGGGCAGGATAAGAAATCATCTAAAGGGCCACAACTAACAACCTTTAATACCAGTTCTAGCCATTCAAAAAGGTACAGACCTTATTCTTTTTAGGCATTGTCAAAGGACACTGATTTGCATAACAATATATGCAATTGTTATAAGAGCTGAGATTTAGAAATAATTGCTATCATTTAAATTAGGAATGCATATCATTCTACTGAGGCCTTATACCAGTGTTGTCCAAACTTGGCCTCTTTAAGATGAGTGGACTTCAACTCCCAGAATTCCCCAGCCAGCCATGCTGGCTGGGGAATTCTGGGAGTTGAAGTCCACTCATCTTAAAGTGGCCAAGTTTGGACAACACTGCCTTAACTATTTTGCACAGGTTTGGAATTAGTACCAGATCCAAATGTTCTCATCATCTAGAAATGCCTTTAATCTGCTCACTTGACGGGCAAATCCTGAAGGCTGTTTAAGTCACTTACATGCAAATGTCTGAATAACACTTGCAGAAGTGAATCAGATCCACATTCTACCGTGGCAGCATGAAATGAATTTAATTTAATTTTTCTTTTTCCATTCATTTATTTCAGAAAAAAGAATGAATGAATGAATAAAACACAGCCAATACAAAATCTACACATCATACCTTTGGAAACCCTTTCTAGATTGAGGCTTTTCTTCAGTGAAAAAATGAAGAAGTTTATCAACCGTCACCATACAGTTATGGTGAAAACCGATATGGCCTTTCTTTTTCTTTAGGAGGCAAACACCCCACATAATCAGTTAGTATAGCCATTTTTCTATGATGCAAGAACAGAAAAGCCCTACTGGGTAAGAACTTCCATCCAATGTATTTATTTATATTTGATTTACTGCATTCTCCCCTCTCCCTGCACATTTTCAGAATTATGGGCTCCAAAAGGAGCTCATTGTTTCCTGGTTTTCTTTCTTTAATATTTGCAAGGAGTCTGTTTTACATATTCCTCTTGTTTCAAATAATATGTTCAAGAGAACTTTTGTTGATGATATGTTGCTCAAAATCAATATAGATAAGTAAGAGAGATAAGATTCAGCACATTCCAGCTGTGAAGGAAAGGCATTTGGCAAAACCTTCCATAAATATACTTTCTCTTTTATTCCCAGGGCCAACATGGCGTAGGGACAGAAATTATCTGGAGGTCACAATTTTGGAGAAATTGCTTTAGGCCATTGCATCAGAGGGAAGGCATTTAATTAAAGATGTTTGTTTCTTCCTCTATGGTTTTTTATTTATTTATTTATTTATTTATTTATTTATTTATTTATTTATTTATCCATCCATCCATCCATCCATCCATCCATCCATCCATCCATCCATTCATTCATTCAATTTAAATGGCTGCCCATCTCAAACCAGTGACTCTGGGCATCTAACAACAGTAAAAATGTTGTTAAAATATTACTAAACACACTGTCACTAATTACACAGCTCCATCCTAATCTCACATACAGCAATATGACTAACTTCTGGAAGATTAAATTATCACATCTGATTTTCACAAATGCTGTTTGAACCATTATGCATGGCTCCCAAATAACAAAAGCCTAGTTTACACTGTTGTGGGAACATTATGCAGTATTTGCAAAGCTGGAATGAACAAGCCCTCTTCCACAACTCCTAGTTGCTGCTACGAATCTTGGACTAGATTATGGGTGGGCAATCTGCAGCTGTCCAGTTGTTGCTGAACTCTAACTCCTAGCGTCTCTCATTGGTCAGGTTGGCTGGGGCTGCTGAGAGAATAAATTCAGCAACATCTAGAGGGCTGTAGATTTCCTGCTCCTGGATGACCTGTATCAATGGACTGAGATTGATTGATTTATAAAGTCACTGCTGATTTCCCCTTCAGCCTGGAAATGTGCCTGTGGTGTTCAACCCCTCTTCTTCCGTCGTTTCTCTCACCAAGGGTAGAAGAATATTGGTGGGTGGGTTCCAAATTCCACTAATGAGGCAAGGAGATTGTGAAATAAAAGCCTCAATAGGAAGCATCCTTTGGGGAAGGGAGGGAGGGAACACAATGATAATGTCAACAGACTTCTAAAACCTGTGAAGGTAACAAACAGAACAAGTAGGCAACACAAGCTCTTCTGAAAGGATTTCTGGTGACTCTTTCTGCACTTATGCAGATTAGCCACTAGAGGACACTATGTGCTAGCTGTATGGACAGTAGTCTAACACATTATTATATTTTATCCATATATTCTTTGAAGCTCTCCAGCTTGGCACAGCCCAGAACTGAAGCTTGACTCCAACACCTTTTTAATCAAATATGGCAGGATCTTCTCCCAGTTCCTTTCTTGGGGACGGGCAGGGGTTGCCATTAGGTATTTGAGGGTTTCCATAGAAGCAAAGTGGCCCCTGCAGGCATCCTAACGAAACAAAAATGGCATCTGTGCAATCCCCAAAATAGATAAATGTATTTTTTTTTAAAAAATGGTCAAAACTATCAGTGTTGCTCTTCCCTTCCTAAAATTGTGCCAGATTTTGAGAAAGCTGAAATAATGTAAGATCAAATTACCAATTTATTTTGGCACTCTCATCAAGATACAGTACTTGTACTGACTGTCAGTCTCAGGAACACACTAAAAATCTACATATTTTTGTGACGTTTTGGTTCTCTATTTCTTCTAACATCATTTTCCTTTTAGAGTGAAGTTTAAATTTATTTAAAAGGCATTACGGATGAGGAAAGTAGAAAACCTGTTGACTCAAGTTTTTTCTGCACTCTTATTGCCGTTTATGGTCCTCTTTCTCCCTCTTGGGGACAGAATTTAGAAATCAATTAAGTGGGAGAATGCTTCATAGGTTGAGGCTATGAAAATACATTATGTATTTTGCAACTTGAACCACAAGCAGAGCAAAACTTGGGGAAAAGGTTGATTGCAGTAAAGATTTTCACATGACAAGCTTCATCATAGTTTAGTTACCCAGTTAGCCCAGTATTATTTTTATAGGTTCATGTGATATTATGAATCGTTAACATACAGTATAGGCTAGTTTGACACAGCCTATACTAAATTGCAGAGTCATAGAATGGAAGGGTGGAAGGGATCTTGGAAGATCATCTGGTCAAACTCTCTGCCCACTGCAGGAATCCACTACAGGTAGTCATCACTTAACCACAGTTGGGACCGCTTGTCAGAAGCCAGCTGTGAAGCTCGCAAATGGTGATCACATGACTGTAGGATGCTGCGACAGTAAATGCGAGCCAGTTGGAAGCACCCAATTGGTGATCACATGACTGTGGGGATGCTGCGACGGTTTGAGGACTGATACTTTGGTCACCTAATGCGAAGAGAGGACTCTTTGGAAAAGACCCTGATGCTGGGAAAGATGGAAGGCAAAAGGAGAAGGGGATGGCAGAGGATGAGATGGCTAGATAGCATCACTGAAGCAATGAGCATGAAATTGAGCAAACTCAGAGAGGCAGTGAAGGACAGGAAGGCCTGGCGCGATATGGTTCATGGGGTCACGAAGAGTCGGACACGACTGAACAATAACAACAACATAAAGTCACTTTTTCAGTGCCATCGTAACTTTGAACAATTGCTAAACAGAGCAGTCATTAACTGAGGACTACCTGTACTATGGCATCCCTGGCAGATGACCATTGAAACTGCCACTTCCCAAGGCAGTCTCCCATTGCTGAATAGCTCTTACTATTAGGAATATTTTCTTGACATCCAGTAGGAGTTTGCTTCCATGGAATTAAAATCCCTTGTTTCTGATCTGTCTTCTGGAACAATTCAGCTTCATCTTCTATAAGACAGACCTTCAGATACCTAAGGACACCTGTCATGACTCCCCACAGTCTTCTCCAGGCTCAATATAACCAGCACTAACCTTTCCTCATAAGTTTTTCTTACCAGGCCCCTGATCATCTTTGACAGGTCCAGTTTGTAAATGTATAATTCCTACACAATTAGATGTAATATTGCAGGTGCTGAATGATAATGTAGTATAGAAATGAATGATATTGTTTAATGTGTTGTTGTGATGGAATGGAATTATGGAGGCCAGACTCCGGGAGAAAAACATGTTCTTTCATCTCCTGAGGAGCGGGGGAGAGATAAGAGGATGAGGCTGGCACCTCCCTGAGGAATTCACTATGTTGTGAATGGCGTTACTTGGGAGCTGGGTTTCAGTCTGGGAAGATTCTTGCTGGAGGTTGTAGCTAATAAACATTGCTGGACTGAATTTACATGGTCTCCTGGAGTTCCTTGGGCAAGGCCTGACAGTTGTGCAGACATTGCCCAAATGTGATTCTGGATATTATGAGAAACATTCTTTGCTAATGACATATCAACCAACCACTTCATTAATCATTTAATGATTAGTTTGTTTCACATAATCAGCTGTATAGCTGCTTCTTTATTATCATTTTGCTACTTTGTTGAGCCTATATTGTTTCATGTATGTAGTCATTGGTTTGGTTTGGCTAGGTATCATTCTTATCCTTTTGAGTTTAACTTTGCTTGTTAGCCACTATAGTCCTTGTAGATTGGGGCTAATTATAAATAGTAAAAGAAATAAATAATAATATTTGGTCTTTGCAAAATGGGAAACATGATCACAAGCAAATGTATGAAACAAAACATCTGAAATGCACTTTTTATTTTAGATGCTGTCTCAGGATACATGGGGAAAAGGTTGGTTCTTTTCCTTCTCGTAATTTATACAAAGCGCTTCTTCACTAAGTGGGAAAGAAACCTGTTGGGTGAATTGCTCCATACAGAGTGAAGGAGGGCATTCTCTGCCTTAAGTCACTGGGCCTGTTTTTCTTTGGAACAAAAGTTATGGGGGCCAGTGCTTCCCCTTGTCCTCCAGCATGGGGATTGTGGGACTGGATCTGTTCCCTATCCTTCCTTATGTAAATAAAAGAATTAATTCAGATTATTCACCCATCTGTTTGGCTAAATATTGTCTTTACCCACTTTCCCATACTGTGGCCCTCCAGCTATGATGGTACTGCAACTCTTAACCAGCATAGGAAGACCGACTTGCCTGGGGAATTCTGGGAGCGATGCAGATGCACATGGGTGCCTGCAGGAAGATGACAAGAGCGAGGGCAAGTGATGGAACGTGCATTGTGATGTCATGATGCAAACTCTGCCCCTTACATCCGTTTGGGTAACATTGCAACACAGCTATGAAGCACAATGCACATTTCACCATTTTGGTGTCATTGTGGTTAGGGACAGACGCTTATGTGCCCATAGTTGCAAGAGATTAAAAACAAACCCCAGCAAGTATACACACACACACTCAAGGCAGGTATAACTTTACTTATTTGTTCACCTTCTTCAAGGGAATGAGACTGCTAATTGCTCAGTCTCCTATTGCAGAGGCAGGAGTTAATGTTGAATGTTTAAAGAAGCAACACCAGAAAGCTGTGGGATAATTTTTAAAACAAATAAAGATGAAATATCCTACTGGAACAGGTGTCATCTGTGTTTGCTGTGCATTCAGGAAGAAGGTAATGGCCAACCATTTTCCTATTGCTCCCAAGAAGATATTCAGGTTGCTCCCTCAGATACTCCCAAGAAAATACTCAGATTGCTCCCTTAGATACTCAGGGCTGGAAAGCACCTCCGATGGTACTAGTTCTATTTTATCCAGAGACTGACAGACACATGGGGAAAAAAGTTAGGTTTACAACCTTTTAATGATCACTTTCTGAACTCAAGGCTCCATTCATTCACACATTCACATACCCAAGAATATCTTGGGTATACCCAATAGAAACAGTTCCTTAGGGCCAGACTATTCAGCATCACTGGAGGGCACTGCAGAAGGACCTGCTCCTCCAGGACTGCTGCATAGAAAATTCTACTTGTAATGGGCACTTACACTGCTGCAAGATAAATATAAATAGAGCGTGCATTCATTCATTATTCATTATATTCATTAATTATTAATTCCATGTTCGTGTGTATTTATTTTTACATGTTATATACCATACTTCAAAACCTCTGGGTGGCTTATTATACCTTCAAATTAAACTTGGAACCTTACTTACACAATAAAATAAATACCCTCTTTAAAATACACTATAAATTAACAATAAATGCAGCAGCCAAGGTAATTAAAGATGTCTATGCAGTGCCTACATATAAAATCAGCATATGGCTGATTTTATTAGAAGGGCTGAGAGAATTAAAAAGTTTCTCCCTGGTCCAGACAGTGGCAGGTCAGCAGCAGGTATTTCTCACTGGAGAAGGTAGTCTGGAGACGGGGCTATCACCAAAAAGGCCGTAGTTCAGTGTGCAGACATACCAAGAGAAGGGCCTCTCAAGATGATTTCAGGGTGCCGGGGGAACTACATGAAGAGACACTCTTTCAAATACAGGTAGTCCTCAGTTAACAATGGTCATTGGGACCAGAATTTTTGTTGCTTAGCAATGTGGTCATAAAGCACAACATCATGTGACCACATTGCTCAGCGATGGCAATCCTCGCACTCCCTGTTGCCATAGCTAAGTGAGGATTGTGGGTTGCTAAATGAATCCCAGGTACCTTGCAAGCAAGCCGGCAAGCAGATAAGTGGCTGCTGCCAGGTGGGGGAAGGTGCAAGTGACTTACTGGAGCAACTTGCAACCTTCCCAGCTGGCTTCCCCATTGCCTTTGCTTGTGGGAAGCCAGCAGGGAAGGTCATAAATGGCGATCACGTGACCACAGGAAGCTGCAACCATTGTAATGTGAGGCAGTTGCCAAGCACCCAAATGGTGATCACGTGACTGCGGGGGTGCTGGGACAGCCAAAATTTTGAGGACCGGTTGTAAGTACCACTCATTCAGTGCTGTCATAACTTCGAACAGTTGCTGAACAAGTCATTAAACAAGGACTACCTGTACTGTGTTCTCAAGCCAAAGAGGGCTGTATAAACTAATATCAGCACCTGAATTTGGGACCAGAAACAAACTGAGAACCAATGATATGTTCTCAGCTTGTGGTAACTTACACCTGCTGAAATATATTTATATGGCGAAGAGAAATTTAAAAAAATAGAATCATTCACAGAAGGATTTCTGGAGCTTAGGATGGGTTAATCTTCCTCCCTCCCTCCCTTTGAAAAAAGTATTTATTAAGCAACTACATTTGGATACAAAGCCTAAATATCTGACCTTGCTCTGTGCTAAGAAAAAAAAAAAAGTAAACCCTGTGTGATCTGTTAGACCAAATTGAGCCTGGCATGATATCCACTACAGGAGGGAGGGAGGGACAGAGAAAGAGATTATGGGGAGAAGGAACAGAAACTGGAAGTGATTAAAACTCTGAGAATATCTATCAGGGTTTCTCAAACTTGGCAACTTTAAGATGTGTGGACTTTAGCTCCCAGAATTCCCCAGCCAGCATGCTAGGTAGTGTCAAAGAGGAGTTAAAGAAAGAAATTCCTACACTAATTTTAAACTTATCATTGCTTGTGGACTAACAAGTTGCAAAAAGACAATGCACAGAGAAGTAGATCTTCTAGCACTACTAATGGAGAGCAAATGGCAACATTTAGTTACTAGGGCATGGATCACTGTAGCGAGGCAGTCTTCATCCAAGTACTATAAGTCTATACCTGACACACCAGCGTAAGTGCTTTGTGCCACAGCAGACACTTATGTCACTAATGACAGAGATGGATCTAGAAGCAATCCCAAGATATGAACTTTTGAGGGACTGGATGCAATTTCTTCCAAAATAGGTTGGATACTAATCTCCTGAACAGATAAACCAGTACCTCTGTCTTGTCTGGACTGAGTGTCAGCTGGTTGGCCCTTATCTAGTCCATTACTGCATCTAGTCATTGATTAAGCATTTCCTGGATTTGAGGAAAAGGAGAGATAGAGCTGTGTGTCATTAGTATTATTATCTCATAGATTAGATAAATATCATCGGGAGAAAGTGAAAGTTAACAAACCCCACAGCACAAACACCATGAGGTTGAGCAGACATCCATAGCACCACCTTCTGGAAAGCGACATTCAGATACGAGCTGAGCCACAGCAAAGCTGTTCTGCCCACAAATAACTTGGACAATTTATCCCGAAGGATGGCACAGCTGATGGTATTATAAGCCACTGAGAAATTCACAAAGATCAAGAAGTTTGTCTCTCTCCCAGCGAAGATCATCCAGCAGAATGGCCATAGCAGTTTCAGTGCCAAATCGAACCTTAAATTCTGACTGAAATAGATCTATAAGCTCCATTTCAGCCAAGAGAGTTTCCATGTGCTTCAATCTGTTTTATGTACATTAGAGTTTGCCAGACTTGGTAACTTCCGGAATTCTCAACATGGCCATGCTGGCTGAGGAATTCCGGGAGTTGAAGTTCACACATTTAGAAGCTGTCAAGATTGGGAAATATCTTTAAAACCTTGAGCCAGCAGTTGCTGAATTATAATAACTTTGCCATTGTCACGTTGGCTGGGGCTGCTGGGAATTGTAGTTAACATACACAGGACCACTGTCCATTTTCACTGTATTATATGGACAGCTTTGAAAGCCAATGATACACATTTCTTCCCCAGAAATTTTCAAGAGACCCTGTCTTCAAATTGTTGGCTACTCTGTATAGAAACACTAAAAAAATTCATTTTGTGTGGATCTTGGCAAGGAATAAAGTGTAAAGAAACTAGAAACAGATCATTGGGGAATCATCAACTTCAGTTTGCAGGCGGCTGACCGTCTCTTAGGAAATTGGCACTGCTTTAAACCATTCCTTGATTGTGATGCAAGTCTAGGCTAAAATAAGTTTTTCCCTAAAGGCAGCACAAAAGTTTGGATTTTGAAGGAAAGGTAAGTGAAAAAGCATGTCCCCTTTTGTCTTCTCTAATACATAGGTGTATGCAGATGTATCCTGAAGAAAGTTGTTTTTTTTTTTTAAGAAAAGGCATTTCTGTCCTGCTGCATTTTCTTGAATAACTTAGAGGTTCTTTCATTTCATGGAACACATTCCCCCAAGTCTATTCCCCCTTCCACAATATAAGAAGTTTGGGCAGGGGTATGAAACTTTTCAGCAGCTCTAAAGATCATGATGTAATAGTATCACACAATGGGGTAGGACCAATATTTTCAGACTGACTTTTTGGGGAGTGGGTATTACTTTAAAGACATTAAGGCTATCTGAATATGTACATACTGTTTTTCTTAGCTTCACCTTTGAAACGTGCCAGAAAGTTGCACCTAAACAATATAACATATTGAGTCTCCTTGACGAGACACAGCCTCAAAAACAATAGATTAAAAAAATATGCACTACAGGAGGCTGTGCTTTGATTGCACAAATACTCATAATCATCCATGTTCATGATATCTCTGAGGCATTGACAAAAATCTTAAGGATCTCTGAAGATAAATATAAAGTCAGCTGGATTTAGGGCTGGGGGTAATGGCCATTGGAGCCAAAAATGTTTACAGATGCCCCTAGGCTCAACCCCTTCTCCCCACTTACCCCAATCATTCCACTGTCTCTTTTTGCAAGGTGATTTTTCTGTTTCTGTTTGCTTTTTGTAAGTATTTGTTTTTAAATCCAAAAACAGCTATCCATTAGACCATTGGACTGGGTGGAATCCGCACTTTAAAAAAAATACCGCAAGGTGGCTGATCGATTACTTTGTTGAAGGTTTAAAAACCCCACACATTACTACAATACGGGTCTTTTTTCTCTGGTACTTTCTGGAATGACTATGTGACTACACAACATTACTGTATACAGTCACATGAGCAGTCCAGGAAGTAACAGAGAAGCGAAGAAACTTCTTTGAAAAAAGCATAGCATTGTTATAAGCTTCACCAAGATGTTTAAAGTTTAAACAAAACATGAAGAGATCCCTCAGCCATATTGTATATTTATTGTAAAAGAGGTGAGTGCTTTCTTCATCCATCCTTCTCCAGTCTGGTGAGTTTTTCCCCAGATTTTTAAAACCCTTACAAAAAAGTATCACCTCCAAGCCTTTTGCAGATTTGTTTGAAGGAAGGATAAACGCCATTCAGCCTTTATTTGTGTTGATCCCACCACAGAATTCTTTGCAGGTATTATCCAGAAATCTACTTTCAGAGAAATTTTGGAGATTTTTTTTTTAAATAATCTTGTGCTACCTGTTCTCTCAGTAGCACTTGCAGGGTATAATTCCCGGGCTCCAGCAACATGTCAAAGTAGCACACTACACATAAAGCTAATAATCACCAAATGTTGCTACCTAGGTCATTTCCGCATTAGTAATTTATACTGTCTTCTAAAGTCATCCAACCCTCCTCCTCCTCTTCCTCCTCTCGCTTTCCTGCAGGTGTAAGGTCCGCTTTTCCAATTAATGAACACCATTTCAGTGTCCTGCCATGACATTGTATATGGCTGTTAATCCATTGGTTATGAAAGGAATTAACCGACCGGCTTGTTGCCCGAGTCTGATGTCATAAAGTTATCCAACCATTGTTGTGCCAAAATAACAATAACACGGACAGTTTTTATATCCTTTCTGTGATGGGTGGATGATGCTAAATGCCATAAGTCACTACTTTGGAAATGACCCCAGTGTCTATATACAGATCAGTCCATGTGCTGTCAGTTTTTATAACTGCTAATAACCTCTGTGGTGTTTGGCCATGTAAACACTCCATGTAGGAATTAAAAGTACCCAAAATTGTTGTTTTGTTCTCTTAGTAGGTTTGGACAAGTATAACAAGTGCACCATGTTCTGCTCAAATGATGTCTTTGTTGAGGTCAAGTCAACAGACATAGGGATGAAAATGTGCTCTTTGAACAAGAAATAGAAAAGAAAAGAAAGAATATGAAGCAGTGGGAGAAACATCTCCCATATTTCAGTTTTTCATCTGCCAAATTACAGTCAGTCTAATTACTCTATCTGGGAAAGGTTTACTACAACCATCAATATTTGATCATGTTGTTTTAATTATTTGAATGATTAATTAAAAGTTGGTCATGGGATTGCCCGGAGACTATCCATTTTCAGTGCTGCCAAAAAGTTTGCAAAATGACTCTCCTTCTGACTCAGATTTCTTACATACCAGTGATTTCAATAATACTGTTGTTAAATATTGGCTGAATTCTATCACCTCATAAAGCCAGTTCACCTTCACTTCCATGACTAGTCTGTTGCTCTGAATACCTTTGTCTAAAAAAGGCATTCTAAGGATTTTGGACTTAAGTTTTTACAATAAAGGCAACATCATGTTGCAAGAAAGGGAAGATACAGAAACTGCTCCTGGTCTGCAGTTGAGTATGGCCCATACTGGCAAAACCACAGTTATGATGAAAAAAAACCCTGCCCTTTGAGAGCTTATGAACAGATGCAAATGGATGAACAGATGTAATTCAATTTGCCCATTCATATTTGCCCTGTTTCCTCTCAAATGTTCTTAAATACGCATGTCAAGAAATGGCTGAAGAAAATACTGGGGGGAAAGGCAGGAAGCCCTCAATTTTCTTTTCTAAATTTGCTGCAGCTGAAGATGTTTGTAGTATTTAAAAATAGCCAGGAAAGGTCCTAGCTAGTTCCTGTTTGTTTTTATCTTCCACGCCCTACATCTTTTTTGCCCCTCTCTTTGCTGCTTGCAGGTATGAGAAATAAACCTCAGCATGTAAAACAAACACCAATGGGTCTGGATCGTATTCCATAGCATCTGAAAGCAGAGTGATCTACTCCAGTAGCTGTGCTTAGTGGTCAGTGTATTCAGTGTTTAGTAAATACTTGACTCTAATATAGTTCATACTCTGCCTCAATAGCCAAGTACACAGTTCTTTTTCTGATCCATATTCCAGGAACCCTGCATGTACTCATTCAGGCATCAGAGGACCAAAGAATGTGTCAAAAATGAGGTACTTAACTGCATCCCTGTTTTTATGGAATGTCTGCCAATACACAAGGTGATGAACCAAAGCAAGGACTCAACAGGGGTGGCTACATCCATTACTAACATTGGTAGTATTGTTTAATAATTTCAAATACTGCATTAGGTAATAGCCACTGTGTACACTACCTTGAGTTCCTGGAGAAAGTGTGAGATACAGACCTACAAGGAAGTAAGTGGAAGACGGAAATGGAAATACAAGGAAGATAATGGGAAGTATGCAGGACAGGGTGTCAGCACCTAGTTGACCTCAAAAAGCAAAGCAGACTCAGACCTAGTTAGTACTTGGATGAGGGATCACCCACAAATACTGAATATGAGAGCTAGACTGGAAAGTTGAGACAACATCCCAGAAGGCGGCTATGGAAAACCACTTCTGTATGGTTGCCAAACGTTTACACAGCAGTACCCATACAGCCACTAGAGTTTAGGGTATCTTAAACTGTTAGTATTGGGGAAGATTTAAATCGGTTTCTATACCATGGTCCTAAATACTCATCCACAATTGTGATCTCAAGCCTCCTTCTTACATCACAGTTTCTACTGGAGGCCTCATGATGCTATCTGCAAAAACATTAGAGAGCAGGGCTATATTCACGTGTCTCTCAACATGCAATGTCCTCCTTGTCTATTGCCATCACAGTCACTCTACTTAAACAACAACAAGATAAATAGGGAGGTTGCTGGATGGGTGCAAGCCAGTCTCCCACAAAAGTGGTGCTCCTCTCCCACAATATGATGTCCTCACCAAAAGTCTAGCGAATAGAAAATACACAGACATCTGCTTTCCATAGTAGCAATGTCTGCCTGATGTTAAATTTTCTTGCCATCTCATATTATGGAGATCCAGACAGTGGAAACTTCAGCTGCTGCCCGTTCCACTAGGAAATTCCTCAGATTCCACAGCTTCCCCAGAGCCTTGTTTCAACTATTTCACATTGTGCTCTTCCTATCTGGAAAGCAACTCCACTGAGAAACAAGATAAAAATTGGATCAAAAAAATTAATGGATCATAATAGTCACTGGGGAAGAGACAGACTGACTAACAGGCTTAGATGAAAATTCAAGTTCTTTTATCTTACTACAACTGAGGGAAAAATGACACAAATAAAGGATATATTGGTCTCATCTGTTTTCAGCAAAGCATGTTGTTCTGATTGCTTTCCCAGGCTTTCTCTATTAGAGAGTATGTTGGCAGATAAGAATAGGGAATATAAAGAACAGGAACAAGAGGAGTTGAGCTACAAAAGGTACTATGTGAAGATCTACACCAAGAAACACCCACACAGGACTTCCTGATTCTGAGCTTTTTCCCACTATTGAGTTATAATGCTATCCGTCCTCTCTTGAGTTGGCAGAAAACTATACCAGCATAAAATTTACTGTCCCCATTGTAATTCTTATCCTGCCCCAATTGCCTCTGTTCCTAGTCAATGAGCCTTTTCTCATGCCTACCTAACCATGCCACAAATATGCCATGCCAATCTCTTTTTTTCTGCCATGTCCTCACAATTGAGGTAGCTTCAGATTGTCTTTAGCTGAATCAGGGCTAAAGAAATGCTTTCCCTCTTATTCTATCACCATCCAAGGGCAATCTCAAGATGAACAGAATCTGTTAGGCTTTGCCACCCATTAACTTGGAGGGAAGTCAAGTACTGCAGTAATCAGGTGTCTGTGTGTGTGTTCCTCATGACTGAGTTAATATGCTATGCAGTAATCCTTGAACCAGCAGAAAAGTATGGCACTGTAATATTTGCTGTCCCACTGCTGATCCCTATTGTGTCACAGGAATGAGGCTGTAAATGGCACTGTCCTTATTTACTTATTGCAGGCCAAAATTAGGAAAAGAATTGGTATATTTCCTTAGTTTCTTCCCCCTTCTACTATCAGCTGTCGCTAGGAAAACCACCACCCAAGGCTGGAGGATGCTGTGAAGACGTTGCATGTTATTAGCATGGAAATAACTACAGCCCATCTCACACACAGACTGGTGACAGGATAGGCAACGTCATGGAGATATGGCAGGAAGAAAAATGTGTGTTGAAGTGCAAGTGAGAACATGGCCTTTAACTGTAGCTCAGAATTTGAGCAGAAAAAACTACAAAATTACAGTCAGAAATCCCTTGGTAATTGTGGGATTGCTTAAGCAAAGTGACCTGAATATGATAAATGCATGATTCAAAAGCATACCTACAGTAGCTACATCTTCACTAAGATGTGCAAGATTCCTTAACCAAGATCGGATCTACAGCATGGAGAGAGGAATTAATATTTCTTCCTGATCTCTTTTAGAGGGCTGGGCATTTATTTGGATTTTAAGGCAGAATGTCCTTTGGACCAGGCAGAAGTGTGCAAGAAGCACCAATCAGCTTCTCCCTAAAATTGCTGTATCTTTTCTGGGATCACACAGCTACCCACTGCAACCACAGCACAACCCTGGGGAAAGATGTGTTTGGTTTAAAGAGTAGCAGATGGGTGCAAAGCAAGCAACCTTGTACGCTCTGAAGTATCTTCTTGTCTTTGGATCTAAAGTATGCAGCATACGTAAAAGATGTGGGGCTTCCATTGTGTGGCCTCAGCCACCATCTTCACTCTGTGACACCCCCGCTCCAGCAGATGCCCATTCATGGGTAACTGAATGACTCCTGAAGCAGGATCTGTTGGGAATGGCTGTCATGGTATTGCTTTGCTCATCCGGTGGTTTTTGCTTGTTAGGCTTAATGGTTTAAATCTGATTATGGGTTGTGGATCACTTTGACAGAAGCCTACTCTTGGTCAAGAGTAGCTGTCCCATGAATCAATGTGCAATGGATTGTATGGGGGCTCCTCCAGGCTAGATTTGGAATGAATGAATGAATATATAGATATGTAATACCATCCTGATCAGGTGCAGAATAGATTTCCACCACTACCGAGTGCTTCTGTGCACAGGGATAATAGGAAACAGCATCCATTATCAGAGAATATTGTTACTAGAGAAACATAAATCCCATCATCATCATCTCTCTCTTTCTCTCAATATTGTTTCAATAGCTGAGAAACTGCCATCTGCTCAAAGCTGAGTCCATCCAGCCTTACACAGCAAAAGCAACAACATGTTTTAACATTGAAGCCAAACACCTTTTACAAATTACTCTGCATACCCTACATTCTCAGTCTCTTTATAGGCACTTTAGTTGCTCAGATAGATCACGGCTGGAGCCAGAGCAATTATATTTCCCAATGATTCCCACTGATTTTGAATCCATCCAACTCCTCCCATTCCCCTACGCCCCCAATACAGGATGTTTTTTTGGCCTTACATAGTTTTTAGGCAACATCGTTGCTTTCATAACCAGACTAGACCAAAAGTTTATTTTTCTCAGCTGAATCACTCACGTATAATACAGGCACATTCACTGTTTCTCTCACACACATAGGTTGCAGCTGCATTTTATTGATTTTATTGGCTCAAGATGCTGAAAAAAGAAGCCCCTAATTAGCTTGGTTTACAGTTTATAAATTGTGCAAAGTGGCAGCCCTTGGCCAACCTGATCTGTTCAAGGTCAGAACCCAGAAGATGTCAAGGACAGTCTTTTGAAACTCTTGTTCAAAGACTCTGAGAAGCAAGGGAGGGGAAAGGTCTATGCCTTGAGACCTAGAGCAGGGAAAAGCAGCCATTTCCAGCTGGGAGAACATTTGGAAATTTGAGAGCATGTGATGGGTGCACTCACAAAATGATAGCTATGGGAGCCTTGCTTATTCACAAAATGGCTGCCATTTTGAGCATTGCTAGTTGAAAAACACCCATTTATTAGAGTAGAAAGTCATCTGCCAGCTTGCAAACCACAGGGATTTATTTTGCTGCTGTAGGGTGACCTCCTATATAAAATAATAATGAAGAGATCTTCTCAAAGTATACCACACACACACTTTTTTTTATTTTGGTCAAATCACATCAGATGTACAAAAGTGAAATTCCAGAGAATTCCAAAGGAATGAAAAATTCATTCCACAGGATATATTTGAAATAGAGAAGAGCATAACAAAAGCATATTTTTTGCTCAGACTTAATCAAGTGATTATGAGATCAAGTTGTACTTATAAAAGAGTCTATATTTACATTATCTATAAAAGGGCTTTTTAAAAAAGACCAAGGGAAGAAAGAGACAAGATGGGGTCCAGACGCTGAAGTTAGCATGAAATCAGGGACATTTCGGTGGGGGGTGCCAAAAAAGTCAAGATGACTGAGTGGTCAAAGCCCCACCCTTTTTTACATGTTCTGCGCATGCAATGCATGTTAAAAATTGGCAGGGCTTCAATTGCACGGTCACAGCTGCTACCTTGATATTTTTACACACATGCGCACACACATACATGCACATACACACATGCTCCTGATTAAAATTAAAGGAGAGAACAATTAATTTACTGGGCCAGAATAACACATAAATCATGTATTTGCACAAAACAATGATCAACAAACTAGCCATTTTCATTTTACATATTCCAATAGACATTTTAGTCTAGCATACTGTGCAAACCCAGAGATGGGGTTGGCTGATGATTCAGTGGGTTGTGCAAATCCAAGAGAATTAGATTGAATAAAGTATGATTACTTAATCATGGGTAAAAATGCTACACAATCGCCACCATTGTCGTCAGCGTCTTCTGTGACTGATACAGTGGCTAATAATTTGGTGTAATAAGTGGCCATTTTACTTTCTGACTTTAGGGAATTGGGTTGTTTACATAGCCAAATGGCACCTCCATTTCCAAGAGGGAAATAGAGCATGCTTGGGAATGCCAAGTTTGCAGATATACCAAGCTGCTGCTTCCCACCCCCCCCACCTTTCTCTCAAGTAGACTGCCCAGGGCCACTGAACGTGGGCTGATTACTGCAAAACGGCCAGGCCTTCTCATCCATAATGACAGCATACCACAATAACAAAGTCAATAACAATCTGCAGATCTTTCACAACATCCCAAATCTAGACTATATTTGTGGTAGGTTGGCTAGTTTATGGCTCACTGAGTTGTGCAAAGCCAGGCCACGTCTAATGATAGTGAAAAATAAATATAAAAAAGGGGGGGGGGATGAAAGGGACTACCCTGAACAGCAGTTTTTTACACAATACTCTATTGCACACCTTATTTCTAATGTTTATTATTTTTATTTCCTATTCCATAATGTTCCACATAAAGCTGCCATTAAAGAGGGATCTGATAGCCCTTTATTTTGCCTTTATCCCAGTCAGACGGCTTTTCCAGTGAGTGAGGATCTCAGCATGCAGAAAATGTTAATTGGTATGCTAGTAATTCTCTCCTGGCAGTGGTCACCAGTCCATTTGCCAACAGGCCAAGAGAGAGAAAACGTTTGATCTTGGCAAGCAAATAGCTCAGGGATGAAGCTTGTATTACAGGGACTAAATTAGACTTCCAGAAATTGAGAAGATAGAATTCTTGAGACAGGGGGCTCTTCTGTAGTTCAGATAGATATCAACAAGGATTTCTTTTCTTTTCCCCTGATTCCCCCCCCCCCCCCCCCCATTACTGGAATGGCATGGGCAATGGGTGGACTTGGAGGTAGTCAAATCATTTTCTGTCTCTTCCTCATGCTATTCAATACTGCATTTTTGTGCTTCTTCTCCATGTTCAGACCTGCTTTCCCTACACAGTCTCTTGTGCTTTGCTCCCATAGATTTATCTTTTCCTCAAGCCTCCTTGGAAGTCTTTGCAGCCACAGTCTCTGCCTCTCACCCTGACAGACTGTTCCTTCTAGTTCAGTGTTTCTCAAACTTAGTAACTTTAAAATGTGTGGACTTCAGCTGCCAGAATTCCCCAGCTAATCCCAGTGACTGAGACTCAGCCCATTTTATTAACTGCTTTTCAGAAGCTAATGAAAATCTTTACTTTTTAGGAGGGCTTTCAATCTGTAATCCTTTTGTTCTTTTAAATTTAGGTGTCTGAATTGTGTTTTCTGGCTTCTGTAGAAGTTCCTCAATTGTTGTGTTGTTTTATTCTTCTGTGTCTTCAGTGATGATGTGATGCACTTAGAACTATAGAAAGTCTACCTCGAGTCAAGCTTGACTCCTGCTGACTTCATTAACATGTCCATGTAGACATTTTCTGGCCACAATACAGAAGTGGCTTGTCATTGCCTTCTTCAAGGATGGTTTTTCAACTTCTCAGTCTAGTTTGTGGACCAGGGATTTTGTGGTGGTCTCCAATCTAAGTATTAACCAGGTTGATGCTGCTTTTGTGATCAGCCAAGTTCAGCTACATGCTGCCATCGGCTATAGGCAGAATTACACAAAAGGTAGATGGATAGATAGTGTGGAATATCCCATGTTATTGATAACTTTCTGTCAAGAAGCTCCTACAATTTCATTCCAGCTAGAACGGGGTTTTGTTGTTGTTGTTGTTAGCCTACTTGGTTAAAGAACAGAACATTTTGGTTTGTAAATATGGTTTGACTAGATGGCTAGGGGGAAAAAAGTGGGGAAGCTCCTGCAAAGAAGGGAGAATAACTGGAATGGATTTTTTACCCTGATTTTAGAACCAGAAGCTTGCTGTTCAAAGATGGCACTAGCTAGGGAACTCTGAACAATGTTTGTTAAGGAGCCAAGTCTTCAAGGGAACAATGCCACCTGGACTGTTACTCTGTTTTCTTTGCTTTGAAGGATAGGCAGACTTTCCACTTAAAGAAAAAATGGCACTTTGCATATATTAAGAGAAATTTGCATATATTCTTGTTAGATGGTAGAAATAATTCCTGGGTACTATAATGTATCTGGGAATGGGAATGATGCTTTCTATAATATTGTAGGGCTAGAATATCTATACATCTCTTTCTTATCGTGCAAGTGGGTAGCAGTATTTCCCCTGTGTGAAGAGGTACTTTGAAAGAGGATTAAAGGGGTCAGGGAAACTCTTCCTTAACACGCTTACTGAAAAATGGAACACAAAACTTTTCCTATTCAATTTCCAGGATTTTGCAACCTAACCCCTTTCCTTTTCAACAAATTTGACTAGCAAGACTTGGTTGTGAGCAGCTGTTAGGGCTTGACAACTTCTGAGCTCAGATATAATGTGCTGACTGCCACCTGTGTGCCCTGGAGTACTGGGAATAACTCCTTAGAGGTTGCCTTTCTTGTTCCCTAGATTCTGTTGCTGACCTTATAGTGGATCCCCAAATAACCGTTGACATCTACGCTCAGATACTTTGCAAACAGAATTGGATGCAGACTCTAGCACTGTTGCTCTCTGCAAGGGTGCAAATAACCAGCATGGAAAAATAATCTTCTAACAAAAAATCAAGGAAAGGTTTCTGAAATGGGGAAAAAAAGGAAGGACTTCAACCCCCCACTCCAAAAAGGGAATGAGGAACAAACCAGCCCTACCACACTTTCCTTCAACCTGGTGGTTTCAAGAAGTGTTGGAAGTTCCAGGTTTCTGGTAGTGCTTGACCATGATGACTGGCAGTTCTGGATGTTGTAGTCCCAAAATGTTGGCTTGTGTCTTCTCTCACAAAAATGCAGCTTACTGCAAGAAGTTACTCAGGTAAAGGAATTATCTGTGTCTGATATTACAAAACCTATTTCTTACCTGATTTATATTCCCATTTCCTCCTTTATTCATAATTCAGTATGCAAGCTGAGCAACTATGCGCTTTGCTTTCCCTAGGAACATTTTTTTCCAGTGTATCCACTAGATGGAATATAATGTAAGGAACCAGATTGGTCCACTGTTTGCTAATACATAAATAAAAAGTATACCTTTGCACACAATTTGCTCAAATTCAGTTAGGCTGAAAACATTTGGGAGTGAAAGCATCAGTCTAAGGCAGTCTTCTCCATCACTGGCATTGCCCAGGTATGTGGACTTCAACACCCAGAATTCTCCAGCCAGCATGGCTACACCAAGAATTTGTACATCCACATATTTAGAAGACATCCATGTTTGGGGAAGGCTAGTCTAAGATTATTTTGAAAAATATAGAATGAACCACTTAAAGTCTTAAAAGCTATGGGGAAGGATCATAGCTTAGTGGTAGAATACATGATTTGTGCATGCTCAGATAAGTGATGAGAGAAGCTATCAATTTGTACCTAGTGTTAAGTCAAGTAATGTGTGTGTGTGTATATTTGTTGGTTTAGCATGTGATTAGGGCTTTGAGTTTGGAACTAAGTCCACAGAAATCCAGATTTATATTCCCACTCAGGCATGAAGATTCTGGAGGATTTAGCAACCCATCATTAATCTTTCATCTTAACATATCTCACAAGGCTCTGTTGGAGCTCGGTTTTTCCAGACATGATAATGGGTGTATCCTATTTGGGAGAGAACTGGGTAGGAAGAATTAAGTGGTTACATTTATGAATCAGATCCAAGATATCTAGGAATCTGTGGAAATATTGTGCTAAAAATCATATAATCCTTTATTCCCTGGAAAAGCCTTGAGAGTCTTTCTAAATTCGTGAAATCATTGAAGTCCACCCTGACTGTAGCGAGAGCATATTACAGTGAGTTGCATTGGTTCCCTATGGACTTCCAGAATAGTTCAATGTGTTTGTCATGTTACTGCATAAAGCCTAAAAATGACCTAGGTGTGATTGAAGTTTCTCTAGATATTTCTCCACATGTTGCTGAATTATGGCTCTTAGCATCCCTCACTCTTGGCCACAAGGGAATGCTGGAGTCAGTGCGATATAATGTATACAGTTTGGAAAGGGAGGTCCAATCCCTCCCGAGTCATTGTGCTCTGCATGGGTTACTTCTGATAGTAATTATTCCTGAACCTATCTTATCTCACAAGATTGTTGACAATACTGCTGCATTAGGGGTAGAAAAGTGGGTGGACTATTTCTATAAATAAAATAGAAAAGTTGCCTGAGTTGGAAGATAGGAACCTTCTAATGTGGCATTGTCTGATAACTTTTGAAAGCTGTAAGGAGGGCACTTGGCAGTTGGAAAATAAGCTCTCCTCCTCCTGATGTGCAGAAAGGCTGTGCTATCACACAAGGTTTGCTATTTACCAAAAGGGGAAAAAGGCTGACTGAGACACACTTTTCTGATCAGAGCAAATTTAACAGTTGAAATCCTCCACAAATCCCTGAGGGTTTTTTTTTTTTTAAAAAGTGAGAAAAGACAAAACATTTACAGAACAAAACGAACGCATCTTCATGTTTTGCAATAGCCATAATAATACTTGAAAAACCCTGCTTTTTCAGGATTGTGCTGCTTGATGTTTAATGATATCAGAATGACTTTATCAAGTATATTTAAATGATGGCAAGGATTAGGAATTAATTTGTGTCCAGACTTCTGATGACCATGTAGTGTAGCAGATCATGACCAACAATTAGTACCTGGGATTTGAGGCAGTTGTTTGGAAGCGCAGCTCAAGGGAATAGCAAATTGATAGAATCATTGATATTAAAATAATTGTCCCTCTGCCATTTCATTATACACTCTTTCTTGTTTTGGGCTGACTTGCTGGCAACACTCAATTTAATGTCCTTCTTGGAAGGTCTTGCTTCTTCCTGGCTGTTGGGAAGTTGCAGGGAATCAAGTGGTAAATGAAGTCTATTCCTTACATTAACTATATCATGTCTGTCCATGATTCAGGTAGCAAGGAATGATCATGATCCACGCAGACCACGAGGCAGGTAAGAAGGAAGTGAAGTCTCCTTCAGTCCTAGACCTTGAGAAAAGACTAGGGGGCTGTTGGCTCATTTGGGAAGTTGAAGAAAATATCCCAAAAGAAAGCAATGACAAACCACTTCCATACTGGTACCATGAAAGCTACATTAACATATCCACTAAATAACCAGAAGTTGTGCTTGACTTGTAGGAGAGTTTATCTTTAAAGGACACATCCGTATAGTTTTCTTAGCAGCAGTATTGAAATGGTTGGTTGCTGCCTTCCTCTGGGATTTTTTTTTTTTTTATGTTTAGTCTAAAACCCTGTCTTCCCTGGAGGTCTCCCATCCAAATAATAACCAGGCTTGAGCCTGCTTAGTTTTCAAGACCAAAGTCAGCCAAGTTTGAACCTGCTGAGAATTTAACAGGGGGAGCATTAAAAACCGAAATCTTGCTCCTCATCTCATAATGGTACAATCTGGTACTTTTTGATTTTACTAGCTAATTTATTTACATATGTAGACCAAATTTCATATAATTCATATGAAGTTATTTGCAAAATTTTGCATATGAAGGGTGACTGGAATATTAGCTTAGTGTCAAAGCTAACAATGTTGGTAATGTGTCTAAAGTATTTGAAAATCTGGATTTATAATGCTTGAAAACAATATCTGAAAAGTTGTCTAATTTATTTGTAGGGGATGTCTCAATCACAAGCTGTTTTTATACTACTCTCAATAAATTCAGTAATTATTCTCTTGCTTAACATAGGATATTGATTTTCATCTGGCAAAGATTAGAAATTCTGTTGAAAATCTTCCTTGAAATGGAAACAGTATTGCTATCCAATGGTATGTACTTGTAAACCTAGTTACTACATCAGACTTGTACCCATTGCCTTAATTTTCCACTTTCTATAGTAACAAACCCCAACCTGCCAATTCCTAATGCAAAGGAATTTTATTCTGTCCTTATGTCAACTCTTCTCTTACACAACTGTCCACAGGAAGACAGTCCAAGTGTTGCACACTATGGAAAAAAATTGTAACTAACATCATGATTTAATTAAGCAAATAATGAAATTCTATGCAAAATATAGAACACATTTTGGGCATACTGTGTGATGAAGGAGAATTAATACTTACTGCTCTTTTATAAAAGTCTTATGGTGGCTGGGTTAAAAAAATGAGGTGAAAAACTGTTATTTATCTCTTGGCTCTTATTTTCAGGCAATGTGAACTGATTTCTTCTAATTACAGCCAATCTGCTCAGACTATATCTATAAGGGAGCTGGGTTGTTTCTAGGAGGGAGAAAAAGGAAAAGCATCATGGAAGAAACATGATGTGGAATGGTGGGACTATCCCTCCAGGTGATAGATTGGCTTTTATTCTTTTGATCATGACCCTGGATTTTATGTGATTACAACGGATGGTGCTGTTTTTAATCTGGTTTGTATCTGTTGTTTTCAATCCCAGTTACATAGTGCAGAATTGTATGCAGCTGATGTCAGTTGATCAGAGCAGCCTATAAGTCCTAGAAGTAAATAAACAAACAAACAAACAGCAACATACCAGGAGATTAAGGGGATCTGTAGGGGAAGTCAAAAAATCAAGATGACAGTTGGGACCATGCAACTGAGGCCCTGCCCTTTTTTTTTACGCATACTTTCATGTCCCCTCTAATCAGTGAAACTGGAAAGTGCTTTACTACCTAATGGTGTTGAGCTGGCCTTTGCTATTTAAAGATGGCCCAGAGTTTTTTAAGGACATGACCTTCAGTCTTCAATCTGGAGCATGTGGCCTTTCATATAGATATGTCCTTTGTTCCAATGAATAAAAATCCCATTTAGGAGTATTTGTTTTGTGTCTGCCCATAGAATTGCTGGGGGCCCTTTCTTGTCTTTGTCTTTGATACCTGAGGTCAGGAAGAAATAATGCGGTAATTGCTGGAGAAAGGCAGTGGAATCTCTCTGTGGTGGAGACACTGCCTGGTTCCCAGGCTGTTTTCCCTGGAGAGATGCTATGAAATCTGATGTGGGCAGGAGCAAATCATTCTGTGGGACACTTAGTAAACAATCTTGATAAAATCTTAAGTATGGGCCATTGGCTGTTTTCTTGATTGTGGTTTTGGCCTCCTTGCTTGGTATTTTCAGAAAATTGTAGTAGCTTCTTGACTTCCTGAGCCCAACTTGGTGGTGCCAATGGTGTAAGCACTTATGGGGTTTTTATTGATTTCTGATGAGCAATGCCTAAAGGACATAATTGTTTCTTATTGTTACATAGTCCCCATTTCTGCAGATTCTTGAGGCAGTGCTGCTGGGGTTTGATTGCTAGAGCACTGGAGATTTCTGAGATTTTTGTAAAGCCTATGTTATATAAAAATATGCATAAATGGAGCCAGTAGAAACTCCTATATGTAGATCTTTGGAGAGAAACATAGACATCTCATTCTAAGACTGCACCATCCAGTTTTAACTAACTGTGGTTAATAGCACTCCCTTCTTTTCATTCCTTGTGTGTGATCACGTCCCCACTTGCACAAACATGCCATGGCAGCCTCTGTTTTCTGCCATGTCCCCATGATGTTGCCTTTGTCTAGTCCCCAGCCATGAATGAGACAGGGCAAAGTTGTCCTTAGCTATTTCAG
The DNA here is from genome assembly GCA_030867105.1 of Liasis olivaceus. Classification (NCBI taxonomy): domain Eukaryota; kingdom Metazoa; phylum Chordata; class Lepidosauria; order Squamata; family Pythonidae; genus Liasis; species Liasis olivaceus. Next base: position 181,886,031 of record CM061350.1, on the reverse strand, counting down.
CATTGAAGTATGGAATATGGAATATCTCCCCCCTCCCTTCCCAACAACATCCAAGAGCAGCCTTAAAGTTTTGTCACCTTGAAGTCAATTGACTGCAGTGTTGTGAAACAGGCGAGATAGGGTTCAGCAATGAGGACAGCAAATTTCATGCTGGTACAGTTTCTGCCTAATCAAGGGTGGGTGAAGAACACTATAACATGGTACTATGGAAAGGCCTTTAGACTTGTACATATTCTGTGCATACTTTCTTGGAATTAAACTTCATTAAACTGAAACAATGAGATTTATATCTGAGTAGGCATGCATAGGATTGCAATATTAATTAACTGGGCAGAATGTTAATTCCTGAAGCAGTAGCTTCTGCATTGCTTCTATTTATTGTAAAAAAAAAAAAAAAAAAGGAAATACCCCTTCCTATCTTTTTAGTGTGATGCAAATATATAAATGTTAAAACTAGACCATTAAAAGTTGGTTGGCTTGTGCCAGCTAGCATCTTTTTGCTTAATCTGTCTCACAGGATTGTTGTGACCATAACATGGGAGGTAGAGGGGAAAATTTGTGAGCAACTCTTTCCTTCAAGAATGAGTGGGATTGTTATTGGCCAGTCATTCAGCTGTTTCCAATTCTTTGTGACCTGATGGACATCAGTTTGCCAGGATTGTCTGTCAGTAACTACTTCTTTGAGTTCTTGTAAGCTTGTGCTCATGACGTCAGTGTCAGTTATGACTATCTTTTGTTCTGCTGGCCACTTTTTCCAGTGTGTTAAGTTTTTCCAACCATCAGGGTCTTCTCCAAAGACTCTTGCTTCCACATTATGTATCCAGCATAATGAAGCCTTAGCTTTAGCCTCAATATTAGCGCTTCCAATGAGCAATCTGGTTTTACTTCATTTAGTTTTGTAGTGAGTGGAATTAAACTAAATTAAGTTAAATTAAATTAAAATAATATTCCTTATATTGAAGAAAGTCATTGCTTCTGCCACTGCACAGGGTTACAACTTGCTCACCTTCAAATATAAATGTTCTGGCTATCATCTTTATTACAGATATATGCTTTCTATTATATTTATAATTATCATAGAAGGTTCAGCCTTGGAGAGCATGATGCTTTGGAACTGCCAAGCTCAATGCATTCCTAATAGCTTGGGACTTTTGTCTATATTTCTACTGTAGGCTGAAATGGATTAGGGTTGATTTTCAAGTAGGAGGGGGTGGTCAACCTGGAAGATTAGCTGTTAAAAAAAACAAGAAGAGGTGGAGTTCTTGTGCTCTCTGAGCTTGGCTGTTTGCCTGCAGAAGTTTCATTATCTAAATAAGGAACATCATCAGTGCATGCGCATGTGGGGTTTGCTGCTTCTTTATATATAGTAGCTTGCCCTGCAAGTTTTTCTTTTGAGGGGGGGTGTTTCCTCCTTGGTGGTTCCTTAATCAGAGTATTGTTTTCTGCCTGATTGTCTGGTATTGCTTATTAGAGTGTTGGCTGCTGGAGGAGATGTATTCAGGTCTTTTTGTTTCCTTACTAGGTTTTTTAATTGTCTCTTTTGAATGGTGTGTAAATGTGGTTTATCTCTATGTTTCTGTTGATGGCTGATTTGTCTGAATGCCAAGCTTCCAGGAATTCCTTAGCATTTTTGGATTTTGCTTGATCTAAGATGCTAAGAGTTTCCCAGTTGAAACTGTGGTTGAGTCTGTCTATGTGTTGCAAGAGTAAGAAGTTTTTGTCAGGTCTTCTGACTGCTGGTTCGTGTTCGTGGATGTGCTCTGCTAGTCTTCTGCCTGTCTGTCCTACACAGTGGCTGTTATAGTCCTTGCACTGTATTTTGTAGATGGTCCATTTTTTTCTTCTTGGGCTACTGGGTCTTTTGGTTTGCTTAAGGTATTTTGGAGGGCTTTAGTTTGTTTGTGTGCTACAGTGATGCCATGTGGTTGTAATAGTCTGTTGGTTGTTTCTGAGATGTTTTTGATGTATGGGAGTGTTATCCTTTTCATAGGTTGTACTGTTTCTGCTGTAGCAGGTTGAGTAGCCAGGCACTTTTTGATAAAGTTCCATGGGTATCCATTTTGTTGGAAGATGTTGTATAGGTGATTTGTTTCCTTTCTCTGGCATTCCAGGTTGTTGTAGTGTGTTGTGTTAGTCTGAATAATGTTCTTACGCAGCTCCTTTTGTGGGAAGTTGGATTGTTACTTTTGTAGTGGAGCACTTGGTTAGTGTGGGTTGTATAGGTAAGAGTGTGTGTGTGTGTGAGAGAGAGAGAGAGCAGAGATGCCACAGTCTGAATTTTTTGCAAGGAATTGGAAAGGTTCTGAATGTAAGGCTGATCAGAATAAAAGTGCAGGCGAACAAGGGGAACAGAAGGGCCAGATGTACCCAAGGCAGTGAGAAGTGTCTTGTGTTTAATGTGAAAACTTTTTTAACATTCCAACAGCTTCAGCTGGGAGTTGAGTCTGGTAACTTTTAGAATCACAGCAGACACAGCCCTGCCCAGAAATAAAGATGTAAATCAAAACATACCAGCTTCAGTGGAACAATTTCCTTCAGAGGTGTTTTTTGTCCTCCACATCTTCCCTTTCTGTCTTTGTCACACACATACACACACAACTGTTATGATTTGATTTTTTTAAAAAACTGCATGTTGAATACAATTATATATTGAATGTTACACTTAGTTTGGCTTTTTGACTTTAGTCCCATTTTTGATTGCATATGAAATTGTAGCTAAGGCTAATGGAGTAAAGAAAGTGGTGCAGCTGGAAATCACCAAAAATGTTTACAACCACATTCCAATGTATAACTGCAATTAAATACAGATGCTAAGGGTCCAATTCAGGCCAGGTCCTCTCCCTTCACTGACTTGCTTTTGCTTTGTTTATCTTCGAGCCTGGTGGAAAATTCTAGAGAGTCTGAAATTTTGACCAATTTGGGGATTAATTTGTTCATTATTGTTTTTCATTATAGCTAATCCCGTACATTTATCACAGCCTTTCCCCATCAGATGCTCTTCAAATGTGCTGGCAAGGGACTTGGGTAGATGAAGTTTAACACATCTGGAAAGCACCAGGTTGAGGAAGTCTGGTTTAGCCTATGCACATCAGGCTCTGATTAAATCAGTAGGGATCATTAAATTGTAATGTACTTTCCTACATGCATCATGAGGCAAGATAAATGAAGCAAGGAAGACTACAAACCAGTAGAAGGACCAGGTTACCTGTGTATGTTGACCATGTGATGACTCCAGCAGGAGAATTAACTGAGTTAATTCCAATTCCAGCTCCAGTTAACTGAGACATTGCAGCTGAGACACCATGACAGAATATTCATATTGACTGAGACATGGTGCTTTTCATCTGTGTTCTAATACTTCCTTACAAACATGCTGTCCATGTGTTATTTGTGTGTAGGGAAAAGGCAAGTGATGATCAAAGTACTTTTCTCTTTGTATCTAGCAAGCACAGACTTTTCTGTTTGCATTAAGTAAGCATCCAACAAAATATTCCTCTAACATACCTGATGCATGTCTCAAAAGGGACTTTTTCCCCCCAGCAGGCAGGATTGGAGATGGGAGAAAAGCAGCTGTTCTCTGTGTATTAGGTGATTATGAGAGTGATTGCCTGATACATCAAAAGGATAGGCTTTCTTTTTGCAGCACAGCCTGTAATGACAGGCTTTCCCAAACTGAAATTAACAGCCTTCAGAAATGTGGATTTTAATCTGAAAGATTCCCCAAACACCATGACCCTTGCTAAGAATTCTTGGAGTGGATGTCTATGCATCTGGAGGACACCCAGTCTGTTGATGGAAATATAAAATTTACTGTGCTCAACTAGGAAAAGGGTGATACTTTTGACCCTACTCTCATGTTATTTGCTGACATCCATGTACTGAACACAATTGTTGGCAAACAGCTGTTCACCTGTAGGGATTTTCCAAGATTGGGATTCTATTCCAGCCAGAAAGTCAGGTCACATACAGGCCTTTCTATGCAAATAGCAGCTCAAACATTATGGTCCCATTATGCAAACAACCACATTTAATGCATAGATGTCAGAGGTGTGCTGTTGGGACCAAGGATAGAAATATGGCCTCCCTCCTCCTGTTTCAATATGACGAGGTCCCTTTTTGTGTTTGTGCCTTCAAGTAAGTGTTGACCCCTGGTGACTCCCTGGATAAGTCCCTGCAGTTTTCTCAGCAAGATTTCAGACGTGGTTTGTCATTGCCTCCTTCCTAGGGCTGAGAGAGAGTGACTGGTTCAAGGTCACCCAGCTGCTTCATGCCTAAGATGGGACTAGAACTCACAGTCACCCAGTTTCTTGCCTGATGCCTAAACCACTACACCAAACTGGGTCTACAACAAGACCCTACAGGTAAACAACATTGCAATGCTGAGCCTGTACTATTTCGCTCTCCCCCATCCCACCCACCACCCACCTACCCCCAATTTCTTTTCATTTTTAAGAAGGCCTGCAAAAGAAAGCCTTCACAGTATAGCTGGACCTACATGTAAGTATTTGGCATTAAGAACCCTGTACAATCTGGCTTTTTTCAGCCCTAGACACTGAATGCACAGACTTCAGGTTGACATATGTGATTCGTAGGATGTTGGAAAGATAGGGCTTCCTGCATTTAGATGATGTGTGTAAGCCATCCTATGGAAGATATTCCAGAATTCAAGTAAACAAATGGGTTGCAAAGGGTAGGAGCTCATAAAGTTGGGTAGAGGGTAGTAAGCAGTCTCTAAACAGTTTACAAATGTGAAAGAAGAGTAAGGCTTGACTAGGAAGCACAAGCATGGTGATCCAACAGCAACTATTATCTCTATCTATCTATCATCATCTATTCATTCTCCTTTTCATTTCCAGTCATGGAGGCCACCTATGAATATCCACCTTTTCTTACAACCTGACGCTGGTACAAGTGAGCTCCCCTTGTACAAACGGTTGTAGTACACAGAACATCCTGTTAGCACAAAAATTCTAATATGTATTTTATCTATTTGCTATTATTATTCTTTTTCTTCAACAAAGGTCTGCAGTCAACACGCAACAAACTCTCCCTTCTTTGCTTTCTTGATGGGTTGCATGTTATCACCTTGAAGTGTGTGGAAATGTTAAGTGGAATGTTGGGTGGGAGGGAAAAGAGAGATTGAGAGAGAGAAACTCCTTGATTCTTGCCCAAACCAACTTGTGTTTATACTGGAGCTTAGGAGTGACATCAGAGCAGGGAAGAGTATAAACACTTGCAGGAGTTTACTTGCAGGCTCTAAAAACTGCAGACATACTGCTGCCTCCAAACAGCTTGGGGAGGGATGTGCTGAAGTGTCAGAATGAAACTCCAGTTTCTCTTGATCTCCTTCCTCTGTCTTCTTTCCAAGGTAAGAAAACTGGAAAATGTTAACTTAGGCAATAAGGAATTTTAAAAATAATGTTCAGTGTGCATGCTCAGCTTAAGTATCACATGTAAGCAAAACTGAGGAGAACATTTTGCTTTGAATGAACTATGGAAGTCCAGCTTTTAAAAATTCATAGGACAAAGCAATTCCTTTACAGTGACTGGTCCCATATTTGCAGCCACATCTGTGTCTTATTTGTTAATTATGCCAGTATAACATGAATTCATGTTGGCTGAGAGTCCTGTGTAGCAATCAATTAAATAGTTTTCTTCTTCATAAACAGTTTTTGCTATTACAACATAGGCAGAAAGCCAACCAGCTGGCATTCTTTTTCCAGATTGCTCAATTGTCCAACTTTGGCTCTGTACAATATCTAAAAGCACATGTTCAATCAATGCTTCCTACAGGAATATGCAGGAGGAACAACATAGTACATTTAAAACAAACACAGTCTCTTTCTCACACGCACAGCCATATGAACAAAACATATATGGAAAAACAAGCATTTGGTAGATGTCCCAGTGGTTTTGGACTGCTCTTTGAATTCCAAATCTTGGACTTAGTAAAAGAGTCGAGATTACTGCAATTACATGTCTCTAAACTCTGCTTTGCAGCACACAGACTTTGTGTCTGTGACCATAAGATTAAATGTTACCTAATGACACAGAAAGCTACAATAGGCGAGGCAGAGAAATAAAATTAATTAATTGTCCCAACCTTTCAGCATCCAAGAAGAGCAGGTACAGTGCTGGACAAAAGCAAAACAATTAAAAATACTAGTATGTTTAATAGTTCTTACCACTATTCATTGAAGGCAGTTGTCTCTTAGTGATTGAAATCTTTTGTTGACTCCCTGAAAAAATGATAGCTTATAGCCTTGCTTATGTTATAGTCAAAACAGAGAACTTTTCTTTACTACATGCTGTTATTAAATCTCGATTATCAGGAATAATTCATCATTACTCAGTTATTCAGACATGTTGGTTGCATGAAACTGGGTAAGTTTTGTTTCTCAGTTCTGATATATTTAGTTACTTGGATAAATGCAAGAATCAGGACAAAGGTGATTTGGAAGCAGATGGATTATAAGAGGAAGAGGAACATTGTTACACAGCTTCTCTTGAGCAGGTTATTAAGCAAGTAAAGTCTATTTGTTGCCCTTTATCAAATGTCAAGTATGTGTTTCTTTGCAAACTTGTTAAGCCACACGCAGAAAGGAAGGGACATGTCAAGTGGTACTCATGGGCATTCCATTTTTTGAAAAACAAACATCTTCATTCTCTATTTCCCTTGGAACTTTAATGAATGAATTCCTTCTCTTCTATACAGGGTGACAAGGTTGGCTTTACTGCAAAGCAGCCCTAGCTACTGTTGAACTATTAGAATGGTAATCACAGGACTATGCTTTCCTCATACCTGATCACATCACTTCTGTCTCCTGCCATTTCCCACAATGTTGCCTTCATCTTGTTCCCAGCCCATGAATGAGTCGTTCTTAGTCATACTAGTGTTAAAGTATAAGAGTATGTTGCCCCCTTATACTGACATTATTTAAGGTCAGCCTCAAGGTATGTAAAATCTTTTAGGCTTTGTAACCTATTACCTTGGAGAGAAGAAGGTGTGTTGACTATCAGTGGCTTTGAACACAGGCTGTAAGAGCAATGGGGACAACATTCCTCTTGCTGTAGTTTTCTGCAATCCACTTAGACAAGTGGATTGCACTTCAGACTCAGCAGTGAGGGAAGACTTGAAGGATCATCAAGCTGGGAGGGGCATCAAGTCTCCAGTGCTGGAATCTGAATTAAAGCATCCATGGCAGATCGTTATTCAGACTTTGTTTGAACACATCCAGCGAAGGAGAGGCTTCTGCTTCTATTGGTCATTGGTTCTAGTGTTGGACAGCTCTTTCTTTCTGCTAGGAACTTTTTTTCTAGCATTCAAAATGATTCTCCTTCCTGTAATATGAATCTATTACTCTACGTGCTGCATCTAGTCTAGTGTTTCTCGACCTTAGCAACTTTAAGCATGGCTGGGGAGTTCTGGGAGTTGAAGTCCAGACACTTTAAAGTTGCTGAGGTTGAGAAACCCTGGTCTAGAATGATAGGGAATAGGTATTTCTTCTGTGCGATACTCCTTAAGGACATCGTACATTTTTGATATTTGTAACCTATCCTTCCTACAAAGGACTGAAGACAGAGTACAAGTTCAGAGAAAGTGACTAACCTAACCTAAGATAACCCAAGAAGCTTCATAGTCAGGTGGAAATATGAACCTAGGTGTTAGCCAATTCTAACACAGAGAGCTAGTTCTGTGTACAACCCTCCCCAACATTGTCCATCCACATCCAGATCATATGTGATAAACTTGGATCCACATATGACATGGGTGTTATAAGAGGTTATGGCATGGCCCAGGACTTCATGGTCTTAATAGCAAACATGGGTTTTTTCAAATGATGTCTGGATGTGTCATTCAGCAGAGCACTTCCTAGATCTAATGTTTTATGTTGGGTGGGATAATGATGATGTGGTACGAAGGAACTTTTCAATGTCAGATCATCATGACTAGATCTCTACCTGGTGGGGTTTAGACTGACTGGGAACCAGAGCTACCAACTTCAATATATTGGAAGTGTAAAATGATAGAGTGGATGCCAACATATACGATGTGAGCTAGCCCAACTATTGTCCCATTTTGATTTATTATCCATATGTTAATATGGTCTGAGAAGGGTGATATAGTTTAGAGACATGATTCTGAATTAAATATTTTTTAAAAAATGAAATCTACTATTATATGAGGAACTATGGCTTTTTCAAGCATGGAGAATAGCAGTAAATATTACTCTTTCACAAAGAAAGACAGTGTCATTCTGGATTTACATTCTCTCTGATTATGAATTCATGTTCTGTTGAAACATTGATCAAAATTTCTCTGTATGGTCAACATTTAATTCTGTGTTTAAAAGCAAAGTGTTTTCTATCTTTATAATATGTGATTTGTCCCTTCTCTAGTTTTTCTCTCTTTCTCATTTTTATTTTTATTTTTTTGTATCTTTTTTCTTTGTATATGAAAGCAAATACATGAATAAATAAAGATATTTACAAAACTGGAGAACTTAAAAATGTAGGTTTTGTTTTGTTTTTACAAGAAACTCATATCCTTCCACAAAGGATGGGTCTCTATCTATGGGCTGTGTTATCTCAAGGCTGGGAAAAGAATGGCCAGACATTGGTTGACTTGAAAGGGTGGGAGGAAAAGGCTTAAGATTTACACCCTGGGGCTGTCACACATAGAGGTAGGGTTTATTTATTGATTTAACATATTTGTATGTCGTGCACTGCAATATGCTATGTGCTGCAATCAAAAATGACCCTCAGTAGCTCACATAGAAAAATACAATATAAATCCCACACAAAAATAAAAACACAATAGTACAAGAATAGAAAGAAAATAAAAAATGGCAACAACAACTCAAACCAAGGGAAAGTTCTCCAACAAATCTCAGATTTTAGGAGCTTGTGAGAAACCAGCAGGCAAGTCAGCCTGATCTCTATGGGGTTCAATGGAGAGATTTACATTCTACAATGTCCATGCTGCAACAGAAAAGCAGTACCTTCTTGTTTTAGCCCTCCAAACCTTCCAAATGTGTGGGATTTGCAGCAGTTTCTCCCTGCTAGATGTAACAGGTCAGGCTAAAGCTGGCTGGAGAATGTGGTCCTGAAGGATTTCCTTTCTGCATTCTGCTGTAGGCAGAACTTCTGCAAATATTTGACTCCACTCTTGGAGTTCTAATCTAGCAGTTCTCAGTCTATTATAATAGTAAAATCAGTCAGCTCACTTGAAGTGCTAATAATGAAGCTAAAGCTTAAATATCTTTGTACATATAATGTAGAAGCAAGAGTCTTTAAAGACCCTGATGCTTGGAAAAATTGAAGGAAACAGAGAAGAAAGCCATCAGAAAACAAGATGGCTAGACACAATCACCGATACCATGAGTATGTCTTTACAAGAACTCAAAGAACAATTACCGGTAGATAATTGTGCTTGGCTATTATTCATTGACTCAAAAAATGTTGGAAGCAACTAAACAACAACAATCCAAATCCTTCAGGTTTCTGCAATTATGTAGTTTCTGAATCCAGGGTTGAGTTTCTGGATGAGTAGAAATTATAGCTGTGCTGGCCCTGGCCAGAAATGTGACAGCAAGATTTGTTTACTCCTACTCTGGAAGGATAGCCTGTGCTCTGACCTGATCCCCTTCAACCCTGTTGACCATGGATCAAGTTGCCACTGCCTTGGCCCAGTATCAGAAATGGTGGCCTAGATGATTAACACAGATAATGAACCAACTGGTCCAGCAGGTGGGACAAATTTTGTCACATCCAGTGGGTACAGCACCATGCCCAGCCTTAGACCAGGAACAGCAATAGCTGCTGTAACAGGAGCTGTCTGGTGCTAAGTACCTGCCTCCTTGCCTGGCAAGTATAATTGGAATCCTGGCAAATTTCCCACTTGATGGGAGAGAGAGAGAGAGAGAGAGAGAGAGATGATAAATAGATATCTCCTGAAGGCCTGAGTGATTTCTTGCAGGATTTATGATTAGCCTAATGACAGAAGGAGTTATATTTGTATATTGAAATCATCATCATCATCATGCTGACATCCTGCAATGATACCTTTAACAGCAGATGAACAAAGGATCAGCTCCTAATTGACAAGATGATTTTGGAAAACTGCAAGAGAAGGAAAACCAACTTGAATGTAGCTTGGAGTGATTACAAGAAGGCATTCAACTCCCTGCCACATGATTGGATAATCAAGTGCCTAGAAAAAACAGGAGTCAGTAGAAACTTCAGAAGCTTTGCATAAAGATCAATGGACAATGGAAGACACAGTTGTCGATCAATGGTGATAGACTGGGAGAAGTTAATATCAAGAGTGGAATCTTTCAAGGAGACTCACTATCACCACTACTGTTTGTCATTGCACTGATTCCTCTGTCAACAAGTCATGCCATAGCTGTCAAACATCAAAAATATCTGTCAGGCTATCCCACCTTCTTTACATGGACAATCTGAAGCTGTATGGAAAAACACCATCTGAAATGGAATCACTGCTCAACACTGTCCGAATATACAGTCAAGATATTACAATGGAGTTTGGACTGGACAAATATGTCACTCGATAGGGGAAAAATAGTGAAAACTGAAGGAATCAAGATGCCCTATGGAAATAACATCAAGAGTCTGGATGAAGAACATCACTACAAATACCTGGGCATCCTTCAAGATGACAACATCAAGCACATTGAAGTCAAGAAGAAGGTTAGGAGTGAATACATCATGAGAGTGAAGATCTTAAAGTCCAAACTCAGTGGAGAAAATATCATCAAGGAATTAACACCTGGGCAATTCCAGTCATTAGCTACACAGCTGGAATAGTGGACTGGACTCAAGCAGAATTAGAAGCCCTGGATAGGAAGACCAGAAAAATAATGACAATGAATTGTGCCCTTCATCCATGCAGAAACATTGACAGACTCTATTTACCAAGGAGCATAGGTGGGTGCGGAATGTTGCAAGTACACCAGACAGATGATGAAGAAAAAAGGGCATTGGAAGAATACCTGAAGGATGGTGAAGAAGATACACTGAAGCTAGTACATCATGAAGTATACTTTGTGTGAGATAGGCGGCTATATAAATATGATAGATAGATAGATAGATAGATAGATAGATAGATAGATAGATAGATAGATCCATCCATCCATCCATCCATCCATCCATCCATCCATCCATCCATCGTACTGAATACTGAAGAGACCAAACTGGCCTACAAGAAAGACCAAATGAAGAATAAAAAAGAGACATGGCAAGGCAAAATATTACATGGCCAGTACAGAAAAAAACTAGCAGGCAAAGCAGGTAACAAGACCTGGCAATGGCTAAGAGCAGGAAAGTTGAAGAAAGAAACAGAATGGCTAATTCTGGCTGCACAAGACCAAACCTTAAGAACAAATGCATACAAAGCCAGGATCAAGAAGACAACAGACAGCAAATGGTGCCTCTGCAAAGAAGCTGAAGAAACGGTGGACTACCTACTCAGCCGCTGCAAGAAGATTGCACAGACTGACTACACACAGTGGCATGACAAAGTAGCAACAGTGGTGCATTGGAATATCTGTAAGAAATACCATTTGCCTGCAAGCAAGAACTGGTGGGACCACAAAACAGACAAAGTAATAGAAAATGAAGACGCTAAAGTGCTCTGGAACTTTAGAATTCAAACAGACAAGCACCTGCCCCACAACACCCCAGACTTAACAATTGTTGATAAGAAAGACGAAAAAGTCTGGATAGTGGACATTGCAATACCTGGAGACAGCAGAATAGAAGAGAAAGAGCTGGAGAAAATCACAAAATACAAAGACCTGCAAATAGAAATAGAATGACTGTAACAATAGAAAGCAAAGATAGTACCAATAGTAATAGGCACCTTGGGTGCAATCCCAAAACATCTGGAGCACCACTTGAAGACCATTGGCATTGACAAAATCGCCATCAATCAATTGCAAAAGGCAGCTTTACTTGGAACAGCTTACATCCTGTGACGATACCTTTAGCACCATCAAACAGCAACATCTGCCTATCCCACGTCCTTGAGAAGGAGTCAAAAGGTGGATAAAAATGCCAAATCCAGTCTAAATATCTGGCTGACTGTGTGACCAATAATAATAGCCATCCCTGCACTAGGAGCTTGATTGCTGTTGGGATTAGCCTCTAAAGAAACAGTTTTTGCAAATGTATTAGACTTCTTCAGGTGTTCAATTTTTATAATATATGAAGAGATGACAAGGGTCCTTCAATCTGGATCTTCCTGTGTTGATGAGGAAAGTTTATCATTTGAATGTGATTAGTGTTTTGGTCAATCAGGATCTTTGGTAATTGGCTAGAGTAACCATCCTCAACCTGTTGGACCCAGAATCATTTTGACGTTTTGAAATCCAGCACATCTGAAAGACAAAAGATTGGTGATTTACCTTTTGCTACAACATATGAATCTGTCTTTTCTACATTAACTGAAAATTTAACCTGATAATGGCTATTTTAAGGTCTGTCTGGAGATTAGTGGGTTTCCAGGCCCTGAGCAATCAACTATCCTCATTCTTTCTCAGAACTATTATAGTCCACCATCTTCCATTTATAACTGTTCTCTATTTATTTATTCTTCCACATTTTCTCTTAACACTAAAAATCATTAAGGAAGGAAAGTCAGAATACCTACACATTTTTTTTTAAATCAGTATTACTAAGAACCATCTCTCTATCCAAGAGCTGAACCCATTTAATAGGGGGAAGATGTTCTAGTGGCAAATTCCCTAAATGTCAACTTTAATGGATATAAATTGAACTGGGCATTTTGTTATAACATTATTCTCTCTCCTTCTCCCAGGTGGACCTCCAGCACTGTCAAACTCCATGCTACTGCCCATGGCTCCCTCCCCGTTGCCCACCTGGGTCCCCCTTGGTTCTGGATGGATGCGGCTGTTGCAACATATGTGCTCGCAGGCTGGGGGAGCCATGCAACTACCTTAATGTCTGTGATCAGAACCAAGGACTTATCTGTGACTACAGCAATGCTCCTACACGAAGGGCAGGAATCTGCAACTGTGAGCAATCTTTGTCATTCTTAACTGAAATTTTTCAAGTATGAGGGGAACATCAGCTTCCTAGAAGTTGATGGACTTATCTAAGTTTAATGTATGCCAAAATAATGCACTGTAATTAGGTAACTCATTTAACTAAGACCAAGAGCTAAGTTAAGAGCCAAGAGCTCAATTCCTAAATCTGCTACAAAATCTCTGTAGGGGATCAGGGTCAAATAAGGCATGGATATTATTCATGAATGTTCACTGCTTCCAAAGTGTCAATAGCAACTGAAAGAATGGAAAACTGGGAGAGATAACGTGATGAAGGGAAACAAATCAACTCTTGCTTTTTCCTTTTTATCCCGGTTAAAACCTGTAAGCCTGAAATTGGGTTGGGCCTGGACTGGAAAAAAGCATATAGGAATTGTATTGTGTTACAAAGAAGAGAATAGGCTCATAGTCCTTATGGAGACTTTCTTTCTTCAACCTGCCAGTTATTATTGCTTAACAATAATAGTCATCCTATAACTGAATCTTCAGCCTGTCACATCTAATATGCTGCTCGATATGCTGCTTTGCCTATTTTTTATTATCTTATTTCTTTCATATACTAGAGTTCTCACAACCATTGTAGAATGTGGTAGTAAAACCTCCCTAGTGCAATAAATAGATCCACATAATATATCTCAGCTAATTCAAAGGCCCTGCCCCTCAGGCTTTGACTTCTTGATTTTTAAACAGAATGAATGGTAATGTAAAAAAAAGCATGCTTCAGATATAGGGCACTTGCCCGCTAGTGATTTTAATGTCATCTAGTCATTCATCCACCATTATGCCAATATGGCAGTAATGAGAACAGGCAATGGCCGAAAGATGCTAGAAGTTGCTAGAAGATGCTTGTGGGGAAATGACCCTAGAGGACTGTCCTCTAAAATAAAATATGTGTCTACCCACTGAACTACCCTTCTGGACAGCACTTCTTTTTTTGGATCTCCAGATATTGCTGAAACGTCTGATGGCCTGAAGATATCATTTGCAGTGTGGCCTCTTTTGGTCTTTTTGGGGAATTCTAAGGGTCATATGGGTACCCCAGGCCTCACAGAAGCTTAGCACATCCAAATAGACCCTCACTTTATTGAAAAATAAAACTGCTGCTAAAAAAATGGTAACTTTTCTGCTGTAGATGTGGCAATTCTGCTATCAAAGTAGGAGGAGCCCTGGAGATTGAAACTTGAGACTGGAGCTGCAGTTTGCATGCAGCCCACAGGTTGCACACTTCTGGCCTAGCTTGATGCATATCTAAAGGCCAACATATAAAAGCCAGAATCAAAGTCTGGAGCAGATTCAAAATTTCAATCCCTTGCCATTAGTTATGCTGGCATTGATTGATGAGAGTTGAAGCCCATAAAATCTAGAAGGCATTATGTTGCTTCAAGTAATAGATACTTGCGGAAGAGCTCCAAGCTCTACCATCTCCCTGGGAATTTAGGGAATAGTCAGACCATTATGACATCAGCCGTGGAGTAGACTGATATTCCCTTTTCCCCATCTTTCCTTATTTTTATGCTTGAGATTTAAGTGGCATATTAGACTCATGTTTCTGATGTCAAGCATTCCCATCATTTAATAGAGGTCTTGCTAGAAAAGGAGTATTACGGTTGCAATTACATAAATCAAGGTGATGGTTATATTCCAGGAAGTAGGCAAGCAATGTTAGCTTGGTTTTGTGTCACAAAACTTCTTTTCTCTTCTGTCTCTGATGCTCCCATGGTAGCTGAGAGGAATGCAAACAAAGCTTAGCAAATATGCTCCAATTTCCTATCCTACTTGGAGAGTGCAGGTCAGCTGACAGAGATGTGAGCTAAACAAATATCAGCTTCCCACAAAGTAAGATCTAAGTAGGAGACAAATCCCTTTCTTCCTTAGGAAACCTTTAAGAAAAAGCAGCAGAACTACAGTCAACACTTGGACATTTATGCTATCTCCATCTAAGAAAGGCTTGGTTGGGTTCTTATCTTATCTTATCTTTGATGAATAAAATAGATATATTGAAGGCTTCTTAAAAACAACTAAGAGATAAATAGCCCAGTATTTTCTGCCCTCACTAAAAATGATGCCCCAGGGTCTCAGGCAGATATTTTTCATATCCTGTCCTTCATTGAAAGTGACAGAAAGCAGAAGTTGGCACTAGATTTTCTCTTTTGTATGCCAGTTATTTGATGTAGCAGAGATGAGGTCCTTACCCGTCAAAGAGGAATTTTATTATTGCCCCTCCCTGTAATATTAACATAAGTCTAACAGCAACAACAACAGCAGCAGCGTAATTACTGATTTAATTATTTGCCAGTTTCCAGGCCTGACTCAGTCTATAATGCCCTCCCTTTTTGCCTATGGCCTCTCCTCCTAGGTGTCCCCTCTCTTCAGTCACATCTGTTCTTCTGGGGTCCCACTGGGATTTCTTCTTGTACTATGTTCAAAACTGCCAGTATTCTCCCAGTGCTCTTGTGTTCAGCCTAGAGATGTATACTGTAGAGTTGGAAGGGCCATTTAGGCCACTGAGTTCCACTCCATACTTAGTGCAAGAATCAAAATTAAAGCACCGGAAATAGATAGTAGTCTGCAAATTCAGAAAAGAGGAGTGCACCACCTTTCTGGGTAACTAGTTCTACTATAAAATTGCTTTCACCTTTGGAAAGCTTTTGCTAACATTCACTCAGAATCTTCCTTCCTGTAGCTTATGCCAATTACATGTTACACCCATGGAACAGATAACCTTCTATGTGACACTCCTTTGTGTCCTTAAACAGTAGCATCAGATCCTATCTCAATCTTCTTTACTTAAGGCTACAGATACAATTTCAGAATGTGAAATAATCATAGTCCAGTGTTAATATTAGGTGTGAACTCTATCCCAGCTCTAAATACTTACATTTGATTTATCCCATTGACTCCCAATGTTGGCTGCAGATGAGGAAGATGACCAAGACAGTTGTGAAGCGAATGGAAAGATCTTCCATGACGGAGAAGTATTCCAGCCAAGTTGTAAGCTCCAATGCCGCTGCTCAGGAGGAGGGTTCATATGTGTTCCTCTCTGCAGTGAGGATGTTCGTCTTCCCACACCAGATTGTCCATTTCCAAGGCGTGTGGAAATACCGGGGAAGTGTTGTCAAGAATGGATTTGTGAAAGAGAACCCAGACAGATCTTACAAGACAACATGGCAGGTAAAATCCACAGATCCCGGCTCCCTTTTTCAGTGTCTTTTTATTGGCTGAGCCGCATAAAAAGCTGGAAGCATGTGCCTGGAATTCCATTCAGATGAATGGAGGAGCAACTGAGTATTCCAGTCTTTCCCTGCATGAGTTGCTGAAGAAAGGACAGCGCCCTTCTTTTCTCCTGGCTCTCAGCAACGAAGTAAAATGTTTTTCAGTCTAATATGTTTCATGGAATTATTTGCCAGTCTGGCTTAAATGCAAGTTCTTTTTAAAATTTCAGTTTGGTGCAGTGGTTAATGTGCTGGACTGAAAACTGGGAGACTGTGAGTTCTTATTGTCCCTTAAGCATGAAAGCCAGCTGGGTGGCTTTGGCCCAGTCACTCTCTTTCCCAACCCATCTCACACGGTGGTGGTTGTGGTGAAAATGACTGGCAAGAACATTATGTGCACCACCTTGAGTTCTACAAAATAAAGGTGGGATGACATCATGATGATGATGATGATGATGATGATGATGATTGTCATGCCTTACATGGTTAAAGATAAGTAGTGCCAAGCAGATATGCATAGAGGTAGAGCATGGCTATTATGACAACTGGTTTTTCCTCCTATCCTGGATATTTCCACACCACTTTTTGCACCAGCTCAAGATCAGTTCCAGACCTGATTAATCTCACAATTTTTTTTAGATTTTTTGATCCTGCCTTTCTTACTTTGTATAAATAACTTAAGGTGGCGAACGTACCTAATATTCCTTCCTCCTCCTATTTTCCCCACAACAACCACCCTGTGAAGTGAATTGGGCTCAGAGAGAGTAATTGGCCCACAGTCACCCAGCCGGCTTTCATGCCTAAGGCAGGACTAGAACTCACGGTCTCCTGCTTTCTAGCCTGGAGCCTTCACCACTAGACCAAACTGGCTCTAGTTGTTTGCTTTGGGGAGCTGATCTTATTTCTGACATTTTTCATTTTAAATTGCAGCAACATTGGTATATTCCTTTACATTGCTTTGGCTGTGCAGAATGTGTGAGTAGGAATTCTTGTCTCATCCCATCTCCCATTACATTTACTTTCTCTCAGAGGTGCAACATCCTGTTTCTGGAACTTGTCTTCTTCTACACGTATTGGTTAGAACTTGGCTCCCTCTGCCTCCAGAAGGGCTGCTGCAACGATATACAACCATGGTTGCAGCTATTGGGAACAGTCCAACATTGCAGTGTTGCTATCATGCTAATATTACACCTTTGCAACTTGTAGTAAGGTAGCTGGAAAATCTTTGCTGAATGTTAATGTTTACCTTTTTAAAAAAAACAACCAAATTTCACTCACGTAGCTTCCCATGATAATCAATCTCTCCAATTTTGGGACAAAGGACAAACCACCAGATACATCCTGAAAAACATGGAGTGAGGTGTGGCATTTTTGTTACTCCATGTCTCTGAGACACTAATTGAATGACTTTTGTGCTCTCCTATTGGTCAGTTGAAGGGAGAACTGACTAGCTCATAGCATCTTCTATGCATTTTCTGCATTTCAAGGTCAGTAGAAAGAAAGATATTGTGGTTGGTTTTGAACAGAACTGCATTCTGAGAGATTAGGGGGATAGAAATTCTGACGATGCAGAAGTGGCACCTGAACTACACCGAGTGCCCTGTTTAGCGACCATTTGACATTAACAATGGCATGGAAAAAGTAGCTTTACATCTGGTCCTTGAACCTGTGGCCATCGTAGCATCCCTGTGGTCACATGATCATCTTTTGGCATGCATTTACAATGATGCAGCATCCCTTAGTCATATGATTGCCATCTGCATGCTTTACAGCTGGCTTCTGACAAGCAAAGTCAATAGGGAAGCCAGCAGGAAGTCATAAGTTGCAGTCACATGATGTGCTTAATGACTCACAGTGATTTGCTTAAACGGATGGAGCGGAACTGCTGTCGTAAGTCCGATGCGATCACGTGACTTTTCACTTAACAACTGCATCACTTAGCGACAGAGGTGCTGGTCCCCATTGTGGTCAGTAAGTGAGGACTACCTGTATTAGACTAGGCCTGCACAACTTGTAGAGGGGAAATTGCTACATCGATAAATTAAAAATCATTGTAGGCCACAAAGGAATAGCTGGCATGCTGATCAGCTGTTCGGTAGCTAGTGGAGAGGTGGCAGTGCTGGAGCTGGCAGTGGCAGTGAGGCCTGGAGGCATTGGAGGTGTTTGGCAGCGTGTCTTTTGTTAAAAAAAAAAAAGACCGGCAGACCACACAAGGCTGTTGGACAGGCTGTATGCGATCTGTGGGCCATGTGTTGTACAAGTCTATATTAGATTGTACATGACAGCATCTTGGTTGATCTAGAAAGCGAAGCAGGGTCAACTGTGGTTAGTACTTGGATGGGGAACTATCTGGGTAGTTCAGAGCTATAGACTCAACTGGAAAGTTGAAAAAAACATTCTGGAAGACGACCATGGCAAATCATTTGTATCATGTCACAAAAACTAAGAATGTGTCACCAACAGTCATGTTTGACTCAGAGGAGACATTACCTTTTTTTAGAGCTAAAAATGTTACGTTCAAAATTCAACCTTGCTTCTGGAATGTAAGAGATGCTTTGTAAAAGGAAGGTAATTCATCTTATAGGTGTGGGACAGGCAACTTGTGGCCCATGTGCTTCATGTGACTCCCCATACCTTTTTCAGTCCCTATGAGGCCCCCATGATTCTTAGGCAACTGGTATATATGTTATGCCTAATGTTTAGAGCATTAAAAATGAACAGCTGGTCCTACCCAATGGTTAGAGAGATAGTTTTATTATTTCTAAGGTGCATTGTGTTCATGGATTTAAGAAGTTATGTAGAATTCAACGATATGCATATAGTTTGGTATGCCAAATCATGAAACAAATATGTACTGACTTGGTTTTAAATCTTTGATTACTCCTAAGCTAGGTTGAAATCACAACTTTGATTCTCCATGAAATTGCATCAGTTAGTATCTCTAGTCCTTGAAAACGGATGCCCTGTAACTTGGTTTGTTCTTAGGTTCTATAACTTTCTATAAGTTATAGAACCTAAGAACTATAGAACTTCTATAGAACTAACTATAGAACTTAGTTCTATAACTTTCGCTATTATAGCCACAGGATGTCTCTGGAAGTTGTTAGGACCATGTGTGCCAATATTTAACACTTCCTCTTTCTTGTTTTGGTCCATCTTCAGCAGAAAGATTACCTGGGATAGCTTTCCCTTACCTGTGTGAAGAATGGAGCACTGAGTGGTCTGCCTGCTCCATCACCTGCGGCATTGGGATTTCCACACGGGTGTCTAACAAGAATCCCTACTGCAGGCTTGAAAGTCAGAGACGCTTGTGCATCCTCGGACCTTGCCCAGCTATCATGGGAATAGCCAACATGGTAAGGGATGGGCTTTCTTAAAATCTGAGGCAGCTCCAGCACTTTTAAAATGGTGTGGTAAAGAAGAGCGTCTCGGTTGCTTGGGCTTAGCCTGAGGTGAGGTGACAAGGCAGGCTTATCTCACCTGTTTGGAAAAGGAGCAGTGAGGATACAAGTTTGCAGTAGTAAGAATGGCCTAGAAAACAAGCAAGGAGAAGTTAGTAAGGGTAGGAAATCCTCAAAAGAGATGGAGAATACTGTTGCATAGTTGAGAGGTGAAGGCTCACTGAAGATCAGGATGGACTGAATGATCAGTCCCAGGAGGCAGTTCTGGGAAATAGAAAATTGTGAGGCAGTATTTGTATAATCTATTAAGATGGGAGCATACAATACTATATAGCAGAGTTTCTCAACCTCAGCAAATTTAAGATGCGTGGACTTCAACTCCCAGAATTCCCCAGCCAGCATGTTTGCACATAAAAGTGCTGGAGCTGCCTCAGATTTTAAGAAAGTTCTTAAAGTTGCTGAGATTGAGAAACACTGTAATGTAGGCTTAACACAATTTTAAACAACAAAGAACCCCCTATAATCCCACAGGGGGAAAAAAAATCCAGGCTCTGTTCAGATATATTGCATTGCCCCACATTCATTGCATGAATACCTTGATTCTGTTGGCCTCAAGTCCTAAAAAAGATCACATGTGCCACCATTTGCCACCAAAGCTTTGGCCTACCTGAAATGTTTGTCTAATTATCTCAGAGCAATCCAGCACCAGTTCTTTCTCTTGCTCCATAATGCCATGTCAGTATCTTGCCACAGGAAAAAAAGTAATGCGGGCACAGATGTGGCAGAATTTACATCAAAGAAGAGGTGAGTTTTGACTTAGATATTAGACTTCTGAAGGACAAATAACACAATCTTTACAGATTAAATGCTCCTCTGCTGAATATATTTTCTCTGAAGAAAGCGTTAGGGATTTTGAGGGAGTTAACTTCTAAGGGAACATTCTTAGGATTGCAGCTTTGTTTCTGAATTGACAGTTTATAGTGCCGTTATTAAATGCCTTGATGCCTTTTCCATCCACAAGGATCCAAAAATATAGGAAATAGGAGAGCAGCTACTAATTTGGAGGAGTCTTTTGGCCCTCTGTTCTGCTGCCACATATTATGTTATGCATTTTCCTACAACTGCCTCTTTAGATGCTCTTAGCAAAAAAAAAAAAAAAATCAGATTACCCTGATTTCATTGAACATTTGAGACATTATGGAAGAAACCTTTGACATTGCCTTTTCAGCAACATCTCCTGCTCTTTATGACATAATTTTGTAATGCTCAGGGTTCCCCCAAACTGACAATTCCTACATCAGTCTAGCCATGAAAACGTATGCCTTTTAATAGAGTTTGTTCTGATTTTTTGCTAAACTCCTGATTTTTTGTTAAAGCTCTGACTGGCTCTATAATCCACCTCACTCTCTTTTCTACTTGCATCCTCTGTGGACCACTAAGCTGTGTGATAAAGGGCAGAGCATGTCAAGAATAGCATCTCCTTAAGTCAGGTATAAATTCTTCCAACAAAATCAATACCTGCAGTTTGACTGCCAAGAACTGTAAGTGACTGAATCCCAAAATAGCAAAGGGCCTTTCATGACCCAAAATATGGCAGCATGATTTATTGATGCAGCTTCAACTAAATGAGCTACCTGGCTGCATTTGAAGTGGGCTGTTTTGTTTAAGGAGGTGATTTTGTTGTTACTTGACCAAAGGATTCTGGCTTTGCCTAAAATGGTATACACTTCACAGATTCCCTGTAGGGGAAAAATGTAAAGTATGAAGAGCTGAAACTAAATTTACTTTGCAAGTACTAAATGTGCCTGTTGTAGCACCCCTGTTGAGAATCAAAACATTCTTACTGCTCCTCAGACATGCTGTTCCCAACAAAAGAAGGTAGGAGATAGTAGATGAAGGAGCTGCAGTTCACACCATGAAACTGACAGAATGAGCACATCAGATCTGGATAGAAAAGGGGCTGGAAGAAAATAACAGGAGAGAAACATACTCGTATCTTGAAGCCATGTCATGGGAAGGTATCATCTAACATGATACCTAACTGGACTCTAACCCTGGTCACATGATATTGGTCCTATCTTGTCTCCAACTTTTGATTTAAAGTTTACATTTTAAACAGACTGGTCCAAAACACTTGATTTTTTCTTTCTTAAGCCCCCACAGCATCATGGCTGGAAAATCTCATAGCACTTCCAGCTCTGCTTTGGATATTTGACCAGCTCAGCCTTGATTAGTACTGGAAAATACCAGTGTTCATATGTTATTAACACTGGGGAGGAAGATCTATATCTTAGTTGGGACAGTAAGAAATTGGCTACTTATATGCCTTCAGAATATTCACATGTCCTTTTATATGCATTTGGTTAACTAGCTCTAAATATGAAAACTCAGAATGGCATTCTCCTATTTCACAGGACAACATATCACTGCAGCGACACATTCTCCTATTCCAAAGGACAACATGTCACTATGGCGAGGGCTGGGTGATGTTCTCAGTCACTATGAGGAAAGGCTTAAAATGATGAAAAACAGCTTCCAGAATTTATAGTTACTTATTGGTTGATTTGTTTTGGCATTTTCTGTTCTTCTAAAGAACTTGAGCAGTTGTCTTAGCACTGCTATATCCTTGGTCATGCTTGCTGGGAATTCTGGGTGTTCCGGCTCCAGCACATTTGGAGGGTATCATGTTGGAGGAAGCTGGTGAAAGGAGCATTTGAGTAAAATGTCAATTTCTCAGATTATATCAGGCAAAGGGTAAATATATCAGCATCCATTATCTGGAGAAATGTGGAAAAGATGACTGTCAGATCAGGCATGGTGAAGGAGATGTAAACAGTCTTTTCATGAGACGCTACAGCATGAACATGGTGCAAATCTGCTTGGTTTTTTATTGTTCTGTCTCTGTTGTGTCAAATCACCCTTCTTTCCTTTCTAGGGAGGAAAAAAAATATGGGGATCTTTTGCCCAGTTGAAATACAAAATGACCAAAGGGGAAGGAATGAAATGGTCCTCCTACCCCCACCCCCACCCCCGCTCTTCCATTCATATTGGCAGCTTTCTCTGGCTCTTTTTCAGTTTAAAATAAATTGGAAGATCAGTTTTCTTCCATGGTAATGTCGAATTTGGCTGTCTGCCTTTGTTTGGCTACACTTTTCCAGACAGGGTTGGAATTTACACTGAGTGTTTTATCTCTCCAGAGTGGAAGAGGAAGCCACTTATAAACCAGTCCACTCCATTCAGAAGTTGACATACTGGCTTTAGTCCAGCAGCTGGAACATCAGAAGCCCAAGCTGATCTAGTTTCTGTGGTGATGAGAGAGCCACTGAGGAATGGAGAGACAAAGCGACTGGCCTCCACAGGGAGGGAAAGATGTAGCGAACAAGAGACTCCACATCTGAACTGACAACCATCTTCCTCCTCAATACCACCCCAATGACTCTAGACAGCTTTATTGCTTGGTGGAAGAAAATTCCAGACCTTGTGTTTCAATGTTATACAATAGTGATGCCTTTATTGCCAGCTTGTGGCTTCCATTATAAATCCATCCAATTAAGGAAATGATGCTTTGCAGTTAAAGTAATTCAAAGAACCGTGTCCTGTTATTCTCTCTTCATTATCCCTTCACCAAATAATAGTATTAGGAACCTAGCAAGTGAAGCTGCCATCATGTTCAGTATAGGTTATTGTTTATGTTCTTGTTAGAAATAAATAAATCATTGCAATGCTCAGTTGCCTGAAGCCGGATTGACCAGTTTTAGGGATCGCAGCAATGTGTAATGTTTGGAGGCAGATATTAGTGACATACGAAGAACAAAGTAGGCATTGCTTACTAATATTCCCTCTGTGTGCGTGAAAGAGAATAATGTCTTCATAACAACATTGTTCACAGATCAAGTGTAACTTGACAAATTGAGATGAGTCTTTAATAACTTACCAGACTTGGAGTAAAGATCAAAGTTTTCTTTGAAGCTTGTCTCTTGGTGATGTTGTGGCTTTTGCCTTTGTTTGCATGGAAGAAGAAAATGATGAGAAATCCCAGTAAAACACTTTTACAGAATGAAAACATATGTGGCAGATTGCAGTAGAACCCTAATCTACAGTCTTCTGGAGCATAGGTGAAATACTGTAAGTCTGATTGGCTGTATACTCAAAAACCAGTGAAGATGAGAAAAATCCATTCCTGGCTAGTCACATGAGAATGTCAGCCAATTGGGGACTGAGTCATAAAATCATATAATGTTGCAAGTTTCTGCATGGACAATTAGGGAAATCAGTCCATGAAGTTTTGCCTTCTAAGAAAATAAGGTGAAAAGTTCTGCCTCCTTCATTTCCCATTGGGATTTCTTTTCGACAGTACTGAAAGCATTTGGCGGCCCACATCACATTTTGGCCTCCGTGGAAGCTTATGCAGAGGGACTACAAAAGTTGAAATAGATTTTAACCTGTATAAGAGTTTAAAAAGTAACACGCACTGGTTTAAAAATGTATTACTGTATCTCCTTTTCTCATGGACGCTTCATATTTGTGTAGTGTATGTGGTACCCATCTTTTTTCATGATTATTTCTCCTGTCTCTAATACTTTAAATACTTCATACTCAGGAAGCATTTCATTTCCAAATAGTTTTTCATCTTTATGATTCCCATTTATGGATGGGAAATAAGAAAAACTAAATGTTAATAATCTGTTCAGGGCTGTACAGAAAATACAGATTTGTTCTAGGCTGGGATAAAGGCCAATATGTAGACATTTGCAGCCTGGCAGCTGTATTCAAACCTAAATTTTAGTCTTCAAAAATCTTTAAAGGTATTGCCATGCACAATCTACCAGAGCACTGTAGGATAATGGTAAATTTTGCCAGATGATCTCTATCAGTTAGAATCTGGCACAATGTCCTGTAGATATCACCACAGCTGGGTAAATAATCAGTCTAGAGAAAGTGATTCTGAACCTTTAATGAATCAGATCCCATCCAGAAAAAGCCAACATCCTGTCCTCAATCAAATGACTCATTTACCCACTGCCCTGCCTTCTTGTCGCCCAATTTCCAAAACTGGAATCTTTTTTAAACACTACTGAAAGTGTTTAGTCTCATCCTTGGGCCTGTATGGAAACTTACACAGGAAGACTGGCATGGTTTGGAGAACCGAGATCAGTTATTGCTTCTTGTTGCATGTTTGCTTGGTTACAAAACCATGTTTATTGTTGAATAATGTGAGGAAGGATCTAAGTCAGTTTATATAGAGTCTATTTATATGGAGCTAAGTCAATGTATATCTGCCCCTACAAGCTTATAGATTTATGCTTTTGTTTCTTTCTTCTGCCTTTCCCTGGTAAGCTTTTCCCTTCAACCAATGCTGAGTCTGAAGCAGCTTGATTAGAAAATATTTTCTTCAGGGTCACAACCTCAAGAAAAGCATTGCATACTTGATACAGTACTGGTGTGGGAATAGTTAGGATACAAAGCAGCACAGCTATACACATTTCAAAGCATTGAACTAAACCTGAACAGAACATATTTGCTTGCATGCCCAAGGAAAGAGACATATTATTGAAAGTTTCATCATCTTGTTTCTATGGAAAAGTCCATTATTTTTGTGTTGACCCTAGAGAATAAAACAACAAATACCCTGTTATAGCCAGCAGATACCAAAATAAACAATAAGTAGTCAAGCTGACACCAAAAGAAACAGATTTCTTTTTCTCCTGTGCCTTTTAATCTGTCTGTCTCCTAATACCCAATGACAGTTCTTCCCCAACTGGCAAATTTCTTTTTTTGTGAGATATTTTAAGATGTACTTTAAAGTAACTTGGTTTTATGTTATAATGCTAATTCTATTTTTATCTCTGTTTTTGATTAAGCCACCTCAAAAATACAACAAGCCCCCACACAAAGAATTCCAGACAGACAGGGTAGTGGCCAAATAAGCCCAGATGTTCTGTAGGCTCAGGCCAAAATAAAAGAATGAAACAGACCACCCCCCTTAGCCAAAAAATTAGAGATGGGAAGTCTTTTTTAAAATTATTATCATTATCATTATCATTATTATTATTATTAATTTTGTTTAATTTTATAAGCAGGATGTTCTCCCACTGAATCATTTATCTGGGCTCAAGAATGAAGTCATTGTGCCCTCTAATGGCCTGATTCTAGACTGGCAGGCAGAAAATTGTGGAACCTGAATAGCAGTGAAAAATTGACAGTAAACAAAACAAAAATAAGTAGATCTGTACTGAAAATAATAATACATTTATTTTCAGTGTTTGTATGTATGTATGTATGTATGTATGTATTTGCCCCATTTATATAGCCGCCCATCTCACACAAAGCGACTCTGGGCAGCATGCAACAATTAAATAAAATAACAAGTGAATAAATGCAAGCATTATAAAAAGATAAAAAGTTGTTATTAAAATAAAAGCATTAGAAAAAAATTAATGTTAACACTAAAATGAGTATGTTGGTGAAAGGATGAGAGCATCCTACTACATTATCCCCCTGTACTCGGTACATAACCACTCTCAGCATGTTTTTGGAGAAATTAGGAGAAGGTTATGGCTTTCATAACCTGCCTGCAGACTTCCAAGGATTATTATGGGCAACCATGGAAACAATAGTGTAGGATATGTGTAGACAATCTCTGACACCCAGATAATACTAAGCTATAATCCCCAGCATCCCCTGGAAGCTTAGCTAGAGCTTGGATGTTGGGGTCAAGGTCCATCAACATCTGGAATGCCACCCATTTCCTACCTCTGATGTAGGACTATTACATGGAACTGAACCAGCAGATCACCTCTTACTTCTGATACTGAAAGTGAGTTGGAAAGAAAACTGAATCTCTGTTTTCTGTGCGAACAGAGGAGACATATGGACACATGGCTGTCACTGTTGCCATTTCTTTGCCTTTCTCTCCAGATGTAAACAAACATATTCTTTGGCCTGCAAAAAGAATTAATGTTCATCTTCAGCACTGATCCCACTGCATTGCAGGTTATTTGACTTGGGCTGTGAGGGAGTCACTGGCCCAAAGTCACCCAGCCAGCTTCCAAGCCTAAGGAACCCCAGTCTCCCCTCTCCAACATCTCAACCATTACACCATACTGGCTCTACGGTCTGCAAGAACAGTGAGACTGTGATTGCTGTAAAAGAGAAATTTCGATAAAAGAGAGCAGAACAAAAATGCAGTCAGAACAAAAGTACAAAAATACAACAGTTCAATTCTTTTTTTGGTGGTTGTTTAAAAAAAAGGAGAATAATTATATATATCAGTGTTGTCCAAACTTGACCACTTTAAGATGAGTGGACTTCAACTCCCAGAATTCCCCAGCCAGCATGTAACTCCAAGTTCTAGTATTGTGAGACTGGGGAAAAAACTCACTACTTATTTACAAGACAATTGTTTTGTAAACCTCATATACTTCCCCTTTTTTCAATTATAAAATACCAAAAGTTTTAGCTTTCCTATGCAGAAATATGTGTCAACCCTCTAATCATTTTTGTTGTGATTTCCTGTAGCTTTTCAATTTCCTGCAGTCTATTTGCTAGTTTGAATGTTACCTTTTTAGCATTATATCACATGTGGTTACAGTGTCAATGAGACATTTGTGATCTCAAGATTTCCTCTTATTTAAAATACCGAACCAGTTTATACCAGAAATAAGGCCTCATAAACTAGTTTATATATAGGAAAGCAATTTTTTTAAAACTCCAGAATGTCTTCAATCAGCAAGACTAGCCTTAATAGCACATTTGATAGACCACTTGTTTTACTGGTGGTTTCCAGATCTTCTAACCTTGTCTTGTGATTGAACAAGTATGCCAGAGATAAGTAAAACGGATATGGCTTTTAGCTAACTTTTTTAGTCTCATCTTCTAGTAAGAGAGTTTTCTATTATCCACCTTCTAGATCTAAAATGTAAGAAAAGATCTTGCTGATGAAATTATGTTAGGTGAACATAATATAACAGAATATAACATCCCTTCAGCCCTTACTAAACATATAAATATGAAACGTGTTTCTTATTCTTTTATTGTCATTCTAATCAAAAGACTCTAGGTAACTCACACAAATAAAATCCAAATCAGAGTAATACAAATGATAGACAATAAAATGGTTTATTTGATTTTGGCTTAGCATGTTGTGCAGTGCAGCCCATTGTGGTTTATTCAGTAAACCCTGATTAAACAAAGTATGACTGGGTTCCCATGTGTAAACTATAATGTGTTTTGAGCTATTGTTCCTTTTTTGTGTGCCAAAGAAGTTTCTCTCTGCCAGTGAGTTTCACATGCCAACTGAATTACGTACACTTACATCGGCTGTCTCGTGTGTTTTTTTCCTGCCAAGTAGGTTAGAGTTATTGATTGATGGTTGATAGTTACCCCTGCAAATTTATGTACCCTTATAAATATAACAAGGTTATTGCACCAATCTATTATCTCCTCAGTGACCATGAGTTTTTAATACTAGTGGGCAAAAAAGGAACAAGAACTGTGCTTTAGTTTGAATGTTGCTTATTTCATTGTGTGAACCCAGTGGTATGTGATTTATTAGCATGATTTTATGGGCTAGCATAAGATGCGCTTATATTCCCAACTAAATATTTTCTTTCAGTTGGATTTAGGCTTGTTCATTAATTCCCGACAATCTAATGCGGACTTCTTTTCTTGTCTGTCTAGCTACGTGGATTCATCGACTTCAGCCAGTTGGGAAGTTAAAAGACAGCAAGAGACCAGGGACAGGGTTCTCAATGGTTCTCTCCTCTCTAAAGAGGAGGAGATGGCAGAAGCTACTACTCAGGAGTGTGTACAATTGGCCTGTGTCACAAACCAGTAGCAATGTAGATCCTTACTTGTGCCTATGTTAGTCTCTTACAGGAATAAGTGATGTAGGACCTTTAAAAACACATGTTTTTGCACCATACATTTCTCTGCAGCCACATCTTGTAATTAGGCAGAGAAAATAGCAGAGAGTCTAGGAAGGCGATGGAGGGGGAGGAAGGAGAACCCCCTCTCCAGTGTCACGGTGCAACTGAGAAGGCAGCATACTGCACATTACGCCACCAATGCCCTCATCGACTATCATGAATGATTTCATCATTGGCACAGCCTGATCAGCTGCAGTACTGAGAAAGTTGCCAAGGGTGTGGCTGTACAACTTTATACTTCATTCTGAATGTTTACAACTGCACTAATCACAAAATACTGGATTCCAGTATAAATGTGTTAATAGCTGCTTTTTATCTATCTGTCGATTTTTAACTTAAATATTTAATCAATATGTTACCCTGATCTGATGCTTTCTTATTCTGCATTTTCTTTGAAAAAAAAATTAAGCAGCCTATATATGGGAGGCCTTTTCAGTGCCCTCTGACTCTGAGGATATTTTCTCCTAGTAGAATATGCTGGATACTGACTTTGCTCTTGCTTCAGGTCAAAGCGAGGATGTTCATATTCTCTCTGGCATTTTAATTATTAATGTGCTAATTGTGAATATAAATGCTGCTTTAAAACTTTTTGTTTACTTTCATCTTTTATTGTTGAAATTAATATGTATTTTCATTATTCTCTTCATTGGACATTTGGATTATTCTGAATTTGAATGTTTATTTTGTGATGTTAGTTGGGGGTCAACCATTCTGGGGAAACTTGATTATGAAGGATAGCATACGATTAAAAATAAATAAATAGATAGCATCATACATTGTGTGTTTGGCTTGGCACAATGTGTTAACTGGGGTGAACCACTTCTAATCTCTGATCATAAGAATACCAGGACCTCCCTTGACCCTGGTCATTTTCCATTAATGTTATTCATTGCTTCATTTGCTTCTTGCTTCTAATTCTACTGAACACCTGAAACAAGAACTATTGCAAATTAGTGATGATGTATACAGGCAGGGAAGTGCAGATAAGACTGAGGAGACCACACTGGGAAAAGAAGTATGTGGTTTTTCTGCTTGCCTCACTGGTGAAACTGTAAATAAATACCAAAAGCAGAATAAGAAAGTCCCTGGAATGTTTTGTTTTTTTTAATATGATTCATTTAAAGAATAATTCCTAACAACCAGGAAACTGACATGACTCTAAATCTTACATAAGCTTCATAATTCTTTGTTCAGTTGTTAAGTCGTGTCCAACTCTTCGTGACCCCATGAACCATATTGCGCCAGGCCTTCCTGTCCTTCACTGCCTCCCTGAGTTTGCTCAGTTTCATGCTCATTGCTTCAGTGATGCTATCTAGCCATCTCATCCTCTGCCGTCCTCTTCTCCTTTTGCCTTCCATCTTTCCCAGCATCAGGGTCTTTTCCAAAGAGTCCTCTCTTCGCATTAGGTGACCAAAGTATCTGAGCTTGAGCTTCATTATCAATCCTTCCAATGAGCAATCAGGGTTGATTTCCTTTAAGATTGACTGGTTTGACCTCCTAGCAGTCCAGGGGACTCTTAAGAGTCTTCTCCAGCACCACAGTTCAAAGGCATCAATTCTTCGGCGCTCAGCCTTCTTTATGGTCCAGCTGTCACAGCCATACATTACTACTGGAAAAACCATAGCTTTGACTATGCAGATCTTTGTCAGCAAGGTGACGTCTCTGCTTTTTAATATGCTATCTAGGTTTGCCATAACTTTCCTCCCAAGGAGCAAGCGTCTTTTAATTTCATGGCTGCAGTCTCCGTCTGCGGTGATCTTGGAGCCCAAATAAATGAAGTCTGTTACTGCTTCCATTTCTACCCCTTCTATTTGCCAGGGATTGATGGGTCCAGATGCCATGATCTTAGTTTTTTTAATGTTGAGTTTCAAGCCAGCTTTTGCACTCTCCTCTTTCACCCTTTCATCAAGAGGCTCTTTAGTTCTTCTTCACTTTCTGCCATTAGGGTGGTATCGTCTGCATATCTGAGGTTATTGATGTTTCTCCCTGCAATCTTAATTCCGGCTTGTGATTCTTCCAGCCTGGCATTTCTCATGATGTACTCTGCATATAGGTTAAATAAGCAGGGTGACAGTATACAGCCTTGTCGTACTCCTTTCCCTATTTTGAACCAATCGGTTGTTCTGTGACCAGTTCTAACTGCTGCTTCTTGGCCCGCATACAGATTTCTCAGGAGACAGGTAAGATGGTCTGGTACCCCCATCTCTTTAAGAATTTGCCACAGTTTGTTGTGATCCACACAATCAAAGGCTTTTGCATAGTCAATGAAACAGAAGTAGATGTTTTTCTGGAACTCTCGTGCTTTCTCCATGATCCAGCGAATGTTGGCAATTTGATCTCTAGTTCCTCTGCCTCTTCGAAACCCAGCTTGTACCTCAGGTAGTTCTCGGTTCACGTACTGCTGAAGCCTAGCTTGTAGGATTTTGAGCATAACCTTGCTAGCATGTGAAATGAGTGCAATTGTGCAATAGTTTGAGCATTCTTTGGCACTGCCCTTCTTTGGAATTGGAACATAAACTGACCTTTTCCAATCCCGTGGCCACTGTCGCGTTTTCCAAACTTGCTGGCATATTGAGTGCAGCACTTTAACAGCATCGTCTTTTAGTATTTTAAATAACTCAGTTGGAATACTGTCATCTCCACTAGCTTTGTTGTTAGCAATGCTTCCTAAGGCCCACTTGACTTCACTCTCTAGGATGTCTGGCTCAGGCTCAGTGACCATACCAGCATGGACATCAGGGACATTAAGATCTTTCTTGTATAGTTCTTCTGTGTATTCTTGCCACCTCTTCTTAATCTCTTCTGCTTCTGTTAGGTCCCTGCCTTTTTTGTCCTTTATCATGCCCATCTTTGCACTAAACGTTCCTTTGATATCTCCAATTTTCTTGAAGAGATCTCTAGTCTTCCCCATTCTATTGTTTTCCTCAATTTCTTTGCATTGTTCATTTAAGAAGGCCTTCTTATCTCTCCTTGCTATTCTCTGGAAATCTGCATTCAGTTGCTTATATCTTTCCCTTTCACCCTTGCTTTTCGCATTCCTTGTTTCCACAGCTATTTGTAAAGCCTCATCAGACAGCCATTTTGCTTTCTTGCATTTCTTTTTCTTTGGGATGGTTTTAGTTGCTGCCTCCTGTACAATGTTACAGACCTCCGTCCATAGTTCTTCAGGTACTCTGTCTACCAAATCTAATCCTCTAAATCTATTCATCACCTTCACTGTGTACTCACATGGAATATGATCTAAGTCATACCTGAGTGGTCTAGTGGTTTTCCCTACATTCCTCGATTTAAGCCTAAATTTTGCAGTAAGAAGCTCATGATCTGAGCCACAGTCAGCTCCTGGTCAACCTGCATCTGAAATCTTGTTGCTGATAAACAGAGATATTCTTTTGGATGCAGAAAGGATGTGCAATTGAGTGGGTGGCGGTTGCTGCAATGTCTCTGTAAAATGAAACAGAAGTCTTAACGTTAGGAGTAAGCAACCTGGTGTTCTCAAGATACTTTGGAGTTCAACCCTTATTCAGAGTTATTTCTAAATTGGCTGACCTTATAAATCAAATCAAGTCAATTAATAAGCAAGCAAGAAAGCCCCACAAACGATACCAAAGGTAACGGATTATGACATTTGTAGTCCCAAACTTCTGGAAAACAGTTGGATTTTTTAAAGCTTTAGCCATACTATTTTTCTTGTGATGTAGTTGTTATTTCTTGTCACTCTCAAACAGGGTTTCAGAGCCCTGTTAATAAAGTAATATTTATCCTGTGTGGCCTTACACACCTTACTTCAAGGGCCAGCATCAAAGAACCACTCCAAAGCCAAGAAATTACCATGTCTTTCATTCCATCATTCCCCCGAGCATACTTCTTCATAGTGCCATTCATGTAAGATTCCATTCATTCTGTTGGGAAATCAATCTGTCTTTTATACTTTTTTCATACAGTATTTGTGCTCCCTTTTCCTGCAGTCCACTTTCATTCTCATTTCTTGTTTGTTTGTTTTCTGATTGTTTGTTTCTTTCACTTCTTTCTTTTTCTTCCGTGATCCTTTCCCCCCAAGAATCACTCTTAATACTACCAAATAATGGTCAGGACTACATTTAGAACCTCTCATTGCTTTGTATCCCTTGGGGATTACCCTAATGATTTGGGAGACAGCTTTGTCTCAAGCCTGGCGGATCTCTGAAATAAGGAGACAACCAGAATTCTGGATGAGATTGCCCTTGCCAATTCTGACTGGCTTCCTGGTTTTCAGAGTAGCTAGGAGAGATGAAGCAAATCAGAAATGCCTGGAACAATGATGGCATAAGTTCAAAAATGAATATAACCAAACATTAGTATGTGCTCAAGTTCACATCTGCACAGGGGCAATAAGAATAAAGTGTGTGTACTCCATAGCTATTGCATCTGCCCTTCCCCCAGCACTCTTGTACAGGATGACCCCCTTCCCCCAGCACTCTTGTACAGGATGACCCAGATCCTTTTGAGGAAGGATAGCAGGAACAAGATGCTTGCATACTGCCCTGATGTTTCAGCAGGTTTATCTACAAGTGAAGTTTTACTTGTATTCAATCAGGTCTGGATGCCAGTTGAGCAAATCATGCAACATCTTGAAAGGTGAACTGAGATTCATTTGAGTTGTGGAACCCGAGGAAGTAGATTGGGTGTTCTATAGTATTAGCTCTGTCATTTGGGCTGAATCCATGCACAAACTGGTTCCTTTGGACATCCAAGTGTAGCTAGATTCAGAAGATGATTAATGCTTTTCTAAGGAAGGGCAACTTGCCATTGCTTTGAAAGAGATGGTAATGTGACCCCTCTTGAAAAGACCACCTCTCTATTGAACTGTATTGGACAATTTCTGCCCAAAGTGCTAGTTATTACCTATCAGCTAGGTTACAATGGGCACCACATTGTCCAGACTGATTCTGCCACCTTGTCCATGATTCTGTCTTGTCCAGTGTGGGCAAGAAGGCAGGCCTTCTCTGCGGCCACAGCAACATGAAATATGCTGCCCCCAGTGCTATGGCCCCTCATGTCTGATATTCAGGAAAACACTTAACACATTTATTTGAAAATGGAACATTGACATCTTTGATGCCTAGTTGATGGTGTCTGAGTGAATAGATCAGTGTTTCTCAATCTTGGCGACTTTAAGAACTGTGGACTTCAACTCCCAGAATTCCCAGCCAGCCTTGCTGGCTGGGGAATTCTGGGAATTGAAGCCCACTGGCCTTAAAGTCGCCAAGGTTGAGAAACACTGGAATAGATTGACTTATATATGCCATGTTGGGGAGTTGTTTTATTGATGGGGTAGATAACATGCTTTTGGGATAGTTTTTATGTTATGTTGACATGCTACTGTTTACTGCCCAGAGCCATCTGATTGGAAGGTATAAACATTTTGTGAATGCGCAAAGAAAGGCGTATGTCTGAATTGAGACCTTTCTCTAAGCAAATACTCACTAGTTAGTCACTATTCTCATTCATTCTTGGCTCGCTCAGTGAGTCAGTCATTGTTTCTGAACATCCTTCCTCTCATGCCCTTAATTACATTCATTCAGAAAGTTGCACAATTTTCACAAAATTCATTTCTGTATAACTGGGCTTTATATAGAAAGATCACATGCAAAACACTTCTTTCTGAAGACACTAGTAACGAAGAGAATAAAGGAAATAATTAGTGATGGAGAGCCAAGTGGGTGTAGTGGTTAAACACATTGGGCTGCAAACTGCATGACCACGAGTTCTATCCTGCTGAGATGCCTTTGGGCCAGTCAAGCTCTTTTGGCTCTAGGAAGAAGACAATGGCAAACCGTTTTCAAAAAATGTTGCCAAGGAGACTGCATAGACTTGCCCAGGCACTCAAAGGCACTAAATAAAAATTACTGAATGAACACATTTTTTAAAAAATGTAAAAGTCAGAAACAATAGGTGACAGCAATATACAACATTTGAATGTACTTTCCTAAGACTTAAACACAAGCAAACATTATGTAAAGTATAGCAATAATAAAGCAAACAGTTTACAGTAAATGAAACTACAAGGCCAATTTGGCTGTGCTTAGGATCTTCAGCTTTCCTTTGCTTTACAGACCTGCAAAAGTCATAAATGTGAGGATTGGTTGTAAAGTTACTTTTCATCACTGTTGTAACTCTGAACAGTCACTAAACAAGGATTACCTAGTACATTGTTCACAGTTTCCTTGCAAACCTGAGAATAAATATAATAACCAATATGGATGGTGACTCCAATATCCAATCAAGTCAGTGCAGAGCAGCTGCAATTTAAATATGATGGCTGAATATGATGTAAACATGCTGGCTGGGGAAAACTGGAAATTGAAGTCCACGCATCTTAAAGTTGCTAAGATTAATAAACTCTGAGTTACTTTATAGCTATTTGACTGTATTAAATATAAATATAACTGATTTATCAGTGAACCTGGTACATGGCATTTATTAGTCTGAAGGTTTTATTTACAGCTCTAGAGCAAGATTTGTCTTTATAGCTTTGTGCAGAAAAGGAGGCCCAGCTTGGCAATGCTCAGGTGACCTTGGCTGATCTCAAGAAGCTAAACAGAGTTGAACCTGGTCAATACTATACTTAGGTGGGAGACAGTCAGGAAATTCATAGGCTTGAATTCCCTTGTTAGGAAAGTAAACAACAAACAAAACTCAGTCCTGACAAATCTAAATTTGATTTAATGTAAAGGTAAACTCAAATTAATAGAATGTTGCCTGTTCAGTTATTTGGTGTACATCTAAAGCTTCATGTTTCTCTTAAATTAAACACAATTTGATGAGAATTTGGAGAGTCTCTGGCCGTACCCAAGAACTTTGGATGGTACTTGCACCTCAAAGGCCTCAGGTTGTGTACCCCTAAGTTACAAAATAGAACCAAAGAACAGCACCTTCTTGGCTTTCTAAGTAGTGTATTAAGAAAGCAACAAATGGATATGTTTTTGATAGTTCTTAATTAATTCAGTTTAGCAACCCAAGTGAGATCCATTCAGAGTCTGGCTGGCTTCCAGTCAGAGCCTCTCACTTGTCACTCAGGTCAAGTAGGAGATCAAGTATCCCTTGGATGTGGTAGGCAGCCTCTGGCATGGGGCAACTAAGAAAGCTAAAGTTTTATGCCAGTGCTTTGTCCCAGGGAGAATTGTAATTGATCTATCAGACACATTAATCCCCTCTTATTTGCAGTTCAACCATCCTGTTCTTTGCTATAGCTGCTGTTGAAACTGAGAGAAATTAGTTGGGCTTATCACTTGAGTTTGGGGAATTAGGAGAGGGGTTTAAGCTATCCCCAAACTATTCACCAGCCTTCCACAGCTGCTTCCTGTTCAGACGTGCTGGACTTCCTCCCAAACATCCCATTGCCCATGTGGGAATTCTGGGAGTTGGAGTCCAACACCTGGTTGAGAATGGCTGGTTAACACACTTGTCCCATGCAGGAATCTGGTGAGAACTGCCAGAAACCAGTGTTGGGATTGTTCTTAAAATGCCACTGCTAACTCTGTACTTAATTGAGATAGTAACACTGATTTGTACTCTATGGAGAAACTTCATTAATGAAATAAACAGCAACAGAGAAAGACAGTTGTTATTGGGAAAATGATGCCTCAGACCCTGCTAATTGCAGCACAATGATGCCTCACTAGCTGATTTAAAAGGACCCACTCTCATGAGATCACCTTCGTCTCATCCCCAGCCTGCTGTGGAGACAGCCTGTACTGTATTGGCTCTTAGCTGTTCCACTTTTGAAAGCATTTTTAACATATCCTATCACTGTACCTCATTGATGATACAACTGATGACACTCACATAATGGGATCTGCCTAGCACCATGGCTTACTGTGGACCAGCGTTTCACAATCTCAGCAACTTTAAGATGTGTTAAAGTGGCCAAGTTTGGACAACACTGATGTATATTGAAAGATGGGTTGCTGTTATTTAGTCAGTGGAATCGCAGATTAGGATGAACAGAAAGTAATATTTCAGATTGTCTATGCCATGGCAGTCAAATATACTCCTCTTAAGAAATGTGCTGCAGCCAGGGACAAAAGCTCAGTTGTCCTGCAGAGGAGCTCAGTGGAGCACAGCAGGCGAAAACGAAGCAGAACTGCAGAATGTTTTTACATTCCATAACAGTATGAGAATGGAATGGACGTCTGTACTGGAATATGTAGCTGAATTTAAATAATAGGGAATACTGCTCATTTGGCAACATATCCTAGGGGATATTTTGAGAGATCTTTTGTGTGCGTGTGTGTGGTTTGTGGACTGAAGGATGAGAAAATTAAATGGCAGCTGCTGGCAAGGGAAAGGAATCGGCACCAAGAACAAGGGAACTAGCTTCAGCTA
This sequence comes from Liasis olivaceus, assembly GCA_030867105.1. NCBI lineage: Eukaryota > Metazoa > Chordata > Lepidosauria > Squamata > Pythonidae > Liasis > Liasis olivaceus. The sequence continues at coordinate 181,849,039 of CM061350.1, read as the reverse complement.
TAGAAGCTACACAGAGAAAATGAGAAGAATTTATATTATGCTAAAAAAGTAAAGAAATCCAGACTGAGTTCATAAACAAAGTGCAAAGCCCCAGTGAATGCTTTAGGCCATTTATTCTGCTGCATGTTTGTGTATGTGTGTGTGGACTACCTGTGTCCACCTGATACCTTCATCTGTGATCCTTGGAGCTTAGGGGTATCTGTGGCAGTGGGTCAAAAAAGTCAAAAGGATGGGGCTGCAACATGCCATCAAAGCCCCATCCTTTTTTTTTTTTTTAACGTGCAAAGCTTTCATTGCCATGATTGTGGCTGACATCTTGACTATTTTTATTCTAACTGCAGATGCTCCTATTGGGACCCTCTTTGATGGTCCCATAGTTTTGATGAAACTATGACACAACTGCCAAAAATCAGTGTGTTTCCCACTGTTTAGAGGTGGGAAATATTCAGACTGCCGTGTAAGTCTTAAAAATTGACTTAGCATAGTTTAAAAAATGAAAAGAACCGTCCACCCTAAAACGGGAAGATGGAAGGTTTTGGCTGTGGCAGCATGCTTAATTCCATTCCATCCATTTTGTGGCGTGCCCATGTGCTCTTGTCCCCCTTCCCCAAATGTATGGTCTCTGGCCACTAAAAGATTTGTGGGGGCGTACATTCAGTTTCAGTTTTTCGGCATAAAAGCTTACAGTGCCTTTGGACATGTTCAAAGCCTTTTATCTAGGGATTTCCCCAACACAAAATTAAAGGTGATCCATAGTTATCTTCACATGATGGTCTTCATGCCTGCTCCCCTCAAAACACTGGCACAAGGAGTGCTCTCTCTCTCGATATATAGATAGAATATATATATATATTCTATCTATCTATCATCTATCGTATTGCCTCCATCCTGAACTGCTGCAAGTTGCAGAGGAAAAACAAGGCCTCACCTCTACTTCATAGAAAAGAGAAATAATAAATTGCTCGTGCATTTCTACCGAAGGAGGCAAGTGACAAAATGTGCATTGCAAAGGGCAGAGCTTGCAGTGTGACATCACAAACAAAACACATTTCATCTCAAACAACGATAAACAATACATATCTGATTTTTTTTTCATTTTCTAAAATTGAAAAGATGGAGTAGTACGTTTCTATATAGTCCAGATGCTATAACAGGTTTAAGGAACAAATTAATTTTATATTGCTATCATATGGATCTTTTTTCCTACTTTTTTTTTTACCTTTCCCCTTATATTCTATTTATTGGAATCACTATAATATATGTAGTTTCGTACTATATTATCACTAATATATTAGTTTTGTTTGTTATACTTCACTAATAAAATTATAAAACTATTTTTAAAAAGGCACACATTTCATCATTTGACATAACTGTGACTAATTGTGAACGTCTATGAAGCAGCTTATATGGGCACCCTAATCAATCCATAACCTGTTTTGTGCTTCTGTGTGGCTGAATTAAAAAAACATTTCAATGTGTTTTGGGAGAGAGGGAGCTGCAAAGCCATCAAGCCTCCTTAAAACTGCTAGGTGAGGCACAAATTCTTGCAGATGGCAATTAGAGTCCAAGAAATTATTCTTGTAATTGTTATTATTCAAATACACTGAAATTCAGTTGAAATAAATCAGTCCAGGGCCTCGACGCATATGACACTGCAAAATCAGAAGTTTGAAACTGCTTCCTTGTGAAAGTGTCCCATGTTCTGCATATCTCCTGTGTGCAATTAACTTAATTTTAGACAAATGTGCACAGGGTTGCAGGATCACCCAGGAAAGATCATGCTTCCTATCAGAGAGCATGACAAAGCCGTGGGAATGCAATGTATCCCACCACTGAGTTACTAAACATATCAAAAAAGGCAGGAGAAAAATTAATAGAGGAAGAATAAAGGCAGTATTGTTGTGTAATGAAGGGGAGAGGATACTACAGCAACTGCTATACCTAGCAGTTTTAAGAAACAAGTGGAGCCTTAACTGCAAACTGAGTGTGAGGCAGCAGTGTCATGAGGCTTCAAAGAAGGCAAATGCCATTTTGCTGAATCAACAGAAGTATCGTTTCCAAATCACAAATAGTAATTATTGTACTCTACTGTGCTCTGGTCAGACCCACCTCAAGTATTGTGTCTAGTTCTGGGCACCACAGATACACACATATATACACACATATTCAAGGATTCTGGATTGAAACGAGTCATTTAAGCCATGGAGACCAACCTCTGCACAGTGCAGGAATCCAAATTCAGCATCCCAGACAGGTGGCTCTCTAGATTCCACTTGAACACATCTGGTGAAGGGGAGCCCACCGTGCCTCTGGATAATTGGTTTTTGAAAAAAATTGTGCACCGTGAAAAGTAGATCTGAGTGCACTAGGAAAAGTAAACTGAGGTGGGTGGGTGGGTAGGGGAACCCTACACTGGCCATTATTTAGAAAGAGTCAGGTAGCACCTCTTAAGACTATTTTATTTTAACGCTTTGGTGAAATAAAGCTCACTTCATCAGATGTATCAACTTAAAAGATGCTGCCAGATTCTTTCTGAATGTTGCTTACCATAAATTAACACAGTCCTCTCTGTGCTGGGTATTAATTGCCTCCCTGTCAAGTAGGACATAAAAATAACAGAAGAATCTGGGAGAATTAATGACAGATCTCCTTTTAGTTGGTTTGTCTGCTGCTTGTCTGTTTACCATTGATTTTTAAGATGGAAAGATCTATTTAGACCTCCGGCGTACGGTATATTGATTGTTGCTGTAATTTGTTTTTGAATTATTTGGGATTCTTTGATGTACATTTTGGTTTTAATTCACTATCAGCTGCCTAGAGTTGCAATAGCAAGATCAAAATGGCCATATAAATTGTTCAAATAAATAAATAAGAAATAAATAAGAATAAAACCAGCCTAGTTGGATGAGCCAAAACTGGTTAAAACAGTTCAGTGTTTTAGACAGATATAAACACAAGGCCCAAGAAAGTGTCAGCAATCTAAAAGATCCTGGATGAGTTTAGCACCCAGAAGAAGAGTATCACTTCTCCACATGCATTTTTAAAAGACAGCAATATCCATAGAATCTGTCTTTAAGCCAGACAGGAACATGGACATTTGTAGCAACTACTGTACATAATAATATCCCATGTCTCAAAATCTGAGTGCCATTCCATTTAGAGTTGTTCTTGCAATATTTCAGAGCATTATTTCATAGTACTACAGCTTTTTGGACATGTCCAAGCCCTATCGAGAAATGGAACAGGGGGACTGTGAGGAACGCCATTTTGAAGCTTAATCACTAGGTGGTGCTGGACTTAGTTGTACAGTATCAGAATGAAGTCAGGGGTTTCTTAGGCCTCCGCGTTTCTTGTCTTAGGTAGTCAGTGAACTTTCTGTGTGGGATGCTTTTTGTTGTTGTTGTTGTTTTGGCCTTATGCAAAAGTGATTAAAACAAAATCTGTTTTACTGTAACTTCAAGAGGATGGCAGAGGATGAGATGGTTAGATAGCATCACTGAAGCAATGAGCATGAAACTGAGCAAACTCAGGGAGGCAGTGAAGGACAGGAAGGCCTGGCGCGATGTGGTTCGTGGGGTCACAAAGAGTCGGACACGACTTAATGACTGAACAACAACAAAACATTCAAAAGAAGGGGGATTTGAAGGTATTGCTGCATTCAGGAACAATCTGTATTCAACATTAGGAATGGGTGACCTGATCTTCAGTGACTTTGGTCCTGTAGAATGATGCAACAGAAAACTGAATCTTCCCTATACACATATGGCTGTATAACGTCCACGTCCTTAAAGTGAAACTGTCTTTTTCTATTCAGGAATCTGTTTGTTTCTCTAGCTAATGTGGATGAGGAAAGGAAGACAGATCAGACAACTGAAAACATAAGTTGCAGAAATGAATTTATTTTAGCCTTTCTGGGAAGGAGGCTTGTATTTCACACTTTGGCTGGGTTTGTACATTGTACTATGCTATGGCTTCTTTAGCTGTGGTTTGTTGGGCAAACCATAGTTGGCTGGGTTCACACAACTCCCTAAGCAAAACAAAGAAATAGTTTTATGCCTTAGTATAATGTGTGAATGTTACTGAATGCAATATGTTCCAGATGCTTGGTGTAGCTATTTAAAGAGACCGGATAGCTAGAGGAGAGAAAGACTTCTCCCTGTTCATCAACTGTAAAGCTCAACTATAAAGTCCTAGCCTGCATGCTTTTAAAAATGATGGCTCATCTTCACAGGTTTAGAGAGGCAAGGCTACAGAAGAAGCCAGTTTCCAAGTTGTAAGATCTACTTTGTTTTTTTTTACTAGAAACCCAAGGTCCATGAATTGGAACCAGATTGAAAATACTGTCTAGAGGCAGGGCTAGATCCAAAATGGTGGCTCAGGGGCTTCAAATATCTACTGTAATCCACATGTCAGATACTGGCATAGTGTAAAGAGCATAGGGAATGGACTTGAAGGACAGGAGGAAGAATTGCTACCAAGGCAATGGTCAGATAAAAGGGGCTTGAGCCCAGGGTCAACAAAATAACTTGAGAAAAGATCTCAGACGCGCCCCTCCCTAGTTCACACAAAGATAAAGTGAAGGAGGGAGAAGCACATTCAGACTTGCAAGATTCTGTTACTACAGCTGTTACAATAAAAGTAGTCCTGACCTATATGGCATTGGTTTCCTAGTCTGATCTACCTTGTTGGGCTGGCACATGGTTTGTGTAGCATAATATTACAAGTCCCAGGAGACACTGCAGAGGACGAGAGGAGGAAAGACATAAGAGAACTGGAGAAGACGACAAAATAGATGTCTGAGAAGTGTGATGTCACAAAGTGTCATGTAATAAAGAGTGTTAAGTGACAACTTATTCTGGACTTTATCTTAAGAATCCTGGGAGGAAGAGATCAACAACTTGCCCACATGAATACAGACCTACATCTAATTTGATATGGAGTATAAAGATAAAAAAGCATAATTGTTATGATTGTTAAACAACTGAGAGAAAAAAGTCCCTTGTAATTTCCTGTATTCAGTGTAGATTTACCTTCTACAGCCAACTTCTCATTAGGAAGTAGCAACCAGAAATTGCTACTGGTGGGGTAGGGGGGAGAATGGACAAGAAATGGGGCTCTCATATTTTAAAGTTGTATGACAATTTGCATTACAGTGGGAAATCCAATACTTGGCATCTTCATCCAGGAAAAATTTATCTGCTGAATTCCTATCTTGTGTAAAACAAGGGAGTTTGGGATAGGAAAAAGCCAACAACTCAAAAGAAGTGTACTTTCCTAAATTAACACAGGTTAGATTCTTCTAAATCAGTGTTTCTCAACCTCAGCAACTTTAAGATGTGTGGAATTAATTCCCAGAATTCTGGGAGTTGACATCCCACACATCTTAAAAGTTGCTGAAGTTGAGTAACACTATTCTAAGTTATGTTTCCTCAACTGTCTGCTTTTAGCAGCAGAAACAGCGAGTCTGCTGAAGGAAGATTGCATTACACTAGGCTTCCCCTTCACCATCTAACGAATCTAGCACGAGAAACCAACTGGAGCAGAGATACAGATCCCTCACCATCCCTACAGACCTCTTCCAGGCTATTTAAGTAATGGGGGCCTCCTAACCACAGAAACTGTCATCCAGAGTAGATGGATGGCATCCTATAAGCAAAGGTAGACAAATTTGGGTTTGCCTTACATGCTTTTATAAGACATTGTAACCAAAAGGGGAAAAGCCCCATTAAAACTCATAAAATTACTTCTGGCAATGGCCAGGCAGCTCCTTTCTCAGCTCTAGACAGGACCACTGCCAATGTTTCCTATAAGAGGTAGGTAGGGCTGCCAAAACAAAAACCTGCTCACCTAATTCATCATGGGTACTCCAAGCCTCTCTGATGCCATTACAAATTGCAATAAACCATATTAATGTACAGAGGTAGACATTTCACAAGATAATAGTAAACTCTCTGAGCCTACCTTTGTACTCCCAACCTAGTTCTACAGACTTAGACTTGATCCAGTTTCTGCCCAGCTGCCCAGAGGTAAAGAATTTTGGTCACCTTTAAACATGCCACCCTTCCACTAAAGTTCAGTCATATCTACAAAGTGAACACTGCTGGAGTGTTTAAGAATTGTGTAATGGGGCCATGATCAACAGGAAAGATTCTCTCACTTTCTCTTCAAGGTGACCTTGGAGATAATGTTTCCAGCAAATAATCGGGAAATGGCCTTACTGTCAGGAGTTTCTCATGGGAAGAAATTCATCCCGTTATCTGTACAACAATATTATGTCTACGCGGAGCATGTAAACAACTTGTTATTCTGTGTTGTGCACGTATACTGTTATCTACTGCCACCTATTGGCGTGTGTATGCTAGTTACTCAGTGGGGGGGTACATACCGGCAATATAATGGGAGGACTATATGCCCAGCCTCTCAGTAGAGTTTTAGCCACCATGTAGTTAGTTTTTATGGGTTATGTAGTTGTAACTAATAACCAAGTAGTGTACCTCTTCTCTGAGAGTTTTTGGCTAGAGACTTTGTAGTGGATAAGTCTTGGATGCTAAAATACATGAGAAGAAGTGTTGTTTACTATATTTTGTATGCAACTTGTATTTTATGGAGTTTTGCATTTTTATCAATAAACACCAGTTAGTATATATTTTCTGACTGGATTTCTTTGGAGAACAAAATATGGACATTGCATTTTGTAAAGCTCTCATGCTGATGTGTATTTTTCCTGAGCACATTTTCTGGAAGTATTGTTGCACTCTGCACAACACTGAATTCCAGTAGTCTCAGCAAACATTATGGTCTGGAGAGAGTGAAGAGTTAGAGTTATAGGTACAAGGTCTTGCAGAAGTGAGGAAACTACTCACAGCTGTTCAGGACCAAGCACAGCCATGTACCATCTTCTTCTTCTGTTCAGAGATCTTAATGCTAGAGTGATATGGGCACCAATCCCCTTCAGGCCATCCCAGAAGGACACAATTGCATAGCTGTCAATGTGCTAACAATCCAAGCACTAAGGCTGCAACCGCAGCCAGATCAAGAATCACAGGGCAGTTCACTTTTCTGACTTCAACTCTGATTTGAAGGCCAACGATATGGAAATGGGCTCCACTCAGGCCCAACCCCACAATGTGGCAAACCCTTAACAGGAGTGTATAACCAGGGAAGCCAGATTCACACAGAATCTCATTAATCAGGTCTAATACCAGGAAAAGGGGGTTAGATTGTAGAATCTTAGAAATGAAATAAGAAAGCTGCAGTCCTCATTTATTGAATCATTTGTTCAGTTGTGAAAAGACTCTGGAAATAGTTCTCCCAAGATTCTGTGGATATTTGGCAGACTGGACCAGAGTCTCTATCATTAAGGGAGTTGCTAACTAAGCATCAGAACCAAGAAGGGTTCTTAAGTTTAGCAGCTACAACTGAGCTTCCCCACTCTCCTGTCACAGTTTCCTTCCTCTTGATTTTGTAGATCTTCGTTTGTTCTATAAGTAACGGAATGTGCCTGGTGAGCTGTTAAATGGAAAAGCATTCATTCAAAACAATGCTCTCTTTTTTTTTTTTTTTTGAAACAATTATTATCAAACCAGGGTTTAGATCTCACATGGAGGAAACTAAGACATTCTGAAGTGATCTTGATAGAGGAGCCCATAGAATAAGGATAATAGAATGATAATGTATTAATTATTAGGGAAGTCTGCTAGGCAGATTTGGGAGTGAAACTGAAGGAGAGTTCAAGTTCAAGAGACCAAAGAGGTCCTTTGCCACTCTAAACACACCCTTTTGTGATTGAACTGAATGTACAAGGTCCTTTTTCCAGGAACTTGTTACTTTAGAGTCCAGCAGGCAAATTAAAGGGAAGTGATTGCCCAAGGCAAGTTCAAAAAATGAGTTATTAGAGAAGCATAGGCGTGTGAAACCAGTATGAAATCAGTCACACTGTCTCCTTTTGGAGCTCCAAAAAGTGAATTATCCATTAAAATCTCCCCTGACAGTGCTGCTTAGAATGACAAACCTATTATGTTACCATGATTCTCCTGGGTTTGTCAGATCTGAGAATAATACGCTCCTTCTTTGGGGAGAAGAAGCTACTTTAAATGAGCTCATAGGGAGGCATCATTATCCCCAATAAGTGCATTCAAATGACTGGAAATAACTACTGGAACATCTGGGTATAAATGTAGTAAATTATTAATTGTTGTCAAGGAGATCTCATAGACTGTCTACAAAGTGGATGGAAGTATATGTTAATACGCAGAATACTGCAAAGCTTGAATGGGAAAAGAAAGACTAGGACCATGTTAGCACCTATCTCTAACATAAACATGGGAATATTGAATTTGGTTGACACCACTATTGTTAACTCTTCCAAGAGTCTTCTGTTTTTTACACTAGGTAATGGCCTAAGGGATATGTCCAGCTATACATAGATCATCCATAACCCAGGTTTCTTAGGAAAGGATAATATCAAGAGCAATAATGTAATCTATGACATTAGTGTGCAGGTTCTTCACTTTCCAGTCAGTGATGTTCCAAGAGAGAATGGAAATTAAATCACAATCATCAGGGACCTCAACTGATTACCTGACTGAGCCTTCATGGAGGTATGAAACTAACTGAAGAAGAGGAAGCTTTGGAGAGCAGTTGAACAGTGGGGGGCAATCATAATCCCTGGCAGTTGATTTATTTGGCTTTGGGATCTTCAATTAAAGCGGGTGGAGATGAGACAGGAGACCTGGGAAGGACCTAAGCCCAACTGGGGACAGCCTCAGTTACTACAGAGCTTGAAACTGGTGGTAGCTTTCAATAAACTGACTGTATGTGCTTCTGTGAGGATATCCATTTGGGAGTGAGACAGGGCAGAGGGGTTCAACAGAATTGGGGGCTAGGTTTCCATAGAGTGGGGTGTCAAAAGAGACAAGAAGTTCATCCTGCTGATCAGAAGGCATAGTCTGAAGCCTGGAATTGCTTAGCTCTCATTCCTGAAGAATGTTGCTTAAACAGGTCAGTCAGATAAGTAGCAACATTCCATGTCTTTCTCTGAACTTCTGAGCAAAAGCTTCAAATATACTTTTTAATGAGCCCAAGTTCTTACATAGGGAAGCCAATTACTTGGACACCAAAATGATAGTTTCTGCTGTAAGAAGACATTGTTTACCCATAAATTCAGTTGAGTCATCATGAAGGAACAGCCTCTTCCTGTCCTGATTCTGCAGAGTTTTATTTTCTCTAAGCATGATCAGTGAATTAGACTGGGAGGAAGGCATAGGCTGAAGAAGCATGAAGGAGGCTGCAGTGGGAGTTAGACCACTCAAATTATCTCTGAAAGAAGCAGAGAGTTCTAGCTAATACTGTTTGTCTAATTCTGTTTCAAGTCCCATTCAAGCACCTCAAATCTACTAGAAATAGAAAATGAGAGTTGATCTGCTTACAACTTCCTTGAGTAATAAAAATTGCTCAGCTGGGAGTGTTTCTTTAATGTAGATGGAGGTTGAAGTCCAACGATTAGTGTTTCTTTCTTTTGCCCATTCTGCCAGGCAAATTTCCTCTGGCAGCTTCTGATATCTCCTCCCTTTTTTCCTCTCTGACAGCTGCCACCCATTTAGATATTGAATATAGCCTGCTAGATGACATCTTAAACAGCAGAACAGGCAGAAAAGTAAGGAGCTCAAAGAAGTTGGTGCTGACTGATCACTGCTTCACTGCCACCTCTGGAAATTTAAATTCAGCAAGCACCCTTGTTAGAGGATGCACTCCTGAGCATATGCAGAGCACTAAAAGGATACTGAATAATTAAGTAGCAGGTCTCATCCAAAAAGAAAAATGCTTTTTGTCTTGGACACAGAGCATGTTCTTAGCCCAGTTAACAATCAGTGCTAGCAGACATTCATAATATTTGAGGTAAAAAGCTGATTTATTAAGAAGTACATGGAGTGGGAAAGCCTCATTTCTATCTAAACTACATCTTGGAAGGCAGGAGGGAGGGAGGAGACGGGGAAGTAGAGAGATTAATTTTATTAACAATAGGTCAGGTGAGAGATATATAAAAAGATGGTGTGTAAAGAACCTTCCTTTAATCTACCTCTCACTTTTTGCCCTCATGGTCAAAAGGCTCCTGAGTACAAAGAGATGACACAATCCTCATCAATGTTCTCTTTCACTAGATGTCTCTCAACAAAGGCCAGAGAGCTTCCTGTCTGAAATGCTTCAGCAGAACCTGCACAAAACAGGGGCTTATACCAGATGGCCTCTGAAATCCATTCCAACTCTGTGATTCCATGATCTTGAATCTGCATTTGACTCCATGTCTCAAGCCAAATTGTGGGACAAATTGAAACCTTCTTCAATCAACTGATGTCAGCCCTCCAAAGTAGACCAAACTTGGAGACCAGACATGCAAGCTAATACTACTTTTATTATAAAGTTACAGTAACAGAATCTGGCAAGTCTGAATGTGCCTCCCCCCTCCCTCTCCCTTCATGAGAACTAGGGTGTGTCATGTCTGAGATGCGTTCTCAGATTACATTTCTGCCCTGGACCCAGATTTCTTTTATACGACTATTGTCTTAATTGCGGCTCTTCCTCTTGTTCCTCAAGGTCATTCCTTCATTACAGTTGAGGCTTATCATCTCTCATTTGCCCTCTCTGTGAGGATATTGTCATTTTAGTTAATCATACAGTTTTTTATAGTTCTTGGTTTTATTGCAATCTCACAGCTTTTATCTCACCATCTTTTAACTGTATAATCACTGTCTTCACAGTTTTTAGACATGGCCTGGCTTTGTGTTTTAGCTGCTCATTTCATAGTCTTTGTTTTTAACTTATGCTAGTCAAAGATCAAAATAAAGATACTGTATTATACTGTTCTAAACCGCTGCCAAATGGTATTCTTCTGATTGGCAAGTACATTCCATTTGGGCATTTCCCAAGTGAAAATAATGTGGAACAAAGGCATATTTGGGAAGATCCTAGGGCAGAAATAGGCCCTGAGCAAAGGAAGATAGATTTTGCCAGGACTGAGCAACCAAGGTAAGTCCCGTATGGGAGAACTGAAACTGACCAGGGGCTGGGGTGTGATTGCTTTCACTGGAAGTTGAGTGAGGGACTGAAATTGACAAATACAGGGAGAGTGGCAAATAAACCACAACATCACCCTTTTCTTTCTTCATCTTCAACATTTTCCTTATTTTCTGGACACTGCAATGAAGGGAAGCAGAACTGCTGCACCTTAAAATAGAAGTGCATTAGGGCTATGCACCAGTTCAGATTCAATCTCCAGAACTGTTTTGGATCATGTGGGGACATAAGCATATCTTCAATGTTCCCTCTAACTTCTTACATGGTGTGTATGGAAAAAAAATTGTGTTGTGCAACTTTTCCCAAATCAAGTACAAATTTGTGCACCACAATGAGTATACAGATAAATTACAAATATTTTTAATAGCAACATGTTTAAATGTTTACACATTCTTGGTGAAAGTATAGAAACTAAAAAGTATACTAGTATGTAACATACATGCTGAAAAGTTGTGACTTTAAGTCATTTTTTACTCCTGGCGACTGCCCTGCAATTTTCTTGGCAACATTTTTTTGGAAGTGGTTTGTCATTGTCTGCTTCCTAGGGCTGAGGGAAGTGACTGGCCCAAGGTCACCCAGCTGGATTAGTGCCTAAAGTGGGCCTAGAACTCACAGCCTCCCGGTTTTTAGTCTGATGTCTTAACCACTAGACCAAACTGGCTGTACACATACAAACTTACAGATTATAATATAAACTCACTAATCACTGATAACTGATAATTGCACTAAATACTTTGTAAGCATTTAAAATTGATTTTCTTTTCTTCTTTTTTTTTTTGGAATTTGATATTGGAAAGAAAGAAAGAAAGAAAGAAAGAAAGAAAGAAAGAAAGAAAGAAAGAAAGAAAGAAAGAAAGAAAGAAAGAAAGAAAGAAAAGCATTATACAAAAAGCATTTAGATAGCCCTGTTTCATTCCCCCCATTCTACTTCTTTGAATATATCTTTTTTAATTTAAATTTTAATAATTAATTTAAAATTTTATTTTTTAAATAAAGTTAATAATGATCATGGATTTTGTACAGCTCAAAACTTAACAGATCTTAATTACATCTTTTTTTGAAGGGAGGAGGGAGGAAAGCCAAAGGGCTGTCGGGAGCCACTTCTTAGAGCAGAGCAGGGCTTGACCTGGCTCCTTTGTGTGTAGGAGGCTCTGTGGTTGTGCCCAGTGTGTTTCTAGGGCCCCCTGATCCAGAGCAGGTTGGCTGTAAGGCCAGGAAAGGGCCATCTGCCTACTGTTTTGGCAAAGGGCACTTCTCCCTGGAGCTTCTGCTCAGTCTGTGGCAGTTCTGAGTAACCCTCTGTGTGGCAATTAAGCCCAGGCTTTCTGAGGTGATGGGCTTGTATGGGTTCCTCACCAGTAGGGAGCATTATTATTATTCTGGGGAAAAAGTTGTGCACTTGCCTTTTTACCCTGTGCACAAGTTTGATGAGTAGTGTGTGCATGCACATACCTTAGTGTGTAGTGTAGAGTAGAGTAGTGTAGAGTAGTGTGCACATGCACACACCTTAGAGGGAACATAGCATATCACCTGTTTGCAGGACCTTAAGGCAGCTGTGTCATTTGCAGGGATCAAGTGGCTGTCCTCCACAGCTGCTGTGTGATTCCAGGAAGATGCACTGCTATTTCCATGTATTTCAGACAATGTGCTTTGGATACATTTCCCATATGCTCCAAAGCACCTTTTTGAGACTGAATTCAAAGTGCAACGCAACCCTAGTGAAGACACATTTCCAAATACTGCTAAAGTACAATTGTACAAAAATACCTGTTCTTTTTCCCAAACTACAAGAGTGGCTGTTTGGTCATATCAGAATCTTTATAAATTGCAGATAATGAGATGTCAATTATCATCATCAAAGCCCTTTGCAAATGCACCAGCTGATTAGCTCTATTTTAGAATATGCATTTTCCTTCCTCATGCAGGATGCATAGGCTATCTGGAAACCAAAAAAATGTTCCTTGTTTCCAAAATACTGAGGGCTTTAATGTAAATTTGTGCACATTTCATGGATGGATAAATCAGGTAACACTCATATATAAAATGATAGCAGTTTCCTTGCATTTCATAAAACAACCATAAGACAGTACAACCTTGGAAGTGAAGCCTGTATTTCTTATACATGCAGAAGATCTGGACTAAGCGTCTTTTCCCACAAATTATTTATGGTGTCACTGGCACAACTTAGTAACCCCAGAGTTACCTCTGTCGCAATGATGTTTTCTCCTGGCCAGGCCAGGATTTACAGAGCTTTATCCTCCTGTTTCTCATACTGCAGAACACCCAGCAACCCTCAAAAACATTGCACAGGAAAGAGAGTCAGATAGTTCAACATTATGCCATTAGCTCCATCACCACAGCAAGGGCTAAGCTGCCTAAGGTGTGCCCAGTAAGACCTTCCTCACTTCAAATTCAGCTCCTGGTGATGTTACAAGGACATGTCAATGGTAGCAGTTACAGGTGAAACTCGAAAAATTAGAATATCGTGCAAATGTTCATTTATGTCAGTATGGCAACTCAAAAGGTGAAACCAATATATGAAATAGATGCATTACATGCAAAGCGAGATATGTCAAGCCTTACTTTGGTATAATTGTGATGATTATGGCGTACAGCTTATGAAAACCCCAAATTCACAATCTCAGAAAATGAGAATATTACATGACATCAATAACACAAGGATTGGAAATAGAACAATATCGGACCTCTGCAAAGTATAAGCATGCATATGTACTCAGTACTTGGTTTGGGCCCCTTTTGCAGCAATGACTGCCGCAATGCGGCGTGGCATGGATGCTATCAGCCTGTGGAACTGCTGAGGTGTTATGGAAGACCAGGATGCTTCAATAGAGGCTTTCAGCGCCATTGCATTGTTCGGTCTCATGTCCCTCATCTTTCTCTTGGCAACGCCCCATAGATTCTCTATGGGGTTCAGGTCAGGCGAGTTTGCTGGCCAATCAAGCACAGTAATCCCATGGTCACTGAACCAGGTTTTGGTACTTTTGGCAGTGTGGGCAGGTGCCAAGTCCTGCTGGAAAATGACGTCAGCATCCCCATAAAGCTCGTCTGCGGAAGGAAGCATGAAGCATGAAGTGCTCCAAAATCTCCTGGTAGACGGCTGCGTTGACCCTGGACTTAATGAAGCACAGTGGACCAACACCAGCAGATGACATGGCTCCCCAAATCAACACAGACTGTGGAAACTTCACACTGGACTTCAAGCATCGTGCATTGTGTGCCTCTCCATTCTTCCTCAAGACTCTGGGTCCTTGGTTCCCAAATGAGATGCAAAAGTTGCTCTCATCAGAAAAGAGGACTTTGGACCACTGGGCAACAGACCAGTTCTTTTTTTCCTGTAGCCCAGGTAAGACGCTTCTGATGTTGTTTGTTGTTCAGGAGCGGCTTGACAAGAGGAATACGACATTTGAAGCCCATGTCCAGGTTCCGTCTGTGTGTGGTGGCTCTTGATGCACTAACTCCAGCCTCAGTCCACTCCTTGTGAAAGTCCCCAACACTTTTGAATGGCCTTTTCCTGACAATCCTCTCCAGGCTGAGGTCATCCCTGCTGCTTGTGCACCTTTTTCTACCACACTTTTCCCTTCCACATAACCTTCTATTGATGTGCTTTGATACAGCACTTTGCGAACATCCAACTTCTTTTGCAATTACCTTTTGGGGCTTTCCCTCCTTATGGAGGGTGTCAATGATGGTTTTCTGCACAACTGTCAGGTCAGCAGTCTTTCCCATGTTTGTGATTCCTACTGAACCAGCCTGAGAGACCATTAAAAGGCTCAGGAACCCTTTGCAGGTGTTATGGATTCATTATCTGATTAGAGTGGGACACTTTGAGCCTAGAATATTGAACCTTTTCACACTATTCTAATTTTCTGAGATTGTGAATTTGGGGTTTTCATAAGCTGTATGCCATAATCATCACAATTATACCAAAGTAAGGCTTGACATATCTCGCTTTGCATGGAATGCGTCTATGTCATATATTGGTTTCACCTTTTGAGTTGCCATACTGACATAAATGAACATTTGCACGATATTCTAATTTTTTAAGTTTCACCTGTATAATGTATGTTCACTTATAATGGAAGCTTATCAATGTTTTAATCAGTGACATCACCAAGTCAACAAAACCTACATAGTACAGATGTCACCAGGTCAGCAATCATACCAGGTAAAATGTTTCCCTCATCTCATCAAGAAGGGATGCTTGCCAGCCCTAAGACTCATGATTGACATAAACCTCTACTTGCCTGTATTGACCTCAAGCAGCCCTATACTGAAAATCTGTTTTTGAAGCAAATTCTATTTTTAGCACTTCTGAAACAAATAAAGCCCTAGTAAAGTTTTATTTTTTTATTTGTTTTATTTTTTGAGTTTTAAAATGGGCTACTGCTGATGCAAATAGTGAGGTTGAGAGATTCTTTCCTGAGGTCCGTGCAAGCCCACATAGATGAATCAACTGTATAGCTGTGGATGTTTGGGGTTCACATTTCTGGGCCTTCTTTGGCTGTTCTAATTCTCATGGGTTGCTCTCAGAATTGATTCTAAAGATTTGTGGCCCCCAGTAACAGTCACTGAGGTAAAGCAGATGATAAATCAGATAAAGCAGGGAAAAGCCCCCAGTTGAGACTTCTATCAGCAGAATTGATAATGGCCAGTATAGATGAGTGGGTCCCAGTCCTCTCATCCTTATTTACCTATATTAATAACACCGCGTACCTCCGAGAATACTGGGGTGGTGCGGTAGTGTCATAATCTTCAAAAAAGGAGATAGAACCATACCAGCAAACCACAGGCCCATAAGCCTCTTAAATATAATTAGCAAATGCAAGACAAGGAAGTTGCATGAATTGATGGACCAAAAACATACCTTAGGGGACAAGCAGGTTTTAGGGAAGTGAGATCTACAATAAACTAGTAATTCTGCAGCCTCTAGCAGAAGGTTCATTCATGCGGCACTAACTAAACACTGTATATAGTCTTTGTGGATTTCTAAGCTGCCTTTAATTCAGTTTCTAGACCAGAGTTATGGGATAAACTTAAAAACTCTTCCACTGACAATCATCTTCTGCTGTTGATGCCAAGTTTACAAGGAAGCACCAATGTCAGAGTCAGGTGTGATTGTGCTGGCCAATTGTCAAATGCAGTTACAACAGAGAAGAGTGTGAGGTTGCTTGTATTTTACCCCCTTGCTGTTTAATATTTACATAATTTCCCTGGTAAGCTATTTGCAAAGTCCAGAACTTTCAGAACTTGTTTTAGATCTTGTTGGCAGACCCAGGTGAGAAGTAAAATAGATCTAACTGGTCTTATTGATTTGAGATTTGGATAAGGCCATGGAAATAATTAGGCAATGAGTTGGAGATTCAGAGTTACAAATTAATTGCAAAGATTTCCCAACCACTGAGGGACTTACAAAGATTCACACCTGCAAAATAGTTGGATTTTCTCACATTCTCCAGTTATAGGTTGGATGGAAAAGGGCCATTTGTTTATTTCATTAGATTTAGAAGCTGCTCAACTCCAAAATGACACCCATCATCTACCCAAAAATGGGTAGCGCTTCAGTTGTACCGTCACAGCTGCCATCTTGACTATTTTTACCCTACTCTGCAGACACTCCTCAGCTCTTGGTGGGAAAACTAGACTGTGTTCCAGGAAGGGAATCATAAAGTATCCCCATTGCTGACAATCAGTAAGATGATGAAAACTTTATTTTGTGTTCCAGAATAGATGCAAGTACAAGAGATTGTAAGTAGGAGTCCAAAGGTTAATCCCATTTTCTCCTTAAAACTATGGGGAACTCTTGAGTGCCTCCCACCTCTATTGGCTGAATGAAGCCATCTTCATTGGGCTGGTCAAGTAGCGCAGACCCGAAGGAGAGGCTTCACACGGGTTCTCCAAGTTTACCACGGAAACCAGTTCAAGGGGATCATTAACCCATTATTCCCCTCCAGATGCGCTGAGTGCGCTGCGGTGCAGCCCCGCCGGGAAGAAGCTTCGGCTGTCCTTGCCTGATTTCGCCCGGGATTCATTCATTCATTCATTCATTCATTCATTCATTCTTTCATTCATTCATTCCCTGTTTCGGCAAATGCGGGGAGGTTTTTTCCAGCAGTTCCTATGACACGCTCATAAGCTGGTTGCCTAGTGGAACTGCGGAGGAAGAAATCTTTCCACTTTCCTCTCCTGGTGCTGAAGTCCGGCTAATTTTTTTCCCGGGGCACCGAGTCCAAAGGAGGAGCCTGGAAGGGTAGTCCTATCACCCATTCCCCCCCCCCCGCCCCTCCCTCGCTCTCCTTTTTCTCTTTCAGCGCAACTAGTCCCACGCTCACTTTCGGTTCCATCTAATCTCTGGAGATCCCCGCCCTTCCTTTCTCCTCTCCCGTCCCGTCCCGTCCCCTCCCGCCTTCTTTGGTCTCGCTCTTCCCCGAAGCTTCGCCCAGCTGCGAGCAGCTTTAATCGGCCTGCCTGGAACCTGGGCTCGCAGGCGCCTCAGTCGCGAAGAGCCCAGGTCGCCAAGCTAGCCCGGCGCGCGTCGACTCTCCGGAGCTTAAGGGGTCCAGAAGACTGGGGTCGACGGCGGGCTTAAGGGGATCAGAACCACGACCGTGGAGTTCTCCTGCATCTCTTTCCCTCCCTCCACC
The DNA here is from genome assembly GCA_030867105.1 of Liasis olivaceus. NCBI lineage: Eukaryota > Metazoa > Chordata > Lepidosauria > Squamata > Pythonidae > Liasis > Liasis olivaceus. Next base: position 181,831,304 of record CM061350.1, on the reverse strand, counting down.
TTGCAGTCTTTCGACGGAGAAAAGAGAATCCTGGTGGATCTTCCTCCTTTCCACAAGATTTCCAAACTGCCATAAGTCTATCTTCTGAAGCCTGGTCACTTTCTTTCCACTGGTAAAATCCCTTCTGTATCCATCATCCACCCCCAGGTTTAATTCCCAGGTCTGCTCTCCTGAAGCCCCCTCACGGTTGACGTCCCATTTTCCTTTGCTCTTCCTCCATGCGTTCCCTTTCCTGATGCTTTCCTTTGAGAAATCAGATTCCATCCTGCACCCACTCAAGCAAATTCCTCCTTTTCCTACTTGCCCACTTTCCCTTGCCCCCTCCAGAGTTCATCACAGACGTGATGGAAAAAGTTAATAATCAAGTCAATTCTAGCAACTCCACCACTGACATTGATATTCTGTGCCCAGTTAATACAGATTTCACCCAGTGGTTCCTGCCCTCTTTCTACCTCATTCTTTCCCTCTTGGGGCTTTTGGGAAACGGACTGGGCTTGTGGACCTTATGCAGAAGTTCGCGGAAGAACGGTTGGAATTCCTTCAATATGCTGTTGTGTAACTTAGCAATTGCAGACTTGCTTTATGTGATTACACTGCCCTTCATTGTATCCTACTATCTCCAGGGACATGTATGGCTCTTTGGCCAAAGCTGGTGCAAGCTGACTCGACTTCTCTTCCATGTCAACCTTTATGCCAGCATTGGCTTTCTGACCTGCATCAGTGTTCATCGTTACCTGCGCATCGTATATCCACTGAAGATGATGGGAAGATGTCAGACACTTGGCTCTTCTGTCTCTCTGAGTGTTTTTGTCTGGGTCTGGGTCATGATTCAGCTTTCTCCTGATTTAACTTTCAGCAAAATGGACCTCAAGGGTGAGAAGTGCCATGACTCAACAGGACACAAAAACCTGGAGAAGTATCTATTATATTTTCTAATCTTAACAGTGACTGGCTTTGCCATTCCTTTCTTTGTCATCACTGGATGCTATTGTCATGTGGTCATTGTCCTCAGGAGGAACGAAAACATGGATCCTATCCTCAAGCGGAGGAGCATCAAATTGGTGGTTGTGGTAATGGCACTCTTCTATATCTGTTTCCTCCCCTATCACATCTTTAGGAATCTTAACTTGCTGTCTCGAAGGTGGCAACATCAGGGATTTTGTGATCAGACTTTAAAGAACATTTATATCTTTTACCAAGTAACTCGAGTCTTGGCTAGCCTGAATAGTGTCCTGAACCCTTTGTTATACCTGCTGGCCCGTGAGGATTTGGGGGTGCATTTGAGGACATTTGGTAGAAGTATCAGACTGAGTCTGAAGACTGTATGGCACAGCAAAGTCCAATACCATTTGGAGCAAAGTAAATCAAATGATACGTTTGATGAAGAATGTGAGGAGACGTTATCTAGTGATCTGCAGATGGTTTTTTTAAAGGGCATATCGTAAATGCATGAATGTTCCTCCCTCTTTTTTCCAACATTCCTGTCTTTGGATCGATACAGGTATTCATTTTTTAATAGAATTTGAAAATGGGGTTTGGAGAACAATTTTGAAGCACTGTGCAAATGTGCAGAAGCTGTAAAGTGAGAATGAATAGAATGCAGTGGGGTAGGGCTATGAAAGGTAAACAACTACGTTTGATGGGCCTATCGTTTAATTTTTGCCTGAATAGTAAACTCTGATGGATAGCGCTACCCTTATTAATTTATTGTATGTGTATTTTCTATGGGAGGCTTTTTGTTTTTGAAGAGATTGGGATTTTTAGAAGTTGCTGGATTGAAAACACTATGTATGCATTATGTGTAATATTACTCCTTTTTGTCTGCATGTGTTTATGGTGGCAGTGGGAGACCACGTAAGACTCAAACCAGAAGATACATTCAGTTGCCATTAATGTATATCTGTATAGCTATAGCTATTCAATGAAATGTGAAATGTCTCTTTTTCCTTACTGGGGGAGGCTAGCCAGTTAAAACTGCATGGGTTCAAGTTCTGCAAAACTTTTGTGCCATCTCTCCCTCTTTCTTTTAGGCTGGGAGTGATGAACTCTGGCCTCTGATGGCTTATATAAAACTGTATAAAAATGGCTTATATAAAAAAACTAGAAATGCGTGGGCTTGTTTTTCAAAGGCTACATTATGATATCACCCAAAATCACAATGTACAGATATTATCTTTTAATATATCTCATATAGACACATCCGTATGTAGATATCCTGAAGTGACTATACCAGTTACTCTGTGATACTAGACACACTACCAGGGTATAAACCCCACTGAATTTGGTGGAACTAACTTCTGCATAGATCACTTTCACTCCTTTAATCACAAATATTTTAGCACACATTACCTTGTTCTGTGATTAACAGTTTCTTTTTAATCCCATCTTAAACTGTGTGCCAGGGTGGCGGTGGGGGAAAAGATATAAGGTACAAAGCTAGAATAGAACTGTTTGTGTTATCTTTATAAAAACCCTAAAATGGACTTGCTTGAGAGAGAGAAAAAGAAAGAGTATGTGATCATCTTGTCATTCCTTTTAATGCATACAACTTTCTGATTTAATGTTTTTAGCTGTCAGGCAGCCAACAAATTAAAAATAAATAAATAAATAAATAATAACAGTAAACTTATGTTGACATGACTAGAAGAATTATATTTGATTTACATCTAACTCTTCACTGGGGAGAATAAAAAGGCTGTTCTCTTTTTCTGCTCTTTTAGGAGAGCTGAGTAGCCTAGGGATCCAAATTTAAGTATGAGAATCAGTTTAGATAACCAATCATAAAACAGAATTTAGAGTCATGGAATGTAAGGTGGAAAGGACTCTGAAGATTATCTAATCCAGTGTTGTCCAAACTTGGCCACTTTAAGATGAGTGGACTTCAACTCCCAGAATTCTGGGAGTTGAAGTCCACTCATCTTAAAGTGGCCAGGTTTGGACAACACTGTTCTAATCCAATCCCTACCCAGTACAGCAGCATGCCCTATTTCATCCACTTCAGTCAGGAAATGATTAACTTGGGCTATAAAAAGGCAGGATTTTTATCTAGATCAATGTTTCTCAACCTTGGCAAGTTTAAGATGTATGGACTTCAACTCCCAGAATTCTGGGACCATGCTGACTGGGCAATTCTTCTGTAAAAAAAAAAAAAGGTAAAAAAAATGACCATCTTCTCAAAAGTCTCATTCCTTGCCCCTTTGTCCCTCATCCTCCATCCCAATGATGGGAACCATGCTACAAATGTTCAGTGACAGTGGTCTCCGAGGCCATAAGCAAAGTATTTAGGGACTATATACAGCTTTACACCTTCTCCATAACATTGTGATAGGAATAGTAAGGCCCTTAACTTTAAAAAAAAATCTAAAAAAGAGAAAGAAAGAGATAAAGAGTTATCTTCCTGCAGACACTGAAGTTGGTTATGAATGTTTGATTTTCCCTACAAGTTTCCTTCCACAGCTGGCTTAGACCATCAGAAGAAATTTCTATGATAAATGTTTATTGGACCAGTAATACTTACCAAACTATTTTTCCCTAGATATTTGGAAACTGGGTGAAGATCCATCACATCAAGCTGTGATTATATGAAGTAATAGATCTTTCTTGGGCATCCATGAAAGAAACCAGATCTATTCCTATCAGATAATGGTAGCACCCAAATAAATATTTACAGTTTGGAGAGTGACATGACTTGATTTGACTTGCTTCAAACACACATGAATACAAGCCAACTGGCCTGAGATCCCACACAGCATTACAGGATTCCTACTCACAGGGAAACTTGGGGAAGAAATGGACATATTTGGTCAACTGGCTAACAAGCAAGAACACAAATGCCCTGGTCAATGGATCAGACCAAGCATTCATCTTGTCTAGAATTCTGTTTTCCCCAATTGAAGCTCCACAACACATTAAAAACAAAAAAAATCCAGGTGGAGTTTCTACTGCACCATCATGGCTGCAATCTTGACTTGTTTACCATACCCCTGGCTCTTGCTCAGAGGTGACAAATAAATGAGGACGTACAAAACAAGAAAATCTGCCAGACTAGACGTACTCATTCTTTAACAGTGTTGTATGCATTTATGCTTCTCTTTCGTCGGTTAGCATAATTTTAACAAAAATTACAAAGCCGTGACTCTACAGCCCAAGTATTCAGGATTGTTGGTTTTTGGTTAAAGAGGGCTCGGTACCTCCTTGTTATTACAGTATGCTTTGCCTCCACCAGCAACTTCTTTGCCTGTCTCACTACAATGTCTAATCTTGCAAGCAAGAGGTCTAAAGTCAAATTGAAAAGGAAAGAAGAGGACAGGAATGTTCGCAGGATATGCTCAAAAAAGTCAAGACAGCGATTGTGATGGTGCGACTGAAGCTCTGCTGGTTATGGATTTTGTGCAATTGAAGATCCAGGACACACACAAAAAACAGGCAGAGGTTGATACACTATTGCAGTGGCCATCCTGACTTTTTTTGAGTACACTCTGCAAAGACCCCTGAAAGGGAGCATCTTGGTGTGTACCTCTACATAAATTTAACTAAGGCAAAGGACTGCCATTAATAATAACCCATGATTTAAATGTGGAATAACTTGTATCAGTTCAAAATATAATAGTCTGGGTGAACTAGGGAGGAGAAGAGAAAATGAGGAACAGAGTGCAGCTGTACTAAAAGAAACTGAAGGGTGTAAACTTCCTCTGTAATCAAGGTCATACAGATATAAAAGCAAATGTGTAATTAAGAACCAGAGATTTAAAAAAAAAAACTGCCTTAATACAAGTAAATGGAATTTTAAAAAAACTAAGAACATTTTAAATGTTCATCTTTCAGCAGAAGCTTAAGAAGCAAAGCACTTTTCAGCTTCCATGTGGTTACGATTTCTAAAATAGATGGCCAGGTACCTGATGAAATATTGAAGATTCTCCTTTGAGTGGTATTTCTTGTATTTTGAAGCATATTTCCGCATGAGATTTTTGATCTCCTCTTTCAATTACATGAGCAAAGAGGGCCTTCTGTAAGATTTCATTTCTCGCATAAAATTGAAGGAACTAAATGGCTGGGCTTATCAGCTGTGTGAAAAGGGGAACCTGGAATGCAATGACCTTTCTGAATATCTAGCCCAGTGTTTCTCAACCTTGGCAACTTTAAGATGTGTGGACCTACTCCCAGAATTCCCCAGCCAGCATGCTGGCTGGGGAATTCTGGGAGCTGAAGTCCATACATCTTAAAGTTGCTGAGGTTGAGAAACACTGATTCTAGCCAATAATCCCCAGGGAGAGCAAAAATCTCCCAAATCAAAGCTTTGATTGGCTGGCCTTTCTTAGTTTTGTCCAGGAATGTGTTGACTTGTTCCACAACACTGATATTCTGGAGATGTGATTTTGACCTGAGGAATCTTAAAAGCCTTTAGTTAAATTAGTTATATGTATCCACTGACTTCCTGAGTTCTTCTAGCTATGTCCATTGTTTTCCCCTATCAACTGAGCAGGTCACTCTATCAAAACAATTCAGGTTACTTTGGCATAACTTGTTCTTGCTAAATTCATGCTGGCTGCTGCTGAGCACCGCCTTCTTTTCCAGATGCTCACAAACCAGCTGTTCATCAGTTGTGACTAAGGATGCATAGTTTGTGATTTTCAGTATTCCTGGCTTGGTTGTGTGTCCCACCAAGCCTTTATCCATCCATGGATGCTGCTAAAAACAAAAAAGGAATTGACCAAAGAAGCCAATCTTACTCTGTCTGCTAGACAGACTCTTTAACAAGTCATGGTTTCCATAATCATGGTGGTGTGAATACAGCCAGTGGTGTGTGAATACAGCCAGTCTTCAACTGGGATCATACAACACACTAGGCTGAAATGTAGTTTACTTGTATGTAATTTAGCGAGCTGTGTGATCTCAGGCATTGTTGTTGGTTCAGCAAACCATGGTTAAGCAAACCATGGTTAAGCAAACCTGGGATCATACAACACACTAGGCTGAAATGTAGTTTACTTGTATGTAATTTAGCGAGCTGTGTGATCTCAGGAATTGTTGTTGGTTCAGTAAACCATGGTTAAGCAAACCTCACGAATTTAGTATGATGTGTGACTGGGAAGACATTTAACTTTTGTGATATTTTACAGATTTGTATTTATTGCAGTCTTCATGTTATTCATGTTATGTTATAATTTCCATGAATAATATTATTTGGCTGTCACAAAAATGGAGATGGGGTGGGATGTGGGAAGCTGTTTTGGTGCCCTATATTTTATTTGTTGGAGTCTGTGCCAGAAGTGAATGTAGAAAAATGAAACTACAGTATTCTTCCATAGTGAACTCTGCCTTGTGTTCTTACAAGTTTGGTATTTGCTTTTGCTTTTAAGAACCTTTATGACATTTGTCATAATACTGTTTTCATGAGACACGCTGAACAAGCCAACTGCATTTTAACCTAGTATAATGTGTGAAATCAGCACTTGTAATTATTCTCCCCAGAAAATTGTGTTGAGTGAACCATGGCTAACTCTGTGAAAGCTATCCTGCAGATGCAGCCAGATTGCATGTTGGTATATTGTCCCTTTCCTGCCCCCCCCCTTTTTTTCACCTTTACCATGGAATAAATAACAAGGAGAGAAGCCTGCAAACTTTCCTGGAACCCATGTCTGGAAGAGCAGAGAGAATAATTCTTTGATCATAGTCTTTTCGGGTTTCTTTGATCTTTCTGAGAAGGCAATTGACTATAACTTCAATCTATGCAGTGCTAGCCATACGAATGTGAAGGGCATTGTCTGCCATAGTTGAATGAAAAATGAAAATCCTTCAGGAGCAAGAACAGAAAGAACAAAAACCAGCAGGCAGTATAGTTCCAAGAACAGGCTAGTGGAGAAGAACGGCAACAAATGCCAAGCATTACCTGCAGCCTTTTCATGGATGGTGGCCACAGCTGGCATTCTTGAGTAGTATCCTCCTGGGGCTTAAGACTAAATCCTAACTTGGGCTCCCCTTTAAGTCCTTATCTTTCTTCCCCTGAGCCATCCTTGAGCTGTACTGGAGAAGGCTACCATATCTAGTCTGCAGAAATCCAAACAACCATTTGGTGGCAGCAAAGAGATACAGAAAACCCTAATTCTTTGCTGCCATCAGTGATCCAGATCTTCCCCACCAAGATATACCACTGGGTGGCTGCATAGGTGCTGATTTAATTCCTGCGATTGTGCTAAAGTAGCCCAGCCCTGAGGTATTGGGAGAGGTTAAAATTATCATTGGTTTTTGATCACCTAATATTGCTGCTGTCACTCATTCCCAACTAAGCCTGCTTGGGCTCCATGACAAATGAGTAGCTCTAGCAGAATACACTTTGCCCAGACTTCCCCCTCAAACACAGAGCCTAAATTAAGCTATATATGAAACGGTTTTTTCTACAGGCTTACCTAGGCCAAATTTCATCCTTTTCTCATACCCTCTAGTATAGTGTTTCTCAACCTGAGCAACTTTAAGATGTGTAGACTTCAATTCCATGCTGGCTGGGGAATTCTGGGAGTTGAAGTCCACACATCTTAAAGTTGTTCAGGTTGAGAAATACTGCTCTAATGTATCTCAGATGAACATAGGCATACCTTTGCAACAATTCAGCTTTCTAGTGAAAGCCACTGCATAAGCCATTGGATGAGAGTACATATTTCTGCAGATTTTATTTCACCTGCCTTTTGTTATATCTACACATGGATATGCCTTAGTTTCCATTGTTCTGAAAACTTGAGTTAATGATAAACTTGGGAAAACATAATTGCTGTACAATTTGTTATGAATATCAAGAGTTCAAAATCTACCTTAGCCTCTGCAGGGTACGTAACTGCGGCCTGTACGCTACAAGTTACCTTTGTATCCAAGCATAAGTGTTCAGACAAGTCTTCTCTATGGAAGGTCAAGTGCTAGGAGAATTGGAAGCCACTGAATCCTGAAAAGTGACATTTGCAGTTTGCATACTTTTTAATTAAAAGAAGGCAATCCCCAGAAGGCACGCGTAAGAACAAAATTGACTGAAAACATTGCAGGAAGCCAGGAAATAGGGGCTGGTGGGGCAAATGGCAAGAGAGAGGAGCAAATACAATCTTGTTCACCCAAGGTGCCATGCCACAATTGCCTGTGCTATGCTATAAACCAGAGCAGTGTTTCTCAACCTTGGCAACCTTAAGATGAGTGGACGTCAGCTCCCAAACATCCCCAGTCAGCATGGGTGATATTACAGCTTAGTGTAATATCTGGACCCAGTCTTTGTATATGCTAATAATGCACCTGCTATTATTTAAAAAAATGCTCAGCTCCTGGGCAATTGGCCAGAATTGACTTGTGTTCTGCAGTACAATTAAGGTAATTGTTTGTTCTGAGGCTTCAGTTAAGATCTAGAACCTTTAATGACCCGGTGTCCTCCAGATGCAAGAATAAGATTCCTATCATGGCCAGGCTTGTTGGATGTGATTGGATTGCAATGTAACACAGCTGCAGGCCATCAGATACATATTGTTGTATGATATGTATTTAATTATCAAAATATCCTGATTCCCAATAGCCTTCAGGAATGTGGAACCTAACCTTTTCCAGATGTTGCTGAACCATTATCAGCCCCAGTTACCATGGTTCATGGTGGCAGATGCTGCAAACTGTAGTTCAGCAACCTCTGAAACGTGACAGGTTCTCCAACCCAGGCCCATAATATGCTGCTTTACCTCCTGTCACTGAATTAAACCCTTTTTTACATCTAGGTACATATGGACACTTGTAATGCTGGTTTTTTTTATTGGAAGATTGGCAAAGAGAAATTGAATAGTGGTGTGTACTTTTCTCTCTTAGGTGCATGATACACAGAACTTCATATTTCCATGCAATGGTTAACTATGTAATACAGTATTAAGCCAGCATTTATTTTAGTCAAGGGTTATACTTGGGTTATAGCTTGGTTTGCCCTATCCTTGGTGGAATGCCTGAGTAGAGGAGGAGGATCTTTCTCATCTTCAATCAGGACCTTGGGAAACAGATACTCCTTAACTTTGACTTGGTCTCATCTCCACCTGTTATAAACAAATGCTCCTTAACCTTGATGGTCTCATCCTTTGCAGGAATCCACAACCTTGGACCTGATTATCTCATTATGGGCGGGAGTAGGCAATGCATTCTAAGATAAGATAAACTTATTGTCCTTGGTAAAATCCAGTGAGATGAGACCACTGAAAACAAGTGTGAGTAATGGTGGTTCAGAGACTATGTAAACTAATAAAAAAACGGCATGGAATGGAACTTCAATGCAGACCTAACGGAGGGGAAGAGTGCATATTTGCTGGCTGTGAAGCGAATGCCATCTCTTTGGGTTCCCTGACTGGCAGAAGGGTTGTAAGATCTTCCTTTCTTTGTTGTACTGCATCCTTGAATATCCTTTGATTGCTGTCTCATGTTATGTGATTATGTTATTTCCTTATACTGCCTTAAGTATGCATACTACTGTGGTCATTGCTTCTGAATCCAAAAGAACTCACGTCCTAACCCTGCTGGGTTGGGGACAGAGCAACATAACAGCTTTGTTCTGCTGTTTCTTGCTTTTCTTTCTTTTACTATCTTACTAAATTTTGCAGTTATAAAAGTAATAAAACACATTTATTTTATTTGGCTGGTTATTATTTTGTAACCTTTGGAGCCTATGTTTGAAAGGCAGAATGTATACTATTAATAATTAAGTAAAATAATTCCCATGTTTGTTCTACTTATTTCCTTACCTTTTAACTGAAGAAATATTCTGGACTGGATCACTGAACACAAGACATCTGCAGTAGAGACTACCAACCTGCAATTCTTCTCAAGAGCCAAGATATTTTCTAGATACAAGCACTCTTTCAACTAATTAATATAATGGATTCGAAGGGTGTGGATGGAATACAGTTCCTGAAAGAGGCAAATTGGCAGTGAACTACATCAGCAGATTCATTCTAGACCTTATCAGTGGGATAGCAAACCCACAATCCCCAGCCAGATGCCCTCCAGCTGTATCCAACAACCAGAATTCCCACTCAGAATTGCTCTGCAGGCTGAGAACTCTAGGAACTGAAATGCAGCACATTTAAAGGGTACCAGGTTGGAGAATTTGTCATAATTTTAAATTGTGTTTTTATAGAAACAAATCAGAGAGAGATGTGGAGTGTTCAAGTTCCAAGGATTCCAGTGGTGGAATGCATTTCTATTTTCCTCCAAACATTTAATCTGCATTCTGTAGCTATTTGCCCATTCTCAGGTCTCACTGAGCTATCTATTCCCTATCAATTTTCTGTATCATTGCAGACCCAAGGCCACAAACAGGCACCACTTTGTCAGTGTACCCTGCTGATAACATATCAACAAGGCCTGCAAAGAGTCCCCACTCCACAAGAGGTTAGGACAGTATTGCTCAACCTGAGCAACTTTAAGATGTGTGGACTTCAACTCCCAGATCTCCCCAGCCAAATGCTGGCTGGGGAGTTATGGGAGTTGAAGTCCACACATCTTAAAGTTGCTCAGGTTGAGAAATACTGAGTTAGGGCAAAGTGAACTGAGTGGCAGGACTTTTTTGTTGTGGTTTTGAATTCCTTGCCCCCCCCCCCTCGAAGGCTTGGGTAGCCCCCGCTCTCCTGGCATTTTGCAAAGCCATTCAAATACTGTAACCATGTTCCACCAGACGTTTAATCTGAGTTGATTGTTCAGTGCTGGTCAGCTTGGGAGACTTCATTAATTTTATGTGTTGTTTCCCTGCTGTTTTATTCTGTTGTATGTCACGCCAGAGTCTTCAGATTAAGGCAGGTTGCCAAAACTGCAGATAAAGAAGTAAACCTTGGGGTTGCTGTTTGGCTCCATTAATCATTATAGTTTTTACGTGAACATCTGGAATAGAAGGAGTCATATAATTAAAAGAAGCAATTAAAGTTACATGCGTATTAAATTTTGGATATAAGTGATATATTTACACTTGTATCATTGTTTGACACGGCCCACTATTTCGCCACCCAATTCACCATCCTAGGAATATTTGCACATATTTCATAAGTTGTTTACTTTTTTGGTGTAAGCTAAATTATTAAGAATTGTTAACTGATCAGAACAGATGGCTAGATTTGTTCTTGGGTCTGTAAGAAGCAGAAATGAGTAGATTAAGTGTTTTGTAAGAAAATGGCTGTATTGATATGCCAAACACAAATTAGCAACCACATTTTAGCCTAGCAAGTTGTATGAATGCAGCCCACATGGTTACGGTTCAGGATTTTGAATCAACTATGATACAAATACAGCTAATGTCATAATTGGCTAATGCCTTCAGATCTCACTTGTTTATAAAGACACAGCAATAGGGTTGTTGAAAAATAGGAGGTTCTCATTGTATGTACTGGGAAATTGCTAGTTAAAGCTAACTAGAAGGCAAATACAGTATTGTCTCTCATCATTCAGTCTGAAAAGATCTCTTACAGAGAATAGTCTCACCCCCGGTCTGTCACAATCTCAGAAATAAACATGCCTTCGCATACTATCAGAGAAAAAAAAATCTTAGCGATGCTTACTTTAATTTTCCCTCTTAGGTTGAATGGCAGTATTTGTAACTTCCAGGTATTCTTACCTTTATTCTTGATTGTATTTCATGCACATTTGTCTTGATAAAATACAGAATATAAGTGTATGGTTTTACCAAAAAGGGGTTGAGGGTAGGTCACAAATTATCAATTGCTGTGCAAGAATTTTCCTGTAATTCTTCATTAGGTTTTGTACAACTGAACAATTTTACGAGATGCTTTTGTAAATGGTATGAGTGGAGGGGAATAACACTAACCAACTCATAACTAAATACCCTAAAGGACAGGCAGGTCTGGATAACCTCTAGCAGATATAAGAAGGAAATATTTTATACTGATGCATCAGAGAAGAGAAGGGGATTAGATTAAAGGGCACTCTAGCTTTTCCATCGATTTCTGAGAAAATTTAAAATAGCCTTGCTCCTGTGCTTATTCAGCATTTTTTGGCCCGTATGCAGCTCAGATATTTGGAAAACATATTGTGATAAAAAGCAGTCAATGACTGAGTTCATGTCAGGGGTGTCTGCAAAGCGGCAAAAAAGGCAATATGATAGCCTCAACCACACATTCAAAGCCTGCCCCTTTGGTGGGGCTTTGTGCAGTTCTGGTCACCATCTTGAGTTTTTTGACCTTTATAGATGCCCCAGTTCATATATCATGTTATGTCATTGTTTATTTTGAGGTGGCAGGATACAAATGGAAAATTATTCTGATCTTTATCCTATATTTTTGGGTTATGTAGTCCTATCCTATATTTTTGGGTTATGTAGTCCTCACTAGTAACCAAGTAGTGAACCTCTTCTCTGGAAGTGTTTTTTTTTAGCTAGAGGCTTTGCAGTGATAAGTCTCGGAAGCAAATATGAGAAGAAGTCTTTTGTTATATCCTATATTTTGTATGAAACTTGTATTTTGTGAAGTTTTACATTTTAAATGTAACTCTCTGTAACTTTCCTTTCTGCTGATGCTGAGTGCTCTTATCTCCCTCCCTCCTCAGATAGCAATGCTCTAGACAACAAGGCCGAAATGTACCCAAAACAAGGTACAACCGGTGAAGACAAGGACTTGTGGTTTAGCTACCAGCAATTGACCAAATTTGGAGTACGGAAGGCATGGGGAGGGCACTGAGGGGGGATTGGGGAGAAACGGCTCTTGTAATGATAAAAAGGCTTGCTGAACTCCTTTTCGGGGTTCAGTTCTTTGCAGGGACCTGCGAGTCCTAACTGAACCTTTGCGCAAATAAAGCTTCTCCCTGAATGACCCAGTGAGAGTCTCGTCATCAATAAATGTTGCATTGCTCCCACCCGTAACAATTTAACCATGGTTTGTTGTATAAGCTACATGAACCTTCATTGTACTGAGTCTTAAACCATGGCTTGCAACCCACAGTGGTTGAGTTCATATAATATTGCAATACTACTGTGAACCAGGTCCAGATAGGACACACAACAACCTTTACCCAATAATGTTAGATGTAGACATGTTGTCTTGCATCATCTTCTTGCATTATCTTGGTATCATTTTCAGCCAGTACACCCAATGACCATGCTGGCTGCGGATGATGGAAGGGGTAGGCTGTAAGTTGAAGAGAACAGTGGAAAACAATCAGGACAAGACAGGAATAGTTATCTAGGATGAGAAAAACCTGTGAAGAGCCAGGTTGAAAGGTTGAGGAGGGCTGAGGGGCAACTGGAGGGAGGGAGGGAAAGTGAATAGTAGGGATGTGTGTGTGAGAGAGGGGGGATGGAAGGGGGAAAAGGGAAATAGAAAGGAAGATGGATAAAGAGGTATCTGGGATAAAGGTGTTATGAAAAAATGGGGGGCGATTGAAGAGAGAAAGCATTTGGGGGCATGAGTAAGTGAATATGAGAGAATATTTGTGGATGAATCATCCTGAGAAGAATGGCTACTCATCAGTTTGACTGATGATCCAGTCTGTCTTCCATGAAATGGGTATTTATTGTGCTTGGAGACCCTAATATGCCTTTAGTTGGTACAACCCTTCCTTCATACTCAGTTTTTGGGTCAACTTTCTGGACAGAGTAGGGAATGTGTCAGGAAGTTCAGCTGTTGGTGGCAGACTATCAAAAATACCTTTTCATTGGGGACCCTTGGCAGAGCCTCTGCAAACATCTGGCAACGTTCTCAAAATTCCAGCTATGTGCACCAGCCTATAGATGTCTACAGCAAACCAAGATTACATCAAAATGACAACATGCATGTGATGACATCATGATGTAATTCCCATCTTTATGCATTTGCATTCTTATGTCTGACTTAACTAAGTAAGTCATGGGCTTTGCATCAAGATGTGGGCAGGGCCACAGATATGTCTTTGGCACAAATATGCAGAAATGGTTATGAAAACAAAAGCATGTGTTAAGCCTGGAAAAGAGAGAAAGTATGAGATATATGAGAAAGAAGCTAGACTAGCTCCACCCTAATTCACTATATATATTATATATACTATATAAGAGAGAGGCAAGGGAAAACACAGTTAGGCGTTTAGGATTCTGTTATTATAGCCTATATCAATCAAGTAGAGTTCCAGTCAAATTTGTGGAGGTCTGTTTCCTGATCTGGTCTACCTCAAAGGGCTGACACCTTTTTTCACTTGCCCCCACTTCTCTCGCCCTTAGTGGATAGTGATTCCTTTTCTAATAATACCATTCTTTGATTGATTATGTACCATGAGTCCTAGTGACCACATAGATAGATTTTCTCCATGACTTTCTATCCCTAACCTGGTCTTTCAGGTCATCCAACAGTGCATAAAATGCTCATGTTCAGTCCAGTTATTTTCCCTTTGTATTTAATGTTTAAACTCATTTTGGATCACTTCACTTTTTAAAAGCACTTTTCTTCCCAGCCCATTTTTTAGATCTCAGATCCCAATTCTAGAAAATTCTGGTCTGGATTCAGTTCCATGTTTTCCCACGAATTCATTTGAGTTGTACTGAGTGTATTGAATGCTATCTCAGTTTCTCATCAGTAAAATTGAATCAAAGCAAGATGGCAAGTATTTTCAGGATACATAAATCATCACATTATATCCATCACTCTAAAATATATTTAAGTATATAAAGTATCTTTCTGTGCTCTTAGTTTATATAAGCTAGTATCTGCATTATAACAAGCCCATCATAATAGTGTCTATATCTATGCTGGGTTTTGAATATGCTCCCCCCATCTTGTTGAGCCATCTGTCCAAGTAGCAGAACAGGTTACTTTTGACCTACACTTTTCTTTAAAAAACAGTAATGATTTTATGATTCAAATTTTTGTGCAAGAGGATGAGCTAATGTTACAGTAACTATAACAACAGGAATTAAATGAACAATAACCACAGTGACATATCACCCACATTAGTAGAACTAGGAAATAATAACAGGGTAGCTGTCTATAGAAACTGCACATAATAGAAGACTCCAAGCTTTACAATAATTTAGAGGTTTGTGCAGATGGCTTGGGGCATAAAAAAGGATTATGGGTAGGATAAAGAGCAAGCAGAACTAACAGCTGAGAACTAGGTAAAGTGATATATGGATGGTTTATTGGAAATTCTGTTCGGGTCCATTAGAATGAAACTTGGAAGGCGCCTTTGATCCTGTCTGGGTATCGGACCCTTGCTTTGGATTTCTTTTAGTAACAATTCTTCAGGGTGTCAAGCAGAGGACTTTTCTGTTATCCGCTACCTGACCATCCTAACAGAAAATGACAAGATTTAAACTAGCCTTCCTAACTTGATATTCTGCAGATGATTTGGGATTGCAACAGATCTGGTAGGCATCAGGTAGAGAAGAGTAGCTGAAACCATGAATTCTGTTCCTCCTAGGAGTTGACAAATCCTATTCTAGCTCACAAAACTTTTGTTTCTAGTTTTAATATTTTATGCTGTGGCTTAGAACTCAGAGTTCCCACTGGAAATGGAAAAAAACATGTCTCTTTATATTAAGGCCTTGCTTCTGATTTTTGCCAGTTCCTCCACAATCAGATGGAGTGATACCCATGTAGACAATTCCTTTTAGGATCTTAAAACTGTAATTCATCCCAAGTGGAATATGAGTTTGCAATGTGGGGATAGCAAAAAGGAAAACACACTCTTAGGCTGCAAATCATGGGAATTCTGCCCTTCGATTCTGCATTGGCTAGACCCCACCTCAGGTTTTGACTTCAGATCACCACACTTTAAGAAGGATTCAGACAAAGTGGAAAATGTCCAAAGAATGCCAACAGTCCTTAAAGATTTGAAAATTAATTCCCTTGAATGCTTCTCAAAACATTTGAGAATGTTTTGTTTTGAGAAGAGAAGGCTGTGAAGGTGAGATAGAGGCAGGGTGCAGGTGGAGAGACAATCTTACCTAAAGCATCCTGCTCCTCCCTCTAATTTTAAACCTGGATGGAATTGGTGGTCTTTGAAAATATGAGTCATGTATTCCTTTGCTCAACTATAAGCCTTATCCTTTGGGCAGAAGATGCAGTACATTCTTGTTTATTATACCGAAAGCAAGTACTGTGGTCAAAATTTGGCAGACAACTGAGAAATTCTCTTCCCAGTCAGAGGATAATTGACCTTATTACTGAAATGAAATATAAATAAATGCATTGGGCCTAAACTTGTCACCCCAAAAGTTCCAAGATAAGAAATCTATTGTAAGATATTAATGTACAAGTATCAAAACATGAGCTATGCTGCAGTTTGTAATATTCTGCAATGTAATAAAAGTATTTTATAATGTGAGTGGTGCCTCTTAAGAGCCATTTAGTCTGAATGCTACTTCATAATAAATGCAGCAGTTTAAACTGAAGTTGTTCTTTCCACTTTTGGTGTATCTTATCTACGCCTCTCCTCCAGAAGAGGTGGGGGAGGGAGCAAGGGGAAGAAGCCATTTTCTTTATTAGCTTGAAAAGGGAAATTACATTTAAATCCTCAGTGTGGAATGGTCTCTTAAAATATGGAACAGGGAGCAAGGTTCACTAGGCCCTTTATTTGGCTGATGCATTGTAAAGAGACAGTTCTGGCTTTGGCTGCCTTTTTCCCATAACTGAAATCACGCGGGGACTGAATGGAGATTGGACAAAACTGAGCTGCTGCTTATACCTTGGCTCAGAAAGCAGAGAGGTGAAATGCTGCTGGTCTCCAGGGTGCAACCTGATGCGATCCTAGGGGAAAAGAGCAAACCCATCAATAGGAGATCCAATAGCTTGAAACAACAGTTTTGTCTCCTCTGCTTTTTTTCAGTTAAACCTTGAACTTGGGACAATGTTTCACTGCACAGCAACTGTCATTGGGGTAAAAACTAGTAAGTCCTTTGGAGCAACTGGGTCTTTAAAAACTTTGGTTTGTGATGATTTATCTAAGTGCTGGAGAAAGAGGCAATTTTTGGAGGGTTCCAGCTGGGAAGGGAAGGGCTAACCTTCCTTTCCACTTTTCATGATTATTTATTTATTTGTTAGATTTATTAAATGCATACTTTGCCAACATCATACAGTTCTGCATATTCTGCTTCCAAAGAAGTGTGCCACCACCAAATTTGATGAAGGATGAGTCCTTAATTACTCTATTATATTCTTGGTGTGGGTCAAAGTGCAGTCTAAAGCAGATCCATAAATAAGCTCTGTGGAACAGTTTCCTGATTTTAAAATTAAAAGTGTTGGTGTCTGTGCATTTAACTGAAGAAAGAGAAGCACAGGAGATGCTGAACCCATTTCTTTGTGGGCCACTTTTCTAGCAATAATGATCTTCTGTAGGCTGCTTTCCTCTCTATATGAAGAGAGGGAGAAATTCTCTAAAGGCCTTTCTTTGACATAAATACAGTCTCCTTCAAATTGAGTTCAACTCCTGATGATTTCATCAATTCAACCTTGTGGTTTTCTTGGCAAAATACGGGTTTGCTGCTGTTTTCTTCCGGAAAGTTCTTTGAACTTTCCAATGTAGCCTACAACCCTTATTATCTGGAGGCCACCCATCCAAATATTAACCCAGCTTAACTTCCATGCCCAAATGAAGTCAGTCAGGT
Organism: Liasis olivaceus; assembly: GCA_030867105.1. Classification (NCBI taxonomy): domain Eukaryota; kingdom Metazoa; phylum Chordata; class Lepidosauria; order Squamata; family Pythonidae; genus Liasis; species Liasis olivaceus. The sequence continues at coordinate 181,813,729 of CM061350.1, read as the reverse complement.
GCTTCTGCCTGCTGACGAAGTATTGATATTCAGAGCGTTCAGTTGCACACATACAAGACTATGTGCTATAATTGTGTTCATATCTGGTACATCTGCTCATGTTCTTGTTTTTAGAAACAGTGATCCCCTTGCTGGTTTCACACATTGTGCTAAGCCACAATGTGTTTGTTTCCTGTTGGCTTAGCGTGTTGTGAGAATCCAACCATCCTGGTTTGTAAATTAAACTTAATGGCTTAGCTTGAGGTGTGAAGCCAGTCAATTTTGGCTTATTCAACAAATCATGGTGTAGCATGATGTATGAATTCAGTCAGAATGTCTAATGTGACACAGCTGCTCCCAGGGACTCATCTCTGGGTACCGAACGAGCAGGGGAACATTTTAAGAACCCCCTAAAGGACAACCCTTATTCCTTCTAGCATCAGAGACAAGAAAAATTGTTAACCATCTTGAAGAATCAGTCTATTCAAGTGTGAGTGAAAACCTGCAGTTCAACCCCTCTCCCTGAAGAAACATAATTAGTCCTTTTGGTATTTGTTTCATTGAAATGCTTGATGATTGCAGTGCCACTGTATTTACTAAGTATAAATAGAAGGTACAAGAGGAGGCTGCTGTCTTGCTTCACTGGGTTTCTAGTTCCATTCCATTAACTCAGGAGTGGGGTGAGGTCTGATGTCAATGTATCATCGCATCTAATTCCGCTAATAGCAGCAATATATCAGTTTCTGGAAGACAGTCTGCTGGGGGGAGGGGAGACCTGACCAGAGTCCTTTTTTATTACTATTATTTGCTTACCACTTTGCTGATAGCCCACTGTGACCTAGTTGGGGTAGATGGCTGCTACTGCAAGCGGGAGGAATTTCCCCTCCGCATCTCTAAGGAAAAAGAATAAATTGCTGCCAGGAAATTTAAACTGACAAGAACAAGCAAAATCGCATAGCTCGTTTGAAAACTGTTGTTGCAACTAAGGAAAAATTAGTTTTGTGTATTAGCCAGATGATCTTGCATGGAAGAAATGCCACCAAAGGCAAATCCATTTTCCCAGATCTTCACGTACTTGTGTTACAAGAACGCTTCCACCAACCCCACAGCAGCAACCCTTTGACTGGCTTCACACATTGTGCTATGCTTGGCTTATTTAACCATGGATTATTAGAAAATACGGTGGTTGGGTTTATACAACACACTAATAATCCATGGCTAACAAACCACAACCCTTAGATTGCCATAATGCACTAAAGCTGGGTTCATACCACATATTAAGCTTGTTTGTGGCTTAATGTCTTGTTTGTGTGAACCCAGCCAGTGTGGTCTCAATGATTTAATATGATGAATAAATCACATCAGTTGTAATCCATTCAACACACAATCATTAAATAAGGCATGGCTTAGTTTAAAGGATTATACTGTATGTAAACCCAGCCAATTAATAAACTACAGCAGATTACGTAATAGCAATACTGTATTGGACTCAAAGAAGATTCAGGTTCAAGACCCCAACACCTCCACCACAGAGCTCACAAGGTGACTTTAGGTACACAGATTCTTTACAGGTTGGTGCCATTTGGAACAAATAACCTATTTTGGGCAATACATTCATTTTAATTATTGCAATTAATCCTAACGAGGATGGCTTTAGATTCCTCCACTTTTCAAGATCATTTTTGATTTCTTGCCAAAATTTAACAGAGTTATTTTGATATATTTCTTGATTGTTACCTGTCAAATGCAGACCAAGATATTTCACTGAGTGGGCTATCTGACAGCCAGATTCTTCCTGCAAAAAATTAACTTCTCCTTGCATTAAATATTTTGTAATTATTTGGGGGTTTTGGACATTAATTTTATATGCAGAGAATTCTCTGAAACAATGAATTGTTTTCATTAACTGTTTTATTGCCTTTTGTGGTACTTTGATGATTCATATTACAGTATATCATCTGTCTAATATTTGAGTCGATATTCCTCTCCACAGATTTTGAGAACTGGCATTTGTTTATTGTCTCAAACTTTCCTGCCAATATTTCTAGAGCAATGACGAATAGTAAAGGAAAGAGTGGACATCCTTGCCTTGCACCTTTGCTGATTTGAAAAGCTGCGGAGAATGCTGCATTGGCCATAATCTTTGCTTTCTGCTGTTAGTATATGATTTTGACCTAAGCTTGGAACTCTCCTCTGGGATTCATTTCATTCAGTACAGCCAGCAGGAATTGCCACTGCAAATGGTCAAGGGCTTTTTCCACGTCCAAAAAGATTAATGCAGTTTTCTTTGTTTGCTGTTGTAATTGTTAACGTGCTCTGTTATATTGATTATGAACCTATTGTTGACTTTGCTATTTCTCTTTGGAAAGTAGACTGTTTGGTCAATATGCATTATAACTGAAGCACATGTCTTCAATTGATCCACTAGTATTGTTGTAAAAATTGTGTAATCTACATTCAGCAGGGAGATTAGTCTATATGGCTGTGGTTTCTCCAGGTCAGTTCCTTCTTTGTAAATCAGAGTTATGAATGCCTCTTCCCACATTGGTGGCATTGTTTTCATTTCTTTCATTTCATTCATTGTGTTCATCAAAGCCTATAACAGTTCCTCCTCATGTTCTTTGTAATATTGAGCTTTCAACCCATCTGGACTTGGTGCTTTTCCTAATTTGATTTATTTTACTGCTTTTTTCATTTCTTGGACAGTTATAGGCGTTCTTAGTATTTGTCTGGGTTGATCACTGCATTCTTTGATAACTGACTTTTCAGTATATTTGTTCATGGCAGCTTCATGAATGTTAATGTTAGAATATAATTCTTTAAAAAAATCTTGCCAGTTGTTCTGAACTGTTGGATTTATGTCAGGTTTTCAGAGAAGAAGAAAATGTTCAGAGATTTCAGAGAAGAAAATCTGACCTAAATGCAACAAATAACTGTCCCCAGATAAGTGTAAAATATGAAATGGCATCACAAATCCTATCACTTTGTTAGGTGCACAGTATTGTCACCAGGAGAAGTAATGCAGGCTCCTAAATTCAGCCTCAAACTGTACATAGCACCTGTCAGTGAAATACTCATCCCAAGCTCAGGACTTCAGTGGTAGAAAGTGAAAGCTCTTCTTCTTTTTCATTCAATTTACTATCTATTACTTTAGGCTATGAGATGGGAAAATAAGCTTGCATGCACTGTTTTCCCTAAATAAAAGAGGAGACAATGCAGAAGACTAGAGCAGGATAGTGAGTAAAGAATGATGCCTTCATTGCTATGGTATAACTTTTGACTGGTACTTTTAGGCACTGAAGGTTGGGCAATCTGTAACTCTCCAGATGTTGATGAACTATAGTTCTCAGAATTTCTCCCTGGCTATTTTGCCTAAGACTGCTAGAAGTTCAGGCATATCTGGAAGTCAACAGTTTACTTGAATAACAAAATTGTGATATCTTTGATGGTTTAATCTGGAATTGCCATCTTTTGTTCATTCCTTTGAATGAAAGACTCTGAATTGGGGTGCCTCCAATCTACGGCTATCAGATCTAAGCTGCAAAACCTGGATGACCATTAAATGGCATCAAAGAATTAATTTTGCTGTCTAATGTTGTCTGGATTTTTGTAGCCCAGATATGGTAGGCACAACTTGTTGCTTTCCATTCCTTTCTGGATTCTCTTTTTTCCAGACCTGAACAATGAGTTGATTTAAAATGTTGAGCAGTATTATCCTGGACATTAAGCTGTACAACACATTGATTGATTTTTACAATGTTCCTGATACTGCGCACATCCTAAATGAACTGCAATTGGGATCAGCAATTGGGCAGAGGCCTCATATAAGCAATTTCATCCAGGTATGAAACAGAACGGTCTGCCAGATTGTTGGGAAAACACCCAAATTCCCTCTGAAGACTTGTGGATCCATAAAGTGCCTATGAAATTTATGTTCAGAAAGAATCACTTTTGGTTTTAGGTAGTTGTCAGAAGCTAGGCACTGTATTTCTCAAAACGATGCCTACAGAAGCGCCAGGGTGTCAGATGACCAGCTCTGGAAAACCTGACTCTGACTCAATCCTAGCAAAACTGGGTACCTGTGGTTGTTGGGACTGCCTAGGTCCAGGGATCTTCCATATTTACTCTTGGATGGGATTACACTTCCCTTCAAGAGTGATGTGCAATCCGGAGGTCCTCTTTGACTCACAGCTTCTGCTATGAGTGAAGAGCAGGTGGCAACTTGGCCCAGAGGGTCTTCACACAGCTCCATCTGGTGTACCAGTTGCACCCCTTCCTGGATTGGGCAGCCCTTCAGGCAGTCACTCATGCCCTCGTCACCTCATGACTTGACTAATTCAATGTGCTGTACATGGGGCTGCCCTTGAACACTACTCAGAAGCTTCAATTGGTCTGGAACACAGTGGCAGAGGCCATGGTGGATATCAGCCCCACCAGATAGACCAAACCAGGAAAACAACTCCACAGGAAGGCTAAAACTTTGTTTATTGAGAGTGGCTATAATAACAGAATTTTGCAAGTCTGATTGTGATGTGCCTTCTCCCCCTTCTTATACTTTTGTGAATTAGGGAGGTGCCAGTCTGAGCCTCTTCTGCATCTTTTCTGTCTGTTGTGGACTTAAGGTATGTTTCACCCCTCATTGTTTGGTAATAGATCTGGCTTATCTCTGTCAAGATCATCCTCCTTACTCTCTATACCCATGTGACATCCCTGCTTCATGAGCTAGTTGTCAGTGAACTTCCAGATGCAATTCAATGTGCTGGCTACCACCTATAAAGCCCTACACAGCATAGGGCCAGGTTATTTGAAGGACCGCCTATCTCCCATGATTTCTGCCTGGTCAATATGAGTATTGGGTACACTTTGGGTCCTCTTGATCAAACTGTCACCTTTTGGAACCCACCAATGTGCCTTCTCTGTTGGGGTACCTGTCTTCTGGAATGAAATCCCCTATTCATGGCTCCCACCCTGACAGCATTCCGGATGGTCTTAAAGACCTGGTTGTTTTCTCTGGCCTTGAAGTTGCGTGCATAGAACCCCTTGTTGGATATATCTACCATATGATGCATATGTCTAGGTATTGGTGTCCAGATTTGCTTTCTTGTTTATTCTAGCTTTCTTTATCTTATCATATTTTATCCTGTTATATTGTGAGTCACCCAGAATTGATTTGGAGTTAGGCAGAGCTGAAGTCAAATCAAATCAAATCAAATCAAATCATAATCTCTCCCGGTAATTTTATTTAGCTGTCACAAATGACAGAGGAGAGAACCAAATCCAGAGGAACCTTATAATGAAGTTTCCAGTGGCCTGACCTCTCCTTCCCTTTGATGACTGACTAGGACTTCTCACCCAGGAAATACCAGAACCATTGTAAAATGGTACCTTCAGCTTTCTGACTTTGGTAGGTGATCCAGGCTACTGTGATCAACAGTTGCTGAGAAGTCTAGCAAAATAAGGATGGTTGCCTTAACTGCAAGTGTCAAAGGCTCAAAAACCTCACAAGGTTGCGTGACCCTATCTTTGCCATTTCATCAGATCCTGGCCACCCAGCATTCAACTCAGGTGGCATGTAAGCCATTTTATAAAAATAAGGAAAAACTGGAACTATATGCAGCACTGTCTGTATAAGTCAAATGATTTGAACCTGTGTATGTATCCAGTGACACGGGATAGAAAGCAGGCTAAGTGGCCGCTCTTCTTTTCAGTTGCAGACTAAGAAGGGATGGCCTTCCAGCTTTAAATGTCCTGGTTTTTAAGGGCTTACCTGCAAAAATGTGGGTGACTACTAGATGGCAGGCAGCAAAGAGATTCAGATAACCAACTGTCTGCTACCGTCTAGTGGATGTAGAGCTCAACCTGAGTTTTGCAACCCAGATATGGTAGCCCTATTTTTTTTAATGCCAAGCCAGTTGCTGGTAAAACTTCCATTATCAAAAATTAATTCCTAAATGAATGTTCAAACCTGGCATGAGAAACTGCTGACCAAGCGTGACACCTGACTGAGAGAGAGGAATGGGATTTAATATCTCTTAGCTTTGTTTGCTGAGTTAGTCTGTGATACAAGGATAGAGTGGTGGTATGAATTTTCTCTGCAAGAATTCCATCTCACTGATTAGAACCTCCATTTGCCATTTTTAAATGTTTGCTGGTATGTCTGAATGGCTAAAAGGAAACAGTGTACTGTCCTTCCACTGAACAACATTTTCTCTTCTTGAGCTAACCAGCATGATCTTTGATGAAAGAGTGGACTATCTACACCTCTTATCCTGGAGGACTTCAATGTCCACCCTGACATTGCCTAGTTAGAAGCAGCTTAGGATTTCATGTCTGCCATAATAGTCACAGACTTGTCCCAACCGGTATATCTGCAGCAGGGCACAAGCTGGATTTGGCATTCTATTCAACAGGAGCCAGTAATCCGAAAATAGACAAGTTCTTTGTAGCTCTGTTTTCATGGGCAGATCATTCTCCCATCAGTTTTAGAGGGCCATCTGTTATAAACCTCTGTAGTGCCTGATAGACCTGGGTGGTTTCCTGAATGCACTGTAGAATTTCTCACTTTGTCTGCTGACACTACTGCTGAAATCCTGGTCACTTTATAGAACATGGAAGTGGCCTGGGCAGTTGAGACAATTGCTCCTAAGCATCTCAAACCCTCTAAACTTCTTAATTGGCATCTTGCTTTACCCAAGAGCTGAAGACAATGAGGTACATAGGTGGAGGACTGGAATGCAAGTAGAGAAACATGTGGGATGGCTCAGATTGCACACAGAGTGGGCCCCTTTATAAGGTCCACCTGAAATCTTATTCCATAGTTGTGGTTACAGGGATGTTAAGAAAAGACTTTGCCTAAATTTTACTATGACCGTTGATTCTTGTATTGCATTGAATATTGAGAAATGTTCTAAACCAAGCAACCAAGGTTCTGCAGACAACAGTTCATATTTATGCAACACACTTGGGCCTCTGCAAAGCCAGAATTCATCAAAGTGAAATTCTAGCCCCCTTTTAATCCTTTATCCAGCCTTTTAAGCTTAGCTCACACCAAAGGGAATGTTAACAAGTGGCTATCCCAGCTCAATGATGTCAGTTTTGGCAAGAAAGAAGAAATGATGTCAATGAACGATTATGGCCAGACTATGACATATGGAGAAAGTTCTGGATTTATTTATTTAAATGATTTACAGAGCCACCCCTCTCACAGCAGTGACTCTGGGTGGTATACAAAGATTTAAAACCATCACAAAAGTACAAACTCATGATGCCCCAATTAAACAATAACCCCTAAAACAAAACCACATTACTGCACCAACAGAGCTTGCTTAAGTGCCTGGCCAGAAGCCTGAGGGAACAGCCAGGTCCTCAGAGCCTTACAAAAGGCTAACTGGGGCCACCTGGATCTCTGGGGGGAGGGATGCTGCTCCATAGTGCAGGTGCAGCCACAGACAAGGCACTACTCCGGGTTCCAAGAAGCTGGCACTGTTTGAGGGGACCCCAAGCATGCTCTTCCTGCTAGACCTGGAGGGGCTGGCAGAGACAATGGGGGATGGGCAAGCAAATAGTTTGGTCCTAGGCCATGCAGGGCTTTATAGGTGGTAACCAGCACCTTGAATTAGATTAGAAGCCTACCGGGAGCTACTGCAGCAGAACAGGAGATGCCAAAAACTGCCTGCACTGCTGATTCTGGACCAGCTGCAGCTTCCAAACACTCTTCAAGAGCAGCCCCATATAGAGTGTGTTTCAGTAATCCAAGTGGGGGGTGACTAAGGCATGAATCAGCATGAGCAAGGCCTCCCGGTCCAGGAAAGGGTGCAATTGATGCACAAGATAAATCTGTGCAAAGGCCCCCCTAGCCATGGCTGCCACCTGCTCTTCTAGCAGGAGCCGTGAGTCCAAGAGAACCCCCAAATTGCACACCAGCTCTGACTGGGATGTCACTGATGGCAAGGAAGTAAGCAGAATAGGTAACTTCAGGCTTTGGGGGATGGCCGGCCGCCCAGCAACACCATTTTCTTCATTAGCAACTGCAAAGAGTGAAAGTTTCAAACTAATTGTAAATCAGGAGTTGGCAACATTTTGGTCTAAGGGCCACCATTTTTGAGGTCGCTGGGGCCACACTGGGAGGACTGTTGATGCTGAGCAGGCTGGGCACACTTAATGGAGCTCCTGTTCCCAGCTCCAGAAACCCTCTTATTACGGATAGTTAGGCGATAATAAAATTGCTATAGTTTTTTTTTTTTTAACCTTGCTTTGAGCTTCATTTATTTTAATAGTGTTTTACTGAAAAAACAACCATGGCTTGCAATCTAAAAAAAAAACTAAGCCAAAAAGAAAAAAAATCAAATATACCACACAATGGCTTAATACGATGTGTGAATTCAACAAAAGAAAGTCTGAATTATCCAGCTGAATTAATGCTGTTGGGGTTTTCTTGTTTTGGTAGGAAAAAAAAGGTTTCAGTAAATGTTTGTTTATGAAATTATAGCTGATTATAAAGAGACAGCCTTAACTGTACTTCCCTTGATCCAGATAACCCTTTATCCCTTATATGCCTGCATGGTGCTTAGACTTGGACTTGTAGGCTCTTGGACTTCTCTGGTATGTCTGGCCCCACCTGCAGCATCTACACTTTAACAAATGTATACTTGCAAAGGGAAACCCTACACAACACAATCCACCAGCTCTCCAGGAGATCAAATCCATCCCCATCAGGTGCCTGCATCTGAGAAAGCCTTCATGCGGTGATCACTATGCATAAGCATTTCCCCTGTGAGTGCACAGATGCAAATGTTGGGGATACCTGCATGACTTGGGGCCCTGTTGTGTGAGGCTGCATCCCTTGGATTTATGCAGCACTCTGTTTTTATTATATGAAGGTATGTTAAGGAAACATGGATGTTTGAATTCAATGTAAATCTCCTGAATGGCATAGAATTAAGTTATCAGATGTTATTCTGAATATGATTTTGTTTTTCATATACAAAGTCGTTTTCAGCAAGCTTGCCATTTTCTGGGCGTGTTATGGTTTATAAAATAAAAAAGGAGGAACTAAAAGGAAAATACAGTAAGCATGAGACTTCCCCACCGTGCTGACTGTGCCGCAGGGCTCTTCAAATCTCCTAGCAGCCTGCGGGGGGGGGGGGGGGGGGAGCAGTATAATATCTATCACTAGAATTGCTGAGAGCTAAATTTATACTGACACCATTTTGGCTTTGATCTAAATGAATCAAATTCACAGTTTTACCATACTGCATGTTAAACCATTTTTCTTAATCCAAGTGCCTAGCTTTTGATAAATTACCTGCTCATTAGTTTGATACATTAATAAAATGCTGACATAAAATTTACCACACTTTGACAACAACTATAGAAGACTTTGGTTGCAAACAGAAATAGAACAAAATCAACTCTAATTGGTTTGGTGGATGCAATAGACATAAAATATCTTGATTTCAGTATGATTAATGGTTCCTGTCTGAAATTAAAATGTGAACTTAAGGACCCCATGCCTTTATCATTTTATAAAGACCCTGGATGAGACTATAGACAGGATAATACATTGGCAGAGAAGGTAATAAATAATGGATAGCTAATACCACAAAAGCTGAAATTAAGATTGAAAATGATGGTGACCTGCTAGAATAAAAAACCAAAATCAGCAAGATAAAATTCAAAGGAGATTAGCCCCACCACTGTTGGATTGCAAAAATGTGGAAGCCCACTAAACGGCAAAGACACAGAAAACTCACTCATGGTCTGGACTTTTGCAGCTCAGCTATGCTAATGCTGATGTAGGAAATAGTGACTTTCGGCCAGTCCCTCTCTCTCAGCCCTAGGAAGGAGGCAATGGCAAACCACTTCTGAAATCTTGCCAAGAAAACTGCAGGGATTTGTCCAGGCAGTTGCCAGGAGTCACAATCAATCAATCAATCAATCAATGACTCAATCAAGACTTTAGTCCTGCATTCAGTTAACAGTTAATTAAATAAAAATAATCAGAGGTACAAGAATATGTGAGTGAGATCAGATCAGACGCAATGCCTGAAAAAAGGATCTAGGTGCCTTAATGGAAACAGTTTTGAACCTGATCCTGAAGTTTAAAGACCTTAAGTTGCAATAAATCCCAGACCACAGAAGTAAAAACTGCTCTTTGTCCTTGTCCGGTTCTGGATGCCATGGTTTCAGAAAAGACTTTTTGATGAAGATGGCTAATCAGATGAAGGGTCTCGATGCCATGTCCACTGAAGAAAGGTTTCAAAGAGCTGGGTTGTGCTTAGGCAGATGAAGAGATGGGGGATCAACTTGCTTAAAGAGAACCCATATCTGTACGGTTCCTCTGAAATCATCCCCAGGTGCCTTGTTCTCTGGCACATCATGAAGTACCACTAGGTTGGTGGATACTAGACACAGGAACTTTTCCATAGTCCCAGCTTTAGGATGCCTGTCCTTTGGGAGGATTGCGTGACTCCCTCACAGATAACTTTTAAGGAGGAGAGATGTTTTCTATTCACTTAACAAACATCATTCTTGTTTTATTTTCTTATTGGTTTTCTTTTCTTTTTCTTTTCTAGTGCACTAGTTATCCTTGTACTGCCTTGTTGCTTTTTCTGGCCAAGCAACATGAAGCAAAGGGCAGGATATATGAAATCAGAGGTGCCTCAAAGCCTCAGTTACAGCTTCTGAAGACCTCCAAAAGTTATTGCCAGTAGAGAAGGGGAGATATATTATAATTTTAATCAAATGCAAATAAAAGTCACCTTAATTTTTGTCCTGGTACGGTGGCTCACTGTTCAAAACGTAAGAGAGCCAGGGCAAAGACTGACGTCATTCAAAGGCCAAGTGAGCTGTGCGGCTTGCAATGAAAAAATACATACTTGGAAATAAATCCCATTGTGTTCCATTGGATATGTATGCCTATGACTGCCTTACTGAGAAACCGATGGGATTTGTTTCCAGTACGGCTACGATTCCCGACCTCAGTGAGAGGCTGAGGCGATTCACCGTCCCGGGTCAGGGCGCTCAGGTTCCCCCAGGACAGGGCGAGCTCGCAGCGGAGGTCCTTCGGCTCGCCGGGGTGCGGCCTCCGCTGGCGCAACGGCTCCTGGCCCCGCCCGCCCCTCTTCCCACACCCGCAGCTGGAAAGGGGGGGCGTGGTGGCTGCTGCTTGCGGCGGGAGCGCTCGTTCCTGGCTGCAACACGCCGGAGACCGCCGCAGGTACGAGCTGAACCGCGGGGGAAGGCGGAATCGACCGCCCGGCGGCCGACCGGGCGCGCGGGACGGGAGGCGACCCGGCTGCCCGCGGAAGCTGCCCGCGGAGAACTCTGGCTCTCGCTTCCAGCTGGGCTCCCTCGCCCCGTCAAGCCCGGGGGTCGCCGAGGGGATGGCGGGCTGCGTGTAGGAGGGTCTGATCGGATGCGCGGGGCCATGCGGCGCCCCGGCTGATGCTGCCTCCTTGGGGCGGCCGCCTGCTCGCCATGAAGCGGCAGAACCTCCGCACGGTCTCCCTGATCGTCTGCGTTTTCTCCTATTTGCTGGTGGGCGCCGCCGTCTTCGATGCGCTCGAGTCCGAGGCCGAGATCGGCCACAAGCGCCTCCTGGAGCAGAAGCGCAGCGACCTCCGAAGGAAGTACCGCTTCACGGCCGAAGACTACCGAGAGTTTGAGCGGCTGGTCCTGCGGGCCGAGCCTCATCGAGCCGGCCGTCAGTGGAGGTTCGCCGGCTCGTTCTACTTTGCCATCACGGTCATCACCACCATCGGTGAGTGCGCGGCTCCCGGCCTCAGATGTCCGCTTGCCCTTTGGCCACGAGGCGGCAGGATGGCCCTCCCCTCCCCCCGCCCCATCATCCCTTGCCGTCCTTCCAGGAAGCCACCTGTGGGTGCGCCGGGCTCTCCTCCTTGACTCTAGCTGTGGGTGTGGAGCGGGGCGTCCTGAGGCATCCATCTAGGTTGACCGCTAGCTCTGGGCACGAGATCTGAAAGGTATAGAAATTGTGTGGGCGTTGGTATTTGCACTTCGTGAGGATCATTTTGGAGAGAGTTTCCGTGCGTTCAGGTGGGCGTTTAGCTCTTCAGTGGACACAGAGCCCATGATGTCACAGGAAACAGATGTGACCCTGGTCACTGTGATCTTGCCTACTTCATGTTCAGCTTCTTCTCTGTGTGAAAAATGCTCCTTAGTTGGACTTTTTAAGAATAGGGGAAGTATCTCATTGGAAGAGACCAGATAGTTATAGTAATGCAGTATTCCATCTTCTTTTCTAGCGAGCTCTACGCCAGCCTTCCCCAGCTTGGTGGTCTCAAGATGCATTGGGGCTACAAGCTGAGGAATTCGCAACCAGATTGGACCACCAGAAATCAGCCATTGTGACCATCAGTAGACATGAGCTTTCCTCACCCCCCTGACAAGCCTACATTTCAAGCTTAATTTTGGCTGTTTTCTGAACTATAGAATGTATGAGATAACTATTATGAAAGGCACTTCTGAATATGTACAGAGAACTTTGTCTGCTTAACCACAATCAACTTTCCACCTGGAATTGGGGGCACTTTTTTTTTTAAAAAAGGACATTACTTCCAAGGCAGGCTTGAGACATGAATACTGCTCACTGGAGAGGTTCAGCATCGATGCCAGTGTCCTCACGTTTTAGTGTGCACACCCTGCTCCACAATTTTCAAGAAAATTAGAATGTGTTAGCTCTTTATCTCATGAGATTTTGTGTAAGTTGCTACCATCTTGCTTCAGATCTCCTCTTCCAATGTTAATTTGGCACTTTTGCAATCTTATACACCGTAATGCAACTGGCCACCCATCCCCATTTGATCTGGAGCAGTAAATTGTCAGCAGAGTTCATATCAGGTCTGCCTTTGCCAATTAAAGGCTGATGACCTCATCTCTGCCCCCATTATTGTTGCCTGATCTAGTCCTAAAAGGCAAAAGGGGGCATTGGAAGTAATGGCACAGCCAAAGGGATAGAAATGGCCACTCTGTGCTTCCTTCACGTAAAGGTGTATATCCTATTCTTTTATTGCATGTGCAACACTCATGGAGTTAAGAACAATTACCAGTGACACAAATCATTTAAAACAAGAGCGAGATTCTGTGTGCTGTTATTAAGCTTAGCATATGGACATATTTATTGGAAAGAATAAATGTCTCTTCAGGCACTTATTTCTGCCCTGTATTTGCTCTGCTTTCCCCAACATTTTGGGGAGGTGACAGTGATTGCTTCTCCTAGGATCCATGCAGCAAGTGGGTTTCAAATATTAAAAATTACACATTAGTTGCTGACTATACAATTTAGGTTATTTTTTTCCCAACCCCCACTGCCCAAATTACTGAGTTTGAGCTTTGGTAGAAAAGGGCATTTGATAATATTTTATAGAAAATAAAAATAATGATTGATCCATAATGGGTCTCCTCTTTTCCCATGATAACATAAATAATAGCAAGTATGATTTCCATCTATGGTGATATACACATGTATTTTTAACTGTCTCTTCTTTGGAGAAGAACAGTTGACATCATTGTTTACACATAGGAAAAGGGGAGGAGAATGAACAGGAAAGAATCCATGCAAAGTTGTTCTTGCCAAAACTTGCAGAAAGCTAGTTGGCATGGCTGGTTTGTATGTCAACCTGTCCTTACAGCTGCTTCTCTTCCACTGTACTTTTGTGCAATTTATTTTCATCAACATCCAGTTTTTGGTCCCTACTTTCTTTCTCTTGTCATGCAAAGATTGGCTTTATCGAGTGGCTTCTTAGGAAATGAAGGAGTCCCAGGACTTGGGAATAGGGCTGCTTACAATTTGGCTAAAGAATGAAGTACATAGTAGAAAAGATGGACAATGGTCTCAGTGGAGGGATATAAGACATGGAGCCCTGGGGGAGGATCACCAATGGGAATGGTGATTTTTAATCTGTTCACAGATAATGCAGAGATCAAGACGGGGAGAAGGGTGACCAACTTTTTAGATGGTGCCCATTGATGGTGGGGGGAAGGGATTACAGAGAGCTTTCCAAGCATGTTTCCAAACTGAATGGATGAGCAATAAAAATGTAGATGTGGGTTAGGATAGAACATCTTTACACATGCATGATAGTGATCAGCTGGGAAAAGGGCTGCAGTGTAGATACCCAAGGAAAACACTGACCTGACATTTGGCAACTGTGAAAAAAAGATAATATCATAGCACAGTTCATTAGGAAAGGGACTGAAAAGAAAAAAAAAGTCATTTTATAGTGGCTTTAAACAAATCTATAGAGGAATGACATTTGAAATATTCATTCTGTTTGTTGCATCTTCTCGCCCACCCACTCCAGACAAAAAAAATGCAAAATCAGGAAAGATTTTGAAAAATAACAACCAAAATAATAAGGAGCAACTTCTCTATGACACAAGGTTATAACATTTAAGATTTTGTAGTTAGTGGAAATGCGAACATGACTTAAATTTATGATATTATAAATATGATATCAAGCAAATGCAAAGATAAGGTTTTATTGTTTTCAAAGTACTAGAAGTTTCAGTCATCCAGTGAAACTGGATTCAAGAGAGACAACAACAAATAATTCTTCGTCTGGTTGGCTACAGGTAAAATAGGATGCTGGTGGACTTTATACAGTTTTGATCTGATGCTTTCATGTTATATTCTTATAGCTTCCTTGGATGGTTTGGGTTAGGGTGAAATTAGTTGCCAGCAGTTCCATCTGACTTGTAGTCAGATTAACTTGAGGAAGGGGATTTATTTATTTTTTTATTGTTTCCAGCGCCGGACATGGAACCATAATGGGTAGACTTACACCTCCCCTCCATCCTGATAGATAGATGGATAGATAGAAAGATACTGTAGATAGATACAGATAGATGGGGGTGTCTCTCTTTGTGTATGCATGCATTTTTCCCATCAAGAGTTTTCTATAAATCAAGAAGGCCTAACATGTAATAGTCACAAATGTAGTCTTGAAGCAGCCCTGAAAAAATCAGTAGAAATTAAATGGGTCTTTACGTGCACTGTGTATGTATGTAAGGCATTTACAATCTCCACCTCTGAAAGCGGATTCAAGTGGAATTCTCTTCAGCTGAGATCAGCTTAATTTTGGCTTATGGCAAACCCATGGAAAATTTCCAAGACTTGAAAGTAGTATGAAAGAGGCATTGTTGTCTAAATCCCTGCTATGGGATTGTTTGAAGAACAGTGAAAATGTGGGATGTTAATTTTATAAATAAAACAAACAATTTGTTTATTCAGTCATCTTTCATGAAACACGATTTGTGGGTTTTAAAGATGTATATAGGCAAAAGTGAACAAAAGAAAAATGTGCATGCTATTCTGCCACTTTCTACTAGTTTCAAATGTTTGTAGAATTTCTTATATTGTCCCAGAGAATACTTATGAATTAACACTTTGTAGAGCACTATCCCACATTTCCTCCATTCCTGCATTGGAGGGTTTTTTTATGATGATGGAGACACGTTATTAACATATTTAAAAAGGCTCTGCCATAAAGCAGTTTGGAACATATTGATTTTTTGATGGGAAATGGTTTAGTTGCTAGTATACCTGTAACATCAACACTTTCTTCTGAATAAATCTTGCCAAAGAGATTCTGATTTCCAAGCAACAGAATCATGCTTGGAAAAGAGTTACTTTCTGTTCAGAAGATGAGATGCCAAAGACCCTGACAAGCAGGATCTGTACTTGTTGTATCTTGAATGTAACCTTTGGTTACTGCTTTTAGGAAACGGTTATGCAATTGTGGTCCAGCAAAGTACAAATTCTTTTTTGTCTGACAGAGGTAATCAACCTCCAGCTAAATAGTGCTCATGGTCTGTAATTTTGGATATAATGAGCTTATTACAAATATTGTATTTAATTCCACTTGCTTTTTTTTAAACTGCAGCAAATTTGAATGTTAAAATTAGCATTAAAATGCCCAAAATTTACAACTTCCAAGTCTCTGGTTTCTTTTGCTTGCTAAGAAAAGCTACTGAGATTACAACATGTGGCAGATATGTGCAAATATGCCACCTTTCAGTTATTGCAAATTTCCAGCACTCTTTCATCATTGTTCATGTAAGCTGGGGCTACAGGGAGTAATGACCAACCAATGCTTAGAAGGTCATAGATGCTTCATTATTGACCTATGTTGTCCACCTGGAAACTGGAGAAGTACATACTGTACTGGACTTGGCCTTATGAGACAAGTGTACCAATCTCCATTCACTACTTCTCAGGTTGTCAGATTAAAAATAGGGCTGCTGAGCTCAGTGAAGAAATGAACTAAAGAAAACACTTCGAAGAAAGGCAAACATTGGGGGCAATTGATCATACAAACATTATGGAATTAAGAAAGTGGGAGGATTCCCTCAAAAAACAACACACTTCATAATTCTCACTTGCTCTGGCACTTCTAGTCTGATGGGGGGAGGGGCAGAAATGTCCTTGTTGATCCCTGCCTGCATAGTTCACCACTTCTAAATCTGGCTATGGGACTTTAACATCCTAAACAAACCTGATTCCACCACCCACTG
This sequence comes from Liasis olivaceus, assembly GCA_030867105.1. NCBI lineage: Eukaryota > Metazoa > Chordata > Lepidosauria > Squamata > Pythonidae > Liasis > Liasis olivaceus. The sequence continues at coordinate 181,797,214 of CM061350.1, read as the reverse complement.
CTTGGAATTTTGGGCCATCCTAAACTGAGCAACTCCATAGGAAATTAGAGCAATTGGGAAGCCAATTTTCCTTGTGTAAATTATGTGTTTCATGTCTGTACAATGTGCTGAGATATAATGTGATTGGTTTGGTTCTGGCTTACTCTGCTGTGTGAACCCAAGCCATTATAATTTGTAAACCACTGGTGGTGAAAACAGGCCTATTAAGGAGAGCTTCTAATAGTTAGAGCTTATGGTTGGGAGACACCTATGTTAGCATAATTCTGGCAATGGGAGACATTGCTGTATAATTTTTATATGTTTTATGAGGTATCCTGCCAGATCCATGGGAATCTGGTAGTATAAAAATAAGATAAAAAATAAATACTGTCAATGCATAAAGAAAATCAGGCCTGTGAGTTCTGGATGAAAATTCATCGTTCAGCCTTGCAAATAAGTCCACAAAAGCAGCTGCCTGACAAATATTTGCTAACTTTCTATCTGTACAAATTCATGCCTGGAACTAATTCATGTTCCACCCAATAAACCAGGCATTCATTACGAACAAGCCAGAGTTACAAGCTTGCTCATAGGCATCTTTGTTTTTAATTTTGTTGGAGGCGCACCTTTTGGTTAATTGGTTACTCAAGAAAGGTATTGGATGGAGAAGACCAGGAAGCTTTTCCAGTGGTTCTCAAACTTGGCATTGGGCATAATAAATTCTACTTTTTCCTCTTGAGCACGTTCCACTAATTAATTGTTCTTGGTGTTTTTAATGGCAATCAAGTTTGGAAAAATGGAAACTAAGTTGTATAGTGCTGGGAGCGGTCATCATTCACATCTTTAAATTCTTCAGGAGCAAGCGGTTTTAATTCTTGGAAAGGATTATCAGTGTTCTCCAGTGTCAATGTGGAAGCCGTGTTCTAATAGTCTGTTATGGGTTAACACCAAGTGTTCTTCAAGAATCAGCATACGTTGAGCCAATAAATTATTGCTTGTGTTTTTCTAAGGTGTCATGTCATTTCATGTATGCATTTCTTCTTATCATCCTTCTTTCCTGAGATATCCTTAAATATCTGGTCCTTCAAAGCAGGTGAGGTTACATCATCTTTTCTTTGTGTATCATATTGTACAAAGTCTGTTCTGTATCCTAGTGGAACATCCAGTTCTTGAGACCTAAATCGCCTGTCGCCCACTGTTTTCACAGAGGAAGGCAATCACCTGAAATTTGCATTACTAAGCAAGTTCTTGAAATAGGGTGGATTGTGATTTTTTTTTTTTCATTTCTAATACAAGTTTCTCTCTCTTTTTATTTCCTTGTTTTGCTGCAGGTTATGGGCATGCAGCTCCTGGAACTGATGCTGGCAAAGTGTTCTGCATGTTCTATGCAATCCTTGGTATCCCCCTCACATTGGTTATGTTCCAGAGTCTTGGGGAGCGCATGAACATTCTTGTTCGGATGGTGCTAAAGAAAATAAAGCAGTGCCTGGGTATGAGGCAGACAACAGTCTCCATGAAAAATATGGTTGTGGTTGGTTTTCTCTCATGTATGGGGACATTAGGTATTGGGGCAGCTGCCTTTTCCTATTTCGAAGGCTGGACTTTCTTCCATGCCTTTTACTACTGCTTCATAACATTGACAACCATTGGATTTGGAGACTTTGTTGCCCTGCAGAAACATGAAGCTTTGCAGAAGAAGCCCCCCTATGTAGCATTCAGCTTTATGTACATCCTAGTGGGCTTGACTGTGATCGGGGCTTTTCTTAACTTAGTTGTCTTTAGATTTTTGATCATGAACTCAGAAGATGAGCGTCGGGATGAAGAAGAGAAGGCATCTTTAAGAAGAGCCAGAAATTACATCAACTTGAAACCCAGGGAAGATAGCAGGAGTACAAATGAGATCTTGCTCCCTGTAGAAGATAGGACCAGTCAGATGAACCTCATCCCATTGATCCATGATGATGCTGAGCGGCAGAGGGGCAAATCCTTGGTTTCTACCACAAAAGTCCCTTCCTTTTGTACATGTCTATGTTACAGGCCACGGCTGAGCAGAAGCCCAGATCCTCCCCACCCAGAACCCTTCAACTGTCATACTAATCTTGTTTATTATAACTCAATTTCTTACAAAATTATGGAAGTCTCCCTGGGTGGTAAGGATCACACTGGCTTGTCTTCCCCTGGCAGTACTTTGTCATCTGATAGTCCCAGTTGCCGAGGGCACTCCAGAGTCCGGAGAAAGTCTATCTGAAAACATGCATGCTCTTTGGAACTTTTTTGTTTTTAATTTTTACTCTGACCTGTGTCCTGCTACTGAACATGTGTTTTGATGATAAATTGTGAATTGTCAGATAGTTGTGGAGTGCCCTTCTTTCTTTCTTCTCCCCTCTTCTTTGCAGACACATTCTGAAATGGCTACCCATGTGTACTGCATTCCTGCCAAGCCCGTGAAATACTGCCTGAGCAATGCCTTTTGAAAACTAATGCTGAATAATAGTTCTCCCACCAGCATATGTCACAACGTTTGCATTAGAAGCCAAGTGTTCAAGGGATTTAAATAATAGAACCCCACAATGCATCTGAGTTGCCATATCATCTGTAGAGAGTTCTAATTATTCCTTTGGGGGAAATATACAGATAATACCCAGTTGTATCAAGACAGCCTGTATGCTCAGTTTCTTTTGTCTTTGCTGAAGGAATCTATAGACCTACATCCTAACAGCAACAATGAGCAGATGTCAGGCTTGTGGGCTTTACTGAACTCCAGTATTCAATAGAGCAAAGGATGAACACAAAATAGACACAAAGTCTGGGAACATCTTCAAGTCTAACCAACTTAATAAGGCATAAGCTTTGGGGCATAATAAAGTTGGTTAGTTCTGAAGGTATTATCAGACTTTTATTGCCATAGACAAACATGGTTCTTTCCACCCCCATCCCACCTTTTGATCTCCATTTGGGAAGAAAGGATTCTTTCTAGAAGTGTATCATAAGAATCAAACATGAACAGAGTTCATTGTCCTTCCCCACAAAAATCTGCTCCTGATTATCCCAAGTCGTCTTAATTTCTGCAGGTAAAATTCAGGCTAGGAGTATTGCTAATGTTAAAGAATTGGGAACTGAAAATCCTTATAGCGCTAGTTCAAATCACTCAATTCTAGTAGCAAAGCCAGATCTGCCTTGTGGCTACAGGTGGTCCTCATTTAGTGGCTGCCTCATTTAGTGACTGTTCACAGTTACGACAGTGATGAAAAAGTAACTTTACAACCAATCCTCCCATGTACAACCTTCACAGGTCTGTAAAGCAAAGGAAAGCTGAAGTAAAATCATAAGCACAGTCACAATTTCACTTAGTGACTACTTCGCTTAATAACCAAGTTGCTGGTCCCAATTGTGGTTGCAAAACAAGGACTACCTGTACTTGTGCCCCACTGGGGCCCCTTTGTAATAATTACTGTGGGGAAGTTCTGCTTTCTCATCACATCTGTCTTTGTTCTTCTACTGTAATGGTGCACATGTTTAAACATCAAGGTAATTTGCGGAGAAGTTGATAGGAGATCCTTCTTTCATGTTTTAATTGATCTGCCATTTGGTGTTCTGGATGTGAAATGCTATTCAGGGTTGAAGGTGGGTGGTGGTGGTGGTGGGCTTGCTTTAAGGGTAGTGTCAGGAACCAGAGTATCTAGACCAGTGTTGTCCAAACTTGGCCACTTTAAGATGAGTGGACTTCAACTCCCAGAATTCCCTAGCCAGCCATGAAGTCCCCCAGCCAGCCATGAAGTTGAATTCCACTCATCTTAAAGTGGCCAAGTTTGGACAACACTGATCTAGACTGTACTCAGCTTGTAGGAGGGGAGGGAAAGATATGGCTTTTTCCAGCCAATCAGCATTCTCCGTAACCTCTATCGTCTGGAAATGGGGAGGACTAATGGTGCCTCAATCAAATTTATTAATTTATTTACTTGTATTTACAAGTGCTTTTAGGCCACTGAAAAGAGCCGTACAGCTGTCCAAACAGGCGTGGCGGATGATCTATAATGGTCTCATCACTCAGGCTACGCATCTCGCTTCATTTTGGCCATATAAATGATGTCTTTAGAAATGTGTTTGCATACACAGTGGTAGGAAATAAAATTGTACAGTGGTATCAATTTGAGGACTGCAGGCAGTATTCAAGAGGAGTGGGAAGAAAAGTGCTATAAACAGGCAGTGTGGCTTTTTTAAGCCATAAAGATGTTGGTAACACAGCAGCAGTTTATACAGCCAACTTTCATATATAGACAGGATCCAATTAAAGGCATTGCTCAGTCTGGAAATTATGGAGCAGTTGCCTGCTGCAATTGCTTCAGGTCTCTAGCCTTTCTCTTCATTATTTATATTCCAAGTCTTCAGTGTTGCAAGGCTCTAACAACTGCCTTTCTCCCAGTATAAAACTGGACGAGGCACCTAAGGTAGCATTGCCCCTTGAGGCCCTTAGTTTACGTTTGCTCACTCTTTCTTTTCTTCAATTCCTCTCTGCAATCCTTAGTGACCTCTGCAAGCAAGCAACCCTTGCTAACCATCAGAACACCTCTCCTGGTCCTCTGCAAATCTCGATCAGTGTTACAAAAATTTCCTCATTTTCCCTTCCTGCTTAGAAGAGCAAATGGAGGTTTTCCTCAGCCATTCCTGCTGGGAATTGTAGCACTCGCACATTTGAGGGGCAACAGATTGGGGAATACTGGAGCGGCCCGTTGTGATTTGCTACTTCTGTTATTGCTACCTCCTCCCAAGCAACTTTTCTGTTGAACTTTCAGTCTGCTTTGATTGATATACACAAATATTTGCTTGTAAAAAAAAAATAACTCCCATCTCTCGGCCTTAAAAATGTATCCAAAATATGGGGACCCTCCATCATAGAAAACCCTAAGCTACATTTTCTCATTGGGCAGCACCCACATACCCTTTGGATTCAGGCCAGTTCAGATACTTTGTGCGTCCTTCTGCATTGATAGAACATGTTCTGAGATTTATGCTGACTCTTCCCAGTCTTCTACATCTTTCCTACAGTTGGGAAGCTCACCTTCATCCCTAGGCATTAGAAGATTGGCCTCCATTGTCTGAAACTGGGAATGTTAACTACAGCACCAGGAGCAAAAATGGCACCTTTTTCATTTAGATAATTAAAACAGGCATTATACAGAAAAAGCAGAGAGCAGCAGTAATGTCTTAACACTGAGTTCCAGTCTTGAGCGTAATGACTAATTTGGCACAGTGGTTGACCACCTTTCAATCTAGTTTCTTACACAGTGAGGACAGGAGCTTCCACTCCCTAGGAATTCAGTAGGGCTTGCTCATAAAGAAGCAGGTGCAACATCTTAAGGCTTCTGCAAGCAGTGAGCAGGCTCCTAAATTGCTTCAAACTAATTTGACTAATTATTGCAAATTGGGCTTAGGATGATAGGTGGACCTCGTTATTTGTGACTTATTCAACAGCCTCTGGTTAACAGTGGCTTAGTGTGACATATGAACCTTGCTAGTACATGAGAAGTTGTTTCTTAAACAAGGTCAATTTGCCCGTCTAGTCCAGAATAACCTAGCTAGCCTATTTGGTGATGAGGGAAATTTCTAGATGCCTTTTATCCATGATCTTTTTTAGCTAGTCTTACATGTACCTGTTTACATGCAAAGCAGGTGCTTTGCTGTTGAGGAAACTTTCTTATCTCTTTCACAAAAAACGTATGGCTATATTTATTGCTTGGCACTCACTTATGAGTTGCTGAACAGTGTGGGCCTGTGAAGCTATAATATGAAGTCTCATAATGATTGCTGAAAGGCATGTATGATGAGCATACTTTTCCTTTTTAAAAAATCCCAATTTTGTGGCATATTGTGCATGTATGGTATGTGTTTCTGCAAACACACATTGTCTTGCTAATGTGGAAGCTGAAAATCACATTATGTGGTAGTTGGAAGCAGAGCCTCTATGCTTGCCTGCAGATGATTTAATCTCAGGATGTACAGTGAACACATGATTTGATTCTGGGCTTGATCTGGCATTTTAGAAAAAAATCCCCTTTCCTTGAATCAGAGGTTATCTGCTTCAACTTTGGGCCTGACCTGAAACCAGGTTTGTGTCTCCCATCAATTAGCATGAAGGAAACCATAAATGGCTGTATCTTTTTCAACAGATGCATTTACTGTGAAGAAACAGTACGTATATCTGAAGGAGCAAAGTTGCCCTTTTAAATTCCTTGTTTTTTTTGTTTTTCTAATGACTGCAATATTATTTTTGGAAATGGTTTAACAACACTTGCAGGTTACTCCTGTGAGTATAAATCTTACCCAAATTTAGAGCAGTGCTAATTTGACAGTGGGGAGGGAGAAAATGTTAATCTAACCTATTGTTTAATGGATGATGTTAATATAGTCTCACTGTAGAAGTTTAAGGCAAGGAACCTGCAAAATCTAACAATAGAAGGAGGTTTTTGTTATTTATTTTAACTTTTCTATGCTATATGTACCAGATGCTGAACAAGTGGATAAGGCACCAGGCTGGAGAGCAGGCGACGGTGAGTTCTAGTCCTGCCTTAGGCATGAAAGCCGGCTGGGTGACTTTGGGCCAGTCACTCTCTCAGCCCAACTCACCTCACAGGGTTGTTGTTGTGGGGAAAATAGGAGGAGGAAGGAGTATTAGGTATGTTCGCCGTCTTGAGTTATTTATAAAAATAATAAAGGCGGCATAAAAAATCTAAAAATAACAACAACAACAACAACAACCCACCTAAAGCAATTCAAAGATTAACCTATATTAAAACATGTAAACTACCAAGCCTAAATAATGTGGGCGCAGCAGCAGCATGAAACATCAAATATCCAGGGAATAAAAAACGATTTCAGCAAATATCAAAATTGAAGCAAAGTTTAGTAGTGGTTTAAATGAGTTTGCCTGGAAGACTCTGTTCAAACAAATGTTCTAATTTGGGTAGGCTTCCTAAAGATAACACTGCTCAGATCCATTCTGTTATTACATGTGGAGGGTGCCTAAACTTTTCCAGTGGATCCTTATGTCCATTCAGAAGGACCACCTTCATGAAGAAAGCTATTCCGTATTCTTCCTTCAAATATTTCTCTACTTGCTCTAAGTAAAGAACTATTTCAAATTACTGTGTGACTTCCTAGTCACTTTATTCCATCTACAAGGGTGCCCAAAATGGGAAAGTGCTTTGTTTCAAACCTGCCTCCAAACCATCATGCTGAACATTTCAGGCCAGCCATGGTTCTGTAGAACTGAAACTCAGAATGGGGGTGAGTATTCAAGGCTGGTGCCTATTACTCAGTCTCGCTCCTCAAAGGGGCCACCAAGGCAAATTCCTCCAACCCAATCTCCTCTTCCTATCTCCCTTTCAATTGCTGATCCCCTCAACTTTTTCTCCCCACTGCCCAAACCATTCTGCCTGGACCAAAAGATCCTAATTTTATTCTGTTCACAGACAAACAGGTGTTTCTGTTCAGGCACAGGCTGTTCCTTACCCAGAACTTTTTGCACATCTCTATTCCTGCTTTTCTCTCTTTTCCTATCACGGTGCTTTACAGGAAAAACTAAAAAAAATTAATAATTGATTTTTGCTGATAGAGTGTCTCCCTTTTTTTCTGCCCTCTAAAGCAGTGTTTCTCAACCTTGGCAACTTGAAGATGTGTGGAGTGCAACTCCCAGAATGCCCCAGCTGGCTGGGGCATTCTGGGAGTTGCACTCCACACATCTTCAAGTTGCCAAGGTTGAGAAACACTGCTCTAAAGCATCAAATCATATACAAAATTTTCCGATTCCGCTTTCGCTATTTCATAGGTTATCCTGCTTTATTTTGTCTTATCATAGGCAAAGTAGCTGGGCAAATTTCTAAATCCAGGGCAAATTTCTGCCTTAACCCTAGCTAAGAGAAGAAGTAATAGATTATAGATCTGGGAATCTCAACGTGCATTTAGCCAGAGACCAAATTTCTGGACAAGATAGAGTCTACCTGATAGACTTTCTATGATAAAGTAACTCTGATTCTCTTGCTCATTAGACCTGGTACAAGAGATCATTGGCATCGTGCCTTTTTAAATTTTGCTGAAATAATGAAAGTATTCAGAATAGCTGAGGGAACACCTTGTATTTTTCTACATGGTAGGCAATTTCATTGTTCCTATCCTGTTTAGGCCATAACATACCACCCTGGTTTTCTTAATCTAATCAAATTAGCACGTTCTCACACACTCTGAATCACAAAGCAGTCAACCATGTTTTCATCTAATGGGAGGGGCAAACCAAGCCAATTTCTGTACATTGCTTGAAAGCACTTAAAAAACATCCAACTTCAATCCAGCTTTAGTGTGTTAATACTTAATGAAGAAGTAAGTGGGTCAACATACTTGGTATGTTGCTAAAAAAAGGTAACTGCTATGTTGATAACACTGCTGTAATTAATTGTGAGGGATTTAAAAATACAAATTATCTGAAAATACACTCTGATAACACATACTACAATTATTTTGAGTGCTTTTTTTTGTTCAGTGATCTCAAAATAGATTGGCATTTGCAATTCTACCTTGAATTAATCCACAAGACGTGTGGGGGGTTGGACCATTTTGAGTTTCCCCCATCCCCCTTTGCTAAAATTTCATTTCTCCACTGACCTGCTTTATTGACCTATTTATGAATGTGGCTGGATAGTTAAAACAAACTATACTTTGAGACAGGCTTTCATATTTTCGGAAATTGATGACTGGACAACAAAAATGGATTCTTTACCTTCTAATTGCTAAGAGGCTTGTTTTTTAACTTTAGAAAGATAAATTTATGGCACCAATTTCTCAATGGACTAAATACTTGGAACTAAGAGTTACTTACAGATCCAGACCATAATATGGTTGTCCTTTATTGAAATGTTTGTGTCAAATTCTCTACATTTATACATATGCATGAGATACCTTTGTAATTTTTTTTTCTTTTCTGGTTTCCCCCCCTGGTTTAATTAAATAAGGTGTGGGGGGGGGGGGGGAGACCAAAGCACAACCCCATCTAGGTATACCATAGCAAGGCTGCAAAAATTCAGATAGCCACTAGATAGAAACCATGAGAGTAATTTGTATCTCTTTGCTGTCATCTAGTGCTTGTCCAGATGTTTGCAGTACAGTAGACTTATATGAAAACATAGTAGCAAATATTGGAATAGAATTGAATCCCATTTTTTGTTACATTCCTCCAATTCTCAGAAATAGGGAGATCCATTTATGGGTATGATGTATGGTATCAAGCCTATAAATCTTTGTAATGGCATGGCGTATGAAGGCTACATAGCTACCTGTGTTCTTGTGGGAAGAAAGTAATGCAAAGCCATAGAAAGGGAATAGTTGATGAAGCAGAGTTATCATTTCACAGAAATGAGTGCCATCTTGTGGTCCACAGGCAGAACAACTATTCAACAACATCCAATGATTCCAGAATTTTGTCAAGCAGGAAGGGTTTTTTGACATGGTTGCACAGCCAGCCCAAAGGACTTCTTAGGATGGGGACTTCTCCCCACTTTGGTTCATATAAAATCACAAGACTGGCACTTAACTCCTGGCAGGGTTGCACTCTCTACTGCATCTCTCCCCCCCCCCCCCCCCAACACACAAGCCATCACTCCTTATTTCTCAGTGCCTGCCACTTCAATAGGCTTCAGCAGAATGAGCTGGTGTGCTGCTGGTGTGCTAAACAGAGCAGCACCTTGACTTTTTTTGGATCCAGAAACAAAGGTTGGTGGCTTTTCATGGTTGCAGACTTAATGAAGACTGGTAAACAAGGAAGGACACGCAGGAAAGACAACTTGTTTACAAAGGAAGAGTTTCAATAGTCTGGAACTACAAGGTTGGTGTCAGGAAAATAAAAGCCGGGCATGAGCAAAGGATGTTAAGAATAACAAAAAGGGCTTATTGTTTCCCTCAAAATAAAAAGAAAGGAATGAAGTATATCATTGCTTAATGAAGATGGCAAGACCCTAACAAGGTAACTAAGGGAAAGCAGAATAATCCAACTGTCCTTTTGGATTATTCCTCTCCACCAAAAAAGTACGTGTTCCACCAGGAAATTGTGAAGAGCAAGATGAAAGGCAGGATTGAAGCTCGAGATTTTTAGGAATATGGTCAGAAAATGCCTCTTTATTTTGAATGAGTTTAAATCTCCATGACCAGATGAATTACATCTGGCTAGAAGTCAGCAAGGAATAGTCAGGAACAAATCTTGCAGGACCAATAACATGGTTCCTCATCAAACTGGATATAGGTATCCAGTAGGTTCTAGAAGAATCAGTCTTGGATCCTCTACTATTTGAAATTTTTTATTAATGACTTGGATGAAATGATTTAGGGAAGGCTAATTAAATTTGCAGATGATACAAATTAGTGAGTGGATAGCCCATAGTGCAAGAAAGCAGTTTACAAACTGTGCTAAGACATAGTGTACTTTGTTTAGTTTGGGTCTTGTGTGAATCAGTCTGAACCCACCCACTGTGATGGGTGGGTTCAGACCATGGTTTGGCTTATTTTGATGTCTCCAGTCACTTCCCTTGGGTTCCCTGCTTCAATCAACTTATGTTGAAATTACCGTATTTTTCTGTCGATAAGACGCCCCCATGTACAAGACGCCCCCCACTTTTCCAACCCAAAATTGAGAAATCAATATTTTAAAGATAGTGCAGAACACATTTTTATTTAGTAATTAGTTAACATTTACCTGATACACTCGGTGGGAGGAGGTCCAAACTGTCTCTCTGCAGCTCTATTTCCAGGCTCTTTTGCATAACTGATTACATTCAATCACGAGTGAAACTGCCGATAGCGTCTCTCTGCAAACAGACTTCCTCTAATTGGTTTGTTCAGCATCAGCTGACGTCAGTTACATAAGGCTCGTGATTGGAGGAAGTCTGTTTGCAGAGACAAGCTATTCCACTCGTGATTGGAGGCTAGCAATAGGAGGAAGCCTGTCTGCAGAGACAAAGTATGGGCAGTTTTGCCACCACGCGGTTCTCTCCTCGGCTGACTTCTTTGAATAAGACGCCCTTCAATTTTTAGCGTAAGGATTTTAGAAAAAAGTATCGTCTTATAGTCGGAAAAATACGGTAGTTAAAAAAAGAAAAGGGAAACTGGCATGCTAAAAGCAACAGCCTCTGGCATCATCTTTATTTCCAAGAATGCTTCTGGAAGCTTTCTGAGAAAATAAAAAGGATTGGTGGATGCAGCCCAGATGTAGGAAAAGGTAAGCAGAGGTAGTAGGAACATCGTGAGATGGTAGAAGAGTTTATGCATGGTTATGTTCCCTATAGTAACCATTTTGTGAATTGGAAACTTCCTCCAGCAGCCATTTTTGTGAGTGCCCTCACAACATGTTCTCAGAGATCTAAAAGTGCCTCAGTAGCCCAGAAAGGCTACAGATATCTAATGTAGCTAAAAGGAATTTTCAGGAGGTAGAATCAGGATCCAGATTTTTTTTTTTTCTGAACTGCTTCTGTTTTGTGGAGCATATATTTGTGTATGATCACAGTGATGCAGAAACAGATGCTGTGAAACAAAGATTGCTTGCTATTCCCTTAATGGTTTTCCTTTTTGCACTGTCGTCTTTTTGCAGTCTCTCCAGAATTGATGAAATTGCTAAGTGGGACTTCCATTGGGCTGTGTTAGTTCCACAAAGCAATATGACTGTTGGCCATATAGAATCTGGCAAACCATCAAGCAAAACACCCATTTGTTATTTGTTGCCATTATCATGCTGAGGTTGCTAGGTGATATTGATGCTAAGGCCACTAGTTGCCTAGCAACTGTCAGAAATTGATGTTGCTTTTGGAAACTGGGATGAGGGAGTTCATGTTGGCTCTCTCACATTCCTTTGTTAAACTTTTGATTAACAAGAAGGGAGCAAACTTAGCACCACCTCTTCCTTACCTTGTTATCTTCTTTCTGGTTTTTATTTCTTCCTTTCATTCCTTTCAATGTTTCCTTCCATCTTCCATTGCTGTGACCAATGGGAGGTTTAATTTGAGTAAGACCTTTGGATGAGGCTGTAGTTGGCTTCAGATAAAGACAATGCATTTATCCATCACTATTTCTATCATATATTCAGTTTTATCCAACTTGGTAGTCCCTTCAGATTTACTGGTCTAGTAATAACACTATTCTCAGTCAATGTGGCTTATCAGTAACCTCTCTGCTACAGCATCATCTATGTCAAGGAGGAATTTAGAAGAAATGCTAAAAATATTTAGGGGAACAATACCTTATGATTGGAAATTTCAAGTAATATCTGAATGTGCTTTGCTAACTATATTTGGGGGAAAGAAGAAGATAACTGCTTTGGAAGGCAGACTGGAAGGAAAATATAATGGAAGTAGGACTGAATTATAAAATCCCATTTTTAGAATTTCTAGTGCGGCCTCCCTTAAACAGAGCATTGTCTTTGCAAATGGACATCAACCTCCAGAGTTTTCATCAATGGCTATTCTAGTTGAGCAATTTTGGACATTTAAATCTACATTTCTGAAGGTAACTCCCATGTTGATGAAGTTCATTTAAATACCAATGTGGCTTCACACTCCACCTCAGATCCTTAATATGCAATACTAAAAAGCATGTAACAACCCATAAAAATCTGAGATGTTTATCTATAAACTGTATCTTATCACTGGCATCATATGCACTATTTAAAATAGGATTCTAAATTATTCTGAGTCTTGGCAAGCAGCGAAACGTATCAGACCAAAAGAAAAGAAGTCCAGTTGCCATGACTCAACCTCCAGTTGAAATGGGTTATTACTTAATCTTTCCTGGTTAAGCCCTAACAAGAACGGCTGGATACCTGCATTGTTCCAATGTGGAGCACCACTTTAATGTGATTAGTGGCTAAGAACGGGAGCTGAAGCATCTGAACTCAGATTCTCTCTTAAGTGAATTTATGAACTTTGGATTCATAAGTAGGGAGAAACAGTTTGGTATAATAGTTAAGGTGTTAAGTAGTTAAGGGTAGGAAGAATGAGGGTCAATATGAGTCAGTGCTTCTCCCTTACCCAAACTTATCCTGAAGGGATGTTAAGGAGGAAAAAAGGAGGAAGGTGGGTAAAATATACTGTCATGAGTTCCTCAAGAGAAGCCAGAATCTAAACCTCAAATTATATAAATGTTACTCTGGGCTTCTTACAAGGCAAAACCATGATACAATATTAATGACTCTGTTAGCAGAATATACAAATTAATCTATATACAATGAGATAAGAACTTTAACTTTTGAAATGCTTGTGGACTGCATTAAAAGTACATGATCAACTCAGCCAAGCAAGTATTATTTTGATTGATATTTTTTCTAGCCAGATCAATTATCTTCATTTTTTTTTCCTTGCTGTTTTTCAGGGGATGCAAATTTTTGGTTATTCCTGAGTCTGTTGCTTTTGAAGATGATTATGAAATGAATACATTTCCAGAAAGCAATATGCAACATACATCATATTTGTTTGCAAACGTGTATGCTACCTACTCAATAGATTATGTAATACATGTGAGAACATTATAACCCACTAAAGAATTCCCAGGAAAACCTGAGCTCCCCGCTCAAAATAGTGAATATTGAGTTGATTCTCTAAATTGATCTTATGTATATCACTTATCTAGTTCCATCACTTCCTCTAGAAGCAAGCTCAGTGGTTCTAAGTGTGGCTCAATTTGGAGGGAATCCAGCGATGCAAACTGTAGAAAAGTTTGTGTGGCCAGGGTCTCTTATTGTACAAAAAACAGGTAAGAACTATAAGACTTAAATTGATTTGGAATAGCAGCCACTGAATAAAGAAAAACTGGTCAAAAGAGTAGGGAATTGTGTCTTATATGTTGGAATTCCTGTCCCTACTCTTTCCAATTACTGTTGAAGAGGACACACTTTTGTCAAACCTGCAAAACACCCAGATTTATAGCAGCAGTAACAGTCCCAGGCCAGAAATGTATTTTAGACAGACTTAATACCAAGGTTATAATGAAATTATACAACACTTTCTAAAATGCATTTTACAACAGTTAAATCTAAATGAAATCAATATCTTCCACAGCCTTGTAAGCAGTGAACCTAATATGTATGGTGCAAGCCGGGCATGATCTCTCTATATTGCTTTTTCTTGAAAAAAGGACACTTGTCCTTAATTCCAATGGAACATGGTAAAAAACATACATTCAATAAAAAGCCTCAGAATCATTTTAAGAAATGAAGGAAGATTTTTATTATTTTTATTATTATTATTATTATTATTATTATTATTTTCAACAGTTTCATTAGCTTAACACTTAATTGTAAATTACCCAACCATTGTGTATTTGCCAGATAAAATTAACAAAGAAAACAGTATATCAGAATCTTCCCTTAAAGACAAAAAACAGTATCCAACATTAAGGTGCCAGACACTATGTGCGAAATCACACTTTGCCACATGTACAGCACTACTACTGTGAACAGAGCAATCTGCCACAGAAGATTCCAACCAGGGAAATACATGCACCTTAGTAAAACTTTAATCGTATTTATTAGTAGTAGTTAGTGCACTGGGTCATTTGGAGGAGAGCTTGTGCTGTGTAGTGTGGTCGCAAATCGGTGATAAAACAGACCAAATTTCTTTGTAGCCTAAGTGTTTTATTTGCTCAGCTGCTGGGATTCTCTTGTGCTAGTTGTTAAATTCTAACACAAACTAAGCATGCTGATGGACATGACATATCCTACCTTGAGCAGGGAGGGACAGACTAGATGACTGGCAAGATCTCATTCTTCTCCATGGTAAATTTTAACAGTCTTCACACCTAGAGCTACTGTGTACAATGCAGACAAAGTTGGACTTAATCAAGTCCCACTGAAAGCAATGACCCTTCCATATATGAGTTATCATCTTGAAGTCCTTCTTGGCTATATAATCATACTTAATGTTCATTTTGGGGAGAAAAAACAGAAAGGGAGAAAATTATAATACATAATTATAACTGCATGGGTTGAGCAGCTTAGATTTCTGGAAGCTTGTCCAATATATATTGATCAACTTTAGGATGTTGAACTAGTCATAAAAGTAACACCCCTGAAAATTTCATTATGAGACAAACGTAAGACATAACAAACGGCTTCAAGAGTCATCCCTCTTAGTTTATTTTGGTACAAATGTACTCTGGCTTAAACTTCCTTTGCGTATAAGCAATTCCAGATTCATCACTAGTTTCTCCAAATTAAACACACACACACACACAAATTCTCCTGCCCCTGTCAGAAACTTTGGAGAGTTTTTGTTTAAACTGGATGATCTAATGTTCTCATTCACTACATAGGAATTCCACAAGCTTTCCATCACTTCATGTTTTAGTTGCTGTGCAAAGGGAACATATACAGTGTTTATTTATTTAAAACATTTATATACCACTTGCTATACATTAACTTAAAACAGTATAATAATCAAACTGGCCAAGGCTTACTAAGTTAGTCGGCTGCTTCATCCATTGCAACAAGGGTTCTTATAAAAAAAGGGCTTTCTCTTTTATATTCTGTTTTCCACTGTGGCCAAAGATGCAATCTGAAGACAATGCTTGGCCCCTCTACTCTTGTTCCTCAGCAGAAGCAAGCTGAGGCAGGTATTGTAGCTAGTTTTATATTCTAGCCCTAAGCTGGCAGCCATCACTTTATCACGGTGAATTCCATGATTTAACTACTGTATATACAATATGTCTTTTCAGGCAAGGCCTTGGCATTAAAGTGGTAAATTTTTCTAGTCAGGGAATAACAATCTACTTTTCTGTTTTGCCTCTGGGGATGGCAGATGAAAACATGCAAGGAAACGGATTTGGCCCCAGAATGATGATTCCCTGACCACTATTTTAAATTTGGCACTCTAAATGTAGCTGGTGATTCAATAAGTTTATAATCAGCACAAAGGTATTTAATTTTCCATTGGATTGCCAAAAATAGGGCTACCTGAGCTAAATTTTAGCCCAAGGAAAAAAAATGTTTTACCATCTTGAAAGTTTCTGTAAGATTTTGGTTGCTCATTTTCTTCCCTTCTGACTGCACTTCAGCAATCTCATTTGGCACTGGATGGAGCAGAATAATATTTATTTTGTAAATTGGGCTGACTTATTTTGGATGCTATTTAACAGTGAAGTAGATTCTGCCACTGTCATTTGGCAGAAGCCTTAGGTAAAAGCTCCCAGGGATTATTTGCAATTTTGTGAAAATACACACAGCCAGCCAATTTTTGCAGGTTTGGCCATTGATTCCTGCTTGCAGTTTATCAAGGTGCATGCATTTCTCTGCTTTGGTGTCATGTTAGAAATATTATTGGAATATATATCGGGGGGGAAAATATGCACTGCTCCTATTTCTTCCAATGAGGAATATTTGCCCAATAGGCCATTAGAGGGGGCAGTACTGCTATCAAATTCAGAGTTCACATTTTGGCAGTGGCAGTGCCTGGAATAACAATGACAAATGTTAATGATCTCAAAACTAGAAAAGTTGACACGTCTGTAAATTTGATATTGAACCCTGTATCATGAAAGTTAACGTACAGAAATGTTATGGTCAGTGAATGGATTTGCTTGCACAAGTAATTTGAGAATTAAACTATTGGCAGAGCACTGTCTCCATTACTAAAAACACACCTAAAAGATCATGGTTAATATGGCTATTCTAGAGCTGAAATCCCAAAGAACTAAGTCTGTCATTGTATGTTCTTGTCCATGTACTGCCATCTGCACATCGCAACCAATACACACCAAAAAAAAAAAAAAATGTTATTGCTTGTAAGACTATTTAAACTCTTTATAAAAAAGGCTTCTTTGTTTTGTTTATAGGATGTAGGATTAGGACAAACTAGCAAAGTGGGTGTTTTTTTTTTTTCTCATCTTCAAAATACAACATCGATTTCTTCAGGAAAGGCTTGGTTCTTAAAATTGTTAGCAGTGATCTAATAAAGAATTGCAAATATTCTTACACAATACTAATAATACTAAATTATAATTTCAAGTGAAATTTCTATAGGAAGATTTCCTGGTAGCTATTTACATATTTCTGCATTCCCAGATTAAAATGATTAAATTATAACATACTGTAGATTATCTAATACTAAACCAATAAAGTCTTTCAAGGTTAAATTATTAGTTGAGCTGAAGTTCCATTTTAATTCAGTGGGACAAATCAGTTATGATGATCTTGTAACCCATTTATTTCTAGTGGGTTTTAAACATGTTTCCATGGATAAGGAAAAACAATTAATATACATTATACCAAGTGCATAAAACATTTTCTGTTAAAAAAAAAAGATTAAATTATAGCCTCTGTTAAAAAAAAATAAAGCATTTTTTTTGTTTTTAAAGAACATATTTCTCCAGTGTCATGTCAAAATTATTAAATAGCCTGTAATAAACTAACTTAGAATGTATTTCATTTAAAAAGTTGCCTTGCTGTCTAAGATGGATTCTACTACACATGCTTACACTGAGATTCTTACTGCCTCAACATCTACAAAATTTCATTCTCTACATTAATTTATGACTACCTTTTAAACAGTACATTTATAAGGGATCCAGTATTAGAAACATTAAAAAGGTATTATATACACAACAAAACCATTCATGATTTGTTCTTTTCTTTCTTCGGAACTCATCCCAGAGCTAGAAATTATGGGTTGAACTATAGCAGTCTGGATTTTGTTTTATCTCTGATCTTCAAAAGCAATTCTACTTACAGACAAAGAATAATCAGATACTTTGAGGCACTGGAAATCCAGATTCAGTTTCCTCTTTCAAAAACAGACTTCTAGTTTGAACCTGGGTGCATCCTGTGCAATGAGAACTGTTAGCATCTACTCTTATGGACAGATCCTTTGACTCTTGAAAAATCTTAGTTTCTCTTTTTCTACCATTAGGAAGATGGAGAATTAAAGGGAGATGTGGCACTGATAGAGATCTTTTTAAAAATACACATTTTTAAAGCACTAACTACAGATACATCACTCATGTGAAAAGAGGAATGGATTTTAGAGCCAATGTTTTGTTCTCAGGTTGGTATGTGAGAAAATCATTTTTTTTCCCCTCCTAGCAGTTATAGCTTTTATAATGATTAAATCAAAGAACAAAGCTTTGTGTGTGTGTGTAAAAATGCTATGAAATAGTTCCTCTCAATAAGGAGAATTTTAGGAAACATGAGTACAGAAACAATACAAATTGATTGATTGTTTCAAACAAAGCGACCACTTCCACATTAGAGAAGTGATAATTAAATGTTACGGTCAGATAAAAATATGTTCTAAACTTTTGAAAAACAGCAAGACAGCAGGCTTAACATGCTAAACACTGACTTTACAAAGCTCAAATGGCAGAAATTAGATCTTTAGCTCCTGAGATTTTAGACAGGCTACAGAAAACTCCAGCTCAGTATCAAGAATTGCTGTGTTGATATATATGGAGAGGGGGAAAAAATACCCTTCTTGTTTGCATATCAAGACAAGATCATATTTTTAGACCATATCATGGTAGATCGTATTGTGGCATAGGACAATATCACCCAAATGGAAAAAGGCTTTAGTCTGAGCTTTAGTGAAAAGGGGCTTATGGAAAAATGTACTGATATCACTTTACTCTTTATCCTTGCAAATTTCTGCACCATCTTTGTCTCTCCCAGTTAAAAAAAACATTGCATCTAGTATAGCTCAACTGTTGACAGGTGTATACAGATGAAGAAAAACTGCACCTAATTATAATTAGCTAGATGCCTTTCCATTCATGTTTATAATAATGGTCAGAATCTTGCACAAATCTGTGAGAGATGCTAATTCCTTCTGATGACAGAGTTTTGTCACTATTAATAATACTGCTTCTATAATATCTCCGTCTTCAGGGGCAGTCTTTTGGCCTGAATGGTAGGAATGAGAAGGGGCTAAAAAAATGTCTATAAGCTTAGAAGGCTTTCCCCCCTTTTTCTTACATCAGTGTTGTCCAAACGTGGCCACTTTAAAATGAGTGGACTTCAACTCCCAGAATTCCCCAGCCAGCCATGCTGGCTGGGGAATTCTGAGAGTTGAAGTCCACTCATCTTAAAGTGGCCACGTTTGGACAACACTGTCTTACATGCATTGCAACTGCAGGACTTCACGGTGGGACTTTGTGTGGTCATGGCTGCCATCTTGACATTTTTGATCTCAGGGTGTCAGGATGTCCCTCCTTAGGAATAATCACCAAAGGAGTGGGTGGAATGGGCAATCTACACACGTGGTAAGTATGCAAATACAATGTCATTTTCAAGCACAAAAGTTTATTTCTATTGTTTGAAAGGTTTAGATGTTCTCCACCCATCAATCTGTGATGAGGCACCCATCATTTTCTGTTCTGTGGCTGTAACCACATCTTTCTGCTTTCCTTTCCCCCTGCCCCCTCCTTATTACACCACTGTTCATATTTCATATACTTTTTAAAATTAGGCTTAGCAGCTCTCAGAAGAAAATTCCTGCATCTAGCCATGCAGTAAGGCTTAAAATTGCAAGGGTTGGATTTAGAAAAAAACCCTATTAGGCTAATGTAATTACCATTTTTGGCTACTGTTTGGAAATATACATTAAATATTTCCGCTTCCAGCTGCAATAAATCAACTGGTTAATATTTGCACTATGGAGATTCCATTTTCCCCTCTTGTTTTCTCTTTCTCTCTCTGAACCAGCAAGGACTAGATTACACATAAGGCATTTGATATAGACCAGAGGTCTCCCTCCAATTCTCACAAGGATCACACAAGGACTAGTTGGTTAGTTTCAAGATTGCAGCCTTGAAGCTTTTTCCTACAGTGATACAAAAATCTCTAGCGAGTCAAAAATGAAGAAAAGGAATAGTATCATGCTGTGCTATTAAACATAAATTCCTTAAACAAACAAACAAATAAAAACAGTGTGTAAAAGTGTGCACACCATTTAGCTGCTTCTGTATAAGGAATACCTGGAGGCTGTGTGCTCTGGCAGATGATAAGGATATAGTGATAGCTAATTTAGAACATCAGAGCGCAAAATAGTTCCAAGCCCGTGTTTCTCAATGTCAGCAACTTTAAGATATGTGGACTTCAACTCCCAGCTGAAGTCCAGACATCTTAAACTTGCTGACATTGAGAAACACGGTTCTAAGCAGTAACAGTCCCAAACCCAACCATTCAATTGCAATGAGCAAAACTGGAAAAACACTTTCAAGGCAGTTTTTAAATGTAATTCTTGTGTTGCTTAAAACCTGCAGCCTGCATTAAAACAATCTGCTGATATCATTTCTGGGTCTGCTGTAGTAGTATAACTACTATTTCGCTGAAACTATGAGCTGACATTGCCCCCATTTAGCACAAGTTCAAACATTTGCAAAACCAGGACCAATGTGTCTTAAAGATGGATGCAAGGGGCGCCCCATTCTGAAAACTGAAAAGGCCTTGATATGCAGTGGGCAAAATCCAAACTGTACCCACAAATGGCATATTCAATCTGGATTTTCCCAGGACTCCATGCCCACCCTCATACAAGAAACTCCATCTGGTTCATTTGCTGCCATCCTTTTCTCACACACGCAATAGGAAAGTGATGGCTGGAAGCAGGGCAACAGCTTGTCAATCCTGGCCTGGCGGAAAATCCTCCCTTAGCCACTAGAAGAAAGCACTGTTCTGCACCAGGGTGGGGCAAGCCAAACCACCC
Source organism: Liasis olivaceus (assembly GCA_030867105.1). NCBI lineage: Eukaryota > Metazoa > Chordata > Lepidosauria > Squamata > Pythonidae > Liasis > Liasis olivaceus. Next base: position 181,776,518 of record CM061350.1, on the reverse strand, counting down.
TGCAGCTGGCACCATCCCAGCTCAGATGGTGCAGATGCTCCATATGGGATGGAGCTGTGCTATGCCCAATAACACCACAGCATGGAATAGCTGCAAAGTAGCACTGAAAACTGGCCCTGCCCCGCCCTGAGCTGTGATGCTACCTTGATGGAGGGCTAGCAGGTGGCCTGCCCCACCCAGGCGCAGAGCCGAACCCTCTTTTAGAGGATCCATAGACCTGGCCGAGACGTGCAAACTACTGCTTGTGACTGTCGCTCTCCTGCTCTGCATGTGACTGAGGTGTAGGGCACACAAAATGACTTGGAGGAGCACTATAAAATCTGTTTACCCACTTGCACCATTTTTCTTTAATGCTGCCCCTAATGTAGCTTTACAGAGGAGTTAGCAGCCTTGCCTGTTTTTCAACAAATTTCAGATAATTTGCAAATAATTTGTATACAGACCAATTAATAGAATTGCATACTTACAAAGGGCATAAAGTCTGAATTTCAATAAATCAATTTCCAATTTTTCATTTAAAAACAATCATTGTGTGCACAATGTATATGGCTTAATAATGCATTCCAAATCATTCCGGATCAAATAGAAATTTGCATCTAATTTTAAAACAGTGTTTTATTCAGCGGGCTTGGGACAAGCTTTCATCCTGATCCCCAAAGCCCGTACTGAAATGAGCTTGAATTAACAGAAGTATTTCAATACAGCTAGTATTCTACTATTGGTACCCTCCTGTACAAATTTGCATATGAATTGTTGTTTGCAACCTTCCAGGTTAGATAGCTGTACGTTACAGTAAATAAATGTTTAAACCACAACTGTTTAAGTTAATTTTATATTTCATTGCCTATTTCCAAATGCAGGGTATACATTTACATATATTAAATCATACACCATAATGTATACTTCTCAATCAAGACACCAATAGGCGGAATTTCTCAGAGGATGAGAACATATTGAAAACTCCATCGTCTTTGTCCCACTCAGCTTTTTATCAGTGATTTTTTCCCCATGCATGCAAAACTCTTTTATGCTCCCAGGGCTTTCATCCATTAAGATCTGAATTTTAACAATCTTAATCTTCTATTTTGCTATATTTAATTGAGACTCTTACTAGAGTCCTTGGGTTTTTTGTTTTTGTCTTTTTCAGTTACAGCTTTTGTTGCCTTTTTTATTTTGTTGATAATTATCCTGGGAATCCTTTGATTAAAAGGCAAAATAAGAATAAAAATATTTAAATTTGCAGTAAGAATTGACAGCGACTGTCAATGAACATACAAAATATGATCAATCAGATTTATAGGTTTAAATAACCAAAACATCTTCTGAGTTTATAAAACGTGAACATCTGCTCTTCAGTTCCCAATCCTGAAATGCATCAGTTTCCTATAGTTCTTCTAAAGAACAAGATTGTTAGAAAAGTCCATGGCTACCAACTACTAAATCTAACCTAAACTATTCTAATTCATACTGATATTGTACAATATTGCCTAATATTTACGATACATAAATATGAATACATATCAACTTGAAGTATAGTTAATGTGTTTTAAAAATAAACTGAAAGAGTCATAACATACTTTGACCAGCATCTACACTGCAACTATCTTCCTTCAGTCTGTACATAGAAATTCTCTGATATGAACGAGGAAAGAAATTCTCTGGAAAGCACATAAATAAAACAGATTTAGACAGACTGAAACTCTGGAGCTTTTATGATTTTAATATGCTTAAAATTAATATCATTCCTGTATTCTATTATCTATATTAGATTATTCCTAGCAGAGTTCATTATTGGACCTATTGATTTTGCAGTCATCTGGCTGTTATTTCACAAACCATTAAAATGCTACATATAACATACATCTGTCTAAGTTTCATTCTATAGGCACCCCTATAGTCATGCTTTAGCCATGCTTATTTTGGTGTCCCCTGATTACTACGTTGTGCTGTAATTACAGGTTAGGAAGCCATTTTCAGATGGCTCCTAAATATTAATACACAGTTTAGCATCTTAAACTGTGAAATGAAGTCAACTGTTGCCCTTCGAACAGAAAAACGTAGCAATAATTAAAGTGGGAACTAAAAGGAATATCTAACAAAATCTAAATAGAATTCCTGATCCTGCCTGAAACACCTTCTAAATCTGCTGTCTCTAATGCAGTCTTCTTTAAAATGTTACCTCCTAGATGTGTTGGAGTGTAAATCCCAGAATTCCCAGCCAAATATGGACATTGATCATGCTGCCTGGGAATTTAGGGCCATGTAATCTAAACATTTGGGGAGGACCATGTTGGGAAAGGCGATTCTACAGCCTTCATCTAGAACAATGTCCAGGTAATCTAGGATAGCAATTAAATTATCCACCACCAACTCTTGTTGATAATTGCTGTCTAGCTGTATATTGTATATATATAGCTATCTTCTTTATTGGCTAACTTAAAATATTTACATTATATTATTCTTACAGTTTCAAACTCTCCCAAAGGTAATCTGCAGTGACTAGAACATTTTCACAAGTGACCTGTTAGAAAGTCATTATTCCACCTGTAATCCTTCAATGGTGGTTCCACCTCTTCTGCTGATTCAAAGTAACTGTTAAAAAGTAAAAATTCTCCTTCTGAATCAGTATAGCTAGCACAGTAGAAGACATACTCTTATTTGCTGGTTCTGGGACATGTACAGTTGTATAATGATGCATGGAAGAATCAAGAATATTGTATGAGTGGGGCATGTTCACTCATAAATCAGCTATATGTACAAGCATACAAAGCCACATGAAAGCTAAAATGCCAATTTTAATTATTCCCTGCTCCCACTAACTCAAAAGTGCATTATAATAATTCACATATGAACACAAATAATTTCAAAGACCACATGATGCTTTTAGAGTCACTTGTGAAAATGCCTTTACCACTTCCTGCAACTGAACTTTGGAAAAATCTAACTGCTCCTCCTCCTCTTTCCCCAGGTAGCTTCACAACACTGGTAGATCAAATAAAATTAGCTTCCGTTAAATGTAGCTTCCCAAGATCCTTTGCACACGTCTCTCAGATGATAAATGGAATGTCATCTTCTTGTATCTTCCCTTTAAATAAAACAAACCTTTTATATTGTAATTTTACTTGCAATAGTGGAATAAACGATTGTCCTTGAAACCAAAGCCTATTCCACATCAAAAGATATGCATTAGAAAATTCAAAGCATGGCTAGAATGTGGGAATAAGAAGACACAACAAGAAAAAGCACAGCAAAAGCTGAGGTAAGGTATGGTGTGTGTCTTTGTGTGTTGACAATGTTCATATCCAATAATAAGTCTAATCTCTACAAATTTTCCAATTTGCAATTTCTGTGCAGTGTTCCAGCTAAGTGGTTTGCTATGTTCTGTGTTGCAACTGAGTGAACTAGTATCTTTTCTAGTTCTTCCCACAAAAATGCTTCAGCAGTATTGTTGACCTAAGTCCTATAGTAGTAGAAGACACTGCTGGTAATTTGGCACAGTATTAAAAAAATACAGCAATGGTGCTTGTACCTTGAATAGTACTATGCAACTTCCTCTAAGAAATAGTTGCAGTTCTTTCCCCCTACTCCCCACTCTTTAAAAGGAAAAAGAACAATTTACAAACCCCATAAAGTTTCCCTGAAACTGCCATTATTTAGGTCAGATGTTTGCTTTGAAGATTTAAGAATTGCCAAAAGTTCATTTTATTTTCAAATTTGTAAAATAGTATTAAAAAAGAACATCTTCCCCAATGAAAATAAATGGTTGCAACATTTCAAGATGTTACATTGATCTGAAGAAAAAATGTGTAGATGACAGTGAACAAATGAAAAACAGAAAAGTGTGTCTTATGAGTATCATTTCATAATTAGGACTTGTGCCCCACAGCTCCTCCTACTTGGATGGAGAAAGGTCATCGGCCTCCATCTTGATTTCATCAAGGTTACTTGGCTATCCTCACCTTCAGACTCCCCCAGGGACTGATTGAAGATGCAATGCACTTGAGGACAGCGTTCTGGCAAATAAAACCTTGAGATCATGATCTTAAAAATAGAATCAGTACCCCTAGTACTTCCTTGCTCATTAAGATCTGTCACAACAAGGTCCTACTGTACTCTCCAGGGAAAGCTGTGAGGACTGGCGCAGGAGGGGAGCAGTAGTAGGATCCACCATTGAAGAGGTTGGGAAAAGCTTGTACCAACCAACTGCCAAAGTGGACAGGTCCAGTTCTTCCAAAAGGACCCGAGCAACGCCCATGAAGTACTTGCGTTCCATGCGCCCGTAGTTTCCCCAGACGATCACCTTGGGAACAAAAAGGATGGGGATTGTGTTTGATCCAGGAGCACTAACCATGGATGATGAGAGATTAGTATGGGATTTTGCTTTTGACAAAGTCTTGTCCCAGACTGTTATCTAATCAACATCAAAAGGAAGGACTTGAGGGAAAGTTCAGTGGAGCTTCACATCAGGTGTGTCCAGTATTGTCAAGGTGGAAAAACCAAACTGTTGGTTTGTTTCCAGCACTTCTACTTACAAATAAAGATCTGTGTCTACACCAGGCATAGCAAAAGGAGAGAAAGGACAGTTTCTAACAGCCCAGCTATAGGAACATAGACATCTGTCTTAAGCCACATTAGATTATTCGGTCCCCCTAGCCCAATATTGTCTACTCTTTCTTACAGTGGCTGCCTGGGGTCTCACTATTACCTACTTTCTGACCTATTTTTCTCTAATTACAAGATGCCTGACCTCCTGCATAGAAGGGACTACCTATTGAGTTATGGTCCCTTCCACTTTCTGTCATTTTCTACTATAACCAGCAAAAAGAATTTAGGGTACAGATGGGAAAAGGAACAATTCCTAATTATGGAAAGTAGTGGGGTTGGGGAATGGTTCATTATATCCCACTTTTGTAATGCATATGTATTACTCAAGCCAGTTTGAAGAGATCTACCCTTTTATGGGCTACACTGAACAATGTTTTTGAAGATTAAATTTTGTATACCATCTAGAGTCTTTGGGGACTGAGGCATTCATAAATCTTATAAATAAATGAAGGACTATAAATATTTCAATATATTTAAGGCTAGTAACTGTTACTAATTTAATTATACTGCAGTCATTTCTTAATTATAGGGCTAGGATGTACCTCTGAAAAGTATTTAGAAGGTTCAGCTGGTCCATTCTGCACCAAGACTGCTGATTATGGGAAGTATATGACTTCCCTGGTCACTGAGGTTTTTCTGAAGGCACTTCAGAATACTGGTTATATGACATATCTACATGACCTTCATATCACAGGGCCTGGCTGTCTAAGGGACTGCCTTTCTCCACTGTTTCTGCCCATCCTGTAAGATCCAACAGAGCAGGCATGCTTTGTGTTCCATCCATCCAATAATGTCATCTGATGGATCCTAGGAAGCACGTCTTTTCTGTCACAGTGCCTGCCCTCTGCAATACCATCCTTTTAGAAGTTTCAACTGCTTTTAAATGACTCTTGAAAACCTGATCTTTTCCCCCAAGCTCCGGAATAGATCGAGGTGTCTCTTTTCACAAGGCCCTAAAGACTCTGACTTTCCCCCTGAGCATTGCACCAGAACATGGGATGAGCCCATGTAGAGTGTAAGACCCTTGAATGAGATTTGTGTTGGTTGGCCTCGGTTGCTTCTGTTATTATTGTTACTTCTATTTCATTATCCTGTTTGTTTTTTAATATTCCAATGACTTATTATTTTAGACTGTGTTTTGATTTATTTTTAATTTCTCGTTTTCATGTTTCTTCAGTTGTAAGGTGCCCAGAGTCACTCTTGCAAATTGGTGGCCATATACCTCAAATAAAACAAACAAACAAACAAGCTGGGAGCATATTTGCCAGGAATACCAGAGATAGCTTTCAGAAATTCCCTGCAAAAGAAGGGAAATTTAGCTTTGTTTTCAAGTACTCCAGATGACCATTATTTTCACTTCCCAAAATCTCAAAAGCTGTTTGTAGACCAATTGTGATTATGTGCTTTTCTATTGACTTGAAATGCTGAGAATATGGAGCAAATTCCTCCTGCTGCTGCTGCTCAAGATCAACAAACAGACACAACATTGCAGCAGAAAAATATAGTTTCATTCTGCAGAAGAGCCAGAGAGAAATTGGTTTGCTGATGTTGTGAGAACACAGAGGTCTGGATCTACTTTCCAAGTGGTGCAGCACCCTTGTGTGCACTCTCCTGACCTTTGGCCAGCAAGCAAACACATTTCATTCCAATAGACTTTTGATGGCTAAACTGTCTTGCTTCTTAGTTAGGTTTTGGTGCTTGCTTTTTCTTACCTATAGGTGTGCTTTTTATAGTTTTTTAAAGTTTGATCATAATGCTATTTTATCTAATTTTTTATTGTGCCTTGAGGACAATTTTAGTGGAAAGGAGGAATATAAACGAAGTGAACGAATTGCACCTTACCTGAAGTACTTTGCCTTGTGGGCTCTCGGGAAAAAGTAACACTTGATTGTATAGGGGGTCTAAAGATTTGCGAGCCACTTTAGTTTTCTTCTTTGCAACGCAGACCCCGTTTTCTAGTAGATAGGCCTTGATGTATGCCGCTGCAAGAAAAGCATGTGATTCATGATAAGTTCAAAGCCTACTTTTTAAAAATCCACCATGAAGATAATGTGGTCATTTTGTGGAAAGAATTTCCTATGTAATTACTGGCTTTATTTTTAAGAAGTCAAAGAAAGAAGGATCCTTTGCTTGGTGTGCCTCAGCAAAGGGTGGCACTTGGCTTAGCTGATCTGTGCTTAGAAGCTAACCAAGGTCAAAACTGACTAATACTTGGATCTCCAGGTAATACCAAGGCTGTAAGCTAGGCTGAGAAATCAAAAATATTTTCTGGAAAAAGGCAATGGCAAACCATTTCTGTATTGCTAGCAAGAAATTCAACTGAAGTTGAGCTTAACTTAAAGACTTCAATTTTCACTTTGCTTGATGGCTGCCCTGATCTAGTCCTGAAAGTTGTGAGGGATTGGATGGGGATGAACAAACTGAGACTGAATCCCATAAGTTACTGTTTATACAGATGCCTTCTGGTGCCTAGTTGCTCCATTTACTGCTCTTGATGGAGCTGCACTTTCCTGAAGAAGCTGGTATACAGTCTGTGGGTTCTTCTGGTCTCACAGCTTTACTAGAGCAGCAGGTGGAGGTCATGGCCAAGGAACTTTCAGCCAGCTCTGGTTGTTTTGTCAGTTGCAACTTTTCCTGGACCAGGAAGTGCTGAAAACAGTGACTCATCTCCCATTTAAACTATACAATTGCTGTATGTGGGCCTCCCCTTGACGGCAACTCAGAAGTTGCAGCTGGTGCAGAATGCAACTCCTCATATAGCGACCAACATTAGTCAGTTCAGTAGAATTAACACCAATCTTTGGGAGTTGCATTGGCTGCTGGTAGATATGTAAATATGTATGTATTCAGTCCTTACTAGGAAAGTAGTGCATGGAGACAGAACACCTTATTTCTTCCTATTGGAACAAAATTGTGTTCCATTCTCATAGCTAGAGAGCTTGGACAGTAAGTTTCCCAGTAAGAAAAGTAAGAAATGGATTTTCTTCCTAGAGCTCCTAGTAGCACAAGAAGATGGATTTTTGTTCCAATCATTCTGGGGAGGGGAAAGAGATATGCCTCTACTCTCCATGTACTGTGTTTCTGCTATGGCTCATACATCATAAGACCACTCATACCTGTAATTAATTTAATTGCATTACCTGGAGCGCAATTAATTTCCCATGGTGATTGCTTGATTTACCTACAGCTACAATGACAGTTCACAAACATACTGAAAAGTACCATTTTTAATGATGCTTGGAAGAGTTTTACTCACTATCTTGCATGGACTTTTTATCTCTATAAGAGATTTTTGTAATAAATTTAGCCAATTAGATGATACCAACCAAGAGTTCTTGCTAAGTTTTAATGTAAGACATATTACTCATGGTTCATCATCTTGCAACAGTACTCCTCAATGCCTTGAAGCCAGAAATGCAACGAAGTGGGAACTACCGTATAAGGAAAATAACAAAACTGCTTGACCTCCTGTTTCTCATGCCTTTCCTCATTCCTTTTGCAAGCAAAGAAGTGCCATAATAGATTGTTTACTCCATGCAGACTAACTAACAGTCCTGCCTATCCAGCCACCTCCTATCTTGAAATCTTAGGAATGTCACTGTAAATTCAGGAATTGTTTGGGTAAATTGTCCAACTGGTAAGTTGGTCTATCTGCCTATATGGTAGCAAATCAGTGTCCTTCTCAGATTAGTCCCCAGGTTATACCCTGCACAATGCTAATGAAGTGTGAAGGGGCACTTGGGAGGGGGATTAGCAGGAAAAGACTATCTGGGTGAGGTAGAACATTGGCAAAAGATTTCAAGGCTTAATCTAGACTTGCTTGGGGCTGGGACTGCCTTAGAATGGATTGCAATTTTTCAAATGGTGTGGATTTCATTTTAAACACTCATTCCATCTCTGATAACTTCTCACCAGAAGGATTTAAAATCACTCAGCTATTGCTAAAATATTTAGCATGAAATCAAAAGCTGGTTTTGGATTTAGGAATCAAAGTACATGAATCTCTTTGCTGACCCTGAGTACCAAAAAGCTAGGACCAGCTTCTTATCATCTCTGTGACACCAGATCATTTTAGACAATGGCATTAAAAAATATATTCTGTTCAATCTGCCTAAAGTGGCTGCACTGTACAAACAGAGAAATAAATTGCTGTAAAATCATCCAACCTGACTATTATTTTTTCTAGAATCCAGCACCTCCTTTTAACCACAACAGGCATCCAGTGATCGTCGAGCATTTTGTCGCAACAAAGAGGAAAGAACAGTTTATTAAAGGGAAGAAACAACTGAGAGAGATTGAAATATAGTACCTGGAAGAGTTTTGGAGCCAGGCTTCGGGGTCAATCCTCGGGCTTGAATAATATCCACTTCCAGTTGTCCATTTCGTTCTTGTAATCCGATTTCCACATCTCCTGTGCACCAAGCAAGATGTAAGTTAAAAGTCAAATAGTCCTTAGTTTTAAAATTAGATGTAATTACCTCACAATATCCCACACACACCATCAGACACGCATATTCATGTGAGACCTAAATCCTTAAATACTGTTATTGGTGTTTGTTTATTTTACATACCACCTTTTCTTGGGAAGCTCAAGGCAGTTGCATGGAGATTTCCATGTGATTTTATCCAATATCAATCTTGTGAAGTAGCTTAGGCTGGGACAAAAGAACTAGCCCAAGATCACTCAGTAAGCTCTGTGGTCAAGTGAGAACCCAAACCTGGGTCGCTTTGATCGAAGGGCAGCATCTTAACTGCTACATATCCTCTAACAATACTATAGTGGCAACAGTGCAAAAATGATGGGAGAAGATGGCTGCAATTACAGATAGTATCTGCATCAACAAAGGGGGGGGGGGGGGAGACCATCTGCCCAGGAAGAACATGCTTGCACTTTTTCCATCTGCTTCTCTGTGACCTTTTCCTCAAGATATGCTCAGAAATACTGCTAATCATTCTGCTTTCCCTCCTTGCCTCAGCTAATTCCAGCAATCCTTGCCATTTATGGGGCAGAGTTATAAAGAAGGGGTTGCTGCTGAAGAAGAAACACCAAAGGGATTGTTTTGCAGCAGATTTCCTTCCTTCCTTCCTTCCTTCCTTCCTTCCTTCCTTCCTTCCTTCCTTCCTTCCTTCCTTCCTTCCTTCGCCCAGGCCGGGCCCTGGGTTTTAAACAGTGGGGACTGTGATGACAGAGGAAAGGATGGTCTTGATCCTTTAGCTATCCTATAACTAAGGAAGTGTTGGCAAGCTAGGAAGAAAATGGGGCCACTTTCATAAAACAATGTTACAGCATTTATAGAACAGAAGATAATGGCAGCAGAGGCTTTGACGTTGAGTTGAAGAGAATATAGTTTAAACATTTTCATTTGCTTCTCCTTCAGCTTCATCTCCTAGTCTCAATTACACTGGTGGCTTCCTTGTGAACATTGGAAAACCCTTTAGTCTCCAAATCCATTTAATTGCTAAGACAAAGTATACGTCATTGTAATTAGGACTTAGTCATTTCCAGTTTTTGTCCATCTCTCTCCCCCCATTGTTTTCCCTGACTTCTTGTGATATGGATCCATCAAACTTATTCTTTCTAAAGCACAATCAAGACAGATAAGGCTAAACGAATACTTACATGCAGGGAAAAAGAACTTTTTTGTTTCTTACCCATGGAGGTAGTGGCCAAGGTCTGGCGACCCACAAACTGTGCTGGTCCCATGCTCCCCAAGAAATCACTGAACTGTCCAGCAGATGCCAGATGAACTCCATTGAAATTCAAGCTGCAAAATCAGTAGGTTAGCACTAACTATTATTTCAAGTCTTTACAATGGCCTGATAATTAAATAGCCTTCAATTATTGGATATATACATGGAATGAGTAACTATTTCTATAGATACCATTCTCACTGATTTTCACACAGGTTGTTACATTAATTATCAGTTAATTCTAATTCAAAAAAGATACATGTTTGAGCAGGTACAGATAATTATAGGCAAAGAGTTCTCTTCTTAGTAAAACAATCTGGGGAAAATATAATTTTCTATACCAATCTTAGATGTTTGCCCCTTCTCAACTCTACTCCCCTTCCCCTACCAACACTGTAGAAAAACACAAAATATCTAGCCTGCAGAGCCAAGTAGTTTGCAATTAATGTTTTAATGAATCTCTCTTCTGAGGTATATATTTTGGGAATGAATCTAACATTGCACAGACCAGCTTTTCGTTATTTATATTCAATGAAAGCACAGGAGATGGGGAAAAAAATCTATTTACCCTCACAGAATTAAAAAAAATTGCTAAGCTTAATAGATCCTGTTCAGAAATTAAAATAACATGGTGTGACATACTGACTCTGCTAAGGAACAAGTTGATAATTTTCTGAATTGTATTAATTTTATTTTGGCACCTCTTTGTCCCTGTATTTTTTCCATTTCCATACTAACATTCTTCCTATTTCTATTATTTGGATTCTTCTTTTTCTTATACTTTTTTTTATACCATCAATAAGTTCACAATACAGTAATTGGAATTTAAGAATATAAAAATAATCTGGACACTTCACTTCACTTCATAAACTGTAGAGCAATTATGAAATAATTAACAATTTCTAGTTGTAAGACAGATCCAAGGGAATACCACTTTTTACACCCTTTCACTTATGTATGTTCTTTAGCTAGATATTGACCACTAGAGGACCTCCACTTCTATTCTATATTGTAACTGTACGTTTTTTGAGGGATTTTAATCATATGCTTTTTTGAAATTCCAAGTTAACAATAACCGCAAAATCCTCAGTCTACATGCTTTTGACAGTCTTGAGGAAATAAGAACTTTATTAAGTTTGCAGACTTTCTTTGCAGAAGCCATATTGATCCTTAAGATCTGTCCTTGACTTTTTCTTGATAATTATCTAGAAGAGAAGATGGAGAAGCTCTATACAGACGGCAAAAACAAGACCAGGAGCTGACTGTGGCTCAGATCATGAGCTTCTTACTGCAAAATTTAGGCTTAAATTGAAGAGTGTAGGGAAAACCACTAGACCACTCAGGTATGACTTAGATCATATTCCATGTGAGTACACAGTGAAGGTGATGAATAGATTTAGAGGATTAGATTTGGTAGACAGAGTGCCTGAAGAACTATGGACGGAGGTCTGTAACATTGTACAAGAGGCAGCAACTAAAACCATCCCAAAGAAAAAGAAATGCAAGAAAGCAAAATGGCTGTCTGATGAGGCTTTACAAATAGCTGTGGAAAGAAGGAATGCGAAAAGCAAGGGTGAAAGGGAAAGATATAAGCAACTGAATGCAGATTTCCAGAGAATAGCAAGGAGAGATAAGAAGGCCTTCTTAAATGAACAATGCAAAGAAACTGAAGAAAACAATAGAATGGGGAAGACTAGAGATCTCTTCAAGAAAATTGGAGATATCAAAGGAACGTTTAGTGCAAAGATGGGCACGATAAAGGACAAAAAAGGCAGGGACCTAACAGAAGCAGAAGAGATTAAGAAGAGGTGGCAAGAATACACAGAAGAACTCTACAAGAAAGATCTTAATGTCCCTGATGTCCATGCTGGTGTGGTCACTGACCCTGAGCCAGACATCCTAGAGAGTGAAGTCAAGTGGGCCTTAGGAAGCATTGCTAACAACAAAGCTAGTGGAGATGACAGTATTCCAGCTGAGTTATTTAAAATACTAAAAGACGATGCTGTTAAAGTGCTGCACTCAATATGCCAGCAAGTTTGGAAAACGCAACAGTGGCCACGGGATTGGAAAAGGTCAGTTTACATTCCAATTCCAAAGAAGGGCAATGCCAAAGAATGCTCAAACTATCGCACAATTGCACTCATTTCACATGCTAGCAAGGTTATGCTCAAAATCCTACAAGCTAGGCTTCAGCAGTATGTGAACCGAGAACTACCGGATGTACAAGCTGGGTTTCGAAGAGGCAGAGGAACTAGAGATCAAATTGCCAACATTCGCTGGATCACGGAGAAAGCACGAGAGTTCCAGAAAAGCATCTACTTCTGCTTCATTGACTATGCAAAAGCCTTTGATTGTGTGGATCACAACAAACTGTGGCAAATTCTTAAAGAGATGGGGATACCAGACCACCTTACCTGTCTCCTGAGAAATCTGTATGCGGGCCAAGAAGCAAGAGTTAGAACCGGTCATGGAACAACCGATTGGTTCAAAATAGGGAAAGGAGCACGACAAGGCTGTATACTGTCACCCTGCTTATTTAACCTATATGCAGAGTACATCATGAGAAATGCCAGGCTGGAAGAATCACAAGCCGGAATTAAGATTGCAGGGAGAAACATCAATAACCTCAGATATGCAGACGATACCACCCTAATGGCAGAAAGTGAAGAAGAACTAAAGAGCCTCTTGATGAGGGTGAAAGAGGAGAGTGCGAAAGCTGGCTTGAAACTCAACATTAAAAAAACGAAGATCATGGCATCTGGACCCATCAATCCCTGGCAAATAGAAGGGGTAGAAATGGAAGCAGTAACAGACTTCATTTATTTGGGCTCCAAGATCACCGCAGATGGAGACTGCAGCCATGAAATTAAAAGACGCTTGCTCCTTGGGAGGAAAGCTATGGCAAACCTAGATAGCATATTAAAAAGCAGAGACGTCACCTTGCCGACAAAGATCCGCATAGTCAAAGCTATGGTTTTTCCAGTAGTAATGTATGGCTGTGAGAGCTGGACCATAAAGAAGGCTGAACGCCGAAGAATTGATGCCTTTGAACTGTGGTGCTGGAGAAGACTCTTAAGAGTCCCCTGGACTGCTAGGAGGTCAAACCAGTCAATCTTAAAGGAAATCAACCCTGATTGCTCATTGGAAGGATTGATAATGAAGCTCAAGCTCAGATACTTTGGTCACCTAATGCGAAGAGAGGACTCTTTGGAAAAGACCCTGATGCTGGGAAAGATGGAAGGCAAAAGGAGAAGAGGACGGCAGAGGATGAGATGGCTAGATGGCATCACTGAAGCAATGAGCATGAAATTGAGCAAACTCAGGGAGGCAGTGAAAGATAGGAAGGCCTGGCGCAATATGGTTCATGGGGTCACGAAGAGTCGGACACGACTTAACGACTAAACAACAACAAATCTAGAAGAGACTGTAGGCCAGTAACATCCTTTTGGGGCCCTTTTTTATAAACTGGAATTGCATTGGCTATTTTCCAGTATTATAGAAATTGGTCTCAAGAAAACATTATTGTCTCCACATTTGAGTTTTTTTAGAATTCTCAGATAGATACTGTGCCTGTTTGCTTTCAATATGTCTATATGGTCTAGAAGTTCCTTTTATTGGGAATTTCATAGCAGTAAGCTCCTTTGACAGATGCCTGATCAACACATCCAGCAAAGGAAAATAGCAGAAAGTTGAGGAGAAAATTTAATTATACCACTTCAATCAGTTGGTGGGAATCCCTTTGGAATGGAGATTTCTAACTTTTACCTCCAAATCCCTTGTAAATTTTAAAAAAAAAAACTGGGGGAGGGGGGAATCTGAAAGATCCCAACCCAACATACTGTACTAGTTCTGTTTGAAGAGCTCCAGAATTTTATGTAAGGAAACCTTCATGAATAACATCATCTCTACTTGCAATTTAAAGTGATACATTCTGTTCTACCACTTGTTTTTGCCTTATGCTATACCTTCTGCTCTTCCTCATTAAGAAGCTAAAGCATCTTTACAGCATCATCTAAGAATCACTGAGACAGTATAAAACCTGTCCTCATTATCGTTATGTCAGTACAATGATGTTTGGATGACATAAAGACTGTGGAAATCACTAATGAGAAAGTGACCCAAGTGTAGTCTTCAGTCAACAGTGTAAAAATAAATAGAATCAGTCTGCACAGCAGAATGCTGATAACAACAAATTTCCTGCAAAATATATTTGTTTCAATGGCACATTAAGAAGCATTCCATTCAACTAAATTATATGAATATAGAATGCAACATGTGTGGATTGTAAGAAGAGACTTATGTAGTTAACTAACAATCAGTAGCTGGTCTATTTCACATACTGAAATAAACCCAAAGGGATAAAAATAAAATAAGTTCTGTTAGATGGTGGTTAATTTATAATCAGAGGTGTTAGAATCCTCAACTCTTGATTTGGATGCATTAATCCAAAATTTTCCCTTTGTTCTAGAGGTGCATAGATCTTCTGTGTTTATTCATTAGCGAAATAGTCACTGCACATAGCCTTTTCATTATTAATTTAGATATAATTTAACCATTTCATAATGACCTAAAAATATTGCTGCTGTGATGTGACCTTCCCGATACTCGCTGGGAATTCTGGAAGTTGTAGTCCCAGTACATCTTAAGGATATCATGTTGGGGAAGACTGTGTAATGGAACAGAATGGTATTTTGTATATACTAAATAAGTGTTTCTCAAGCTTAGCAACTTGAAGATGTGTGGACTTCAACTCCCAGAATTCCCCAGCCAGCATGGCTGGCTAGGGAATACTGGGAGTTGAAGTCCACACATCTTCAAGTTGTCAAGCTTGAGAAACACTGTTCTAAATAGTGCTCAAGAATTCCAGGAGTGGCTCAAGGTTTGAATTCTTGTCCACATTAAGCTTCACTATAACATAGCACATTGACAAAACCATAAGGCATTTCTTCTTCCCTGAAGATCTATATTTAATGTGTTTTTTTTTTGGCTTCTGATATACATAATTTACATAATAAAGTAAATTATGTACTGCTAGGTTACATATATAATTGATGGTGAAAACGTTTTGTTTTCTTGGGCTCAAGAAAAAATAAAGATGGAGAGAAGATTAATCCCTGGGAGGATGAATATCATAGACAAATTCCTGAAAGATAAGGAGATTTCACTGATAACAAATATCAGAATAAAGTAATATCTTTCCACTAGTAATATGTGGAGTCAGAATAGATTCTGACCATATAAAAATAAATAAAAATATAAATAAATTGAATTAATTTCAATTTATTAAGTTTCAATTACATTTGAAAGCTGGGTTTGAAGATGGTTGATAATAGTACCATGGACTGCAAGTGAATTGGTCCGTCAGTCCTGGATGAAATAAAGGGCCTTTCCCCACTTTCACTTAATCATAGCACAGATTTGTCTGGCAACATCTTGTTTTCTATCGTGTCCCATCATGTTGCCTTCATTTTGTTTCTAGCCCTTGAGTGAGGCAGGCTTAAATCATTCTTAGCTGGTGTTAAAATAAGATGACTGCCACAAAGCATATGAAGATCTGTCATGCTTTGCTACCCATTGCATCAAAGACAATGTTAAGTGACCAGTTGTGTGTGGGGGACCACTTATAGCTGGGGGTGAGAGTGGAGCAAATGATGAAAAGTGCATTGTGATCTCACAATGCAAACTATTTAACTTATGTACTTCTTATGTATTTGGGTCCAATATGAGGCTGAAAGGCTGGGGTTTGTGTTATGATGTAAGCTGTGTCATCATTTTTGCCTGACTGGTTTTTACTAGATGCCATGGTAGTTGTTCTGGGCTGATGTGGGCACATCCTTTCCCTTCCAGTTCCTGGTCAGCCTGTAGGCTACCATTCTCCTGTTCATTCCCTAAACAGCTTAGCAGTGGTGTGTTGGTGACCTAGCAGAACCTACAGGGAGCCAGAACCTCACAGCCATCTCAACAATGGGTGGGCAGCACCTTAAATCAGCAGCAGTGAAAAGCCAAAAAGATAGGCTGTTCACTTAAGGAAATGGCCAGCAAGCAGAAACTCCCATACTTCGTGTTGAGATGCAAATGCTTGATGGACCTAATGTATATTTTGTGTGTGTGTGTGTGTGTGTGTGTGTGTGTGTGTGACATGCTTAGGTTGAGGAAAGTAGGAAAAAGGGGAAGTTAAACAGACAGACTGGATGGATGGAATTAAATGGCCTACAGGAATGTCCTTGAAAGAGACTCCAGAAGGTCTAGATTATTACTACAGACGGGGAGATGGCAGGGATTTGTCCATACAATCACTAGAAGTTAAGTCTGACTTGATGCAGTTAACTAAATCATAAATGGGTTCCTGTGCAACCTGAGCAAAAAAAAAGTATTACAAATGGTTTCTTCCACATTCCGGAAAGCATAAATCAGGCAAGAAGAAAATTGGGGGAGGGGGGAGGCTCTCACCCATTCCCTATTACAGGGTTCCTCAACCTTGGCGACTTGAAGATGTGTGGACTTCAACTCCCAGAATTCCCCGCCCATGCTGGCTGGGGAATTCTGGGAGTTGTAGTCCACACATCTTCAAGTTGCCAAGGTTGAGGAACCCTGCCCTATTACATAAAATGTTAAGTTCACAGTTCTATTAATTCTACCAATCCTGAAGAAACCTCTGCATTCCTTATTTAACAATGTCTAATCTTTACATATCCAAGCACAAGGAACAAAAACAGCACTGAATTCAATGAACCACCTCTTTTGTCCATTAAAAAAAATCCAATCTCTTGCCTTCTATCACTTTTGCCTTCTCGTCAGTATAATTAACGATGTACTCATTTCAGCAGCATGTTAATGATTTTTATAAAATTAGGTCAGATGGCCTTTAGGAAAAGTCCTCCTCAAAACCTTATACTGATGGAAAAACCTGCCCTGAGGAGCTGATGAACCAATATGTGCTGTATCATCAGGTCTGAACAAAGTCAGTAGAGGTCAGAAACAGTTGCTGGGCCACTGTAGTGGCGAGAAAGCTATCAGCAAGAAAAGGAGGATGTGATGGAGAAATGAGCCCATATTCATTCAGGCACTCAGAGCTTTCCTGTAGACCAGTTCAAAAAAATCTCAGCTTGGAACTTGATCACAGGACATACCTAATGTCATTTTCAGTGACCTTAAGAGATCTGCATTTTACCAGAAACCCTACAGATTAGCAAAGAAGCTGAAAGATGGAGGAAGTGGAGGGGAGGAGAAGGGATAGCAAGGCTGAAGTGGGGAATTAGCAAATCATGTTCTTTTTGCCAATGGAGTTTTGAGACAACTGCAAAATAAGAATCCTTTTCTGTGTGGAAAAATCAGGTAAAAGTCCAAGTCATATCTAATAGAAAGTGGATAACAATAGCAGTCCCAAATCTTTCTGACCTGGGTATATAATTCTTGCCCACATTCATGTGATCATTAGTTCTGCCACGTTGGTCAGTCAGTTATCAGAATTAGGAGGTGTGAACAAATTGAAAGTGTTGCTACATTGTCCCCCCTTTTATAAATACTATATGTGGCCTCAGATTTGGAAACAGCATGATAGACCTTATGAAAAGAACATGGATGTCCTGGTAAAGTGCAGATTAAGCATGAGCCAATAGTGCCATGCTACTAAAAGAGCCAGTGCTATCTGGGACTGCATCAACAGAGGTATAATGTCAAGATCATAGGAAGTGATCATTTTGGACTATGCTGCACTGGTCAGACTGCACCTGGAACACTGCATCCTGTTTTGGTCATCACAATACATGAAAGATGCTGAGAAACTGGAAAGAATATAGAGAAAAGCAACATAGATGTAAAGGAAATCCTATAAAGAATGGATAAAGGAACTAGGCAAGTTTCTTACAGAAGACTAAGATAATGGGAGACATGATAGCAATCTTCCAATACTTGAAGGTCTATCACAGGAAAGAGGGTGTGGATTTATTCTCTGTAGTGCCAAAGGGTAGAACAAGAGCCAACCAGGTGGAAGCGTTACAGAGTGACACCCAAACCCCAAATAAGGAGGAATTTCCTGACTGTGACAGCTATTAAGCAGTGGAACAGCTTGTTTCCTGGATCATGGGTGCTCCATTTCTGGGGATTTTCAAACAAAGGTTGGACAACTATTTGTCTGTGATGGTCTGAAGATTCCTGCCTTGGACAGGAGGTTGGACTAGAAAACCTCCAAGGCCTCTTCCACCTTAAGATTTTATGATGCTGTTGTCGCTACTGCAATTTCCACTTCATATTTTCTGCATCCCCTACTGCCTGCCAGATGAGAAGAAAAAAGATAGATAAGAAGGAACAGCTTCTAGAACTTCTGTTACTAAAGCACAGTCGAAAAGCTTTTTCTAATGGTACCATTCAGATTTATTGGCCTGGGGATTATAGTATAGGCATTGATTTATAGGTGTATATAGATATTTGGGAGAGCCAGTTTGGTGTAGTTCTTAAGGCACCAGGCTAGAAATCATGAGACCGTGTGTTCTAGTCCTGCCTTAGACACAAAGCCAGCTGGGTGACCTTGGACCAGTCACTCTTTCTCAGCCCTAGGAAGGAGGCAATGGCAAACAACTCCCAAAAACCTTTGCCAAGAAAACTGCAGGGACTAGGCCAGGTAGTCACCAGGACTCAACAATGACCCAAAGGCACACACAAACACACACACACACACACACACAATAGGAAACATCAGGTTAGTGAAAGCAACCATGCAAAATTTCATTTGAATTAGATAGCTTCAAGCTGTCTCTTACTTTCAGAATTATCAGCTGAAATCTTGGATCAGAGCACCTTCAAAAATAGTATTTTGAGAATGACTGTAATTCTGCTGAACTACTATATCCTGCTAACTAGGACACATTTTTAAAAAAAGAATAAAGGGCAGTTCCATGTAAGGAATCTGCAAATTTGAAATAATCTCTGATCCTTTTTGATCACATGATGTTGGTTGTGATGGATTGCTAGCTGACTTATTTCTGGTTTCGCCATTCTTTATTTGAAACTGCAGTACAGCTCATATTTTCTTTTAAAAGCTAGTCTCTTTGAAGCTTGCAAATAGACCATTTCCTTATTTGAAGAACTCTTGCCTCACCCTACCTCCCAGTTCTTGAGTTTCAAACTCCTACAGTTCTTTCAAAGGGAAGGGTAGCTTGACGGCTTTTCAGCTGCCTCTCAAAGGAACTGATCTGATTTTTGGGGGGCAGACAAATGCACACCAGCTGAAATACTGTCACAGGACCAGGGGGTGGGCACAAGCAATATGTTTTTTTTTCTTTTGCATGGATTGGGATCTTAGGGGATTTTTGTTTCCCCAGGGCCACCAGCAGTGATTATTTGTTCCTTGTGTTGGAAGAGAAGAGAATTATGGATTGATTGAAGCTGCTTTTGAAGGATTCAAGATTAGAAACAATGGTGTTATGAAAGTGCCCACTAGTTCTGCTCTTAGTTGCAGGGATAGGCTTGAAGATTAGTATTAGATGACTGATAGGGGTACCACAGATCACTAATTTGTCCTCAATGATACTTAACATTCATATCAAGAGATCTGTGTCATCATTATGCTGATGATGTTATATTTCTCCATATAACATGAATCAGGAGTGTGAGCATGTTCCAAATTAGTGCCTGAAGACAGCAATAGGGTGGATGAGAGCCAATAAACTAAAAATAAATCATGACAAGATCATGACCTGTAGTTCTTTGGTGTGCAAATTAGGAAGTTTGTTTGTTGTCAGAAAGAACAGCTAATAATACGGGGAGGGGGGCTCCTACAGATTTCACTGTCATGGAAGGCCAATCTGGAGTGGCACCTATGCTCCATAATGATCTTCTCCCTGAAATTCATGAGATTCCTATTACTACATCTTTTAGACCTCTGCTGAAAACCTCCCTCTTCACCTGGGCGTTCTCTATGTGAAAGCTACATTAATTTTTTCCAGCTTTCCCCCCCTTTCTACTGTTTATGGTGTGCGTGTATGTGTGTGTATGCATGTATGTATGTATATGTGTGTGTGTATGTATGTGTGTGTGTGTGTATTGCTCTTATTCTGTATTTTATATTTTGTAAACCACTTTGGGGCACTTTTTAATAAGAAGTGGCATAAAAATATATTAAATAACAACAAAGCATGTTGAAAAACGTAACCATGTACAGGCAGAAGCAATAGCAGCATCAACAATAAAGTTAACACAAAACAATGTCACAGATGTTGCATTTGTTCATGACAATACTAGGTCAGTCATTTCTTTAATGCTTACCTAGTGGCTAATCCCAGCTTGGTTAACCTGCTCTTCTGCTCTTAGTTGAACCTGACATATTTCTAACTTGTAAATACTCTCCGAGCTCAGTGCTCTCAGCATCATATTTGTTCTGTGACATAAATCAGTTAGATATTCAAAGAGACCACCCTGATGTGTTTCCTGGATTTAATAATCTTTTTTCCATACACTCCCTTATAAATTATCTGTATTCTTGACCTGTTTTTAAACTCTTATTTTGGAAAGTCGTAGTCTTCAAAGAGCCTAATGAAAGAAATTGCCTGCAGCAAGGAATGGCTTTGAAGAAATCCCAAGTGGGAGCAGTTCCTCTCCAATGTGCCAAATGTGACACATTAGCAGGTGGAAAGCATCTTTTGCACAGCTAAGTTTAGTCCAACATATCATTAATTTCTTTTCTTGACTGTGTGGAGTTTGTGACCTCTTTTCAAATCTATTTTTAATGCGCTTCTAAGATATTGCATGCCAAGCACTGCTATGCAGTGCCAGACCAAGAACTTAGTATTTTTCTAACTCTTTCTCAGCTTTCTAAATTTCCCAACAACCCCAATAGCCAACAGCTATTGATCCACATCTCAAAAAGAGATTCATGTAGCAAAAGCAGGTTGAAGATCCTCCTCAATGACATTCAAAAGCTCTATCTTTTATTACCTACCTGGGTTTACATTATGGCATTTTTGTAGCAGGTGAAGGCCTTAAACTCAGCAAGACTACCCTTGTTTTCTATGTAAAGAGTCTCAGGTTCAATCAGGGCAACTTTAGTTGAAAGGATCTTACATAGGAGATTCAGTAAAATTCCAGCCACTGACTTTGGGGAAATGATGTTACACAGAAAGAGAGAATATTCTCACACTTCATGCCACCAGATAACTAAAGTAGGTGACAAAATCCTGCACCTTTCTGCCACTCAGCAAGCCTATTTCACCCCACCAAATTGAAGTAGAATAATAAAATAAATTTCCAGCCGAGGGGTCATTAATCTAGAAAAAGCATGCTACTGGAAAAGTGCAGGAAGAATTAGGGAACATATACAGGATTTGCTGCTGGATGTAAAATGAAATGGAATGGGACCTAATGGAGAGAAGTTCAAACCATCATTCTGTGCTTTTTGATTGGTCAGGAAGATAACAACTATACTCCAGATATGGACCACAAAACTATGGATGACTACTAGATGGCATCAAAGCTACAAGGGTGTAAAAATCTGGTAGTCCAACCATGATGGTTGGACATCTAATAGTCACAAGCCCCAATAATTTGGTTAAATGGAAGAGAAGAAAGTGAAGTTTCCAACATATGATCATAAGGGAATTCAAAATGCCATCACCACTGAGAGGGAATATAATGGAGAGCACGCTAGCAGATGTCCAATACCAAGAATACTGTTTCATCACTGCTGTGAGTTTCATAGTTCTGCTTATTGGACATTGACCCGAGAACTCATAGAAGCTGAATCAAAGATAGTGTTATATGTAGTCAAAAGAAAGAGATTTGCAGTGGTTCCCCTTTATTCCTGCAGGCTATTTATTGAGGTCCATGGTTTATAAATCAAGCACTAATGATCAGAACAGAAAGGAAGTGGAAATCATTGTCTTAACTATTAAATGCTGCATCATCAAAGTTTTTCCAAAATTGGCATTTTTCAAAATCTGTGGGCACTGAGTTGCCTGATTGATCACCTAACATAATAAATGGAGCAAATAATGTTAGCACTTGCTTTTTGTTTACTGCTTTACTCCTTAAAAGGGATTGGCCCTTGCTGTTTCTGATGTTATGTAATACTGTATGGATAATTAAATGTATTTCTATTCTCTCTTCTTCCAGGCAATTTTCAGAAGCATTTTCCTTCTTATCGTTAAGCAGCCCTGGACCACCTTGTCATTTATTTTTTCCAAACCAGCCTTTCCCAACACATTGTCCTTTAGAGTTATTGGAATTCCCATTTAAAAACTGAACTGGTTAGACTCTGCAGTGACTAATGACCATTATAGAGCTATAGAGAGGAAACATTACTAGTTACAGTATACAGAGAAGTCCTCCCTGGAGTTACGCTCCACTCTTCATGACTACATGGACACGGTCATGTATTTTCTTGCCAACAAAATGGAAGTAGTTTGCTTTTTCCATCCAGATTTTTTTTTTTAATTACCCAGTCTATTTGACCATCCTGGGATCTCCCATCCATGTGCTAACTAGGACTGACCCTGCTTAGCTTTTTCAAGATTGATCAAGGTCAGCTAACAATGACTAATTGTTATGATACTACTTATATATGTTATGCACAATATATGTGCATAACATATTATGTATGCAAGTATTATGTATCATATATACTATCCATATATGTACAATATATGTACACAAAGCTAATGAAATAAATACATAAATATAAATTAAATCTGAAAATACTGATGGTGATAAGCAGGGGCAACAATAAATACAGGTGGGTCCTGCCAATTAAATGTTGCAATGCATGTCTCCCCTTAAGAGGAGAACTTGGTCACCTTAGACCAGAAGTCTTACAGTAGCATGCAGACGTCTTTGGAAATGGAAGAGAAAGAGCTTCAAGAAGAAGAAGAGGAAAGAGACCTATGCTGGGAGGAGTGGGATTGAATCTGACTGTCAGTATGACCTTGATCTCAATAAGATCACTAAAGGTAGATTTTCTTGAGAGTAGATGGCCTTTTTCCTTTCTTTTACCTGAAAAAAAGTCCTATACAGTAGAAGGAAAAATATTTTCATTTTGGTTTTTTTTGTTTTCCTTTTCTTTTCTATCCCCTCACCAGGGTTAAATACCAAGACTTCAGCAGCTAATGGACTCTTTCGTCTTCCTCTCCCTGATCTGCCACTTCAATATATTATGCATCCTAGACATTCACTGGCCATTGCCAGGGAGGTGTTTTTTAACCCTTATATTCTGCAATCCAAGGTTGCATCTACCACTGCTTTGCATTTAGGTAGCCCAGTGTGAGATATGTGAGAATGCTGAAAGGAATGTTAGACATGAACAATCAAGAGAGAGCAGCAGAGTCTACTGGTAGTTTATCTCAAATGACAATTTAATTGAGGTGGCCAGAAATCTGGGAAGAATGGGTTCAAATCATTCTGAGACACTCTGCCTTAATAAACATACAGTTTCCCAGATTCTATATTTACCCTTAGTACTAGCATAAAAGACACCTTCCTGCAGTCTGTATAATTCATGTTGCTTTAATTTTGTCCAGCTGGATGGGGGTTGCACCCAGATTAATTTTATGAGTGTGCTGTAGCACACCTGTGTGTGCTATCAACAGAAATGTGTCACAAGCAGATGTGTAACAAACAGAGTTGCAGGCTCTTCAACCACTCAAGTTGCCTTTTTGAGTGGAGTAGATGAGAAACAGGCTCACACAAGTCTCTAGGGAAGCAGCAAGAGAACATTTTGTTTTAAGAGTTCAAATAAAACCTGAAAGGGAAGGTGGAACACAGTGACAAAGTGTCCTTGAATAATGTGTTTCTTTTTACTTCCCCATATCAAACAAGAGTATGTCTCTCCTCTTCTTCTCACAGTGTCAGCCTGTTGAGTATTCTAAAGAAGGCTATCTTAGCTTCAGCAAGCAAAACAAACCAGTGGTAAATTAGAAAACAAGAAAGCCTTTAAATACTACTCATTGTGGGCTGTAAGAACCTTTTGCGCTGGTGGCTGATTGGCGCACTGTAGACTGGTTGGCGCACTGTAGGCTTGGAAAATGTTTTAGGATGGTATGCATAAATTTCTCTTTTCTGTGTCTGCAAGGACCCATAAGCTCTCTCACACATTAGGGCTCTTGTACTTCATTTAAACACTTATACTCCACTTTCCGGCCAAATCAACCTCTTCCTCAAAAGGACTGCAATAATTAAAACAAGAAAACATCTCTCTCAGACATATACTGATACATATACAATCATGAAAGCATCATAAAAACTATGCTGAATGAGCGCAGAGGTCCAGTTCAACAGTCTATTCCTGCAGTGAATTGGAAGCATCCCACAGGGTCAATAAAACAAAAATAATCTGCTGGAAAAACAAAAATAACAACAACAAAAACCTGCTGAGTTTCTATCAGAGTTAGTTCCAAATCTGCAGGACAACAGTGTTATTCTTACATAGATCTTCTCTTTCTTCACTGCCAACCAGAGTTCTGAAGGCAGTAGTACATGAAAGAAAATCATAAAAGGATTCTGAAGACCCCCTTCATATAGATTGAATATGCAAAGGGTTACAGGGTTATGGGAATTAGCTACAGTCTGTGCTTCCCAGCTAAAATGATGTCTGTAAGCCAATGAAGGAATTTTAGACATGTACTGATATATACACATATAGCCCATCGAGAATCATAGAACTGTCATGTTGGAAGAGATCACAAAGATCATCTAATCCAATCCCCTGTGATGTGCAGGAAAACCATCCGAGACCCTCTTCTTAGAAACTTCCAGAAATTGAGATCCCAAAACCTCCTTAGGTAGTTTGCTCCATTGTTAGGAAGTGTTTCCTTATGTTTAAAAGAAATCTAGGTAGCTACAATTTAAATCCTTTGTTTCTGGTTCCAGTTTCTGTGGACATGGAAAATAGTTCTCAGCCAGCTACCCTATAGCTTTCCTTTATATACCTGAACATGGCTATCACGTCTCCTTCAGTCTTCTTTTCTCCAGACTGAACATCCACATTTCCTTTCACCTATCCTCATAAGGCACATCCCCAAGTCCCTGCGTCATCTTTGTTGCCTTCCTCTGAATGGCTTGTCAGCATTCTTCTGAAAATGTGGTGCTTAGAGTCGTACACAGTACTCCAGGTATGATTCTCTATAAAGGATGGATTCTGACTGGGTGGGGATTTGTTTTCATACCTCATTATGTTCTTCAATATATACATAATGCCATTTTACGAAGTGGACTATGTCTGGATGGGCTAGTCCGTGTGGCTATAGCTCATGTCCCATGGACTTTCTTACAATTCTTATATGAGTAAGGCATGAATTCATGCTATATGGAAACAGATTCATGTAGGAGAGACTAGCCCTTCAAATAAGCTGTTCTTAGACCTTTGAAACCAATGCAGATGGAGCAAGATAATGCACTCTACAAAGCAAATAACAGCCAGCAGTTTAGCTCTGCATTTCACGCTGGATGAAATTTATGAACACTTTGTAAAGGCATCCCCATGCAGAGTGCTTTGCAGTAACTTAATCTGGTTTCTTGCTGTCTTTCTGTCAGACATAGTTCGGAAATCAGAAGCCAGCCTCAAGAACATCAGGCACCCTAGTAAATATTAGACAAGATTAGCATCAGTTCAGATGTAATACTGAACCATAGTTAATAGCAGACAAGGTAAAGAAGGGTCATGGTTGAAAGCATAAAAAAAAGGAAGGGGTGCACATTTTCAAAAATGGCTTCCAATCTGAATACTATTAATTAAAAGGGATCAAATCTATACCTTAACAGCTTCATGGCTTTGTGTATGAAGGGCACTCATCTCCAGATAACCTATCCCAAGGGCAAGACAGTGCAAAAGACAGGAGAATCAATTTAACTGCTTGCTAGCTTCCTTAAGCTATTGCTTTTCTAAGAATTCAAGTCTCCTAATTGAAGGAGTACATGTAGTCCCCACGTTAAGAATGCCCGGGTTACAGACGACCCATAATTAAGAACAGAGCCTACTGTAGCAAAATTTGAGTTAACTACACAATGGTTCAGGTTAAATACACAATGGTTTGAGTTCATTACATAATACTACTTATACAGTATTATGCAATAATACTATTCTGGCTTATGTACACATTTGACTTAAGGACAGACCTTGGGAACGGAACTTGTTCTTAAACTGGGGATTACCTGTATTAAAGTCAGGAACGTTGAAAACTGCATTCTACTATGTAAGATCTAGCCTAGTATTTTAAGCACTGACTGGCAGCAATGTTTCTCCAAGGTTCAATCCCTAGTAAAAATGCCAGGACTGAATCTTGAACTTTCAGCATGGAAAGTATGTGTTCTTCTACTGAATCATAACATCATCCATCTTAATCTATGTGTGCTATCACAAGACAATGATGGGAGGTAGAAGATGCATTGTCATTATTACCATATAGTAATATATATTCTGAATGTACTACTTCAAGCCATAGGTTATGAATAATGTAATTACATCATTATTTGTAAGCAAACAACCAAGCTCAGAGAGCACCAAGGACTTCATAATTACATCATTTAAATTATACATACAATACATTTGTCTTTGGCAATTAATTCAATTACAGTGTCAATGAGTACACTGTTGGGACACTTGAAACAACAGGTTAGGGACAGATTGTCATGGAGAAAATCTATCTATGTGGTTGCTAGGAGTCAAAAATGACTTGATGGCACAAAATCAATCAATCAATCAAATCAATCAATCAATCAATCAAATACGGCCTTAAAGAAATCATTGCCCAATACTACTTTCCACGGTACAGGTTTGGTCAGCCAATAAGTGATATCTTAACTCAAGCACTTCTTTATTAATTCTTTAGCATCGCTTGGTTTTGGCAATCAGCTGAAAGGGAAATTAAAATGGAGATTCCATGGCAAATATTTATTAAGTGCCCTCCTTCCTTGCACAGGAAAGGGCAGTAATAAAGATAGAAGATTCTCTGGTACAGCAAACGGTCTCCAAGTCCAGGAAAAAAAGAGAGATTGGTACTGGAATAAATTTAAGGACACATATCTCACACCTTCCTTAAACTGCCTATAAATTTTGCAACAGTGAGATACTATCAGAAACCTGAGAGTGTACCTGAATTTGGGAACCTTAACCTTTTCATCTGGGAGAAAGCTTTCACTAAGGAATCGTACAAGGTAATAATTCTGCTTTTATCATGCTTTATGGAGTCACTGGTTTTTCTGTTGTATAACAGCTATTAATCCCATGACATGAATATCTTAGAGGCATGAATGTCTATCAACTGACATTTTGCATTAAGGAAAAGAACATAACCTGCAGGGAAGCAAAAGATCAAGAATGAAAATGAGTGTTCACAGATAAGCACAAATCCACACAATTATGCCACATCCCATTGGTTTATTTAAAAATACCAAAAGCATGTTATTTTGAGCATAATGTAAAAGAATCCTTTGTGGGTCAATACAAGAGAAGGTCCTGAATATGCGGTGCCTCTTTTATCCTCTCATCCCTCCTCTTATTCTCATGACTTTACTGCCAAAACCAAGAGTACAGGTGCATGCTGTAATGGAGCAACTTTATATTTTGTCCAGATGCAATCCTATTTTTAGGATTGCACTGCTGTTGCCTTCTCCCCTCTAATCACAGCTGGAAAGTGAAAGCAGCACACTGTGCCATACAGCTGCTCAGCCGATGCAAGGTGTTTGCTTGTTGTTTCTAAGGAAAAGTCTGAATACATTGAACAGGAAGAACTGCTGTCATATGGTGAACAGCTTTAGCACTGTCAAAGGCATAAAAATCAATTCCTGTTCATCTCAGTTTTGTAATACAGACAAGGAGCAGAGCTGCATGATTGGAATTACACAGGAGAATTATTTGCTGAAGGCATTTTCATGGACACTGTAAGTTGTATTATAGTTGCAAAGGAAAGCAAGTTGGTGGCAGTGATAGTGTAATATGATGATGAAAAAAGCAACCCTGTGAAGATTCCTAGTTTTAAATCATCCTTCAAAAATTAAGAGTCACTTCTCTGTATAACAGTAGAAGGAAACTATCTAGGGAGACAGCCAAAATATGACAGGGGAGTGACAGAGATGGCAAAAATCAAATAAGGACATTGCAGAGGAGCTGAGTGAATTATTTGCAGCTGCCTTTTCAGGAAGAAAGAGGCAATAAGGCAAATAGTCATGACATGAGATGAGGGTCTAGGATCTAAAACCTAGATTTTATTGACAAACTGAAGACAATCACCACATAAGAGTCATCTGTGAATTCTTAAAGAATGCAAATGTGAAATTTCAAACTTTCCAATAAAACCACTAACACGCCCCTGTTTGTCCTTTATATTGGAGAACTGGAAAGTGGCCAGTGTTAACACCCATTTTAAAAAAGGAATGGAGAAGAGATGAAGAAAATTACGGGCTGACTAGCTTAAATGTCTGTTTTAAGCAAATTGGTGGGAAAAAAATTGCAGCATAGGGGACATTGGTTAAAAGTGGTCCAAGAAAATGGAACATTGGGAAGAAGACTAGTCCCAGCAACTGGTGCTAGGAGATGGTTGCTAAGGGGATGGAATGTACAGTGAAGAGCAGTTTTAAAAAGCAATTGAAGAAAGGAGGAAGAAGAGAAAAATGGTGTCTTCAGCAGATTCAGAAATGAGTCAACATCATTATCACCATTCCAATAAGAAGAAAACAATGAGGGGCATGTATGGATACCTGCTATGGATACACAAGGAGCTTTTGACCATGCTAAGAGTTAAAAGAAACATGTATAGGAAATGGAAGATAGGTGAAATCATCAAGGAGGAATACCAGCAAGGAGCTCATACCTGGAAAAAGAAAGTCAGAAAGACAAAAATGCAAAAGGAATTTAGGTTAAAAGAAACAAAAAAGGGGTGTTTTTGGGTTGTCAGCAGTAAAAGGAAATTTTAAAGGGGGGGGTTGTCCGCTGCCTGGATAAGATGGCAGGATACTTATAGGTGATGGGAGAGGCTAGAGTACCTCAGTGTCCATTTTGCCTCAGTCTTTCCCTGCAAGAGGAACTATGTTCCAGTGCACCAAAGCAGAAACAACAGAAAAAGATAAGCAAAGAGACAGGTAGTAGATAAGCAGAGACAGGCTACCATAAATGGGTCATAAGGGCCAGATCAATTGCATCCAAGAGTCTTTGAAGGACCTTGTGGATATCATCCTGGAGTCCCTTTCTACGAACTTTGAAAATCATAAAAGATGGGCATAGTTCCAGAGGACTGAAGAATGGGCAATATCGTTCCTATCTTCAAAAAGAAGGCAAAAGAGCACCCTGATAACTACAGGTGTCAGCTTGATATTAATACAACAAATTATTAAGTACCCAGTTTGTGTAATATAACATTATTTGGCAGGAGCCAGCATGGGTTTATCATAATTCTTTGATCTTAAATAAAAGATTTAACCAGATTGCCACCAGATTTTTATGGGACAGAATGGCTCTGAACAATAGTGATGCGGATCTCGTAGGAGGAATATTGCTGATTTTTCCATCATCAAAGACACTGAGAGGCCACAGCTGCTAAAATTAAGGATATCAGTAATGAATAAAGAAGAAATATAATTGTTAGGGAGGGCAGAAGAGACCTACACTGATCCTTAAAAACAGGATTTTAAGAATATGAAATTCCACTGTTTTATCTAGGTGACTGGATCTTTCTCAGAGCTTCATTTATCTGAACCTGTGGCTTTTAGATATCACATGTTGTTTCAAGATAACATTATAAACCATACTGAAGGACAAATCTGGCTGAATAACACTTGGATATGTTAAAAAAAAACTTTTGCAAGGCAGCCTTGGGATAAGAAGAACATGGATTGGGATTATTATTTTTTTTTTTTACGAAAAACAGAGAAAACAGTTAAATAGTTATTTCAGTTGATGAAAACAAAAAATAATCATGAGGAACTCAAAAAGGGTCTCCCCAAACTGGGGATAAAATGATTCATGCAATTCAATATAAACAAATGTAAAGGGATGCATATGGAGTAAAGGAAACCCTACCTTCACATATACGCTGATGGAAAACTGTATCAAAAACATTTACAGTTAATTGCAGGGAACGTAGAACCACTTGTTTTTCCAATGTGCACTAGTTTGCCTCCTTGCTCACTACTTACTTTCCTTCTGATCCATAGCTGTTCATACTTTCCTCAATGGATTCATGACTGGCTTGCCGGATAGTTCGACTTGGCATTTCGACAGCAAGTCCAGTTTCTGTACTTCGCTGGATAGCACCTTTGAGTTTCCGGCCATCTCCTTCTAAAGCAAAGAGGGAGAGGGAAAGGGAAAGGGAGAAGAGAGAGAGAAAAGAAAAAGGATTAGGCATTTAGACATTGTGTGAAGAGTATCCAATAATGAAACACTACATACTAATAGCATGGCCAAAACACCAGTACTAAGAAATCTGGAATTTGAAGCTAGCATAGGTAATATTTAACTTGAAGTAGATCGCTCTTTTGGATGTTTTACCATAACACTGTTCAAGGTTTAAAACACAACTTCCTAAATAAACATTCTGGAGAATCAGACAGTTGTTTCCAAAAGCCCAGTAGTATTTAAGAAAGTAAGAGGGCTGCAGAGTTGCGTGGACAAGTGGTCTCCTCTCTGCAACTGATGTGCCTGGTAATCACCCATCTCCACTGTTTATCCATTAGCAAAGGTGACAAAAGATACCAGCCTCCCTAATGAAAATCACACTTGTGCATGCTTAGATACATATATAAAAACTGTATCACATGCATTATTAATATGCTCACTTTATACACAATGTCAAACAGATCTCATACTACCTATTGTTAGAAAACTTGGTTTCTTTTAGGTGACTATTCTCCTTCTGTGTGACCAATTTTCAGATACCTCCAAGAAGGTTGCAATTTTTTTAGTTATAGCTATGGCTTATAGAAGCTGTCTAATGCCCTCTTCATTATAAAAATTGTTTCAGGCATGTCTTACACTTTTAAAAAATATATAATTATGTGCTTTATCTGCTATATTTGATGTGTTTTTAATTATTGGTCTTGGACTGTAAATAAACTTTAAACTTCAAGCAAAAGATACTAGACTGACTGACATACATAGCACTTTTGTACATTGGGATAGACTCTGGCTGAGCCAATATTTCCTCTTGCATGAAAGAAACCTTTGCATGTACACAGGAATATGCAGAACTCCTCCTTCTACGTGCTAAATGAGTAGGTGGCATGAATAAGGGGCATGTCGAAGAACCCTTTGGGATGGGAAAAAGAAAAATTGAAGAGCGATCAAATCCTATGACAACATCTGCATGAATTAAAGATCAAGATTGTTGGAAGTAAAAGGAAGGAAATATAAAGTTGGTTTGTTTGACCAAGGTTGAAATAAGATATCTTTCTATAAAGCTTTGGTAACTCTATACAGACTTTTAAAGCTCTGGTAACTCTATACAGATACCAGGACTGAAAAGTTGATGATTTATGGATTTATGGATACAGATAAGGGATGAGTTATGGGAAGAAGAGATTTGTTTGTAACTTTATAGGGATAAAGAGTTATTAAGTTTGTTTATACTTGTTGTGATGAAGATCAGAGGTCAGTTCTTTAAATATTTCTTTGCTTTTTATCTTATTTTCTTTTTTTTTTCTTTCCTTGCACTTTTTATTCTATCTCTCTTTCTCTCTCTGAGTTTGTATTTGCTTTTACAATTGTAATAAAACTTTTCAATATTTTTTTTTTAAAAATACATATTTTTAGCCTGCTCAAGCATTATAAACTGAAGGGCTCATAAACTGAAGCCTCCTACCTGCATTGCTCAAATGTTATCTTTTGTTTTGCTTTTGTCTTTCCCTAAACCTACACACCCACAATTATTAAAGCCAAAATTACCATTATTAAAGCTGCTTTGGAATTGTGAACGGGTAGCAATGCTATACATGGCCCCAGAAGAGAGAGAGAGAGAGAGAGAGGAAAAACAAAATGACCTACCTCAATTGTTGCTATTGCAATTCCTACAGATGGGAAGCAGAGAATATCAGACCATTAAATAAGGAAGAATAGCTGAAGGTCACTTCTCGTGCTGGTATCCCAGAGCATTACTTACATAAAAGTAATTACATACTTATATATTATATAAAACAGAGCAGAAGAACCCTTTCTAATCTGATGTTCTTCAAATGTATCCTGGCAGTTATGGATGCTGAAGTTCAATACATCTGGGGGAGATCAAGCTGGGCAAAACTGCTGTACAATATTCCCCATTTCGAGTGAAACAACTCTAAGCTGTACTTTATTTTGGAAATAACAGCTAAAACCTTGGATCAGAGCACCCTCAATGGAGACACTTTCAGATGGTTTATAAAACCTTGCTGTGGTAGATAAAAAATAACTATGGGTAGTTCTGTAGTAATATATCAAATAATATATGACATGACTGCTTGCATTTCTATTGGGAGTGATGAGACACACAAGAAATGGCAAAGGCCACTTCAATACAAAGAGTTTGTGCAAATCTGAAACTAACTCCAGTCCTCTTTGAGCTCATACGACTAGTCGTGTCAGAAATCTAAGCTGATTTATTTTTTTCCAGCTGTGTTTACAAAAAACACTGTGGTTTTGTGGAGTTTGGGGCAGCCTATTTTCCTATTTTTAGGAACTCTTCCCTTACCTTCCTCCTTGCTCCAAGCTTGGTCTTTCAAGGAGAATGAGGGCTTCACCATTTCTTCAGCTCTCCCTCAAAGGAACCACTAAGATTTTTATTAAAACAGGGCTAGGTATATAGATTTATAAAATAAGAGTATGGATGTACATGTTATGTCTTCACATGCACAAGCAGATTATCTTATTTCCATTATACATGGAGTGTGGATAATTAGATTTTTGCTACTCTACTATCTGCTGAGCTGAAGTGGTAAAGTAGTTGTTTGGTCCTTGATCATGGTGTTGTGAGAATGGCAGAAGAGAAAGCAACCAAAGATCTTGATGAGACTAGAAGCCCTGGTGGTGTGGAAATGTCCCAAAGCATCTCATGGCTTTAGAACCATTGTCCACTGTAAAGAAACCTTAAAA
The DNA here is from genome assembly GCA_030867105.1 of Liasis olivaceus. Classification (NCBI taxonomy): domain Eukaryota; kingdom Metazoa; phylum Chordata; class Lepidosauria; order Squamata; family Pythonidae; genus Liasis; species Liasis olivaceus. The sequence goes on along the minus strand of CM061350.1, from coordinate 181,743,187 downwards.
CAGTCCCTGAAGGCTGTTCTACAGATTAAAACCCCTTCTGAAAGTTGGAGTAGTGGTAGAGGAGATTAAGTGATTATGGTGATATAGTCAGCATAAATAATAATATTTATTGTCATCTTTATTATTGTTATTAATCATTATTTATGTTTGAGGGAAGAGGTGTATATAATTCTGTATACAATTCTTGGCCCAAGGAATATTTTGACATAAAAAGATTTAGCTAATTAAAAAGCTATTAATAGATTCAGAGATTTTGCTAATGAGGAAAGTATCTTGCCAATGAGATAACAAAAGGAGCCCAAGAATGTAAAGGTATGATTCATCTAGGGCAGTGTTTCTCAACCTTGGCAACTTTAAGATGTGTGGACTTTAACTCTCAGAATTCCCCAGCCACCACACATCTTAAAGTTGCCAAGGTTGAAAAACATTGATCTAGGGAAACTGCACATCAATCAATCAATCAATCAATCAATCAATCAAATCTTTATTATGGCCAAAGACTAGCATAAGGAGGGTAGGGTACAGTCAGTTTAAAAAGTATAGAAAATACTTCAGAAAAATAATAATAAAAAGCTAAAAGTTATAAAATTAAAAATATATATTTAAAAGGGATCTAAAAGGAAAATTATGAAAAGCTAGAAGACATTAAAATATACATAGTAAACAGAAAGTATATATAAAAAACAAGAGTCTAAAAAAAATCTTCCCATACATCTATTGTTTGTTTGTTTGCTTAATGGGAAATAGAGTCCAAGTACCATGTTTGAACTCAGCCATAGCTAGATTAAAATGTTGGATTTATGCATTTATTTTCATGAGCACCTGTTGCTTCTGTTCCTGGTAAAATTTAAAAATGTGTGAGTAAGGAAAAGCATATGTAGCCAATAAGATGGGGATTTTAATATCTACATCTGCAACAATTCCTTTCCCTTCCTTTTCAGCCACTCTATTTTATTTCCTCCTTGCATGTGGTTCTGTTTCATTTTCCTTCCTGTTTCTTAACTTTATACCGCATTCAGATGAAGCTCCTTCTGAGGCAGTTAACCATTCCAGAAAAATATGACCAGACAAAACGTCTTACACAGTGCCACCAAGTGATGGTTGGTAAAATGATGGATGCTTGACCCACTAATATATCAGTTAAGTTTAGCTTCTGCAGAAGTCAAAGCCTGTCAAAGCCTTTCTTTCTTACTGTATATCAATTTATCCACCGTGGGAGTTCTTACAAGCAGTAATTACATATGAAGCCACCACTTATCTAAAACTAGAATCTGTAATGATTATTTATTCCAGTCTTCTGGGAACCTGTTTGCTGTTCCTTATCAAAGGCTCGTGTCATGCAGTGATTAAAAAAGATTAAGTGATGTGAAAACTTCATTCAGCTCTAAACTCATTAAGTAGTTCTAGGCCAAGGGGGTGGAGTATACTTTTTGGGGGGCTAAGGCCACCCAGAGCATTTTAGTAGTGTACTAGGTTCAAAAAATGGGTGGGAACAGGGCAAAGAAGTGAGAATCACCACTAAATTTGACCTGATCAAATTAAATACAATATGACTACTCTTGATGCATTTAATTTTTTTCTCAATTTAGGAATCCAAATTAAAGCATCCCAGGCAGATGGCTCTCTAGCCTTCCTTTGAACACAACTAATGAAAAGGAGCCCTTCCCTACATGGATAATTGGTTCCACTGTTGAACTGCTCTTACTATTAGGGATTTTTTTTTTTTTTTAATATTCAATCAAAATCTCCTTTCCTGTAACTTATATCCATTATTCCATGTTCTGCACTCTGGGATGAGGGAAAACAGGTCTTTACTATCTATGTGAAATACTTTCAGGTAACTGAAGCATACTATCATATCTGCTCTCAGCTGTCTTTTCTCAAGTCTAAATCTGCCCACATCCTTCAATCCCTCTTCATAGGGTTTAACATCTAGATTTTTTTGCTGACCTTTCCTAAACCTATTCCAATTTCTCAGAGTCCTTCTTAAAATGTCATACCTGGAACTGAACATAGTACTTGAAGTAGGATCTGAGCAAAGCAGAATAGAGTGAAATTATTACATCCCATGATCTGGAAATATACTTTTGTTGATGCAGCCCAGGACTGCATTTCCATTCCTTCCAGCCAATTCACATTGCTGGCTCAGATTCAATTTGCCAACTACTATTCCAAGATTTTTTCACAAGTTCTATTATCTGATCCTACACCTAGCATTTGAATTTTGCTTCTAAGTGAAATATTCTGCATGACTCTATTTTATTTTATTCTCTTATTTTCAGCCCATTTCTCCAACTTATGAAGGTCATATAATGGTATTTCTGTCGTCTACAGTATCAGCGATGCCACCCAATTTTGTAACATCTGTAAATTTGATAACCATTTCCTATTCCTCTTGATCCATGTTATTAATAAAAATGCTGAAGAGAACCCAGGACTGATCCTTGTGGCGCACCACTTGATACTTCTTCAGTATGATGAGCAACCATTGATGAACACTGCTTGAGTACAGTTTTCAAACTGTAATGCCATCCAGATCGCATTTACTTTGGGCTGCAAATTTTGGTTATAATATAGATAAAAAGCAGAGACGTCACCTTGCCGACAAAGATCCGCATAGTCAAAGCTATGGTTTTTCCAGTAGTAATGTATGGCTGTGAGAGCTGGACCATAAAGAAGGCTGAATGCCAAAGAATTGATGCCTTTGAACTGTGGTGCTGGAGAAGACTCTTAAGAGTCCCCTGGACTGCTAGGAGGTCAAACCAGTCAATCTTAAAGGAAATCAACTCTGATTGCTCATTGGAAGGATTGATAATGAAGCTCAAGCTCAGATACTTTGGTCACCTAATGCGAAGAGAGGACTCTTTGGAAAAGACCCTGATGCTGGGAAAGATGGAAGGCAAAAGGAGAAGAGGACGGCAGAGGATGAGATGGCTAGATAGCATCACTGAAGCAATGAGCATGAAACTGAGCAAACTCAGGGAGGCAGTGAAAGATAGGAAGGCCTGGCGCAATATGGTTCATGGGGTCATGAAGAGTCGGACACGACTTAACGACTGAACAACAACAACAACATGGGAGAATATGTGAGAAACTTGTGTTAAATTTACACTGTGTCATAATTTAAGAGAAAAGTTTTATAAAATGATGTATCATTGGTAAATGACACTGGTCAAGCTGTCAAAAATGTACAAAGGAATATCAAATCAGTGTTGGAAGTGTGAAAAGGAAGAAGGGACTTTTTATCATGCATGGTGGACTTGTGAAAAAGCAAAGAAATTTTGGGTGCAAATCCATGCAATGATGCAAAAGATATTGTAGATTAACATTATGATGAAACCAGAATTATTTCTATTGGGTTTTATGGACATTGAACTAGAAAAGAAATATGGGAAATTAATATTGCATATGGAAGAATGATGAAATACGCACAGTAGAAGATTAGAATATAAAATTGACAGAGGTTGGGGAAATGGCAAAGCTGACTAATTTGGTCAGGGAAAAAACAATAAAAGCTTTTTTGAAAGACTGGAAACCTTATATGGACTTTTTTTTTTGAAAGAAGAAAAGACTGAATTGATGATTTATGGATTTGGGTTAAAGGGTTAAAGAGGGAGGGGAAAGAGTAAGATGGCAACTAGATAGAAAGAAGGGCAGAACTCATAATTCTATATTTTCTTTCTTTTCTTTTTTCCCCTTTTTCTTATTTTTCCTTTAATTTTTTTATTGCATTCTAATAACAAATAAATTTAAAAAGATCACATTTACTTCACATGTATGAATTACTGAAATAACATTTGTGAATACTTGGGGGAAATTTCATGAAAATATTGACTTGATTCAGCCCAAACTGAATATATCTTGCTCATATAAGTCAACTGATTTTTGTTTTATTCAGTTGTGCTATAATAAGTAATTTCTTCTTTTTAGCCAAAAGCCATTTCTCGCCTTCCCTTTTAGACCTTTCTTATTATAAATTCCATTTGCTGTGATCATCATCTAATTTTTCTGTTTGGGTCCATACTTGGCTTCTATTCTCATACCACTGGATTAAATTTATTTAGTAATTTAGAAAAGTTTCATTTGAGAAGTGCCTTTTCTAACAGTTAAATTAAGTACTATTGATTCAAGACTAAAAAAAGAGAGAAAACATTTGGTATAAAGAAGATTAGCTTACCTTCCAAGAGTTTTTATTTTGCTTTGAAGCACAGTGTGCATTAATACAGCCAAAGTTTATGTGTCAACAAAAGTCCAGCAATGCACCAGCAATGACTTGAGTTCTCATCAGCAACAGCCAGATATCTTGAGATACATGAGAACTATTAACCAGTCATCTTCTAGCTCAGCTTATTTCTGTGGGCTGTATCTTCTGCCTATTTTTAAGAAATACGCAAGAAATCCAGTTTTCTCATCTCCAACTAGGTCACTGTTCCCATTTTTTCATCTATTTTCTTAGACTACTTTAGGAAACTGCCCTTGTGCCCAGTTGCATACTATCTGGATACTGGGTGGCCATATGTCCTACTTTACATAGGGCAGTTTTTAATTTTTTAAAGGGGGCTTTAAAAGGGGAACATTGTTTGAAGGCAGTCTTGTTTGGAGGTCCATCTGGTCCAAATCAATTTAAGAATAAATAACTATAAGAAGGAATTCCAGTAGGTGTTTTAAAGGTGCCCATCAATAGTTGGTGCCCATCAACAGCAAACTGAGCAGGCTCACAGGTCACTTGGGCATAAGTTCCCATTTTATGGTAAGATGTATTGTATTTAATTTTTTTAATTTTAAAAAGATGCATTCATCCTTGTAACTTAATATATGCAAAAATTATCATGAGGATGATGGTTTTTTTAATGATGTCTTTCTTCTGGTGTGACAATATAAAAGTGGCCACATTAACATACACCAAGGCTTCTTAGTGAATTAAGAATGTAAAGCTCTTTTGCTGAAACCTAACAGGTTCCCTCTTCTTTAACAAGCTCAGCTCATATTTTCAGAGGTCACATCCAAAACTTCAAGTATTTGCATCTGTCACCTTTCTTCCAAGGAGCTCAAATCAGTGAACAATATTCTCTCCAGCTTTCCCTGTGACAAGCATACTGGCTCAAGGTCATCCTCTGAGCTTCAAGGATGAGCCTCCCCTAGTCTTGAACAGACACAGTTTTTCTTCCAATTTTATTTTTGATTCTTGCTTTAGTCTCAGGGAGGTGGGTTCAATTTGTTTTTTAATTTTCCTTTTCTCTCTAATTCACATGCAGGGAACAGAAATCCAATGGATTATTTGCCAGGAGGTATTTCATTACACATTCATTCTTTGCTGAATTAAAAAAAAAATCCCTTTCGTCCAAAATACAAGCGATAAAAATAGTAACTCAGCCGAATGACATGAATACTTAACATCCTGCTGCAAACTCTAAGTTCACAAAATGATTTATTTTCACTGGGTATTTTATGCAGGTTTTCATTTTCTTGTATTAGTATGTTTAACCCCTGTGGACTCTTGTGCCAGGAGCATACAAGGATAAATTTTATACTTTTGACAAAGAAGGAAGGAGGGTGAACGAAAGAGCTCACTCTTTAGTAGGGGGAAGCCAAAATCAATGACTGAAGTCAGAGGAACACAAGAAAAGCTCTAGTGGAACAGACTAATCTGTTCTTTTTAGTGCAGCAAACTTTATTCCATGTTTGCCAGTAGAATGCATTTAGGAAGTCCACCATCAAAGCACAAAGGCAGATGATAGTCCTCCACTGTTGGTGCAAGCAACTGCTATTCTTTGATGTCATTTAGGTATCAGATCTAACACTTCTTATTAGACTCCATATCTAAGACTATATTCATTCCATCTAAGCCAGTTGGGCATTGCCATATCCTATGGCAATGAATTCTCTAATTATGCATTCTGAATCTGCTTCCAGTTCTGTGAGATGCCCCTGAGGTTTAATGAAAAAAATGTAGTCAATGCAGTTTAAGTGACTGAGTGTGTAGAAGAGCTAAAGTGTCACTGTCAAACATTTCAGAGTCTTTATTCTTAAGAAGCCCAGCTAGGGTCAATAAATAGTTGACCTTGACTGACTTCCAAAAGCTAAACAAGATTGGATTTGTTAGTACTTGGAAGGGAGACTACCAAGGAATATCAGGATTGCAGGGCAGACTGGAAGTCAAAAAGTAAATAAATGCAAGCCATTTTCCTCTAATAACAAGGGAGGAGAGCAGAAGTTATTGCCAGACTGAGGGGAGCTCAACTGAGATGGCCTTGCCCCCTGCCCCATCAATACCCCTTCTCTGGGATGGAACTAATCTTCTGTAGTAATACAATTTCATTATCTTTGGATTGACCTTTTCTTCTGGCAATCATATTAAAAAATTGCTCCTGTACTAGAGGTTAAACAGAACTTTAAGAGACAGCATTAAAAATGACCAAAGTTTCCTATATCTAAAAAGCAGTTGAAAATGAAAGCTAAATCATTATGAACTTATCTATGATTCTTTGCTTCATTAAAAAAAAAAAACACCATTGACCAGGCCAATAATGTTTCTGTCTAAATTTTGAAAATCAGAAGAAATAAAAACTATTAATGAGCCCTTCCTGTTCATCTTGGAACCTAGAAATGAACTTGTGAAGGCATCAGAAAGATCCACCTATACAGACATATCTTTTCATGAATTAGGAGTCAAATGCCAAAATCAGAAAGAATGACTCCATACTCCTATATACTGTACTCAGAATTCCCTGGGTGTAGAAGAAAAAACTCATTGGGGGAAATGACTATATTAGAACTTCTCTTTTGTTGTGCTAGGTTCCTGAACAAGTCTATCCTCAAATGTCTAGAAGCCACTGGCATGACTTTTCAGTTTTCCAAGACCTTTAGCTGTTGTCTGATAACTGGCCATTATTCACTGAAAGAATTTCCAAGTGTACAGTCACTCAACCTGAACATATCAGAGCATTTAGTTTTATTGATTATGTTAAAAAAACAGACAATGCATTAGATGTCTCACTTCCAAACAATTAAGTTTAGGTTCCAGAGGTCAGTACCTCTGGACTTGGTGACACAATACTCTAAACACGGTGCAATTTTTCAACCCTGGTAAAACCAATTTGTTAGAATGAATGTCAGAATGTTGTTTCTGTACTCTGGGATCAGCCAAAAATTCTGGACTCAGGTGAGGCCAATGTCTACTAAAATCGTTTATTGTGTCAGAATATCTCCATGCTATTTTTTCAGGAGAATCACAGGAATGGAACGGACTCAATTTACACCATTGAGTCCAATACCCTGCTTGGTGCAGGAATTCAAATTAAAGCATCCCCAAAGAATCACAGAAACAGTTCATAAGGAGTTTTACACTGCATGAATCCAAATAGTAGCACTACAACATTACCAATTAAGACAGCCACAGAAAGGCAATTTCTCCATGAAAGCCTAATTGGGAGAGCTCACAACCAGCCCCCAAACACAGGAGAAAACACTTTTAAGCTCTTCATGGAGGCAGTTCTATATTTTATGGCAATCATTGCAGAAAATTAAATTCTTAGCTGAATTTAATTCAGACCATCCGAATCCACTGTAGAAATGGAACAGGGAACTATGTTGACTTGAATTTGCAAATGTGCTCATATGAGCATTAGGTACAAAAGGCTTTTTAACAGGGATTTAATTAAATTCAGACATAGATGAAGAAATAAGTGGTATAAATTGTACAAATTTAGAGTCAAATGATGGGGGTTGCTATCTTTCCAGCACAACAGAAAGCTTCAAGCCACTTTCTTTGACCCGTGTGCTGGGAAGAAGGTGGTAGATAGAAATGAACTCGGCATGCAAATAAAATAAAAGCAAATAATGTACTTGAAAAAATGTAACCTTTGTGTAATCCTCTGGCTTACCAAGTAAGTGAACTTTAGCTAATGATGTGAGAATAAAGAAGTATTAAAGCTTGAAGTGCAGCACCATAAACTGGGCCTGTACACAAACTGATAATCAAGGTCACAAGCAGAGACCACAGCAACCTTGCTAGAATGTGCAGAGCTTTCTGCACCATCTGAAAAGGTCACACATTCTTGCCTTTTTCGAGGGGAAGTCACAGAACTATCAGGGCTTGCTGGCCCAAGAAATTTTGCCCCAAATTAGCCAAATTTTACTCTAGCGCTGGTGATGTTGCGCCCTTTCTGTTGCATCTGAGTGCAACAGCTGAGCTGAGTGACACAGGACAGATCCAATGACAAAACAGCTCTGTCATTCTCTATTGCCTACCCCACCACTCCCCTGTCTAGCATTTGTTGCCTTACTATGCCAAATCTCAACCATGGATCACCAAGAAAGAGAAAGCTATTAGCCAAGCCTGAAAGCAATCAGCCCTAAAACTAAGTCCATCCTGCTTTTTCTGACTATAGGAATAGCTTCAGGCTTCTCATCACAAGTGCTTGCAATATGGAAAGGAAGCATGTCATACCTGTGCCTAAATATAATTTTGTGAAACTCATTTGTCACGTATCAGCATGCAGTCTCAAAGGAGGGGGAAGGGAAATTTTCATTTTGCCGTCGCTACCGAAATAGATTTCATGGGGACAGATTTATAGAGCGCACTGGAAACAATCTGCAATAAACTGTGATTAAAACAAGGTCAGCCTGTAGGGAAAGTCTGGATTATTGAAGGCCCTGTAAATTATTTTGATGCTGTGCCAATGATGCAGCTTGCTTGCCTTTATTCCTGTCATCTTTTTGTCATTATTCATGTTTACAGGTTCTCATAATTAACTGAGGAGCTTTTGGGAATCTAACACACACTGGATTTTTCTCTTTTTCTGTGGAAGGGTGGATGATGGCAGCAAAGAAAATTAATTTAATATACAGCACAACAAATTTCCTGTCTGAAAATCTGGAGCAACATGAACTTTCTTCTGACAGGCACTGTAATTGTGCTATGGTTCTGTACAGATTCAGTTACATTGTGGCTGCCAGCAGCTATCCAGGGTAAGCACCAAAACCCCATTGGCTCAGAGGTAACGCAAAAATAATTTATCACACAACTGATTCAATGCTGACAACATGTCTGCAAAAAGTCTCAAAGGAATACCTGCAGTTCACTGAAATGGGCTTATTGGTGTTAAGGATGCATAATTCTATTTGTACTTAATTTGGCATTTGGAAATATTATAGTTACTACATGGCATAGGGAAAAACTCATTGGCATACAGTATCATTTTCACTTCAGGTTATTTCTCCTTAGGAATCAACCAGATATGATCACTAGAACAGAGATACATGATCAGAAACCTTGACTGGATCCTAAGAGTACTTCCAAAATCTTTAGTTTTAATGTGATAGACGAAAATTATTAAGTGCATGGGAATAATCATAATCATTTAAATTATACTTAATTTAAAGTTCAATAACATCTTAAAATTAAATGCAATACAATTTTTGTCATCACTTAGCACGCTTCATGTTTTGGATTGTAGCCCCTGATGCGCTATGCAAAGACCAAGCATATCCTCTGGTTAACAGAAAGTTGCACATTCTGTTCTAAAGCAATGGACATAAAAGCACAAATTGCTTAAGAGCATATATCTGACTTTAACTTGCACTATAGAGCAATGGACTGAGAATGAGATGGTATGTACTTACTGTATCTCAAAAGATCAGTATTTTGCTTATTTTTCAACTGTATTATGTCCCTGACTTGATTCTAAGAAGCAATTGTGTGCAACAATTTATTCAGATTTAGGAGCTGAGTCTTTTTAATCCCTAATTTAGCTCAGACAGTGGTGATTTATCTTGTGTCTTTTCTACTGCCCCAACAAGACACACTTGAGCCAGAAGCAGGTTTTTCTGCTGTTTACCAAAATTTCCATAACTTCAATGAGTTATGGACGATAAAGTGACAAAGCAGCAATAGTAAACACAGGCATCCTTAATCAATAAAATAAACAAATACAGTACATCTTTTAGTGCAGAATATAGTTTCTAATGCAATCAAGTATAAAGTTGGTTTCATGTGTGTCTGTCTGTGCGCCTTCAAGTCAGTCTTGACCCCTGGAGACTGCCAGACAAGTCCATGATTTTTCAGATGTGGTTTTGCCATTGGCTCAGGCAGGTCTGGAACTCACAGTCTCCCGGTTTCTAGCCTGGTGCCTTTAACCACTACCCCCAATGGGCTCTTGTTACGTTGTTAGCACTGTGCTGCCTGTTTGCTGTTAGTAAAACATCACCAACCCAGACTATAATTTTTAAAAAATGTAGGAAGGAAAACTACCCACCCAAATTTACAATGTATCTCTCTGCCAAGAGACAGATTTCAATTATTGTGTCAATTATTCTTATATTTTATGGTTATGCAATTGCAGGAGTGTGCAAGAGAGATTGTGACGTGTGCAAAGTTCATCTAATAGTCTTCTGGCCGAGGTGGGATTTTGCATTCATAATATGCCTTTTGTAGCATCCAATTGACAATGCCAGATCATAAACTATAGCAATTTGTTCTATGTAGTCTGGCAGACCTCTGGCAAGCCTAGGTGGATTCTGTGCAGAACATTTCCATAAATGCAAATGTGTCTGACTTGGCTCACAAGTGGCCATAAAATGTTTGAGCTGGAGCCAGCTCAGTCAGAGGAAGAGAAAACTACAAACGCAAAAGAAGTGAAGACACCGTGACCTTTGTTTTGATGAACATCTGTTATAGTAACTATTTGACTATTTCAGTTAAAGCCAGTATTAAATACCCTGTGATTCAGTAAAATAATATCAGAACAGAACAGAAATGGGTTCAATTTTACATAGAACTGCAGAAAAGAGAAACAGAAGGTATTTTTTATTTAGCCCCCTAAGATAAGATCTAGATGCATTCCTAACAAGAGAGAGGCTACATCCATACCCCACACTAACAAAGCCCTAATATGATTCGGTTTGGCACATTGCATGAACCCAGACTTTTCTGAACTATAAATTATAACTTAGTCTGAAATATGAACCAAAGTATTGTGGCTGATTCAGCAAACCATGATTAAATCAAACCACTATTCTGCACTGAAGGTGGATTGATATATCCTGGCCATAATTTTTTAAACCCTGATTTCTTGCATGAATCACAATTCTCTGAGTTCAGATATGCTATGCCAGGGTGGGTACTGACTTTTTTTCACCCTGGTGTCATAAGCTGCATGCACTGGATTTTTGTCTTGTTTCTATAAAGGTATAGATAACTGTTTTCTGTGCTGGCTCTATTCAACCTTGAGCAGTAATGGGGAAACCCTGCCTTTTAAAGGTTTTTTTTTTTTTGTCTGCGCTCAGTCATTACTGACCCTGCAGTGACTGCCTGGACGAATTCTTGCAGTTTTCAAGGCAATTGTTTTTCGGAAGTGGTTTGCCAGAGCCTCCTTCCTAGAGCAGAGCCCAGCTGGCGAGCGCAGGAGGCAGGGTTTCCGTTGCTTCGCGCCCTTTTCGGGCGAGCGCGGTTTCACGCTTACCGGCAACTGGTTCCGTCTCTCTGTGCAAGGCGCTGCCAGCATTTTTGCTCCCACTGGAGTGAGAGTACCCATTTATCTACTCACGTGAGTTTTCGACCTGTTGGGTTGACAGGAGCGGGGGCAGGGGGGAACAGGAGCTCACCCTGTTAACGCGAAGGCTGGACTCGAACCGCTGAAGCGTCAGCCATTTCTGGCCGGCAACTTTCAGCGTCATTAAGCCGCTGCGCCACCACGTCCCCTACTTTAAAGGTATTATTACATTACAAAACAACACTACAGTAACTGTTGGCCATGTTGGCTGAAGGTGAAGGAACTGGAATACAACATCTGTAAGGAAAAAGTTTCAACATCCATAATCTAGAGCTGTTGAGCACCCATAGCTTCTTGTGCTACGTGTGCTTGCATAATTGGATATAGGTAGTCCTCACTTAGTGACTGCCTCATACAGTGACCATTCCCAGTTACAACAGTGATGAAAAAATAACTTTGCAATTGATCCTCGCATTTATGACCTTTGCAGCAAAGGAAAGCTTAAGTAAGATCATAAGCACGGACAGGGTTTCACTTAGCAACCACTTCGCTTAACGACCAAGTTGCTGGTCCCAATTGTGGTTGCTAAACAAGGACTACCTGTAATGTTAAATTATGACTGGACTCATTTTTTTCTATTGCAGAATATTATTGGGTTAGATCTAAGTGAATCTTTTTTATTGGCATTTGAACTATTTAATCTCTGCAGTTTGTTCTTTGAGAAATCACATAATTCCCTAATTTGGTTTTCAAAAGGCCTTTCTGTTCTACCCAAGATGTGTTCAGAGCTTAATCATACTTCAGCTGCAACTTATTTCAATTTTCAGTATGTTGAAACATGTTAGCCATTGTTTGCCCTGTTCTTGCATTTGACTAAAGGGAAAAGAGGCAGAAGGAAGACTTACAATTGCCCCTTAATATGAAGTATGAGATTTCCCCCTTTATATTCCAAAAGAAAATAGCAGTGAATCATACTTGTTAGATAAAATAGGAACTGTATGCCATTTTAAATATTTTCTGCTATCCATCTATCCTAATATTGCTGGTAGCACATGTTATAGCTTGTGTGGAGCAAATTAATCATTCTTCACAAACAGAATTCAAAATGCAAGAGCTGGCAAGAATTACTGCAACATAATTCTCATCATTTATTAACATGTAAGGCAGCCCAGTTGGTTTCTGCAAGAAAATCCACCAAAGTCAAAGCCATAATCAATCAGCAAATCACACGTTGGATTGACTGAGCCATGACAGACGCAAGAATTGCTGAGCACAAAGGGTAATTTTTAATGTTCCTACTTCTTTAAATATATACATAGCCTTATCGTTCCAGGAGCAGCTAAAGGAAAAGAGAGGAGGAAAGGAAAGGAAAGAAGGATAGATGCAAGAAAGAAAAAAGAGAAAGGTCTACATATTTCCCGCAAATGCTAAGGAAAGACAACAGCAATTGAAAATATTTGCTATGCACTCATTAGACCCCAGACAAATGTGTACTGTATATTGTTTTAATAGAAGAGATAAAATGTTTTAAATATATTCATGAAAGAAAATGTAATGTTGAGCTAATACACATCATTTCTTCTATTTTTACCCTTTTCTTTATTATGCACAATACTTTCTGAGTTTGGAAGTCATGGTTTGAGGCTACAATCATGTAATGACAATTTATGAACTGGAATGGTTTATTTTCATCCATGCTGGCTTGGTTCACAGACATTTTGTTGTATTGTTTTTTCAGTGCAAACCACTCTATGATTCAGCATTACGCATGAAACAGGCCACTGGAGTTCATTCAACAAAACATTATGGGTAAATGCAACTTTTTGGTTCCGTCATTGTGTTCCTCCTATCTGTGTTTTGCAGCAACCTGTAGATGTGAAGCAAACACAGCAACTACAATTTATTTCCAACACTGCACTAATCCTAGTTTTCAAATACATTGCAAATGAGAGCTGTAAAAAAAAAGTTCATTCTGGAGATTTATATCTGATCCTGGACATCATTTCTCCATGAGCACATTTTCTGGGCTCGGGGGGCTACAAGCAAACTTGCCTGAAATAAAGAGTGGTGTGGGGAGTGAGATGCTGATCTTGGTACTAGCAGCTTAACCTGTCTTATTGTAAACAGCCCTCCTCGAGGGAGAAGAGGTCATAATCAATCCAGCACAGAAAATGGATTCAGTTCACTCTTCCTGCCATCTGTGGCCTGAGATGCTCAACTGAGAATGCTAGTGGTGGGAGAACTCCAAATTTATTTGCCACTTATTGAAAATTGTAGCTTTTCCTTTTTTCAAATTACATGGGATATCACAGTCAGGCTCTCTTAGCCACAGTTAGGCATGGTGTTCTTAAAGGAAAGGCTGTGAATCTGCAAAATGTGATCACTGCAAGACTTTATTTCACTCCCCAGTACAAGGACAGCCAAACATGTTAATAAATCAAAATGACAATAAACAGTTAGAGGGCAATGAATTATTGACAGAAAGTAATTTACTAAGCCAGGCACAAACCTAAAGTGCATAAGCGAATAACTAACCAATGCAGAAACCGATTGCCCAGGGATGCTTTTATTGATGAGCTATAAATTGCCAATCTAGCAAATATTAATTGGGATTGAAATAACACTTTTGGACTCCATCATTAAAGTAGGAGTAACAATGACATTCTATACAAAGAAAGCAAGGGAGAAAATCAATATTTCTTTAATGTAACAAGGCAGGGTTTTACACCTGTATAAATAAATCATTAGGGAACTCTTATGTGTATTTACTAGGTTTGCTGCAATTTGAGCATTACAGCTTACCCAATCTTGCATTTTAATGCCTCTAAGACTTTGTGGAAGGTTTTTTTTTAAAAAAGCAAACAAAAACATGATTTTTTTTTTTACAAATTGCACGTATTTCTCAGTCAGAGTCTTTTACATCCTTCCTTTAAAACCTAGATGACTTGGAACTGAAATACACGAAATAGTATTTTTCCTGTATCAGATATTCCATAAGTTCAGACACTTTTTCAAAGACCTCCAGGTACATTTATAGAACAAGTCAATAATGTGTCTTCTTTGTTGTGGTCAGGAATGTTGTTTTTCAGTACCAATGCAAAGCCAATTTGTTTTTCCAGTATTTTAATTGCTTGATATGAACTATTGTACAGCTGCATGCAAATGTTTAGGCTCTTCTAATCAAGCTGTATGTTTCAATGATTCCCTAAGAGAATAGAAGTTGACACATCTCCTGCATGACAAAAAAGTTAAACACATCTTTCAGCAAACTTGAATGAATATCAACTATTTATGGCAGTTGTTTACAGATTCAAAATAAGAAAACTGAATACAGCAGGTGCAGAACTTAAGAGTTAGGGGCAGGGTTTCTTTCCAAAGTACTTTCCAACACCTCCTCTGGCAAAAATAACAGCTTCCAAATATTTTCCATAGCCAACCAAGAGTCTTTCTGTCCTTACTTCTCGAATGTTTTCCCCAGTCTTTCTTGCAGAACTTTATAGTTGAGAAATATTCTTAGGTTTGCTTGCATGCACTGCACATTAAGATCTTTCCACAGAGTTTTAATAATTTTCAAGTCTGGGGACTGTGAAGAGCATTCTCAAATCTTGCTATTTCTTTCGTGTAGTTCACTGTTAATTTGGAAGCATGTTTCAGACTGTCTTGCTGAAATATCCAACCTCTTTTCAACTTTAATTTCTTCACTGAGAGACATTTAGTTCCTAGGATATATGTGTTTGTAAAGATGAAAGGGAGTTGGGGGGCATATGGGGGGTGGACTGCCGCTCTTGAGAAAGGCAGACTTGATGTCTATGCCAATTCCATGTTCCATCCTCCTGATCTCTGCCCAATGCCCAGCCATTGGACCTTCAGTGGTTCTGGTTTCTGGCTACTGCTACTGAATGCCAGATTGGCCTATAATATGGTGATCTCATCCAGGACCTAATTATAGATGAGAGAGCTGACTTAGCATTACCAGTTCCTGAGTGGGCATGAGGAGGGTCCACCTCTCAGAAATGTGCCCAAAATTAAAAAGTGGCACCAGCTATGAATGCAGGGCATAGTGTGGCTATGGTCATTGAGGAGACTCTTGAGACCTTGTTTGTGAAATTGGACTCTAGGATTCAGATTGTTACCATGGTATCAGCCTCCCTGCTGTAAAGTGGCTTCCCTGCCTGAGCTACTTGCTGTGTGGTCAGGTTGGCAGTGGAGTTTTCTAGATTTACAGCACTGGGAGACTTCAACCTAATTTCCCTGGATGTAGAGGCTAAGGCAGGTCAGGAGTTCACAGCCACCATGGTAATCATGACTTGGTCCAGATCATTGAGGACTTGACACACAGTAGAGGTCACACATTAGATCCATTTTGTTTTTGTTTTTTTCCTTACAGCAGTAGCAGTGTGGTCTGGAAGTGAGGGATGTCCCTCATCATGGACAGATCACTTTTTGATTGCCTTGGAATTCTCCTACAGCTGCTTCCCCTACAAATAGATAGGACCCATTCAATTAGTCCTCTCCAGTGGCATTTCAGAGGGAGCTTGGGATTGTTCCTGAGGCTCTGATGCACAGTTCAACTGAGGACTTAGTTACTACTTGGAATGAGAAAATGATGATGGTCCTGGATTGGATTGTGACTGGTAGCCCCTGCCTGCTTGCAGATCCCAGGGAGCTACCTGATTTTTGGAGAAACTCCAGGAGACGAAATGTCAGAAGAGACATTTTAGAGTGCCCTAGAGGAAACAAAGAGCAGATCTGACTGAACACAGGTAAGAGCCTTTATTAAGGATTACCTTGTGTCAACTATTTTCCTATTGTTATCATGACTCCAGATTGCTGGCCAGGAGTCCTACTTAAGATGACACAGTCCTTCCTAGGGAGGGAAGGGCCAGAGGAAAATCCACAGGACCACTGTCAAGAATATTTGAGGCATCTGATGGATAAAGTCACTTGGATCAGCTCTGAGATAGACTCTGACTGCACAGCGCTGTTGAGTTGACTGAGGTACAAGCTGGCTTGGTTATCTGGGAAGAGTTTGAGTGTGTTGGTCCCAAGGAAGTGGATAAGATCATTGAGGTTGTTAGTGAAGCCACTTATGTGTTAGATCCATATCCCTCCTGGTTGGTCAAGACCTCCCTGGAGATATCGTGTGGTTAGGTCCAGGTAGTGGGACATTCATCCTTGAATAAGGAAGTCCCACCTGTGCTTAAGGAGGAAGTGATCTGTCCCTCTTTGAAAAACCATTGTTGGATCCAATGGTGCTGGATAATTTTTATCCTGTCTCCAACCATACCTTTCTGGCAAAAGTTGTTGAGAAGGTTGTTAGGCTGCAGCTTCAGAGGTCCCTGGAGGAAATAGATTACCTGATGTAGAGAGTAAAGAGGATGGCCTTGATAAAGAGAGAAGAGATGCCAAAGAGATGCCAGAGACAGAAGAGTTGCCAAAGCAGTGAGGAGGAAAACATGGATTGGGCCCAAAACAAGAAGGTCATACAGAACACTCGCCCCCAACACACACACACACCCCTAATTCGCATAATATTGGAAAGGGAGGATGTAAAGTATAATCAGACTTGCAAGATTCTGTTACTATAGTCCATCTTAATAAAAGTAGTAGTATACTTTTGTGGAGTTTTTTTTTTGTCTGGTCTACATAATGGGATTGGGCCAGCTCAGAAGGCTGGAAGGAGGGGCACAATGTTGTAATGGTTCTTGTTCCTCCGCAGACAGTTTGGGGTGGTTTTGGTAGAGGGGAAGAAGTCTGGTCTTAAGTCCTGCCTTGCAGAATTCCACAGGGCTCTACTTTCTCTATTCTTATTCAACATCTATGTGAAACCACTGGATGAAGTCACCTGACAGCATGGGTTGATTATCATCAATATGACAATGATACCCAGTTATACAACTCTATCCTGGGCTGACTAAATGATTCTGTCAAGGTTCTTTCTCAATGTCTGGACTGAGGGGGACCAAATGGGGAGGCTCAACTCTATCAAGACTGAGTACCTATGGGTTTTAGGGCCATCTAGATCTGAGGACTTTCCATCACAGCTTTCTGGATAGGGTAGCACTCCCCCAGTTTGAACTGGTACAACTTGGGGATCCTCCTGGACTCATGGCTCCTGCTTGAAGACCACCATTGAGTGTGAGAGACTGCTTGCAGAAATCTGGGTTCAGCAAGCACCAACTTGAACAGCTTTTATTCACAGGTAAGCATGTCTAGGCTGCTGCTGTGCTTTAGCCCAACTTACTCCTTGTAAGTTAGTGTGGAAACAAAGGAAGAGATCCCTGAGGCACTGAGCTGTTTTTAATTCCTATCTGCAGAAGGAAATGAGTCAATAAAGTCCTTTGGACTGAAAGCACAAGATAAGCTATTTATGCTTCCTCTGTACCACGTCCCATTGAGCGCAGCGGCTCTTACTCTCAGCTAAGCATATGTGGGATTTCTCATCCTGTTCCGATGATGATAACTTTTCTATCAGTGGAGACATACATCAAATGTGGATTCTGATTTTATTGGGTCCTCATTTGTGTGAGAAGGAATGAAGAGTCTCTCCACTGCAAACATTCATTGTTCCTTTATATGTGAAGGTGATAAGAGCAGGGCCTGTTTTCTTCCTTGAAGCTCCAAGCAGGAGCTTCTGCCTCTCTTCGGCTTCTCTTTCAGCCATTTTGCACCTTCCAGTGTTTCACTATATTTCTCTATTCTTGGTGAGTCTAAGTTGACCTTTCCTCAATTCTCAGGCAGTTACTTAGGGGGAAAAAATCCTTTGGGTAAATATGCTATTACTGGCATAGACTGAATAAACTGTACCTTTTTATGGGAAGATTCTGGAAGCCTCTTTCCCATTGGAAAAAAAAAAAAAAATTGGATGGAAAGGCAAATGGCCTAGCATTGAACCTTGTTATGGCAGAGGCAGAATTTGGATCAGGGATTTCCTGATTCATATCCTATACCAGCTAACAGAGACACTAAGTCGTTTGGTAATGACTTTTACTGTCCTCTGGCTCAAGTACTGGCTACTAGCACCAGTATTCTTTAAGATCCAAGTTAGGAAAGTCATGAACCACTTGTAAGATTTCCTTATGCATCTGAGCAGGCATCATTAAATCACAATAGCTTAGTGAACTCTTTTACCTGGCATTTATCATGCATCATTAACCTCCACTTTATCCCTTTCAAATTCCTTTTATTTTCACCTCTCTCTTTTTCAAAGTTGGTGTTACATACCTTGTTAATTACACCTTTCAGTATTACATGCTGATGAAACCCACCAAATTTGTGCCGGAAAATGGCTTGATGCTTTAAATGCACAGTATATCACCAATTTCTAAAACATTTATGCAATATAAATGAAATTTATTATTAAATATAATTCAGCTTGCTAACAGGTCATTGGCAACCTATGCAGGAGTAGAGAGCAAATAAATGGCCCATTTATATCACAACCTGTTTGCACAGATCTGAAAATGAGACGACTAGCAAAGATTTTTCCCCATACTTATATTTAGCCTGTCTCTAAATGACAGAATTTTTTGTTAATTTACTTTAAAAGGTATGTTATGTGTAGAAAGATGTCTCTAGAATATTTGAATTATGTAAGTATACTACTCATGGACATTGAGGAAAAATGATGTAATAAATCACCTTAAAAAAATAAATAAGCATTTTTTTCAAAACCAGTCTCTGGAACAGCTTTCCCTACCTCGTCTCCTCCAAATGTGCTTGGACTACAACTCCCAGTCCTGGCTTTAATCAACTGGAGGATACAAGTTGAGAATAATACAATGAGTTCTTCTTATAGTTCACTAGAGAATGTAAAAAGTAATAATTTGTAGCAAGCCAATGGAAGCTTAAATGAGTATACTGATCACACAGCAAATGGGCAGGTCCAATGTATAAGCTCTTTTTACTTTAAAGCAGGGTTCCCCAAAGTGGTCAATTTTGACCCGCAAGGGTCGATGGGACTATCCAAGGGGTCAATAAATATCTGGGGATCAAAAGAGGCTCAGTAAATGTCTGGAGGTCAATAGGTGGTCGATAAATGATGGAAGGTCAATTGGGGTCAGTTAACCTTTTAGGTCTCTGTACAGCTCCATGCCAGTCTCTAGTCTTGAAGATGAGGTGGCTAGCAGCAAGACGGTGATACCCAAGGTTGGATGGTCAGCCGCCAGCGAGAGTGGCCCTGAGTTGTCTCTATTATTATTGTTGTTGCTGCTGTTGCTGTTATTCATAGATAGCATATTAAAAAGCAGAGATGTCACCTTGCCGACAAAGATCCGCATAGTCAAAGCTATGGTTTTTCCAGTAGTAATGTATGGCTGTGAGAGCTGGACCATAAAGAAGGCTGAGCGCCGAAGAATTGATGCCTTTGAACTGTGGTGCTGGAGAAGACTCTTAAGAGTCCCCTGGACTGCTAGGAGGTCAAACCAGTCAATCTTAAAGGAAATCAACCCTGATTGCTCATTGGAAGGATTGATAATGAAGCTCAAGCTCAGATACTTTGGTCACCTAATGCGAAGAGAGGACTCTTTGGAAAAGACCCTGATGCTGGGAAAGATTGAAGGCAAAAGGAGAAGAGGACGGCAGAGGATGAGATGGTTAGATAGCATCACTGAAGCAATGAGCATGAAATTGAGCAAACTCAGGGAGGCAGTGAAGGACAGGAAGGCCTGGCGCAATATGGTTCATGGGGTCACGAAGAGTCGGACACGACTTAACGACTGAACAACAAAAATTAAAGTAGTATTTATTAAATTATTTTCATATAATAATTGTTTGGGGAGTCAATGAACAATCTGAAACTTCATGAAGGGGTCAATAAGCTGAAGAGTTTGGAGACCCCTGATTTAAATTATTAAACTGGGACTGGGGAGATCCCAACTAAAGTTCCTGTTAGGCAATGCTGTTTACCTGGTTCCTTTGTATCTGGTACTAACCCTCAACTTTTAGCTTGCAGAGGAAAAGTAGGGTCTAAATATAATCAATAAAGTGTTTCTGTGTCTTGGAAGACTAGATGGCTATTAATTTATACACTGACAGAATAGGGGGACATGTATTGAGTGACAGCTCTGTATCAATAAAAGGCACTTCTAATTTGTGAAAGTGGCCACCTAATTTTTCCATATCTGTTGCACTGCCATTGCCAAAAAACTAATCCAGGGGATTATCTCATCAATAGGTGCTGTCAGGGCTTCCTACTAGGCACACCAATAAAGCTCTTTCTGATTCCCAAGCAAATACAAGAACATTAGACTAGAACTTTGGTGTAGGGAATTAGGAAAGTATACCTACGAAGAGGTTCTGCATAGAGCAGCACACAGGAAACTTGCCCTAAATATCTGGGTCTCTTTCTCCCACCTTGAATGCTGACAAGCTTTTCTCAGCCTTGAAGCTCTGTGCTATTATTCCATTTATCAAGCAGAGATCTCTGGTGTGAGAATAAGCGGTCATCACTTCACCAGGAACTGCACATCATGAAGAGATATGGGAGAAAGCATTCTCAGCTGTGGTACTCTAATTAGTTTTCTACTCTGGTACAGATTAATTTCATTTCAGCATCAGTTCAAGATTTGGCTATTGGAACAAGTCTGCAGTTCAGTGCGTTTTATTCTGCAAGTTGTATATTGTGCTGCTTCATTCATTTATTTATTTAGAAAATTTACATGCCTGGCCATCTTAAATACATAACTCTGGGCAGCTCATAACAAGCCACTCATTAAAAAAAAACAAAAAACCATAAAACATAAACATATCTGAGGCATCATAACACATTGCCAATACAGCTACATCTGTATTGGGCTCAAAAAACTTCCCAGGCCAATGCCTGGGGCCAAGCCAGGTCTTCATAGCCTTCTGGAAGGCCAAGAGAATTATGGCCACCTGGATCTCAGGAATGGGCAGAAAACCATGGGGAGAGGCAATCCTATGCCATGCAGGGCTTTAAAGGTGATAACCAGCAACGTGAATTGTACCCAGAAGCATACTAGAAGCTAGTACACACAACAATAGTGTGACATAGGTGAACTTATTGTGCTCAAAATAGCATGCCTTACTGCATTCTATTCTGCATTCTTTAAAGCTGTTACTTCACTGATTGCACCCACCTAGAAACAACTCTAGGACACAGGCCAGGTAAGAAATATTTTAATCAGATAATATAAATAAAAAATAGAGTAGAATATGGATTGGACAACCACCATAGATAGAGAGGAGAGGATAAAGATTAGGTCCTACATCTTGCAGAAGTGGGAAGCTGGCAGCAAGTGCCATATAAACCTAGTTTAAAAAATAAATATCAAAGACTTTCCAATAGGGCAAATATATGATCTATGCCTATCCTCAGAGATTTTGGGGGGCAGGGTGGTAGTGGTTTGTATTTACTTAATTTTCTAAGTTGCCTGTTTCTAGTTCTACAAGAAAAACAGATAATCACTGAATTTTTCCTAATAGCTTTAGGTCAGGAAAAACAAAGTCATATCAAGGTGACAAGTGCTTTTATAAATATTAAAGACAGAATGACAGATGGTGAAGAACCAGTCAGCCTGCAAATCTTTAGAAATGTGGATGAATTATTCATTATCAGAAGGAGGGGAAAGAAAGAAAGCAAAACAGAAACAAGGAAAATAAGGATAGCTAAAAAGAGTGAAATCAGAGGAACACAGGAAATTATGTAACTCACCATCCCCTACAAACAACAGTGGTACTTGAGACACACTAGCCACTAATTCCATGCTGTTAAAAATGTAACTATGATGGGCTGGATGGAGTGGCAAGATGAACAGTATGTTTGAGACACGGTCAGAGAAGTCACTTTGGACTGAGATGGTAGATAATTAATTAATTACGTTGAATCAGTTTAAATCTCTGCAGCTAGATGAACTGCATTTTAGGGTGCTGAAGGAATTTGTTGACGGCCTGGCTGAAATTTTATTTATTATCTTTGAGAAATCCTGAAGTGTCAAATGATTGGAGGAGGATAAATGTCCCTGCATTCAGACAAGAGAAAAAGAAGGATCATAAAGAGCTTGAAAACAATGAAATAATGATCAGAAGTCAGTACAGATTTATTAAAAAAACATGTAATTCTTTAATTGGGTCACTTCCTTAGTAGATTTTTCAAGTGCTGTGGAGGAAATATATCTTGATTTCAGCAAAGCATTTGACAAAGTACTCCATGACAGTCTGATTAGCAAACTAGTTAAATGTGAATGGGATAACCTGACAACTGAGTGGATACACTGCTGGCTTGAAAAATTACAAAGACCGTTCTTCATTCTTTGAGCTTTCAACATGCAAAACATGACTCTTCCTTTGATCTGAACTTTTTTCAACTATGTGTGCTATCAAACAACAATGATGGGGAATATAGGAGCAACTTCTGAAAACATTGCTCAAAAATGAAAACAAAAGCTAAAAAATCATATTCAGAGTATTCACGAACAGTTCTTCCTCAAACTAGAATGAGGTTTACAATGGGGAGCCACAAGGCTCAAACTGGGTCCATGCATTCCTCCACATTTATGGATGACTTGAATGAGAAAGTAAAGAGAATGCTTACCAAACTGCAGCTGATATAATAGTGAGGGAATAACTAAAACAGTACATTAGAAGATAGAAATAAAATTTGAACTTGACAGCTAGGGAAGAGCTGAGAATAATGGAACAAAGATTAACTGACAAAATTGAGAAGTAATTCACGGAAACACAGATCAAATAAACAGATATAGAACAAGGTATATCTGGTTTGGTTGTATTACTTATAAAAATATCTTAGAATAATAATTCTAATAATTCTAAGATATTTTTATAAGTAATACAACCAAAATACAAATCAGCAGTGTGATGTAACAAAAACAAAGATCACTAACACCAGTTTTAGCCTTCATCAATAAAAGTATAGTTTCCAAATCATGGAAACAATAGCTCAAATTATCTTTGTTGATCAAAAATAACCTCATGTTTCCAGCTTGGAGCAGTGTGCTTTAAGTCAGTTTCAAATAACCTGGAATAAGTATGTGCTGGCCCACTCACCAACCTTCCCAGCATCATCTTTTCCATGCTTCACTTAGCTGCTGTCCACCACTGCCTCCTGTGAATTCACAGGCAGCATATCCAGCTGGCCTGCCTGCTACCGGGTTGAATATGCCTTGCTTGAATGCAGAGTTGGCAGCAACTAAAAAGGGAGGTGGAGAAGATGTTTGGGGGGTGGGGGAAAGAGCTCAGCAGTCCAGTTGGATAAACTGCATTGGAATGTAAGGGTGGCAGCCTGCCTGCTGCTCCTCTTTATCTTCCCAGTCCTTTCCTTTTCCCCTTAGCTGCTATGTACTGCCACCCTTGAAAACAAACCCAGCATAACCATTGACCCACCTGCTTCTCCCCTGAACTTCCCAGGACCTTCCTTTCCCCCAGCCATCACCACTGCCACATGCCACCCACCATTGCTGGCCTCATCATTTTCCCAGTTACCCCACCCCAAAACACTTAAACCTAGAATACCCCTGTTTCAGACTGAAAAAGATTCCCTGAAAGTGGCAGTCCCATGGACAAAACACATTGGGCATGGAACGTTTTGCACATCTGTAATCGTAATTCATTTAATTACTTTTCTACCACCATAAAAAGAAGAGAGTTTTCATGGGATGGCTTACAATCAATTCTTTTGCAATAAACACAGTATCTAAAGCAAAATAAAGTACACCTTCTTATCCAATGAAGCTGCACTCCTTTATGGAAAGGAGACTGCAAAGTTATTATGTATTTAGGCCATCATTTTCCCAGGGTCTGTACTGTAAAATCTTGAGGGGGACATTCTCTTCCCCAGTCAAGTGTTAGGAGGCTGATGAGAGAGACTTAATGTAAACTATTAGACTCACCTGACTGTGCATTCCAGAGCTATCTTGCTTCTCAAATATTAACAACACTGGAGAAAACTGGAGGAAGCAATATGTTATATATGGGGCTGTCTTTCAAAACAGTCCAGAAACTTAAATTAGTTATAAACAGGCCAGCTAAATGGCTAACTGGGACTGGCAAGAACTATGATATTATGCCAATATTTTAGCATCAGTACTGGCTACAAGTCCATCTTTCAGCAGGCATTAACCTAAAGAATGGCTCAAATGTCTCAGGTCAAGATCAACTCATAATGACTTACCAGCTACATCCATTTATTTTTCTTGACAACAATATGGAAATGGTTTGTTATTGCCTTCTTTTAGGATTTTTTTTAAACTTTGCAGTCTAGCCTGAAACCTTGGAATTTCTTTAGAACAATGAATCTCTCTCTAGAAACTTAGCCAGCACTCAGATGTGCTAGCAGCAGAAGTGTCAAGGGTTCCACTCATATAGAAAAGTTGCTTTTATTACAGATACCAGAAACCCTAATAATGAAGAAGATCAGCTATTGTTTAATCTAGCAGTACTGCTCACTATAATAGACTCAGGTATAAATCTTACATCTCGTTCTCCTGTCTTTCCATGATAATGGATTTCTTGCCTCTCATCTTTCCTGTATAATATTTTGATAATAGTCTTCTCTAGTCTCAAGCTCTTTGCTTCCAGATTTGGAAGCTTCAACCTTTACAGTCTTCACATTCAAGTAGTAGTGAGGTCCAACCCTACTTAACTTTCTGAAATCAGCCAAGTTTGGCTTTGGGAGAGCTATCTCAAGGGGCATCTTCTCCATATTCACTAATTAGAACCTTAATTTTCACTTCCTGGTAAGGCAAGATGGGTGGCTACCAGAGGAAGGATCTTTTCAGGGGTTGTGTTCCTTCTGTGGAATGGTCTCTCTAGAGAGGCTTGCAGGGCAAGGTGAATATAGTGCAGTGCAAGGTGAAACATTTTATTTTCCCAAGCATTCAAAAACCATTTTGCTGTTTTACAATTTTAATATTTTGCAGTTACTTTATTGTGATTGTGTGCTATATTCATTGTCCTTCTTATTGTTGCTTCTAATTTTTATTGTGTCTTTTTGTTTGTTTCTCTGTTGGCTTTTTATTTTGTTTCATATTGTTTGACCTCTTTATGTTTAATTAGTCATATACAGCCCATCTCAGCTGGCTCAATGGTTTATGCTTGCCCTGCAAATTGGAATGGTAATCCATGACTTAAAGGTATTGTCCAGTTTAGATATAGAATATCTGCATAGGCCATGATTATGGATGGAATGAACAATAACTATAAAACTGTATGTAACAAACTACCATTAAACTAGAAAAGGAACTGAAATCAAAGATGCAAAGAGTTGAACAGCCACATGTTAGTTTTGATAGCATTAAACCATGGTTTAATGTTTCTTGTGAAATAGTCCACTGGGAAGAGCCTATAAGTTGGTGTCTATGATTTGCATGAAAAATCAGTTCAGTCCATAATGACTTCAGGCTACATGTCTGAAACCCTAAACAATATTACCCAGATGGATCAAATGCCATCTATAAAGCAGATTCCATCATACAATTTAAACAAAAAGTGTAAACTCACAAAACAAATCAAAGCCACTATAATAGTATTATGACCTAGTCTGCCCATTACCAAGCAATGTAAAGATGCCTTACAAGCAAATAACACTTTTATTCAATTAAGTTATTTTATAAACAGAACCCTGGGGATCTGTTTCCCATTACAGCTCCATTATTCCAAAACACAAATTAAAAAAACTAAAATACCTACCTATTTTAAATGAGAGTAATGCCTAGCAAAGGAGGATGTAAGCAGAAAAAAATGGCTGTAGAAAAAGCATGCCTTTTTGCATATATCTCATGCCCATGTTGTTCAAATCACTTGTATTTGTTTGTGGAAGTAATTAATGAAGCTCTTTCCTAAATGTGGGTACAATTATGTGACTATATATACCCAATGAAATTAATCACATCCCTTTTGGAGTGTTTCATGAATTCAAATCTCATTCGGGTTATCAACTTGATAACTAGTTGTCAAGTTGAAACAGAACAGTGTTAAATATAATCCAGATCTGGCCTAGATTTTGTCTTTAAAAAATAACAATAAAAGTAGCTTGAGAGGCTTGTACAGCTGCAGGACTTACAATGTAAGCATCAAGAAACCAGGACAAGAGCCACTTAAACTAAAATGTGCTATTTTTTTTTATCAGTATAATTAAACAAGATCCACTTTGTGCTTCCAGTTTTTCTCCTACCAAAAATACAAAGAAGCATTACAAAAAGGAAATACTTTATGAAACTTGACCCAAGAAAGATGAATTTATGCCTAGCAAGAAATCATGCTTTGTCTTGACTTCAGTCTACAGAAATAGAAATATCAGTATAATTTCCTACAGAGAATCATGACAAGCTTTCTTGTGCACTTGATCAAATTACATGCCAACATTTTTGGAGTTTTAGCATTTGATCAAGAAGCCCCCACAAAGCCCAAATGTTCATACACAATATTCTCCTGCCTCAACTCTATTAAACTTAAGCACCTTACCTATTCAGTGAGTTGCAGACCCTACACTCAAATATCCTTCTTCCACCACACAAACCTCTTGGCACAGATAGTCCATCAGCCAGAATCTTCTTCTGGCACCACATACTTGATGGGGAATGAGTATAGCAATGAAACAGATTGTACAGCCTTCCTAGCTGCCTGCCTTCTGTTTCACTCATCCTTAAAACTACATCTTTATGTTGGCTTTCCACAGTTGTTAACTCCATATAATACTTATGATTTAATAGATTGGTTTTATTCTGAAATATTACAAACTGCTCTGGGATTGTTTGCAAAGAGATGTAGTGTGCACAGATTTGTTGAGGTAACTTTAATTTGAATTCCTGCAATGAAAAGGGGATTAAACCCAGATCTAGCTGCCTTCAACTCTATGATTCACTGAAATACTTTTCAGTAATAAATTGAGATAGATTACAGAGATAGCCCAGAAGGACAGTTCTTATATTTCCCCATAACTGTAGTACATTTTCTAAATTTTGGGTTATAGACACTCTACATAGAAAATTACTGTGAAAATGCCTTCAAAATGCTGCAAAACCTTTAAAATTAATCTAACAGCAGGAGTTTCTCTAGCAGGATGTTTGCTCTCACTAAGCAATTCTCTGCAATGTCATAAACAATGAGGTAGACAAGAAGAGATGAGAAGATAGCTGTCTATCACTGATAGTTTTTACTTAGATGCACTACATCTGAATTCCAGATCAGAAGGCTGGTTTATCTAATACGAAATGAATATTAAAAAACAGAAACTCAGTGAGTTAGGGCTTGTGCAAACATGGAGATGTATATACTGTGTTTTTTAACACTGCCCCTGAAAAGTTCCCACAGATGAGAACATGGAAGCTCTTCTATCACCTCTCAAGGGAAAAATAGCCATCCTCTAGCAATCACCATATTCAGGGTTGCTTGTGTACACAATAGAGTCATCTAAAGTGCAGAAAAGTGCTGAAATTTGATTAAGTCTTGTGGTTATCAACATGGTAAAGATGTCATAAAATGATAGAACAGAAATCTAAATCTTGGAGCAAAATATTACAGCTTCTGCTTTCTTCAGCTTTGTTTTCTTAGATAATACTAATAAAAATGCCAGCCCTTCAAGGTAGACCACACTAGGAACTACAGTCATGTAGGCCAACACTACTTTTATTGTAAAGTTATAGCAACAGAATCTTGCAAGTCTGAATGCACTTCCCCTCTCCCTCCTTTTATCTTCATGTGAACTAGGGAGGGGTTTGTCTGAGATGTTTGTATGTTACATTGCTGCCCTAGATTCAGGTTTCTTTTATCTGAGCTAAGAGCCCTTAGCAGCAGCTCTTCCTCCTATTCCTCAAGGCAATTCCTTCTTTCCTCTACACGACCATACCCCTCTAAGACTAGATAAAACTGGTTTTAAATATCATTTGAAGCTTTATAAATCACAAATGTATGTGTGAATATAATAATGTTATTACAAACCTGCCTTGTGAAGTCACCACATCACCATCATTTGGATATCAATCAGAAAATTAGAGGAAAAAGTGCATTGTCACTTTCCAGCAAGAACAACCAAGAGAAACTCTTGATTCCTTACATATGCTGCTAAATCCAGTGGCTAATCTACATAATGACACTATCCAGAAACAGCCATTAGAGTGTTGTTGAAAATATTATCACTCAAGAACAAATAAACTAAGTGACAAAACCTTCAGATGTGACCCTTTGAATTAAATGGATATGAGTACTGCAGAAGAATTTTTGGAAGGTTTGGACTCCATAGGAACTGAGGTTTGCCAGAAGTGATAGAGAGATGTCAACTTGCTAATTGATACATCACTTGGTTAACTGGCTAATTGGCATGTTTGTTACTGGACTACAGCTGGCAAGACTGCCATTTGAGGGCAGAAGATGGCCCTATCTTTACCAATGCATTTTCTGACATTTATTGAAATGATGCAGGGAAGAAAATGGACACCTCTTACTCATCAATTCTCCCTTATAATTCTCCCCCAATGCCATTTCTACCCTACCATCCGACAGCCCATTTATTCCTTGTTTAAACACAGTGTGAAAAATAGCAACTGTGACCCTATGGCAGAGAAAAATCAGTAGACAGTAAAGTTGTAATGCAAGATGTCCATCTCCTACCATCTTATTAAAAAGCATGGTCTGTGTAAAACAGTGTAGTTATCATAACATGCAGTTATATCTTCACACACACACTGAATACCAGAGGTTAAAAAAAAAAAATCTCAGAGATAACATTTTCAACAACTTCAGCACCAATGACATTTAAATTTCCCAGGTTGTCAGTGAAGCACATTTGAGAGTCAAGCAGAACAAAGAAGCAGAATGCTTAATCAGAATATCTTAGCAAATAACAATTTGCTAAGAATTGCTTAATTCAAAATATGTATCTTTTGCATCTATTTTTATATAATCTTGTTCCAAATGCCACTTGTGTCAGGCTCCCCAGGCCAGGAGCCAGCTGTAAATCACAACCACCAACTTTACACAGGTTAATTTAGCTGCTAGGTTCAGACTCATGCCTCAGACACTTGACATGGCATGGCTGGACAGTAATTTTTACTGCAACTAGATTATAGCTATATTAAACAGATGATTGCCACATGTCAGTATGAGAGTGCAATTCCCCATCATAGCATGGCTATGAATTCAGGGGCCATCTGGCTCTAGAGACTTTCCATTGTTTGTTCTGGATGGGATTGCACTTCACCAGACAGAACTGATGTGCAACCTGATGGTCCTCTTACACTCTTGGCTCTTGTTCAAACAGTAGCAGCCATGGCTAGGAAGGCCTTTGCACAAATTCATCTTTACACCAATTGCACCTTTTCCTAGATTAGGAGGTCCGGCTCATTTGGATTACAACACATTCTACTTGGGGATATTCTTGAAAGCCACTGAGAACCTACAGCTTGTCCAGAACATGGTGGCACAAGTAGTTATGGGTGCATCTTGATTCACCCAAGAAACACCTCTACTTTGCAAGTTGCATGGTTGTAAATTTCTTCCATATGCCATCCAAGATGCTGATGGTCACCTATACAGCCTTACATGGTACAGGGCCTGGATGTTTATGGGACTGTCTTTCTCAAATTCTTTTTGCCTACCCTACTAGATTTGAAAGGCTTGGCATTCTCCAGGTCCCATTAATAAAACAATGTCCTCTCATGGGTCCCATAAAGTGTGACTTCTCTGATGCTGTGCCTGCTCTCTGGTACAGCATCCCTCCCCTCAAGATCCAGATGGCCCTGACCCTAATGACCATTAGAGTGCCCAGGAGATCTGATTCTTCCCTCAGGCACTGGGCCAGGATGCTGTGTGAACCTATCTAATAATGTGCATTTGGAGAGAACTTGCCCCCATCACATTTTTAATAGATGTTTTACTTTTTTCATATTTTGCTTCTTGTAATGTTAATGTTTTTAATTCTTAGTAAGGTGTCCAGAGTCACTTGATGAATTGGGGGGGAGGAGGTATAGAAATAATTCAATCAAATAAATAAATAAATGTAGCGTGCCTATTTAAACCTACTGCTTCTTTCAGTTTTTCCTGTTTCAACAGACTCTCTGCCCTGTGCTTCATGGCCTTGAAGCCAAGTGGCTATTGGCATATCTAACCTGAGAACCTCAGGCTATTGGCTAATCTCTCACAACTTGGACAAATAAACTAATCATATTATGAAACGGAAACACAAAAGCAAGACTTTCCACTCTTCCACAGATGGCATCACCAAGGATTCAGAGCCAAGTTCATAAGAACAGTAGTCAACAGTCACACATGTAGATTGGCTTGAAGTGTATCAGCAGCATCTGAATGTGTGAATGAACTAACTGAAGTGATAATTCTGGTATTAAATCTACAATTGTACAAATCATCACTTCAGCAGCGATCTCAACAGCATTCTTTATGAGGTAACGCTCATACTACAACAGATCCCGGATATTGCACTGAGCCAAACATTGTCACAAGAAACAAAATATTGGGAGATATAGAAAAATGGAATTTGAACCTGAGGTAAAAGGTGAAAGAGGTTTAGAAGCAAGGAGACAACCAGACCAGGTCTGGATACTAGCCACCAGAGATATGAATGACCATGCAGCATACCGTGGGGAAACAATCCATGCTCAGATCACATAATGGTCAACCAAAGGCTGAGACAATCTGGAAAGGAATGTGTGACAAACTGTCACCCTTGCGAGGTAGTCCAGACAAGAAGCACACCCAGAAGTACTAGCTCTAACTTTATTGTAAGATCACATTAACAGAAACTTGCAAGTCTGAATGTACACCTCTCCCCCCTCCCCTTTACACTCCAAGAAACTAGGGAGGGTCCCTTCTGAGACCTTTGCCATGCCCCCATTCCTTCTGCGGACACAGCTGCCTCTTGTCTGACTATTGTCTAGTCTGCAGCTCTTTCTTCTGTTTCCCAAGGTCATTCCCACACACCATTACACAAATGCTGTTGGCAAGGGATTAAAAATTCTGCCATAAGGGACCTCAATTTGAGACGATTTGTGCATGGTACCTTTGGACATTGGCACCTCATCTGTCCCAAACCCCTTGGCCAATTTGTAGTGGGGAAGTGTGAGTTAAAGTGTATACTTGCGTGCATAATATGTAATGTAATATAACATAATCCAAATTGTATTCAGTAAAGCTTTTGTAGGTTAACGGAGACTCCATGTGTGTCCCCTTGAGCATTTCATTTGATAGTGTGTGAGCATATCCACTAATAAATCAGAGACACATATGACCAAGGATATCTGCCACAAAGACTCAGCCAAATCTATCTAGTCTTGGATTAGGTAGAATGCAAGGGAGATGGAATCTACATGTGCCTCTGTGGCATGTCTGAACGTAAAAGTGAATGAACGAACTATAAACAGAAGAATTTGTAGTGAAGTGGTGTGCTTGGTGTTGAGTGTTGTATGAACCCAGTTATTGTGTCTTATAACCCATAGTGTAGGATTTAGCATGTTAAATAAACCAAGTCAACTGTAACAAGGAGAAAATAATGATTTATTGAATAATATGCTAACTTGAGATGATTAATTTTTTTCTTGAATAACTAGGCAGAATGAATTCTCCATGTATAGCTTCTAGGAACAACCACATTTATCTGTCCCTAAATCTATACAGCAGCATGCTCATCCAGTTAAGTTTTATGGATAACCTAACTGTAGCTTTTCTAGTGCACGACATTTCAATGAAAAGCTTCTGCTTGACATATTAGCACTCTCGCATTGTCTGATGGCACAGAAAATGTATCCATAATTTTAAAAAAGGAAACTCCTTTTAAACTCCTTACTATAGTCTACCAGATTATGCTTGGTCTCAACAATATTTTAATTAGAAGCTATCCTATAATTCTCTATTCAGAAGAGGAGCCATTGAATTAAAAGAATATAACCCCATATAACAGCATATAAGAGTGTAAAGAAATCCCAATCTGTGATTTATTTCTAAGTAGACATGTACAGGATTGTGCTGTTAGAGACTATTTTGTTTCCATTGAAACTGATGCATAGGCATTTCAATATTTTTTGGTAGAAGTAAATTACAAGTTAAATAGGATGTTCTTCCATCTAACTGCAGAGTATTGCAAACTTATGTTTGGAAAAAGAGAAAAAAATAAGATCAAATTAAAAAAAAATAACTTATGCACAAGAAATAGCAATTATGTACTGACAAACTGTTAATGAACATAACAGATGTAAAGACCATATTCTTTTTTTATAAATAGGATAAACAATTGCAAATGCAGTCAAAGGTCCTTCATAACAGACAGTCTAATAAATGTACCCATGGGGAAAAGGTATTACAGTACTGTAATAAATATGAAAAAAAAACAAATACCATAAAGTATTTATGTAGCATGGATGGGAACTGAAAACTTCTGGAGGAATCAGGCTGTATGCCAAAATGGCAGCATTCTTTCAAATATTTATAGGAATGCCAAAAACATTAAGACATAACAAAACCAAAGTAGAATTGTAGACAAAAGACGGGAGAAAGCAGATACTATAAAAAGGTTGCAGGCCCTTGTAGAAGAAAAAATGTCAGTGGTGTCAAGGAATACCTGATATTTGGCTGCGAAAAGTCAGTGCCCTGTCAGCCTGCATACTGAAATGACACTAATTTTTGCAAAACAATTTAAAGAGTGGGCAGAGAGAGAGTAGATTTAAGCAATGGAGAAGTAACATAAAGTTGACGCTCTTAAGAAATGTACAAAGAAGAGATAGAGAAACAGGATATTTCAGAGCAGACAGCCAGCTAAAAATGAAAATTTGTTTAAAGTATGGAAGAAAAGACAATAATCTGCTTTTTATAACAAACATTAAAATACAGCAACAACAAGACTGAAGCTTTGTTTAGGCTTCCTAGTCCTGTGATTAGCCATTGCATCAAGAGAAAATAGGGCCACGCTCACAGGCCCCGCCTCTCATCAACA
The DNA here is from genome assembly GCA_030867105.1 of Liasis olivaceus. Taxonomy (NCBI): domain Eukaryota; kingdom Metazoa; phylum Chordata; class Lepidosauria; order Squamata; family Pythonidae; genus Liasis; species Liasis olivaceus. The sequence goes on along the minus strand of CM061350.1, from coordinate 181,709,779 downwards.
TGCTGGTATAGGGAGCATACCTGAAAAACGGAATATGTAAAATTAGTCACATGCATACTCTGCAATGCAATTTAACACCAAGCATAATCTGAGTCTGAAGATTATACAAAGAGCCTACATGCAAAATCCATTCAAGATCTGCTCTATTTCACTGTCTGATTTTGCTGGGCAGTTTTTTTTCCCCCTACAGCCATATCCAGCTCAATTAGGAAGTCTTCTGTTTCTCCTTACTATAGTCTTAAGGATCAGTGTACAGTACTCAGAGGAATATGAGGCTTTTTGCTCAAAGGCTGCACTTTCTATAGCACTTCATAGAATTCCTATATTGTGTGGCATTACTTGATCACACAATGCATTCCAATAAGTTGTACTTAAGTTTTAAATATTAAAGAAAAGGCAAGTGGAAAATAGTGCCATATAGTATAAAGACACTGATAAGATTTAGTGGAATCTTCCCTATCCACTTCTTCAAAGATCTTTTTAAGGGCAAGCAAATGTTAGCTGGACTTCATTTGATCTGTGCTATCATGGCAGCCAGACTCCCAAATAGTTTCCCAGCAGAAACAATGTAGAATACCTTTATATCCCTAATACAGCATGGTGCCCCTTTCAGACTTTCTATATCTGTGAAGGACCAAAAATAAAAAAAAAATTGAAAACAATTGGAAGATACAAAAGGAGGAAACTGGGCCAGACAGTTCAAACCTATTCTTGCCTTCATGTGATTTTAACTGCATGAAAGATCAGGTGCCTATATTTTAAAGAGCTTAGTTGTTTCACATTTACTGTTTCAGCATCTATTAATGGCAACAAGTCTAATACAACTTCTAACTACCAAGCTAAACAATATTCACCAATCATGCATTTCAGCTTATTAGGAGCTTCACAACTTTTCTGTTTTGGCTGATCACACGCACAGAAAAAAAGAAAGTTTATCAAGTCCCTGTTGAGTTGCAACACATGACTGGCTTCAAAACTACAAACAGCCCATTGAAATGTGGAAAAGGCACGTTTTACTTTTCCGATTTATTTAAACTTTTAATAAAGAGTTAAAAAAGGAGGAAGGAGGAGACAAAATCCCACTTTGCTTCTCCATCTGTTGCCTGCCTTTATTGACAGATGAGTTTGCCATGAAATTGTAACATACTCTTGCATTTCATTTCATTTTGTTTTGTTTCATTTCATTTCGTTTTGAATAAATGAAGAGGACTGTTTTAAACATCACTATATAAGATTTATGTTGTGCCCGTGTTCTTTCTTGTAAGAGCTTGATTTCAGCCCAAAGAAGTTATGGAAGAAAAATGTACCAAAGAGGAATATTTTTTGCTATACAAAAAAGCAACTTAGAACAGATCCTGAAGTTAGAGGTGGCTTGGTTAAACTACCACCACACCACAAAAAGAAGCTAATTTCTGAACCTGCTATTTGCCATTTGAGGGAGGCCTAGTGATGCATGAAAAGTTAACTGAAGCTTTTGGGCTGGAGGGAGTTGGAACTATTTTTCCTGCAATCTTCATTAACAAAGCCACATACATCTCAATTTATATTATTTATATTTCTCTCAGTAGTCTTTTGTTATTTTAAATTACAATTACTGTACAATTACACTTAAATATGACTGCTTGGCATTATTTTCATGTTACGTTATAAAGCATTAAAAGGCTAGTCTACAGATCTTTTACAATTTAAATAAATCACTATAATCATCCCAATAGGAGTTCTGGCAATACAGAGGCAGTAGAATATTAAGACAAAAACTGTATGTATTGTGTTGGCTACTAGGTAGGCAAAGCATATCAAATACAATCAGATCTAAACAATGACAGGTTCCCCACATCTTGCTCAGAACCTGTACTATCATAACACCACATGATAAGATATGGTTGCCAGAATACAGTCCATCTGACCTTCTTTACACCTGCTCAGCCAAAGTTCCATAACCCCACTGGTGTATCCTCACTAAAACATATTTTAGAATTTCTATACTGTTTGCAAGCAATCTAATGGGAGAAGAATGCATAGGTGGCTACAGAAGCCTGTGCTGATTTTGAAGTTCAAGGCAGTGTACCTTGGGATCTGCATGTTGCCATGGAAATGTCCTCATACAGTGCAGCATTTTGACACAGGCAGTTTCATTGCAAGCAGCTTCAATACCACTCAGATCAAAAAGGCCCGGTTGCTCACCACAATTACAGCAGCAACGGACAAACCGTTCAAGCTGTCTGGCCACTGGATTCCCACCATTCTGAAAGCTCTTGCCTCTAAAGCACCCAAGAAATCCTTTTTAAATGAAAAATCTCATAAATCACCACATGACCCAACATCTATTAGGGGCACTACTGAATATTGGCTTGTTTGCCTGAATATTACTAAATATTGCAATTACTGGATATTAGCTTGTGTAGCATGTTATCAATGGTTTTTACCACTCAAATACATTTAGGTAAGCCTTATGCTGATGTTTGGCTGTGTTCACACATCATGCTTAACCAGGTCACTTACAATCTAACAAATACCAGCACACCATATGCATGCTCGTATTTGTACCAGCAAATGCCACTACACAAAAACAAACACCAACAAATACCAGCACACCATAGATAACCTCAAGGAGCAACTGGAACAAAGCATGACCCCAGAACACGCAAAAATGCTGACAACCATCATCAAGACTACATCCTTAAGAAAAGCTGAAAAAAGGAAAACAAAACTCCAAACCAAACTGCTCAAGCTAAACCCCAAAAGTAAAGAACTTGAATGGGTCGTCAATGTGTCCAGCTGCCCATTATTCACTGCAGACTACAATATCCTCTGGAAAGGCCTCAACTATAACACAAATGATGCTAATCAGTTAGAATTCTTTGCAGCCTTAGAAATAGCATTTAAAACCAAAGGACTTGCCACAGAGACTCAAGAAACAAACAGGCAGACAATCATACCACAGACCAGAAGAACACAGAATCAGAACCAACTCAAAGCAGAGGACAGAGCAGCCCTCAAAAACCTAAATAAGGACCAAACCATCATCAACCTCCCAGCAGACAAAGGCTGAACCACAGTTATCATGGACAGATCACAATACATACAAAAAGACAAATTACTGGAGGACAAAGAAACCTACATCCCAGTAAACACCAACCCGATACCAAAACTAGACAACCTGATCAAGAGAACCTTTAATGACTTAACCAAGAAAGGTCAATCACAAAAGAAGAACAGTGGCAGATGAAAAGCAGTGGACCCATCCTCCCACATTCCTATGGACGCCCAAAAATACAAGCCCAACACACCTCTTTGTCCAACTGTATTGTTACCAGGGACTCCAACATACAACATAGCAAAAGAACTTACAAAAAAGCTTGGACATCTCACAGAGGGGAGCGAATATTCTATCAATTCCTCACTACAGTGCCTCCAGAAAATCAAAAACCTAAAAATAGATAAAGATGAAATTATGGTTTCATTCGATGTGAGCACTCTTTACATCCAAAAACCCAGAACTAACAAAAGAATCCATGGCAGCAGTACTACACAACACACCCGACCTAACCAAATACACGAAGATCAAAATATCCAGAATCATGGACTTCATCAACCTCTGTATCACTACCTACTTTCAGTTTGATGGACAAATATACCAACAAATCACCCATGGGACCACCACTCTCAGGACTCATAGCAGAGACGGTAATGCAGCATCTAGAAACTATAGCACTTCCATACATACAACTAAAAGTATGGATCCAGTATGTAGATGACACCTTTGTCATAATAAAAAGGGAACAACTAGAGAAGACGCATGAAACAATCAACAACATCTTCAAAGAAATATAATTCACAAGCGAAGAAGAAAACAACACAGTACCCTTCCTGGGTATCCTAATCATCAAAGGAAATGATGGCAAATTAGAAACACAAGTCTATTGAAAACAACCCACGCTAACCAAGCGCTCCATTACCAAAGTAAGAACCCAGCCTCCCACAAGAAGAGCTGTGTAAGAACATTATTCAAACGAATACAAACACACTGCAGCAACCCAGAACACCAGAAAAAGGAAACAGATTGCCTATACAACATCTTCCAACAAAATGGATACCCACACAACTTTAACAAAAAGTTCCTGACCATTCAACCCACAAGAGCACAACCAATACAAGCTATGAAAAGGATAATGCTGCCATATATCAGAAACATCTCAGAAACAACCAACAGACTATTACAACCTCATGGCATCACATAGCACACAAACCAACTAAAGCCCTCCAAAACATCCTAAGTAATCCAAAAGACCCAGTAGCCCAAGAAGAAAAAATAGGAGTCATCTACAACATACAGTGTAAGGACTGTAACAGCCACTATGTAGGACAGATAGGCAGAAGACTAGCAGAGCGCATCCATGAACACCAACTGGCAGTCAGAAGACAAATTAAAACTCCTTAATCTCAAAACATATGGACAGACTCAGCCATAGTTTCAGCTGGGAAACTCTGAGCATCCTAGACCAAGCTAAATCCAAAAACGCTAGGGAATTCCTGGAAGCTTGGCACTCAGACACATCAGCCATCAATAGACACATAGAGATAAACCACATTTACACACCATTCAAAAGAGACAATAAGAAAGCTAAGAAAGAAACAAAAAGACCTGAACACATCCTCTCTAGCCTATAACCAGATAAACAGGGATTAAAACCAGACAAATGATAAAGCAGAAAACAATATTCTAATCAAGAAACTGCCAAGGAAACAAACAGAAAACAATATTACCAAGGAGGAACTACCAAGGAGAAAACAACACCTGCACCACCACTGGCAGGGCAAGCTACTGTATATAAACAGGGAGAAAACCCCACGCTCACTAGCAGTGATGATGTTATCTAGTCAGGTAATGAAACATCTGCAATCAAACAACCAAGCTCAGAGAGCACCAAGGACTCCACAGGTTATTTATAAACTTAGCTGCAAATCTACAGCATGTTAAGCTGGGCTGGTTTAGCCTAATGATTTGTGACTTAACCTGAAGTGTACACTTGGGTCAATTTGCTAGTTTATGGTTCTATATATTGTGCAAATACAGAACATAGGTTAAATCAGTAACTAGGTTCAATACGTTGTATGAACAGTGCTATTGTATCCACACAGCACAGCATTTTATTTCTCATGTTCACTTTTTTCTTATCTTACCTTTTTTAAAGTGGAATCTATTATTATTGTTGTTATGTTAGATTACAGAATTCTTGCCCAGGCCCAGAAATGTAAAGATTTAAATCAAAGTGATTAAACTGAACATCTGTGTTCTGATTTGACTATTACAACATACAGGATTTTATGTTAGATTTCAAGACTGCAAGAGGCTTATTTTCATGAAAACCTGAACTCTGATTATTTGCCACTAAGTGAATGTTGACTCTTAGCAACCACGTAGATAGACCTTCTCCAAGATTATCATTCACACACTTCAGTTTTCCCAACAGCGCACCATCGCTGCTGAAATCATGTCCATCCACTTTGCTGCTGGTTGTCCTCTTTTTCTCTTTTCTTCCACCTTTCCCAGCATTATGGACTTTTCAAAAGAGCTGAGTTTTTGCACAATGTGTCCAAAATATGATAAGCTAGGTCTTCTGTAATTTGAGTGAGAACTCTGAATTGATTGATCTAAAGTTAGACCTTCCAATTCTTAATTTAAAGCACTAATCTAGTCAGAGAAGTATTAAACAGATAAAATAAACAAATGGTATAACTAACATCGCTTTACTAATTCCTTTTCCATCTTCCTACTTCTTCTACTAGCTTGTTACCTACCATTAAAACAGTCCACTAAAAAGGCAAAACAAAAACATTGAATTTCTTTTGATGAGCAGCACTAAGAGTCACCCTGAATCCACCTAGTCCCAGATTCTGTGTTCAGCAATGACATACCAAGACTTCTCATTAAGATGACAATGGTAACACCCTGCTGCCATCTGTTCCCTTCTGGTTTGTTTCATCTAGAGAACAGTGATGCTCTTTCATTAGAATTAATGACTAAACTTTGCTTTTGTGGGTCCAGTAGGGAAACTGTTTATAACCTACAACTGTTTATAAATCTTTAAAAGGGGGATAATAAGAGAAGAAGCCTCCGATCCATGGAATGGTGGCAAAAGGGCCATCTTCTCCTTCACTCACCAGTAAACATTAAAAAAAAAAATCCTCTTGATATTAAATAAACATAATTTTAAAGGAAAGAGTCAACTGATAGACATCCTGTTGCTTTAACTGAGAACTTCTTGTATGAAATATCCGATTTACCTCCACCCTCCTTGCTGGAACAGGAATAGATATCCCTGGCCATTTAATTATCAACCCAGGAAGATATACTTTGGTGTGCTCATGAGGAGATTACAGGGATTGTTGGTTAAAATCAATTAAAGAGCTTTTCTGACTATGTAAAGAATATTGAAAAAGATGCCAGGGAAAGAGACCTTCAGTATTATACTAAATATCCAGCTATAGTTTGTATTTGCTATCAAAACACAGTGATATTTTTAAAAGGTTGAAACTGAAAAACGATTTCTCACGTAATAATTTTGGCGGGAAGAAAAAGGCAACATTTAGTGCTAGTTTTTTTTATTGTTTACAAGGTTTTTTTCTGATTTTTTTTAATCATTTCTTTTTTTTTAAAATCTTTTCTGTTTTGAGCACTGTTGGTGGAGTTATTATTTACCTCCTGTCTTTTTCTTTTTTAGATAAAGCATAGAAATTATGTCAATTAATACAGATGATAATACAGATTCATTGGATTATAGATGTTACCAATGAAATTGATTAGTTTTGCAACCAGGAAAATAACTTTTGAATTTGTATATTTTTAATATTGGCCTTTTAATATTTTGTATGCAATGCATATTTCTTTGAATTATAACACTTCCCAATCTTGTCATGTGGAATATAAGGGGGGCTATACAGCCACGATAAAAGGAAACAAACTTTTATTGAACTTAAGGAACTCCAAGCAGATTTTTTTCCTACAAGAAACATGCCTAAAGGATGATGATAAAGATTAGCTGCAGAAAGAATGGGATTAGTGAATTAAAAAAAAACAAAATGGAAGTGGCCATATTAATAACAACATTTTTCTTTCCATTCCAATGACAGAATGCCGAAGACATTTATTTTATTTATGCTGAGTAATTCTCCTGGAAAAAAAATGTTTTGGTTAATATTTAAGTCCTTAAATCTGATACTCCTAGTATATTTCATGACTGTCTAAACAATCTTTCCCTTATTATCCACAATTTTTCAATAATTGGTGAGGATTTTAATGGTTTTCATCTAAGAAACTGCAGGCTTTAATTCAGTTAGCACTGATGGCTTATAAGGGCAAGCATAGTTTTATACATGTGTCAAATTACCTTAACTGAAAGAGATTATATCTCTCTTATCAAAACCATTCTCACTGGATTTTTAAAATATTTCTTTATCTTTATTTATAATATATGAATTTAATATCTAAAATATAATTGCAATATCTGATCATACTCCAGATGAATTCTTATAAAATAGAGAATGCTTGGTGTTTGGATACTTCCTGGCTAAGAAACAATAATTTCAAAAAACAAAACACAAGGGAGCTTCACAAATATTGTAATATGAATGAGGATTCAGCATTCTCTTGTGTTAACGATGGGAAACATGTAAGACATATACAAGACAAATCATTTTATATGCTGCACGTAAAAGAAAGGAAATGGCATTTCCAAGAAGAAAAATTAACTTAATTTGCTACTCATCCCTCTCTAGAATTTTTCAAGGAACTGCAAAGTTCTAAGTAAAAAAATTGAATAAACTGATTTATACTAAGACAAACTATGCATTAACATGTCTAAGGTTTGCTCATTCTGGAAAATGACAGGGGACTCTTTGGCATATTTATTAAGCAGCAGCAAGCTCTGAATTTTATTCAAATGATTTGAGGCAATCACAATACATACAATTCCTGAAGAGATAAACTTCAAATTTCACAAGTTTTATTCAAATTCTTATAAAAATATAAGAATTTGATGAGCAATACATAGGCCTTTTTTTCTCTCACTGGAATATTCTATATCAACAGAATGAGTTACTTTCTGAACCTATTAAGACAGAAGATGATTGATTATACGGGGAACACTAAAATGCAAGGACTGGTTTTCCTATAGAATGGAATGAAGCCTATATAGATTTTTACATTTAAAATGCTTTTACATCTTTATCACAGCATGTGTGTATATGTTATTCTATCAGCTTCTATTACTCCAATTTTTAAATCAGGTATAGAGCACATCTAGACCTACAATATTTCATTAATGAACATAGATGTTAATATACAATCTGGCATTCTTGCTAACTGACTACAGAAAGTATGACATGCTTAATAATTCCAATCAAGCAGGATTTGTCATAAGGGCTGAAAATTTGAGAGTATTAGTAAATGTTGTAGCTTTAAATAATGTTAAAATGGATCCAGCTGTACATAGAGAACTTCCTTAAACACCTTTAATTAATTTTTTACAATTTTATTTGGTGTATTTTGGATTACCCCTCCACTGCAATGAGCAACTAAGAAAATATACAAATAAAAAGTATAAATATAAAACTACAAAAAATTAATCAATTAAAATATTTGTTCATCAATCCCTCTAAGGATTCAAATGGAGAACTTTCCAATCACTTGATACCTAGTCATTTTAAACTGGAAATCCAAGGGACTGATTTTCTGCAAGCCAAACTCTACCACACAACTATACTCTTGGCCTCAACTCGATAGCATACTTTGGAAGAAGACTTCTCTCAAACATCTCAGCCAAATGGAAGAGATATACAGGGGGAAGGTCTTCCTTCAGATAAAGACCTACAAAGTTTGAGCTTCGTTAAGTATTACTATTTTCATCCCCCTGCAACTAATCTCCATACAGATCAGTTGAAACTCTGGCTCCCAGCCCAGTTCATATAATACTTCCCTGAAAAAATCATCAGTGCAAACTGCACTAAAAAAAGAGAGGAAGAGGGATTACAGCTCTAATACAGGAAACAACTGATCCTAGTTTAGAGCTCTTACATAATTTCTTAGTAGCAACAATTTGGTTTCTTGCTCTTACAAATCATTTGCTTGCTTATGATTCCACTGGGATCAAGCAGGTTTCAAGTCCAATGCTTTTTGGCCTTTTCTTACTTTTATTCTCTGCTTTTTAACTTTCACAAGAGCTAGTGCATCATAGTCGCTAGGAGTATAGCAACAATTATGTGACCTTGGAGTTCCCTAATTCAAAATTTATCACAACAATAAACTTGCAAAGTTGTCTTTGGAAAACTAGTATCTCTCAGACGTCCCTCAAATTATTGGTTTTCAGAGGATGAACTTAAGGGTAGCTCAGGAAGCTACTACACTCACAGAGCTGGTCCCCAACTCAAAAACTGGGGAAAGCAGATTCTCATAGGCCTAGGATCTGATTCCTCAAACTCCAGTTTGGATTATCTTGCACAAACCTCAGGTGATGAAGGTGTGTGTGTGTACACACACACACTCAGGAGCTGCTATTACTCCTAAATAGCACTACATTTTGAGTAAGAATGTGGATTAACTGGAGTGGAGGCCTGAGAACACTAATATAAAAAGTTCTCAAAATAGTGTGGGAGATAATGGTGAGACTTCTGGTGAGAACATGGTGAACTAGATGTCCCTGAAAGAGTGGAGATGCCATTACAGTGGAGATCAGCAGCCAGATGGTGGATCCTGGCCAGTGAAATCTCTCCGGAGAAAGGAGAGATTGTGAGATTGCCCACATGTACTCTGGACAGCCATTCCTCATGAGTAGACTACAGAAACCAAGGTTTTTGCAGTCGGCTTGTGAGTTGAGTGGCTGGGACATGAAGTTCAGCCCAGCCCCATTTCTTAAACACTTTTAGAATTACTTTTTTACTGTTTTTCAAATATTAAGAACTTTTGAAATGGCAAGTTTTATGGCATTCACTGGGTAAGTTTCCTTTAATCATTAGCAAAATAAGTTTTAAATAAGAGTTTAAGGACTCAGGAAAAAAATGTTTTTTGAATAAACAACAAAAGGGTGATTATAGTGTTGATTCTGGAAAGTTATAAATAGACTAAGGGTCCAGATGGATTTGAAATTTGAAATAAGATTTTGAAATTAATTATAAGAATCCTTCCCATGGGAAATGGCTATTGTTTTGAATTCTAAAAAAGAAAATATGATAGGATGGGACTTTGAAGGTTGAACACTGTAAGAAATCAGAAGGAACTAAAGGTTACAATTAAAGGAGAACACCACTTAAATTTGACTTACTAACACAAAATGGAGCAAAATACTTTAACACTGGACATATTGAAGGATATTTGTGAACAATGGACTCAGAAGTTAATTTTAAGAATGTCTGCCATTACAGATAGCCTGTGTGTAAATGATGTTATAGAAGAGGAACAGGTTTTACTGGACAAGACTGAAATTGATTTGAATGTGGCTTTAAAAATGACAGGCTATAAGAATGATATGGGAAAAGATGATATACTGGATATACAAATGAAACCAGCTGATGTCTTAATAATTAAAAGGGATATACAAATAACAAGCCAGAAGAGTGACTTGGATAACTTTCGTATATTGGAATTACAAAAGAGACCTGTTAGAGTTTTGAACAATTTTGTAAGAAGGGACAAAGAAAAAATGCAAAGAAATCAAGTTCTAGGACATTATTTGAAGGGATTAAAGGTCAAGATTGTCAAAAGTAAAGGAAGGAATATAAAGTTGGTTTATTTGATCAAGGCTAAATAGATATTCTGCTATCTCTGGACTTTTGCTGACCAGGACTAAATGACAAGGTTTTAAGGTTTTGTTTATAGATAAGAGATGAGATATGGGGAAATGAGATTTTTTTTGTATTTTAAGAGAAAGTGATAAGTTACTAAAATTGTTTAGACTTGTGATGAAGGAGGATGTCATTTCTTTATATATTTCTTTTCTTTTTATTATATTTTGATTTTTTCTTTCTTTTCTATCTTTCTATTCTTATTTCTTTTCTTTTCTGCACTTTTTTTATTTTTACTCTTATTTTTTAAGTTTGTATTAGCTTTTATCTTTTTAATTGTAACTTCTAATAAAATTATTTTTTTTTAAAAAGAGATAGTGTGAGAAATAACAACCTTTTCAGCTTTGCAGTTTGGGTGGGGGGGTCTGGCCAGGACTTTGACTTATAATTCACACCTAGACTTCTGAACCTTTTCTATGTCTATCATCTGAGTTCAACAATAACCTCTTTGTTTTTTAAGCCATGGGCAGGATTGATTATTCTTGCTCTCTTCCATCTGCTTTTCTGATCATGACCGTTAGACCAGGTTCATTGCTTTGACCTGTTGGAACAAGACACTAACACTGAACATCAGCTCTTACCTATAATAGAAGAATGATCATGCTACTGTGTTTTCAATGACTATCTTAAGGATTCTGAAATAACATATACAAAAGTATTTTGGATGATGCATTCAAAAATGCCATAAAACTGTTCAGCTGCCTGTAGTCTGTCTTTCTAGAAACCTCTAACGAAGCAGAGATGGTTCTCTAGTCTTCCCTCTATTTCCCCTTATTAAATTATTACATATTTTATTTTATCCATTTGTTTCAGGATTGCCATGATTGTTTTAACTGTCCATATAAATAATATTTATATGATTTATAGTATTTTTAATACTACAGTAGTTTGTTCTGTTACTCCTTGGGAAATGTCTTAAGGTCTCCTGTCTGTCAAAGTATGCATTTTATCTTATCCTCTCTAGATGTAATGGAAGAAAATGATTCAGAAAATAATCTTGTTTCACAAAGAACATGGATGACAAACAATTTAGAATAAATGATATATATATGGAGAGAGAGAGAGAGAGGGAGAGAGAGAGAGAGAGGTTAATCTTCAAAGAGGGCCTCTTATCAGAACTCAGCCTATTTGATGGCTTGGTTAAATGTACGTTACTGAAGAGAGCACAGTATCTTCAAGGAGATAAAAGAACTCACCAAGAGTTACGTTTGGAATGACAGGGTCAGAAGTTATGAGATAGATTTGGGAAGGCCATTCAGCTGTGAAATCACTTTATTTGTCAGAAAGTCAGACTTTTGTTAAAGCCATTATTTTGCCTAGCACAACTTTAGGCACACACCATTTCCCTTTCAGCACTCAGAAACAATATAACAGTACTCCCACTACATCTGTATGAAAAATGAAATTACAAGCATAATTGTTCACAGAAAAAGAGAAAAAAAGAGTGTAATATGAAAACTAATATCAAGGAAAAAGTCAATAGAGAAAAATTATACAGAATTATGAGGGCAGGAATGGTATTACAGAGGAAAGACATTTGGCAAGATAAGGCTTTGTTAATAAAAAGAAAGCTATCTTACAACGTTTAGTTGCTTACTTAAGTTAGCATTTCTCTAGAGGAACATCAGATTGCACACAGAAGAGGACACAGGGTTTTTTTTGCTTTTATTAGTCCCCCCAAAATTAAGAAGGGTGGGAGGAACACAAGACCAATTGTTCAGTAGAGAATAATCTATCTGCTGGCAGTAAGCATGTTGTACATGTAGTTATTTAAAATGTATTAATTCTACAGTAGTTTTTGTCTTTTCAACTAACTCACAATGCTCCCTGCAACAGAAGATTAATGCATACTGAACGGCAACCTTTTAAAGCTACTACGTTGTTCACCTTCCATCTAATCAGATACATTAATGACCCCAAAAACCCAACTTGTTCTAAGTCACATACACACAGGACACACAGAAAGTCTTTGGGGTTACTAACTTAATATCACTATTGGCTTCATTAATAAACAGAGGTAAACAGATGGAAACATAATATTTTCTCTATTATATTGTTCTTTTCACACTGTCTATATCAAGGTATGATCAATTAGCTACCCAGTTGCATGCACACTTTCCAAATTATTCTGTTTAGATTAATATCATTATTCAGAAGTGATTGAGTTGATCAAAGCATATGCATTTGAAAGATGAAATCCTAGACTTAGATCACCTCCTGTCAGGTTCAGCCCAAGAACAACAATGAGGCAATCCGGTACAGTTCAGTTCCTTTATTAGCTTGCATCTAATAGACAGAATCTCGCCAGACTAAACCTATGCTAAAGCAACTAGTGGATGTACCCCATGAGACTCTAGGGAGGGGCCAGCCTCATCCTCTTCGTCGTCCCACACTCTTGTTGCGGGCTGAGGCGGCGCATGCTCTGGAATGCCTCTCCCCCCTCCTGACAACCTTGAACTTCCATTCCAGAATCTTCCCCGCTCATGCCATCCATTACACCTCCACTATGATGGTGTTTTACTTCTGGAGCCACAGCCCTAGCACATCTGGAGAATTTTAAGTTAGGGGCTAATCTGTCCCAGGTAGAATGTTCTCATATGTGGTGTTATAAACTATTCCTATGTTGACTTATTCAGTTGTTCTTTTCAAGTGATTAGCTTATGTTACTGAAAGTATTTGTTCAGCCCATGTTTTCCCACGTTCTGTCCTGACCAGTTGTCCATGTTCAGATTTAAAGTACATGCTAATCTCTATGTGATGCTCTTTATGAATGTTCATTTCTGTAGAACATCCTAGGACACTGCTCTTCTTCCACAACTGATTTTTTTCCATTTTTCTTCTTAAAGTAAGGCTTAATATGTGCATTTCCACCCAGCTACTCATCAAATTGGCCTCATCCTTCCCCTTTCCATGCAGTTTATGTTGCTTTTTTGGAACAACTCTGTGACAGAGAGATTTGGAATTATCAGTGGATGTCACATTAGAGAAATCCTAACTATAAATAAAGTTAATAAACAAGGATTACAAGGGTTGCACATTAACCATCACTTAAAAGAGAGATCCAAGACTAGAAATATACGTAGAAAGGAAATATGAAAATAGCAGTATAATATCCAAAGATGGTTACTGTTAAACTGAATGAAAACTTTTAAAGCAGGGCCACAAGTTTACACATGTGAGCCCAATCCAGGGTACTGTACTGACTGAGGCAAAGAATTTAAATTGCATGCCACCCAGTCCAAATATAGAAGGGCAATATTTTCACTGCTTGAAGATGACAAGATAAATCTAGAGGTGGAAGGCAGATGGTATAGCATCCATATATTTGTCCCAAAACATCTGAATCAGCCCCTCCCCAAAGCATTTATTGCTGCCTGAGGCAGCCAGCACAGTTGACCTGATAGTATGGGTGAACATTTATCTTCATTAATTGGCAACTCTGATTCTACAGAGCAGTTTGTGTGTACTACTTGAAGCAGGCAAATCTAGAAACCTCTTTCCTGTTTTATACTTTCAGCAAAAAACAGCATGAAGTTGCTACACATGGGATGTCAAGTCAAGACGATAAAGATAAGGAAGAAACTGGCTTTTTTTCCCCCTAGAGGTGCCTCCATTTTTTTCTCCCACATTCAAAAACTTTAAGCTGGACAACAGCTTCAGTACCAGATCAAAGAATATAAGGGTGTACGATTAGTTCATTTTAAAACATGGGCCATTTTTCTTAGATTCTACAAAACAATCTCACTGGGCCACCGAATGTAAGCTGTACTGTAAGAGGTAGCTAGTACTAGCTCATAAAAAGTGTATCTATGACGTATTAATATCTGGCATTTTAAAATGAATTTGCGTAAATCCATTAATTAATGCTTTTATCTCTCCCTCAGGAAGCAGACTTGTTGCTCCTCCAAAGCGGGGGGGGGGGGGGGGGGGAACCTCCTGCTTTTCAAAGTCAACAAGTCCCAGGTTGCATTCCTTAGAACCAGGATTATTTTAAAAATGCATAAATTTGCTTGAATTTTAGCCACATTGATTCAATAATTAAATCAAGATCTTTATTGCAGTTGTGGACCAGTGTATTGATGCAATAAAGTTTCCTTTTAATTTGCAAATATAAATATACATTAAAATTTTGCTCTTCAATTAGTAGCATGTTTTAACTATTTACTACGTATAAAGTATTTCCTGGGTTTGCTGTGTAAACAGCTAAATCAGTATATTCCTATGACAACAACTGATGTTTAGGATGCTTAGAAAGATACAATGCCAGTAGAAGCCTTTTCATCATATTTAAACTTTTGCCTTTCACTGTTTTTTTCCAGAAGGCTGAGGAGTTTAGTAGAAGGATTAAGATTTGCATGATGTTTTTATAAATACACTGACTTCAGTGTAAATCAAAAAAGAGTTTGAGTATGGGTAAGAATGACCCTTTAATCCCATGCACGCTAATTCTGGAAACTAGCTCAGCATGCTTCACAAGACACATAGACAACATGCACAGCAGGCAGCATCTGGCAGTTTGTGAAAAAGAATTAGCCAGATGACATACGGCTGTCATCATACTGACTCAGGTACAAATTGACTCAGCGCATCTATGACCGCACCATTCTATTGAAAGGCCAGCAAAACTCCAAAATCTACTCCATCCTGTACTCAGCATTTTAGTCATGCTGGCTGAGCATTAGGGGAGCTGATGTTCAACATCTGGGGGCCAGCGGGTTGCAGACAGCTGTCCTGCAACCTAATAACAGTCACTGGTCCTACATTAGCAGCCCTAGCTCTGCAAACTCAGACGAAGACAGTGAGAGGGAAACTGCACACACGCCCAAGCTTCTTATTCACCATTCTGGTTTTGAACACTGTTATCCTATAGCACAGTTTCATTGATATGTTAACCTCCTCACCATTTACTCCCACATTCCATTCATTCCTCTCTAGAATTCAACCACTGCATATTATAGCTTTCCTCAACCTGATGTGTTGAACAGCAACTCCTCTTAGCAGCAGCCAGTATAGCTAATGGCCATATTGGGTGGAAGCTGTCACTCAACATCTCTGGAAGGCATGAAGTTGGGTAAAGCTGGCACCCCGGCTTTCTTACTTTCTTTTTTTGACATGACTAGATTCCACTTTTTCCTTTCCTGGTTGCTTGTCCGCAAAATGCCCTTGGCTCATTCAGCATGAAACCTACTTATCTGCTACCAGCTTGTTTAATTTCACTAATGCCCTGCTTCCACACATCACAGGCAGAAAAGCTTTCACAAAGTGGGTGAACTTCTCCCCAGCCAGCAGCCTTACAAAAACGTAAGCTTCCTCCTTTTACGTTCCATTCATGATGGTTTTCACCGCTGCCAAGCTGCAACGGTGGGAGGCTGAAACGCACCCAGTAGGAAAAACCACACAGAAACACTCCCTTTGCACCCTGATGTAGACAGTAAGGAAAGGATGATCAGCACTACTGTAGACAGCCTTTTTCTCACCCCAGTCCTTTCCCTCTTACAGCTGTACACCCTCAGCCAGAAATGGGAGAAAAAATAAAAAAATCTGAGGGAGGAGAAAAGTAATCTTCCACTGTGTCCCATCCTGCTGTCTGAGGCTCAGGGTTTTTTTTATCAGGGCACCTGGTTGCAGAAAGTTCACAAAGGGGTTCGGGCCGCAGGTACCGTAGTGCCTGTAACGTAGGCCCCCTCTTTTGCTTCACTCCAGCCCTTAACCCCTTCCGCTGCAGCGGGTCTGGGGTCTCATGCCTCTCCCGCTCCCTCTCCAAACCGCGGACTGAGCCACTCGCGCCCACTTCGTCCTCCTTCCCCCCAGCCTTACCCGTCTCTTCCTCATCGAAGCTGTTCATGCAGGGGAAATAAATGGCGAGGGCCTCGAAGGAGGCGGACAGGCTGAGGCGACTTTGCGAACGCTCCATGAACAGCCCAGCGCCGGGGGCGCCGCCGGGAGCTTCGGCCGCCGCCTGCGGCTTGGCCAGCTTCGACGCCCCATTCTTCACTCGGAGTACAGCCCGCGGCGTCTTGGCTGCTGTGGGGGGCCTCGGGGCGGTGAGAAAAGGGTTGCAGGAGGAAAGATGAAGCGAGCCGAGATGGGAGGGGGCGGCGGCGAGGAAAGAGGGGCCGGGACCCACGCGGCGATGGGAAGGATGGAAAGAGCCGCAGAAACGCCGGCGGGGCGGGAGAGAAAAACGCGGCTAGTGGTACCCGGGGGGAGAGGAGGCTGGGAGGAGAGATGCTGTCAGGAGAGCTAAGCTGCTGTAGTCGGAGACGGCTGATGCTGCAGCCGCCAGCCCCGACCAGAGGGATACAGGCTACGACTGTCCCTGATGCGGCAGCTGCTGGGATGCTGAAGTTGCTGACTCCGCGCTTCTCCAGAGATGCAGGCGAGAGGACCACCTGCTGCTCAGTCCTGTCTCCCGGACGCCCTCGACTCCGCCGCCCGGTTCCCAGTCACTACGTCCCTTGCACTCCTTGCGGCGGCTGCTCCTCTCGCTTTGCTCCTTCATTCACTCCAGCGTCGGGGGCGGAGTCTGCCGTGAAGTCATTCCTGGGAGGCAGCGCCTCCAATCAGAGCCAGCTGGAGAAAGGCGCGGGTGCGGGGGGACGCTAGTCTTAAAGGGGCCGAGCTACTACCCTGGTTGGCGGGGGTTGTTGCTAAGCGGAAAGCAAAGGCGCATGCGCTCTCTCTCCCTTTCGGAGTCGGCTACCCACTGTTTTAGGCTCCTGAGGTTCGGCTCCAGAGCGCGACATGGAATATTAAATATCATCCATCATCTGGAATTATTTAGCTGCACTACCAGATGTCTGGAGAAAAGAGTGCTTTTTAGGACAACCCCTACATGTCTATTCAGCACCTACCTCGTTGAATCAAAAAGTGGTTGTCTCAGCAGTTGCAGCTTCTGGCTGAACTATTTTCCATGGCCACAGAAATTGGGACCAGAACTAATAGGAGTAAGTTGCAGCCACCTAGACTTAAAAAAAAAAAAAAACTAACGAAAAACTTCCTGATGGCAAGATCTGTAGAGCAGTAGGACAATCTGCCCAGGGAGGTTGCGGGTTCTCCATCTCTGGAGCTTTTAAAGAAGAAGCTGGACACCCACCACTCATGGATGATTTATAATTGCTTTTCCTGCACATGGCAGAAGGTTGGATTAGATAATCCTTGTGGTCCCTTCCAATTCTATGACTTTTTCTAGGCTTGGAAGCTGAACAGTCAGGCCTGGTTAGTATTTGGTTAGTACAGTACCAGGTGTAAACTGGACTGGAAAGGGGTGAAAAGACATACTGGAAGAAAGCTATGAAAATCCCTATGTATGTGGCTGCGGTTATCAGGAGCTGATCTTATTTTAGGGATTTTTTACCTTTAATTCCCAGATGAAAAGATGAAACTGCCCTCCTTAAAGTGATGCCCTGCTGAGAAATTTAGTTGGAAGGAAAGAATTTGTAGGCACATATGAGCCTTCCCTAGAGAGGGAATCCAACCAGAGCAATGACTAGAAAAGCAGGTTTTATAACTATAACACGAAGATGTGTTTAAGGAAATACATTATAGAGATGTAGAAGGTCTAGCACCTAGCTAATTGCATCCCACCAGGAGGAGGGTCAGAAAGCAAGAGCTGTGTGGGTGAAGGCTTGGGAGCAAAGGCAGAAGGACCCCATCCTGCAATTAACAATGTCACAGACAAAACAGGCAAAGTGATAGACAAAGATGGGAGACAGAGTAAATCCTTGATTCTGTCTACATCCCACTGCCTCTTATGGCCAGTAGGTCAGGAAATGCCAAAGAATCATTGTCACTGAAGTTACACTACCAACAAGTTCAGCCAGTTACCTGAGATTTAAGGGGAGCAGGGTAAATCCATCAGAGCTGTAGGTCATAAGGCTGGGGTAGAAGAGTAATACTATAAGTAAATACAATGTTGCACAAAAATTAAGGGATCACATCGGCCAACCTTTTTAAACACCCTAAGGATGTAACAATAATATACATTATCCTAGAAAAACAACCGTGTTTTTAAAACCATATGCCTGTCTATTCAAATTGATTTCAGATGGTCATGCTATCAGTTTGAGTAGAGCATGTCAGCTGAATAAATGAGTTATTAATGTATAAGTAGAAAATAACCACTGAAATAATCAGAATCCATGGACATATCTATGCCTTGCTGGACTCTTTAGTTCTGGATTAGTGGTCAAGCTTTAAAACCATAAAAGAAAGACGAGAAGTAACAAATGAACAGATCTGTTCATGAAAGAATGGAACACAAACATCAAGATCAGTTATAGCACAAAGTACAAAGTACTTCTTTGTACTGCTACTTTTTTTTTGCATTTCTTTATACATACTTTCAAACTGTCGTCCTTTAAGTTAGGGATCCAAATATAAAATTTTGAGAGCCTGTTTATTTCTAAAAACAATGTTATTGGTCATCCTAAAAAATGGCTGCCTTGAAGAGTTTAAATATGCATGGAGTGGCTGTGATAGTGAACATGATTGTTCACAAAACATTCATTTTCAAAACACAGTCTGGGTGAGGATGCTACCAGTATTCCCTCCAGGTTTAGGAATGATCCTTATCATTTCAATTAATCTTTGTCTTTTTTATTTTCTGTGCAGTACATATATCCAACGAAAACAGATATCCACCATCTTTATTTTCTAAATTGGCTGGTGATGAGTTGTACCAGAGATGTGCGTAGGTCAATTGATGCTCATGAGCATCGCATGGAGAATTCTGACCTAAACTTATTCTTAAGAACTCAGTCTTACATTCTTTTTATCCTAAGGCAGTCCAACCTTTTTCCCACTGCCCAATCATTCCAGTAGTGGTCTCTTCTCAATAGTGCAAAGCAACTCCAATATTTCAACATATGATTCTTCCAGAGATTTCTCCCTCTTATCTACATATATCTCAATGGACAGTCTATTGTTCTTTGGTCAGTTTTGACTTTTTCTGTCCAGATAGACATCATTTTACCTGGATTGCCAGTTACTGAGTTCTTGTAAGTTTGTGCTTATGATGTCAATGATAGTACCTAGCCATCTTGTCTTCTGTCAGTCTCTTTTTTTTATTTTTTTTCCATTTTCCAAACATCACTTTTCCAATGACCCCTGCCTTTGTATTTTCTTTGTATTATTTAAACATTAAAGCAAAATATTTAAGCTTTATGTTAATTCTTGTTATAACGCAGGGTTTTCCCAAGTCCCTGACAACATACATCTTTATTGTCATTGTGATGTCTCTGCACTTCAAAATTTTGTCTAGATCTTGGTCTTTAACCAAGAAGCAGATGACATCTCATATCTCCAGTCACTATCAGTGTGAATTTTTAAGCCTTGATGTTTTCTGGAATTCAGTTTTTATTGGGCATATTTTTCCCTGTCTCTTGTTTTGCTTTTCCCTTTTTGCATTCTCTTTTTTTGTTTCTTTGTTTGTTTTGTTTTTTCATCTATTTTCAGTGTATCAGCAGAAAACCATCTTGCATTTTTGCTTTCAGGATACTTTTGTTCACTTCATCTTTAATCTTGTCATGAGTTTTAGTTTAAAATTCTTCAGGCACCCTGTTAATGAAATTTAATACATTAAGCTTGTTCTTTACCTTAATATTCAGCCATGTGGAATATTGCTGAGGTCATATCTTACAGTCTGATTATTATGCTTTTTTAATTAATTTGTTGTTTTGCAAATAGTTGATAATCTGAGCTACGATCAGCACCAGGTCTTGTTTTTACTGACTGAATAGAGCTTCTCTGTCTTTACTTGCAGAGTACATAGTTTGATTCTAGAGTTCCATCTGGTGATATTCATGTAAGTAGAGTAATCTTTTAGGTGGTTGGAAGAAGGTATTTACTATAATTTCCTCAGCAGAATCTTTTAGTCTGTTTCCTGCTTAATTTTACACACTACGGCCAAATTTTCCTGTTATTTCAGATGCTATTTCATTTCCTACTTCAGCATTCCAGGCTCCTATAATTAGTATGATGTATTTTTAGGGTACTGTGTCAGCAAGGTGTTGCAAGTCACCATAGAACTATTCAACTTCTGTTTCCTCTGAATCTGATTGGTGCATAGATCTGGATCACCATAATATCAACTGGCTTGCCTTGGACTTGAATTGAGACAATTGTATCATTTTGGGGATTGTATCCCGCACTGATCTTGACACCTCTTTGCTAATAATTATGGCTACTCAATTTCTTTTATGTTTTTCTTGTCTGCAGTAGATTTGATGTTCTTCTGATATCAAATGACCCATTTCAGTTAGCTGATTATCCGAATGTCAGTGTTCAGTCTTGGCATTTCTGCTCTAACACCAAGTTTGCATGGTTTTGATATTCCATTATCAGCACTATCTTTGCAGCCTCAAACTTTCCTTTTGCCTCTTGGCATATCAGCAACCAGACATCCTTTCAGCTTTAATCCAGCCACCGTAAGCCTTAGTGCTATTCACACTTGCTGTCTACTCTTCCCTAGTAGTTTGATGGATACCTTCCAACCTGGTGGACTCATCTTCTAATATCAGGTTATTATTATCTTAGCTGTGAATGCCTATTGGATTTTCTTGGCAGAATACTGTAATGGTTGCCATTTTCTTCTCCAGTGGATTATATTTAGTTTAATCCATCATCTCATCAATACCCCTATGTCATGGTAGTGGATATGCCAAATACATGGCTTGGATCATCACTGAGATACATAATGGTCCATGAAAGGGCTATAGCCAGGGTTTTTAGAACTTTAAAAATCAGAATATGATCTGAAATGAAATGAAAACTAATGCAACTGTTTTAAAATGAAAAACAAGGGTGGTTACAGTTGCCATATGAAAAATGCCATATTTGTAAAATATACTAGGTTCAACTCAAAAGATAATAAAATAACATAAAAGTTTCCATGTCTTGAGAATTCTCCATCCAGAATGAAAGGAAATAAAAGAGTGGGAGAGGGAGTGGCTTGATTAAACCTGAAATCCATGGGGTTATGCATTTAGACAACATCTTGTACTAAATGGCAAAAAAGTGTAAATTCACTGATCAAATGCTCTAATCCATTATATCTGTACCACCTTTAAAAATACAAGTCTTTATTTATTTATTTAATCTGTTAGATTTATATGGCCACCGAATTCACCAAATGCAACTCTGAACAATGTACAGTTTGTAGAGGCATAAAAACCAGGAACTAGAAAAAAAAATACAATAAACACCTGGAACAAAAAAGAAAACAGCAAAGTAACAGGATAACAAAAGTAGCAGAAATAGTAGAATTAACCAGGGTATGTCTCATCTGAGATCTTTCATTCTAGACAGGCTGATCCTGTGTTCTGGCCCAATATTCAGGGGAAGAACCGAGTTTTTAAGGTGTTATGGAAGGACAGGTCAGTCAAGGCCATCCAAACTTTGGGGGAAATGTTATTCATAGAAGTGTCCCAAAACATGCCAACTCTGCCTGATCTCATGGTTTGAGCAGACATAATTGGAGACAGGTGATCTGCAAATAACCTGGTCCTGTGCCATTTTAGATGATAGTCAGTGCAGCCTGCAGAGTAGTGGTGTTACAGTAGTGGACATATTGAAGTGTGCCCATAAATGGGCTGCTGCATTCTGGACTAATTGCAGCTTCCAAGTGGTCTTTAAGGGCAACTCTATGTAGCACATTTCAGTACTGTAGTCCAAACAGGAGGTGACCACAGCATGTATGACCATAAGCAAGGTCGCTTGATCCAGAAATGGGGCACAGTTGGTGTACAACATGAATTTGTACAAAGGTCTTCTTGGTCACAATTGCCACCTGCTCTTCCAGCAGGAGCCAAAAGTCAAAAAGAACTCTCAAATTATGTACCAGTTCTGTCTGGGAGGAGTGTAACCCCAACCAGAACCAAAGGTATAGAGTCCCAGAGTTAGGGGAGCACAAAACTCATAGCACTTAGTCTTGCCCATGTTGAGCCAAAACCTATTTTCTCCATCTAGACCCTTCAGCCTCCAGACATTGGGAAAGAACTTTGATGGTATCAATTGTTTGGCCTATGATAGAGATGCATAACTGGCAAATTAATGATATCTGACCCAGTATTGACTTCATCCAGTGGTGTCATATAGATAAGAGTGAAGGAAGAGTAGAGACCTAAGGACCCCACAAAGAAATGGGCCTTTGCCCTATGAGGTTGTCCAGATTCAGGAAAAAGATTCCACAAGAAGACTAGAATCTTAAGTCTGACTGCATTTTCCCTTCCCTCCCTCTTATACCCCAGGGAGCTGAGGGCGGCAGGAGTGGGGGGAGTCTGAATCACTTTCTAATACTTTATCTTCACCCTGTGTCAGGCCCAGCCCAAGAACCACAAGGAAGCAGTCCAACCAAGTTCAGTTCTTTTATTGCTTACACCATATAGACAGAATCTTGCCAGACTAAATCTGTACTATGCTAACCTAATAGATATATCCTGGGAGATTCAAGAGAGTGACTATCATAAGTTTCTTCTTCCCACACTCCTGTTCTGGATTGCATTGTCTCTTGTCCCACCCTCCTTCCTAGGAACCTAGATCTCTACTGCAATCCATCATACCACCTCCCTCTCCATAGATACATTCCATCACACCCTGGGTTCACAACATGCTTATGAACCTTTTGTTGTCTTAATAGTTTCTGGGTAATTTCTCCAAGGTCATCTCCATGGCTCCCTACAGGGGACTTGGGCTAGCTCTCTAGTACCACCACCAACTAGAAATGGTCCTGGAAGAAGGACAAGAACCATCACAAAAACCTCCCACTCCTAAACCTCAGGGCTAGTCATTAAAGTTTATCATGATCAATGGCATAGAAAGCTCCAAGAGATCAAGAAGGGCTAGGATGGATGCTCTATCTCCCTACTGGTCCCTCTAGAGATCATCTATAAGTGCAATTAATGCTATCTCAATACTGTATCCTAGTCTAAAACCTGAGTGAAAGGGGTCCAGATGATCTGTTTCATCCAGGGTCCAACCACCTTCTCAATAGCCTTCCCTAAAAAAAGAAAGTTGGAAACTGGATGAAAATTGTCTAGCATCTTTGGGTCCAGGGAAGGCTTCCTGAAGAGAGGATAGACTACAGCCTCTAAGAGCTGGAATACCATACCCTCCTTCAAGGAAGCATTTAATTTTGGTAAATTGTACATTTACTTTTAAATTAGTTGGGCGCTCTATTGTTCCTATATTAATTTATATATTAAAATGTTTTCAGCATTTACATTTACTGTTTGACAGATAAATGATCTGATGCACAATACTGTACATATAAGCATATTTTGCCCCAGTCAGTGGCTGGAATAAAGGGAAACAATAGCATTGATTAATCATCAGGCTCTCATATTTTGTCATATCAAATACTTTGTTTCATGTAGGAATGAAACCCTGGAAACCCTAACAGTCTTCCTATAAAAATATAGGACTCTGTACAAATTCCAGAATCTTCTTTCTCTTTAATCTTTTAATTCATTCCACTTTCACTGATTATAAGTATCTGAGTGAAACAGACATAGCTGAAGGTTTCAGCAGATGTGGAAACCTCTTTCAACCTTTTCTGAAGGCCTCTTTCTTCCCTTGGCTTTTCTTGAAACCCATTCAGAAAGGCTGGCAGTGGATCAAAAGTGCCAGCTGTCCTCAGAAGATGAGCATTGCTCACCCAGGAAACTCAGAAGTAGTGTAGGCACAATAGCATCATATGCTTCCATTTGCGTGGAGGGATTTCTTGCTACTGTAGAGAGTCTGAATGGCAAACTTCAAATGAAAAACAAGATGGAGGTTCATTCTTCAGTTGGCTTTTTGGAGAATTTGCAAAGATTCCTTGGTGTCCCAAAGAAAAGTTGCCACTGGACTTTTACTAATATTGAAACCAGTTCCATCCAAAATATAATAATGGGAAAGAAATCTGACAGATAAATAAACAAATAATAAGCTTGATGTTACAAAATACTCTGTGTGCTAAAATATGTTTAGATATAATAAAAGTCCTATCCAATATGGTAAATCCATGTATAACATATCAAGTAACCTAGAAGGACAGGATGCCTAAATGCTTTTATAACAACACCTTTAGCCTCTATGGTGTCATGATATTCAAGTGTTGTCTCAATAGGTGATGGTACCTGGATGACCTTGTTTGGGTTTGGAAACTAAGCAGAGTCAGGCCTGGTTAGTACTTCTGTGGGAGACCACTATGAAGTCCAAAGGCTGTAGGCTAGACTGGAAGTCAAAAAACATGGAGGAAGGTAATGGCAAACAAAGCTGTACTCCTGCCAAGGAAGGTACATGAACACAAAGCCACCAGGAGTTGAGCTTGATCAAAGGAGACTTGACTACTGAAAATCATCATCATCATCATCATCATCAACCCCCAGTGAGGCACTACCTTGATGTGGTTATCAGCTTGCGTGCTCTGAGGAAGATGAGAGCTATGCCAGAGGTTCAGCTATATTACACAGGTCTCATCAGAGGAACCAGAAAAAGATTGTCTTTCCATAAACAATATGGTGAGACATAACCTACAGAAACCTATATCAGATTGGTCATCACCCCAGTCAACAAGGACTGTGCTAGGTGTTCTAGTTCCTGGAAACCTGGTGATAAGTGAACTACAGGTCTCAGGACTGTTGGCTGAGCAACCAGGGCCAGTTGCTGCAGGACTACTGGAAGAAAAGTTGCTTACTCATTGCAAATATACAAAGACTAAAAACAAAGAAATAATTATTTGCTATTACAAATCAAGTCCAATAAGAAGAGGATATCTGAAAAGAATGCACCAGTTCTGGAAAGAACAACATCCAGAAGTAGAAATAACAGAACAGAGGCTAGCAGATCAACATTGATTTATAATATGAAATAAAGAATTCACAGAAGTAGAATGGAAGAATTGCAAAGGTCTACCCAGGGCAAAGAAATCGAAGCCTTGGCAGAAGTAGCTCAGACAATAGAGACAATCCAGGGGGAGTCGGTAGTAGAGGAAGCCAGCATTGCTATTAAACCATTCTCATTCTGAAACCAGGCACCCTCTCCTCTACCTTCTCCTCAGAAAGAACAAAGTCCTCTAACTAAAAAACAAGAGGAACTGAGATGAAGAATAGCTGAGCATCTAGAATAGCATAAAAAGAATAGAATAAAGTTGCCTGCATTGCAGCTTGTTACAAAGAAACAGCTAGCACAAGTATTAAAAGATTCCAATACTGTAATATCAAATATAAGCACCAGCTCACTGCAAGAAACAAACCAACTGATGTACAGCACTGCTGGTTATAACTGAAGATCTTGGATGCAACATCAACAAACAAGAAAAAAAGCCAAACAGTGAATCACCAAAATGGAAGATCAGGTTGGAAAATAAGATCAGCATGCTAAGATCAGATGCAAGCAAGCTGGGACAGATAAAAGAAAATAAGCTGAAAAACAAGAAGAACAAAGAAAACCTGATCAAGAAATATCACCTAGAGGCAAGGAAGATCAAGGTAGCACTGGAAATAATAAAGCAGCATATAACAGCCATAGCCAAGAAAATCTGCAGATACGAAGCTTGAATTGCACACCATAGGCAGAATCTCCAATTTCAGTCGAATCAGAAACGTTTCTACCAATCCATCAACAGAGAGACTTCAATGAATCAGCCAACACCTGACAAAGAAGAAACAGTGCAGTTCTGGGCACAGCTATGGGACAACCCAAAGAAATTCAACAAGAATGCAGCTTGGATAAAGGAGGTGGAGAAGGAAAAAAGAAGAAGCTGAAATGAAAGAACTTGTAATAACAGCAAAAATGGTGGAGAAAAGGGCAAGGAAGATCAAGAATTGGTCACTCCAGGTGAAGATGAACTGCATGGTTTTTGTTTGAAACATCTGACTGGTCTGCACCCACTCATTATCAAGTAGTTTAAAAATGTACTGCAAGAAGGTGAAATTGAAGATTGGTTAATGTCTGGCAAAACCTACCTGATAATGAAAGATAAAGGGGCAGCACCAGGCAACTACAGGCCAATCACCTGCTTGCCAACAACTTTCAAATTGCTAACTACTGTGGTACTGATGCAGTCCAACAGCATCTAGTTGAAAACAAGCTCTTTCCATCTGAGCAGAAAGGAAACTGCCCAAACAGCAAAAAGATCAGCTCCTCATTGACAATATGATTTTGGAAAACTGTAAGAGAAGGAAGACCAACCTGAATGTAGCTTGGATTGATTACAAGAAAGCATTTGACTCCCTGCCACATGACTGGATAATGAAGTGCCTAGAAAGAACAAGAATCACTAGAAACATCAGAAGCTTTTGTGCAAAGATCAATGGCACAATGGAAGATAGACTGGAAAAGGTTAATATCAAGAGAGGAATCTTTCAAAGAGACTCACTATCACTGTTTGTCATGGCATTGATTCCTCTATCAACAATGTTGAACAAGTCAGGCCATGGCTATCAAACATCAAAAACATCTGCCAGGCTATCCCATCTCCTTTACATGGATGATCTGAAGCTGTATGGAAGAACACCATTTGAAATAGAATTGCTGCTCAACACTGTCCAAATATACTGCCAAGATATTGCAGTGGAGTTTGGACTGGACAAATGTGCCACCCTTACCATCAACAGGGGAAAAGTAGTGAAAACTGAAGGAATCAAGATGCCCTATGGAAATAACATCTAGAGTCTGGATGAAGAAGATCGCTACAAATACCTGGGCATCCTTCATGCCAATAGCATCAAGTGCACTGAAGTCAACAAGAGGGCTAGCAGTGAATACAGCAGAAGAGTGAAAAAGATCTTAAAGTCCAAACTCGGTGGTAGAAATACCATCAAGGCAATTAACACCTGGGCAATTCCAGTTATTAGATACACAGCTGGAATAGTGGACTGGACTCAAGCAGAACTAGAAGCCCTGAATAGGAAGGCCAGAAAAATAATGGCAATGAATCATGCCCTTCATCCATGCAGCAATGTTGACAGAGTCTACTTACCAAGGAGCGTAGGTGGGCGTGGAATGCTGCAAGTACACCAGACAGTTGAAGAAGAAAAAAGGGCATTGGAAGAATACCTGAAGGATAGTTAAGAAGATGCACTGAAGCTAGTACACCATAGAGGCTTACTGAATACCAAAAAGACCAAGCTGACCTATTTGTTGTTCAGTCATTGTGTCCAACTCTTCATGACCCCATGAACCATATTGCACCAGGCCTTCCTATCTTTCACTGCCTCCCTGAGTTTGCTCAATTTCATGCTCATTGCTTCAGTGATGCTATCTAGCCATCTCATCCTCTGCCGTCCTCTTCTCCTTTTGCCTTCCATCTTTCCCAGCATCAGGGTCTTTTCCAAAGAGTCCTCTCTTCGCATTAGGTGACCAAAGTATCTGAGCTTGAGCTTCATTATCAATCCTTCCAATGAGCAATCAGAGTTGATTTCCTTTAAGATTGACTGGTTTGACCTCCTAGCAGTCCAGGGGACTCTTAAGAGTCTTCTCCAGCACCACAGTTCAAAGGCATCAATTCTTTGGCGTTCAGCCTTCTTTATGGTCCAGCTCTCACAGCCATACATTACTACTGGAAAAACCATAGCTTTGACTATGCGGATCTTTGTCGGCAAGGTGACGTCTCTGCTTTTTAATATGCTATCTAGGTTTGCCATAGCTTTCCTCCCAAGGAGCAAGCGTCTTTTAATTTCATGGCTGCAGTCTCCGTCTGCGGTGATCTTGGAGCCCAAATAAATGAAGTCTGTTACTGCTTCCATTTCTACCCCTTCTATTTGCCAGGGATTGATGGGTCCAGATGCCATGATCTTAGTTTTTTTAATGTTGAGTTTCAAGCCAGCTTTCGCACTCTCCTCTTTCACCCTCATCAAGAGGCTCTTTAGTTCTTCTTCACTTTCTGCCATTAGGGTGGTATCGTCTGCATATCTGAGGTTATTGATGTTTCTCCCTGCAATCTTAATTCCGGCTTGTGATTCTTCCAGCCTGGCATTTCTCATGATGTACTCTGCATATAGGTTAAATAAGCAGGGTGACAGTATACAGCCTTGTCGTACTCCTTTCCCTATTTTGAACCAATTGGTTGTTCCATGACCGGTTCTAACTGTTGCTTCTTGGCCCGCATACAGAAGAGACATAGCAAGGCAAAATATTACATGGCCAGAATATTTTAAAAAAACTAGCAGGCAAAGCAGATAACAACAAGACCTGGCAATGGCTAAGACCAGGAAAGTTGAAGAAAGAGACAGAGGGGCTAATTCTGGCTGCACAAGACCAAGCCTTAAGAACAAATGCATACAAAACCAGTATTGAGAAGACAGCAACAGACAGCAAATGCCACCTCTGCAAGGAAGCTGAAGAAACAGCTGAAGAAACAGTTAGCCACTGCAAGAAGATTGCATAGACTGGCTACAAACAATGGCATGACAAACTAGGCAACAATGGTGCATTGGAATATCTGCAAGAAATACCACTTGCCTGCAAGCAAGAACTGGTAGGACCACAAAATAGACAAAGTAATAGAAAATGGAGAAGCTAAAGTGCTTACAGATTAGCATCTGCCACGTAACATTCCAGATTTAACAACTGTTGATAAGAAAGACGAAAAAATCTGGATACTGGACATTGCAATATCTGGAGACAGCAGAATAGAAGAGAAAGAAATGGAGAAAATCACAAAATATAAAGACCTGCAAAGAGAAATAGAACAACTGTGGCAAAAGAAAGCAAAAATAGTATCAATAGTAATAGGCACCTTGGGTGCAATTCCAAAACATCTGGAGCACCACTTGAACACCATTGACAATCACCATCAGTCAATTGCAAAAGGCAGCTTTACTTGGAACAGCTTACATCCTGTGATGATACCTTTAATATTATTAAGCAACAACATCTGCCTAACCCAGGTCCTTGGGAAGAACTCTGTAGGTGAACAACAAATCCAGTCTAAACATCTGGCTGACTGTGTGATCAACCATAATAATAATATCAAGTCATTGAGAGTTGAGCAACATACAAGTTTAATAAATTATTAATAATTTCTTTGTGTTCTATATTATTTAAAAGGGATTCTAAAATATTTAGATCTGCTGGCTCATAACTAGATGCTAAAGTGTGCTCTAACTGAAGACATTCCTATTCTGCACTCTGATATTTGTACTGAAATTCTTCAAACTACAGTTATTCTTCATCTGTTCGTATTAATTGATCTAATTCTAGACTCTACCTAGATTCTCAAACAAAAAGATTATCTTGCTATCTTCAAACCTGGATGTTCCCACAATGTTAGTTTAGTAGGAATTTAGTATCCAGATTTGAGAGGGAAAAGGTGATTTAGAATATGCGGGGGTGCTCTTGGCAGCTCCTTAAAGGAGTTTTTACCTGGATTTTGTGGGGCTGTTGCCATATAATCCTAGGTAAACACTCATTTCCTCCTAGGTGGTACTGAGAGGTACTATACGTGTGCCCACCTGCACTCTGAACCACCTTTTCCCCTTTGATTTTGGATCACTGCACAGATATATAGTAATGCCGCAAGGGATTTCATCTATTAAATATTATGGGCTCATCTCATCTTCACATCTTACTTATCTCAGCATAAAGATGTCTTGTTAACCATTGTTGAGGGTCATGTTCTCATGATGTCACTTCTATATCCTCCTCACCCTGCTTCCAAATCATATTTTGCAGTTCCTTTGTTAAAGTTGTATTTCCCTTCTGCTCCCATTATGAGTTTGCCCTAAGAACAATCTATGACATCTCATTGACAAGGTTGATAATAACTTTGTCAGGACAGACATCTGCTCAGCTCCTAATGGCTGCTTGCTGTGGGAATGCCCTGTCCCATCCAGCTTCTCGGCACTGTTCTCTGTGGCCATTTTGACTTGGGCTGTGAGAAATTAGATAGCTGACTTACAGGTCCTTTTCTTGTGGTTGATGTCATTTTTCACATGGGAATATCAATTTTCTGGAGAACCAGTGTTTTCCCAATGAATGCCATCTGAAGGTCAGTGAGAATTAGGAGGAGAGTTGGGTGAAGTGGAAAGGAGAGCTCTGTTCCAACTGATGTTGAGGGATATGTCTGAATGTGTGCATGTCTATACATCTGCCATGTGACTATTCATTGTCCAGGAAATGCATAATACTATAGTGTTATGGGGGAAAAAATCAGTCAACTGGTCAGTGGGCTGCATGTTGGAAGTGGGAAGGACCTTTATCAATCTCTATGTGAATTGGACAGCCCATTTTTCTGATGACATAAGAACGGAGGAATGCACCTTAACCCAGGTGTGAGGAAGTACCCTATATTTACAGAGAGCTCCAAAATTCTGTGGTTTACCAGAAAATGCCAACATAGGTTAACAGAGCTACTCCATTCTCCTCACCTGCCTGTATTAAACCATGTGTCAGGCTCTTTGGCAGCTGTCTAAAACTGAAAGTGATTCTTTCCAAGCGCAATTGTCTCCTCACAGTCTTTATAGCAACGTTTATTGAGAAGACTGGGTTGGGGTTACAAGAATTCCAGCAATTGAGCTATTTCCCATTTAAAACCAATATATCCCTGTGTGCATGAAGATGGAGAGTTTCTGATTTTCTAACAGTTTTCCGGCAAGGAGGCTGGATAACAGAAAAGCTGGCTGTTTACATAATGATCTCCTGAATGTTATTAATCTAGGAACCAGCTTTTCCACTATGACTCTTACTCCTCCACCTTCTTGCATATATAAAGGTTTCAAACACAGAACAACAAAGGAGTGAAGGGATAAGTCCGCCCAGGGGTGTCCACGGGGTATGGTAAAAAAACGACAACATGGCAGCCACAATGCCATCTTGAGCTTTTTTATAATACCCTGTGGAAACCCCTGAGCCTGTCATATATTTTCTTCTAAAGAAATGAGTCAGATACAATTTTAGTAATTTTCTTTTCTTTTGGAGAAGGATAAAAAAATGTAATGGGAATACTGAAATAATATAACAGAGATCTCCACTTCCAGAAGTGGCAAAATCAACAATCTGTTTGCTTATTCCTCATGCTGGGTTAGATGATTCTGCGTCAATCCATGCTGGAGAACATGAGTTGTTTCTAGCTCAGGGTACAGGTCCTTTGTGCCATTGTTTTCAGTGAAGTCATTTCCATGTGAACTATTGAATCTGAATACCTAGTTAATCACTTATGCTGTTTGGCAAGCTGTGCCTTTCTGGTTCTGTATTGTTCAGTAATAAATTATTTCATTATTCAGTGTTTCATGACATTTGAAATCCTGTTAATGTATTACCAGGTGAGCCTCCATTGTTACCTAATTCGTTACACTTAACCTCAGCTGATTTTCCATAGGAAGCTGCTGTCAGGGGCAGCTTTGTTTCTGCTATCTTTGGAAATGGATACTGCCTGCATGTGCAAAAGCAGAGGTTGCTTGTTTATGGGGGAAAATATTGACCCATATAGCTTTCTTTTGCAAAACGTGGAATAAATGTTTTGGGTTACATACAGCAGGGGAGGGAGATGGAAAAGCATAATAAAACAAGTTAGCAGAATGGAAGTGTGGTTATTGTGTAGGCAATCTGCTTCCTTCACATGACTTTCATTCATTCCCACTCATATCTCTGGAAGTGTCACAGATAGAGGCAATATTGGAAAGACAGGAGCTTTTTCAACTGTCTGAATTTTAATAAGGACTTTACCCCCACAGAATAACAAGCACCATGGCTGGACATGATTTAACTCCAATTCCAAACAAACAGATGTAAATTTCTCAGATGTAAATCCCAGATGTAAATTTCCCATCCTGTTAGTGCTTCACAGTATATGTGCAAGGATAATACAAAACAAAGTAGCTCAGGAATGCTTTATGGGCAGGAGGGAGAGGCTCCCAAATGCAACACATTACATTTGAAGTCAGTAAAACACATGTTAAATAGTTTCCCAAAAGATCATTACATCTCAGATACACCTCTTCACACCATAAGGTCATTAGTCGAAAATCTGAAATTAATCCATAACTCAGTTTGGCCATGATAAAGTTCCATCAAATCACGAGGGCCTCTGCATTTACATCATGCTTGGAAATGAAAAAAATTAGACTTGCTTTGTTAACTAAGATGTTAAGGCAGTAAGATTAAGGTGTGCACTGAGCAAGTTGTAAAAGGGGAATAAAGGCAGATCTGATAACTAAATAATGAAAAACAGAGGCATCCTTCAAATTCCCCAACTAGGGCAGTCTCCAGACTCGTGGACCAATTCCCAGAAATCTTAGGAATGGCTTATGCTGGCTGAGAAATTCTAAGAATTAAAGTTCTCATATCTGGAACGCAGCAGGCAATTTAGGGGAGACTACTGATCGGGCATTGGGAGACCCTTATTTCAAGCAGCAGATTGAAAGGGAGTGTGAAACATGCCCCGTTTTCTGCTCTCAGTATCAGATTTGACATCTGAACCCAGATGCCTAGCCTTGTGGATGGATGGATGGATGGATGGATGGATGGATGGATGGAAGGATGAGTCAAATCTATGTGTTTACACAAGCAAAACTATAATTTACCTTACCATGTTTGTTAAATAAGTCATAATGGGCTGGCCCTGCAGAACATGCTAAGCCACAAACCACAGTTTACAATCACTATGGCTAGGATCAGACAACATGTTAAGCCAAGTGTAACAATATCCATGATAGTATGTTGTGTGATCCATCCCCTGTGTACTTCCAGAGTTCAATCTGTTTGAGCTGAATTTAGGATTAGAATCTTTAGCTTTAAAGACTACTAGTAATATACAATCTCTGCACCAAAAGCATAAAAACCATGACTAAATAGGAATACCCAGACAATACGTCTATCATTTCTTAATGCTTCCCAGGATTACAAAACCCATAATGCAGCATTGCCATGAGTTAAAGCTACATATAATGAGCTGATGTATTGTAGAAATTGAAAGGTACAGCTGAAAGTACTGAAAGAAGGGTATAATATATATGCTTGAAATTCACACAGGCAGGAAAATCCAAGTTTAATTCTACCTGTAGGCCTCATTTATGCTTAACAGCAAATATATTGAAAGCCTGAACAAGGAATTGGGGAGTGAAGTGGGGCTGAGATAGGTTAAATGTGTCAGGCCTAGCCCAAGGAACTCCAGGAGACCATGCAGATTCAGTTCAGCAATGTTTATTAGCTACAACCTCTAGCAAGAATCTTCCCAGACTGAAACCTCAGTTCCCAAAATCAGCCAGTCAAAACAGAGTGAATTCCTCAGGGAGGTGCCAGCCTCATCCTCTTATCTCTTCCTCGCCCCTCAGGAGACGAAAGAACATGTTTCCCTCCCTGAGTTTGGCCTTCATAATTCCATTCCATCACAAAATGTATTTAATTTGGGTCTAGCAGTAAGCATTTGAAAATCCAGTTCCAAAGAGCTTGCTATAGGTAAGGAGGGCTCAATTTTTTACTGGGATGAAAACAATAAATAGCCTGTCACATGAATTTAATCAATTAATGTTTCCTGTACTATTTATAGTCAGGTGGATATTTTGTTTCATTCACTAAAACCTTCCAGCACACATGAAACATATCTAGAATATTTTTTTTTTTAGTATATCTGCTAATTTTAAAAATCTGAATTTGTTGGAAAAAATTACTGTTAATATAGCTAATGGATCAATACTGAGAATGGCAAGAATATTTTCTCCTCCCATGTATAAATAAAAAATAAGGAGGAATACAGTGTTATAACATCATATGGATAGAACTGTAATCTAAAATAGTTATGGCTGTTTAGGAAGACCTTGGAGTTGTTAACCTTATCCATAGCTATTTCAGGATTTGTTCCTTGCCTCTCAGCTGTGGTTCAGTGGATTCTATGAATTTGACAAAAACATCAGTAATAATACCATGAGACCCACGTGCAATGGGGATTGGGAATCCTACTTAGCTTCTCAGGCTAAACCTGATTGGACCAAATAAGCGTTTTTGTTCCCTGTAATGAGTTGGAGGGAGACAGATATAGCTTAAATATGTTCTGCTTAATAAGATGCGTTTGTCTTTTGACCATGTTTACACTAGTATGTAAAGCCTTCCACATGTAATTTGGGAGAGCTGCCCCTTTTGTTGCTTCTAAAATTCACTACAGTATTGTAAGTATTAAAGTCTTATGTGAATATATTTACAGGCAAAGTGGATTCCACTTGGGAAAAAAAAAAGAAAATGCCACAGTATTCCTTCCTAGGCACAGTATAAAACAGTGGGCATTGGAAGGAAGAAAGATAAGCACAAGATAATCTAGATAACAATTCTTCCACTTATTTCTGACAAACAGTTATCTTGGAAAGCAAATGTTGGATCAAGACCTAGAGGACGGTTGCTTTTAAAAATCTAGGAGTAGATATTCTATCATAATCTTGTGAAGAAGCTTTGTTTATTTTATTAAATATAACAGCAGCCATAAAATTCCAATACAAAATGAAGGTATTGTAACAAAGCAACTTAAATTATTTGAATTTTAGTGTTGGGGAAGACTCCTGAGAATACCACGGACAGCCAAGAAAACAAACAGATCATTGAGCAAATCAGCTCAGAGTTCTCACTCGAGGCACACATGACCAGGCTCAAATTATGCTACTTCAGACCCATTATGTGAAGACCTAGCTCTCTGGAGAAGGCTCTAATGCTGGGAAGAGTGGAAAGAAAGAAAAGAAAGTGTTAACCAGCAGCAAGGTGGATAGACATGATGGATGCGTTGTTGGAAGACCTGAAGGACCAGGTTATGGACAGCTCAGAGAAAATCCATCTATGTGGTCACTAAGACTCAACAATGACTTGATGGCACATAATCAGTCAACGTTGGTAATGATGTCTAGTTAATCTGCAGCACTTAGCTGACCTTGGCTGATCTCATGAAACTAGTGTGAGACTAGGCTGAAGCTGCCATAACCTAAAGATGAAGCAGGCACGTAAGCAGAGAGGACAAAAGCCAGGAAACTTATCTATGGGATCCCTTCAGGGAGGTAGATAAGAAGGAAGCAAGTCGTTAAGGGAAAAACAAAGGACCTGAACCAGAAAGAGGAAGTTGGGCCTGAGCACATGGAAACCCTCACCCCAATCCCATCAACTTGTAAATCAACCCAGCAAGGACTTTTGGGGATAAAAGGGGTCCCAAAGCCCGCCCACTCTGAGTCGTCTAAGTCATCTGAGCTGAGTCACCTGAGTCACCTTTGGATCAAGACTTGGCGGCTTCCGTCCCTCTAGCTAGTGTCTGGCAGCCTAGTTGGGAAGGACGTGGGTAAGTGTGGATGAGCGTGTGTGTGTGTGTATGAGAAAGAGCAAATGTACCTTGCAACCAGTAAAGTTTTGCTGTTACTTTAAATTCATTGGGTCTCCGTGTATTACAAAGAACCTCTTGTGCCTCAGTGTTCGGTTGGAAGTGATTTGTGTGTATCCCTAATTCTTTCCCGGCTGTTGACTAGGGCTGTGTGTCTGTCTGCTCCAGCCGCACCTATCTGGAAAACCCAGGTAGAAAGCAAGGGGGGCTGACAAGATCCGTGTGCCTCAACGGGCTGTGAGTGTGTGAGTGAGTGACCATAAGCCGAACCTGGGAGCAGCGTGTATAACACTAGGCAGGGGCAAACATGGTTAATATCTGGATCAGAGACCGCAAGGAAATCCCTAGGTTGGCAGCTAGATTAGGAAGTAAAAAAACAAAACAAAACAAAACACTACACATACACACACTACCCTGAAAGAAAGCAATGGCAGGCCGTTTTCATATTGTTGCCAAGAAATGAATGATTTTGCCATGTAATTACCAGCAGGTTGTCCTGCAAGATACTAGCTTTGATAAAACTTCTGCAACCCTGTTAAATAAAGTACAGATAATGAGCAGTTTTAAGAAACAGGACGGACAGTGATAATTAACAGACTGGGAGAGGCGTGAGATCTAAACCGGAGAGGGCTGGGAGGAGCTGTTGCCAAGATAAAAATCTTTGCAGCCACTGGCAAGATTTTTCTGCTGCTTCTCCTGTTCCTCTCAACAAGGCCATCCAGTAAATACCTTTCTTTCCTCTTCCATTGTTCTGGCTTTTAAAGTTAATGGCATAAAATCATAGAGTCAAGATAAATTTTATTATTTTTATTATTAACATTAATCAGTATATGATACCCAGTTATATCTAAAGCCATCTCACATAACGATCTCATGGAACCTTGATATTTCTTTTAATGAAAAGCATGCTGTAATTAAAAATAAATTAATGTGAATGGATGCTCGATGCTCCTGATTTTAATTGCAAATGGCCTATGTGTTTATCTAAGTACTATCAACTGGTACAAAACGTTTCGCTGCATAAGGCTGCAGTCCCTAGCCTTTATTTATTTATTTATTTATTTATTTATTTATTTGCACGTGTTGAACACATGTCTAGGGTCTGAAGAAGTCATGAGAAGGCGTGGCATTCCTTTCAGCTTGGCATTCACACTGTTCGTCTAATTTAGGACTACACAGTCTGATGATCCACCAACTCAAATAATGTAACCCACTTGCCATCCTTTGCTGTCCTGAGTTCTACCTGCTTGACAAAACTTCCTGTTTCTGCAAGCCCAGGCATCCAGAAAGATGAGGACTTTATTAAGCCAGTATCAATGACCTACATGGGGTTTACTTTACTAGATCACAAATTGTACAGCCTTTTCTAAATGTTCTATTGACTGAAGCTATGCAACTAGGAATTTAAATAAAAAACAGCTCTCAGCTCAGTGAGAGCTGAATTTAGACTGAGGATCAAATCAGATGCACCATTCTCAATGTTATCTGCACCTATATTTTGCTAAGAAACAAAGGCTTCTCCCAAAGGGATATGTGTTCCTGCTGTTGATTTCAACCAGGATTTAGCAGTATTAGAATCTTATTACCCCTTGCCAGCCCAATCTGGTTCATCTCAAGCCAATCTTTCCTTTCCTTTCCTTTCCTTTCCTTTCCTTTCCTTTCCTTTCCTTTCCTTTCCTTTCCTTTCCTTTCCTTTCCTTTCCTTTCCTTTCCTTTCCTTTCCTTTCCTTTCCTTTCCTTTCCTTTCCTTTCCTCTTTTCAGTATGAGCTTATGCCAGGGCCAAAGATGTGAACAATGTTACATGTAGTTTTGATCTGAAAATGTGGCAGTGATGAGAGCTACTGTATTAAACCTAGGCTGCAAAAATCCAAAGAGTAGAAAAGAGATGATTGACCCTTTGCTGCCATCATGTGGCAATCTAGATTTTTGCAGCCCAGATCTGATAGCCTTAAAAAGGATGAGAACATGAGAAGCTCACCTTGTGCTGCTACCTCTACCTGACAGTAATGCTCCAGTTTCCAATAGAATCTCTCTCAATATTCCCTGTAGGGGCCAAGTATTAAATCTGCTTCTACCTGCATGAATAGTAGCTGTACTACTGAGCAACAATGTTAAGGGAGAGGCTGCCTTTTCCTTAGCCTTTATTCATCCACATTGTGCTCAGGAAAAAAAAGAAGAAGGAATAAGAAATCATTTGCATAATGCTCCTTAATTGAAATTTCTTGGTGAGATTTTAATAATTGGGGCAATAAACTCCTAAGCAGAAAGGTTAATTTCTCTGAGCTACCATGTATTCTGCCTTGCCTGCACGTCAGCTCCTCAGCAGAGAAATAACAAGATACTGTTGATGCTGCCTTGTTCCCACTATAGAACTGTCACTCATACAGCTCAGTATGCATAGTTGTGACGTCAGAACCATGTGTCTGAGCCAACACTAGTGTCAATCAAAAATCTTTGCAATTTGGGTATAGCATTTGGAAGGCGTGCAAGAACACCCTCCTTGGCTACATTTTTCTCTCTACATGAATTTATTCAGACTTAGAGAATAATGATTAATAATAGTGCCATTGCTGTAGCTGGCACTGTACAGAATGAAAAAACACTAGAATCCTACTCTGAAGCATTTACAGTCTCAGTGTTGCCTCTAGGGAGAGAGAAATGAGGGCAGAGTTAACCCCAAAACAACATGTTGTTGCTTCAGTTATCTGTGCTTAGATGAGGTTGGACTTCTTGAGCTTCCAGATCTATCAGAACCAGCTTCTGGAACTCCCAGTGAACATCTGGAGATTGGGAATGCTGACTTTTGGGTCTAGGCCAAACAATGAGTGACTGATATCTTCAGAGATAAGAGTTCACAGTTGTGGTTGTACTTTTATTTTTATTTTTTTGGTTGTACTTTTATTTTTATTTTTTAAATACCTGTTCCCTTATCCTGAAAAGGAAACCTATTTTAGCCAATTCAACATGGTATTTCCACAATGCAATAGATGGGCTATAGTTAATATGAGACTCGGTTGAAAAATTTCACTAAGTCACAACTTCTTTAATTATGTTCATGAAATAAACCCCAATTGGCTGAGATTATGGATCACATATAATCGGAACTGACAATCATTTTGTGGTTGTGGTTGGGAGATCCCCTTTCCCTTTTTATTATTCTTTCCAATTCAGTTGGGCAAAAGGGGTCTGTCCACTTG
Organism: Liasis olivaceus; assembly: GCA_030867105.1. Taxonomy (NCBI): domain Eukaryota; kingdom Metazoa; phylum Chordata; class Lepidosauria; order Squamata; family Pythonidae; genus Liasis; species Liasis olivaceus. The sequence goes on along the minus strand of CM061350.1, from coordinate 181,670,472 downwards.
ACCATCAGCATAATAATTCTTTGAAAACTAAACAGAACAGGGCCAAATTTCAAATGATGGGCGAAGCCAGCAAGATAAGACTGAGTTTGAAAATGGCCCAGATCAAGCTGGTGGCTGCAGGGGAAAAAACCCACAAAAAAATTATTCGATGCATCATTGTAGGAGAGACAATTGGACTGCTGACTCTCTCATTCATAGTTGCCCTCCTGGTCATGTAACCCAGACTGGAGAATATGCAGCCTGTCCTGAGTTTCCCAGCACACACTTTTGCATACAGATACAGCAGAAGAGCAGAAACACATACAGAGATGCAACATGTTATTTCATTAGGCAGAAGAAAGTTCAGATACCTCCTAGAGTCACTGCTGGTAAAGAATTTGGAAAGAATTCCAGGAGCCATTTTCATCCTGTTTTCCCTACCTTGTTATGTAAAGTGGATTATGTTCAAGAGAACTCTCTGAAAACCAGACAGAATTTACTGTGGAAAGCCAAAGTAAGATCATGATTGAAATGAAATCTGGAGACGGAAGAAATTGAAGTCTTTTGGCATACAGAAGGTGGCTATGGCAAACCACTTCCAAAATGCTGCCACGGAAACTGTATGAATTTAGTTACTGGAATCAAGATGGACTGGAACGTGTCTCTATCTTTTTATACTTTTCTGGGGGGGTGGGGGAGGTGTGTCTTCGAGTCAGTGTTGACTCCTGGCAACTGCCTGGACAAGTCCCTGCAATTTTTTTGGCAAGATTTCAGAAGCAGTTTGCCATTGTCTTCTTCCTCAGGCTGAGAGAGAGGGACTGGCGCAAGGTCACCCAGCTGGTTTTGTGCCTAAGGAAGGACTAGAACTCACAGTCTCCCAGTTTCAAGCCTGGTGCCCTAACTACTATACCAAAGTGGCTCTCTACTTTTTACACATATTAATAAGTTATTCAGTGCAAGAAGATCTAAGTCACACCTAACTGCTGCTTTATGTTTGGTTACCCTTAAAGTAATTTTATCTCTTACTTTTTGTTTTATCATTCCTTCTCTCTCCTCCCTCCCAGCAATCACACTGTACATAAATACTGTAATAATTTCCTCTCTCTGAATTATGTGCCATGCATCTCATGATATGGACTGTGATCTACAAATGCTTATTCAGTTATAAACTGTTTTAAGATGCAAAAGACTCTGTTGTTTTCAATAAACATATGGATATTTTATTTTGAAGAAATAAAACTGTCTCTCCCCTGCCCTTTTTAAGGCAACCTCCAACCCTCCAAGGTGTCAGGAGAATCCACATTCAATTTCTAGCTGTTTTACATCTGTAAAATATGTTGTTTTAGTGGGATGAACCAGGCAGTTAGCACTGGTAAAAAGCCCACTGATATATTGAATGGTGCTTCATCTTCCTGTTAGTTTCAGCATGGAATTTTGGGTTACCAAAAGATCAGCCAAAGAAAGACCCACTATTATGGGATTCCTTTGGCCATAAGTTGTGGCATTTGCTTCTGCCCTGGATGTGTGTTTCCTGAAGATACCTGTGTTATCACATGTACCAACTCTGGGAGTCAGGGGATACTCTCCTGCAATAGAAGCAGCATAATGACAATCACAAAAACAAATCCCAGTCTAATCTCTATCTAGAAGCTCACTGAGAGATGATATCATCTTCTTGTTCTGAGGAGTTGTACAAAGGGCTGGGCACCTGACTGGCTTTCAAGAGATATTTTTAATTTTTTGCAGGTCAGGCCTCAAACAGAGTCCAAAGCTGTGGTCCTGCCTGAGCAAAGGAGGAAGCAGAGCCAAGAACTAAGAATGGTACAGAGTCAAACAAAGAAAGGTACAGATCTTTTCCCAACGAGCTTTCCAGGGTATTCAATAGTCTACCTGTGGAAGAGCAGGCTGTTGAGAAACACTCGCAGGCACCTGTGCTGGCTCCCTCCCCTCCTATCTCAGCCTTCTCCCCAGCGGCAGCACAATGGAGTTGCTTATAAGCTGCAACCTTGAAACATGTTGGGAGGAGCTGTGCATGTTTTGGAAGCTCTGTAGCAGCAACAAACAGAGAAAGCAGCCAAATAAAAGAAGGTGTTTTTCTTCACAGAGACTGAAGGGTCCAGAGGAAAAAGAAGAGGCACAGCAAAGCTAGGCACAATGTTGGGAAGGTGCAAGTGCTTTACATGCTGCCCATTAATAAAGAAGAAAAGATAATAGAAGAAATCCCAGTGAAGGAGTGAATTTAAAGACAGACCAAGGTCTGTAAGAGTAAAGCACTGTTATACTCTTATAGTAATAGTAGTAGTATAACAGTAATAGTATACTAGTAATAGCATAATATAGCATAGAAGTATAGTGTAGTATGGTAATAGTAGAAGAATATAGTACAGAGAACATAGTATCAGTAATAGAAATAGAGTGTAGAATAAGATAACCACAGAAAGAACTTGCACATGTATGTTTGTATATTTCACTTTTGTATCTTGGATAGTTTTTTTTTCAAAATAAAACATCTCTCCAACCCTTATAGGGAAATGTAAAAATCCAAGTGTTTGGGGTCCAGTGCTTTTGGTGAATCTTTTGAGTCTGAGTCAATCAAATTGGGCATTGTTTAAAAAGAACCTGTGACACTACTATGAAATGTTAACCATGCTGAATATTTATCTGTGCATTCATGGGGTCTTAATAGCTTTTATATTTGCATTACCCTGCAGGCAAGGAAAATGGTGGCAAGAGTTTTACACAGAGACAAACATTTTGACAAGCATGCTGTCAGCTGTAAACCTTGGTTGATTCATGCACCATTTAGTTACTTGTTTCGATTACAAAGAATCTTTACTGATGTTGATTATTTTTATACCAAATAAACAGAGCTTCAAAAAGCAGCTTTTCAAGTTACACTTGAATTTAATTGTGCATGCTTGCGTTTCATGTGTCTGGACATTGAGCCATAAAGCTATAGAAATGTTTTATATCTTCACAGTCCTTTTGAACTCTTTCATGTGCTTTTTGTGTGTGTCTTCAATTCAGTCATGATTCCTGGCGACTGCCTGGACAAGTCCATGTAGCTTTCTTGGTAACATTTTCAGAAGTGGCTTTCCATTGCCTTCTTCCTAGGAGTGAGAGAGTGTGACTGGCCCAAAGCCACTCAGCTGGCTTCTGTATCTAAGGCAGGACTAGAACTCAGTCTCCTGGCATCTAACCTGGTGCCTTTAACCATTACACCAAACTGGCTGTCACCTACATTACTTATTTGAAAATCCTCATAAAAACCTCTGTCTTGAGAGGCAGAAAGAGTGACTTGTTTAAATAATGCATGTTCCCAGCAGGGTTGTCCTGATTCATAGCTCAATCATAAACCCAGTTTGCTATATCAACTTTAATTTCTTTTCTTTCATCATCATCATCATCTGTTCTTAGAAGTATGCTTATATAAATATGTTATCTTCATAGTTAGACCAGTAGTTCTTAAAGTGGGGGCAATTACCGCCAAGGTAGTAATTTGGGCATATCCTGAGGCTAATGGAGCAACTTGTAATTGCTTCTTTGTGAGTCAAGGGCCCAGTGTGGGACTGGCGCTGCTGAGACACATGTGTAAAATAAAGTCTGGGGTTTTGTTTGGGGGGGGGGGGGAGTAATGACATTATTTGAGACCAGGAAAAAGGTTAACTGGGTCAACCAGTTTAAGATCTACTGGCTTAGACTATACTGGCATCTTAGCCATTTTTATCATGTATATTTAGAGTTGGTTTCTAAAGCTGAAATTTTGTAGAAAAAGCTGAGAGCATGGAGGTTCTAGCCATTAGCAATAGGAAAAACAAGAAGGATTCAAACTTTCCAACCTAGCCTCTGTAGGATCTAGCGCCTCTGAGATGATGAGGTATAGTCATCTATATCCAGACAAAGCTAGATTGGGAATTCCAGAGATTACCTATTTTTTCCCCAATCACTCCCTCTCTGTCTCCCTTCTTCCTTGTTCCCAAAGTAGACACCCACTGAAAAGATGCCAGTTAAATGAATATATGAAAGGGTATATTACGATCTAGAACTTCCAGGCTTTTTAATCATATGAGAAAGATCACAATTTAAAATTATCCTACTGACATTGTTGATGTCATCCTCTGCTTCTGAATCTGGCCTTGCTTGCATACCTTGAAATAGATCTACAAAGCAATCCTATGGGTCCATTATGGCAGCAGTCAGTTTACCCTGCCAGAACGTCATGCCAATAGTGTAGAGAGGACCATATGGGCTCCTGGCAACAAAACTGTGGTGAAAACAACACTTCAAAAGCCAGAAAATCCAGAAATTTTGCTAGCATACATCAGCCATGTAGTGGCACACTAATTATACAACAGCCAACATGCCTGACTGGAATCAATCTACCTATGGGAAATAGCACCAAGAAATCTGCATCCCATCCTATATTCAAGGTACAAGACAGTGGATACAACAGTACAAGGTTCATGCCAATAACTCTTGTGCCAAAGTATCAAAAGCTCAGAATCACAAAGCTTTAAGCGTCTCTCCATCCAGAGGTTCAAATTCCTATAATACTCTAACAGATACTATTCTGGAATTGCCCTACTATACCAGCATCAAGTCTATACTGGATATCAAGTGTTATGCCAAATCCTAAACAGTCTCATATAAATTTAATATGAGAGCCAGTGTAGTGTAGTGCTTAAGATGTTGGACTAGGAGTGGGGAGACCCAAATTCTAGTCTACCTTCAGCCATGGAAGCTAAGTGGCAATCACTCAGTGCCAGCCCAGCTTACCTCACAGAGTTAGTTTCGTGGGAAAAAAGATAAGGCCTGCCTGTCCCATGAGATCTGACCAAGTGGGCATGCTTCAGCTCCCTTCCCTGAAACAATGTCCAAGATAAATGCCTTCTCTGTCACAATACTGCCTTTTGGAACAAGGTACTCCTTGCCCAATACTTGGATGGCCCCAACTCTGCTGTCCTTCTAAAACCTCATAATACAATCTAGAATTTTATTTTTTTACTACTACAGTTTGTTTTAAAAGGTCACTTCTAGGAGGTATTTGACCTTCCTTGAACTGAGGTTTAGACTGCATAACAAATACAGTATCTTGCAGTTAATCCTTACTTCCTTCCATCTCAAGAAAGCAAGCCAGTTTCTGGGAAGACATTGCCTCTCTTATATTGTATTGGTTATGCTGCTCTGAAAGAACAAACAGGAGAAGATGGGTTTCTCCTACACCCCACAATTATGGAACTGTGTTTGGTTTCTCAGCATATATAAATAAATGCGTACACAAAACGATAGAGCATAATTCAGAAAATGCTTCCATTATTTGCCTGTTTATGTATTCTGGCAACACTTTACAAAGTCTCAGGCACAGATGTTTACCATCAGCACTATCTCCAGTCTTTTCTTTTGAAAGGGAGCTGTGGGAATTTAAACTGGGGATTTTGCCCACACAGAGCCCTGACTTTGGCTACCATAATGGTCAGCAGGATCCAACTCCCATCAACCATAGCTGGATTATGTAACATTTCAGCTGATTTGCTCTGTGCCTCTGGTCCTGTCACAATATCACTTCAGAGCTCAATAAATGAAGCCACCTTGATTACTATACAACTTTGCTATTTATTCCAAAAGAAAAAAAGAAAAGTAAATGCCTCAGGTATAATTGTCTAATGGAACTGACCAGTTTTTGGAATTTGGAGAACAAAAAGGCAACCAGAACACCTCCACAAGGCTGACTCACGCTCCGTCCTTTGCACATCCACCTCTCAGTTCTTAGGAGCTGCAAAAGAATAGTAATCAAAACTGCTCGCCCTGTTGCAACTTGAAAGGCAAGGTATTTACAGCACATTCAGGGGAAGCAGAAAAGCACCATCCTTGTGGACAGAAATAAGCAGATCAAGGTTAAACATTTTTATTGACTTTTTAAAAAGGTATTTTATGCTGATTTGTTAAGATGGACTTTAGGTACTTCTCTCCCCCCCCCACAGAGCTGGCAGATTGGAGAAGGAAGAGAGTTAGCAGCCACACAATGGGGAATACACATCGAAAGCAATATGCTGGCACCAGCAGCCACCAGCATGCTACACAAACTGCCAGTGTATTCCACATTGTGTGCCTGCTTACTCTCTTGTAATCCCTTCCTCTCCAATGAATATAAATACAAACACTAATTTTCTTCTTGCTAATTATCCCAGCACCAGGGTGAGTATTCCAAAGGACAGGGGAGAGGGGGAAAAGAAAACACAGTCACAATCATGTGATTTCCCACTGAGCAACTGCTTTGCTCAGCAACGGAATTGCTAGTCTGATTGCGGTCATTAAACGAGTACTACCCATAAGTTATACATTAAAACGAGAGTGTGGAAGGACAGATTGCCTGAGCTGATTAATCCCACTCCCTTCTTGGCCCACCCCCATCATCAGGATGACTCAGCTGCCAATCAAATAGCAGCTGCCAATCAAACAGCAGCATTGCGCAAGAGGTGGGGAGAGGGGGAGGAGGGGGAAGGAAGACAAGATGGCTTCCAGGGAGGTCTAGAGCCACAGGCCTTGAGAAGAAGAGGCTGAATAAACAGAGCCAAAGTCCAGGAGTCAAAGTAAAGAGGTAAACTAAAAGATAGACAGCCCTGATGAGAAGAGGCAACAGGAAAAGAGGCTGCAGCTGAGAAAACTGGGGAGAGAGAGGTGTTTATTTCCTTCCCTCAGAATGGCATGAGATAAAAGTTCTTTGAGCTGTTTCCCTCAGATGGAGCAAAGATATGGAAGAAGAGGAGAAGAGACCAGGAGCCCAGCCAGGGGCGAACAAGGAGAAATAATGAAGAAAAAGTAAAGAGCTTGACAGAACAGAAATACAAAGCAGAAACTAAACAAGATAAAAAAAACAGACCAAACTTGTAGAAAAACGAATATAGCTCTATAGAGAGTGACAATAGAGATACACAAGGATTAAGACAACTGAAATAGAGATGTCAGCAATAAACAAATATAGCAGAGATATAGAATAGAAAGATGTGAAAATATAGTGAAATTGGACTTTAAAGAATATAGTGTACATAAAGAGCTTGTAGAAAATAGATAAAATAGAAAATAATTTTATTATTAAGATTAATTTCCGAGCCACTTGAAGGCATTTATAATTTGTAATTCTTTGGGGGGGAGTTGTAAGATTTCCCTTTGTAAAATAAAAGTATCCCTATCCCCTTATTTTGAAATTATTCAGAAACAAAATGTGCAGAAACATGGCTTGAGCTCAGGAAGAAGGGAAATAATTAGAAACAGATTCAGATTGACTACCTGGGATATAAGGGGGGAAGGGAAAATGCAGTGAGGCTTGCAAGATTCTGTTATAATACATTATTTCAATAAAATATAGTTCTGATCTTTTTGTGAAGTCTGCTTCCCAATCTGGACAACCTCAAAGGGCTGGTAATATATGTGTGTGGGGGTGGGTATTCTGAAATCTGGGGTCTGAAGAATATCCACTATATTTCTGAAACATTGCTTTATCTAGTATGAGTCTTTCTGCACAACGGACAAAAGCAGCAAAATAGGCCAAATGTATGTACAAATGTACAACTTAAATTTTTGCATAAAGATTTGAGATCCCATTACACTCTTTTGTTTCCTAATTTAGATTTTTTTCCCTTCTAAATAAAAATCAAATTATATGTAATGGAGTTCTATAATGTTACTCTTCCCTATCTCCTTTCTTTCAATATCTTCATTCCCAGGAATCCATCACAGAGATTTCCTTCATATTAATTAAAATTAATAAGCAACCCCAACCCTAGAGTTAATCTTGAATGAAAAAGATATGAGCTCTTTCTTCTAAAGAACACTATGGAGAACATTTAGCAGCACATTCTTTTTCCCCCTTGTGTATTTCGCACTCATTTCTCATGTAAGTTTCCGTTGGTTGTCAACCTTAAGCTCTTCCAGTGTCACTAAATATTCCCCAGACTTTTTACATGAAACTGATTTCATCACAGTTCTTATCTTAGCCATTTCCAAAGGATACCTATGTTAATTTCCTGTAGCAAAACCAATGGACCTTATAATAGCACCTTAAGAATGTAACATAGCATATGTGTTTGTGGACTAGATTAATTGTGCTTAATTGGATACATGATTATCCTGTGTTATAAGTGCAGAGATAGCTAGAAGAATAAGGAACTATAAACAGGTCAGAATAATATAAATGTAATATAATATAAATATAAATAAATATTATTTATAAATACATAAATAATATAATATAAATAATATAAAATGTAGATTGTACAGAGATTAATAAATGCACTCTTAAAACTGCTTATAAAAGAATTGTTGAGCAGTAACATGAACATCCTTGTACTAGTAGCTGATTAACAAGAGTATTGTAACTTTAAAAGATTATTTGTGCGTATTCAGGTCACAGCAAATGAAGTCAAAACATAATGAATTGTAAGTAAGCTGTTTCAGCTTCAATTCTGATTTGGAAGATTCTTTGTTCAAGGATGGCTGCTGTAGGCCAGTGAGAGATTTCTCTAGGAGGATCAAATGTTTCCCTATTGATTTTTGAACTTTGTCATTTCTGATCTCAAATCTGTGATCATTTATTCCTTTGTTTTAAGAAGAAGAATACAGAAAGAATACAAAAAGGCTGTGCTGGCAGATGATGGGACATCTCACTGGAGGATGAACACAGGTATGACAATATCGTGGCCTGCTGCTAAAAGAGAGGCAAGGACAGAATTATCTGGGTCTCTGTGGTGCCTTGTTCCTGTGCCTGTACTTTTGCTATCTGCAGTGTGGTTGTGATAATATTCAGGAAAAACTGGGGAGCCTACTCAGGAATGAAGCCATTATGGTGTAGTGCTTAAAGGCTTAGACTAAGAGAAGGAAGCTTTGAGTTCAATTTCCCATCTACCTATGGAGTTCAATGCACACTGGTGAGCCAGTCAGCCATTGGAAAAGTTTGTTGCATGGATAAAATGGGAGAGAAAGGAAAGAGGAATATGTCCCAGACTGAGCATTTTTGAAAAAAAAAGTGTGATAATTAAACAATAACATGGTAGCTAACTTCGACATTTTTGACATTTGCTCCAGAGGATAGAAAAGCATCACTAGCTTCTTACATGTTAAATATTGATATGGAAATATTAGTAAATGAAGTAGCACTTTGGAATAACAAAACTGTACCAGCCAATTTGTTTTTCACTAGAAGGACAGGTAATAGAAAAACATGGCTTTTACTGTATCTGTCCCTTCTATAAGTTGTCCAATATCATGTAAATTATGATTAAAGAGAGGAAGTTAGCATTAGGATGGGAGTAAAGAAGTCAATACACTGGATATGTCAGTGGCCTGGCAAAATCGGCCATATTGGTGCTTTGGAGACTTCATTCTCAATGGAACTGTACCCCACTGGCTAGACCTACTGACTAATAAGATACAATGAATAATATTGCATTCTTAGGCATTTGAGCATAATAGCACTTAATTATAATTAAGTTAACCTTTCTCCACTCCATTTCTCAGCTACTAGCATTACCCAATTTGGCTCCACAAAGATATATTGAACCTTCAACTCCTGGAAGGTTTTCCAGCCAGCATGAACTACAGTACACATACTAGAGGGTGCTAGATAAATAAAACTGTTTTAGTCTAGGCAACATTCCCCAAATACACCAAGTGATCTGGTAGAGAGGGAAGATGACAGCTATAATTCAATACAGGTTGATGGCTTCAGGTTGGAGAAAACATCATTGGTAGGAAGCCTCAGGATACTACAACATGGCACTGTTTTTCTTGTCCATTCAAAATTCCATCATACTCTCAAACATTTCACAGAAGAATGAAATCAAATTGATTAATGCGACTAACAAAGGGAAATCTATGAATCACATATTCATAGAACTACTGAGAAAAAAGCAATAAAAACACAAAATGCATGTCAATTGTTTACAAAAGTTGGAATATTTGTTATTACAGCACATTGATTTTCTGGAAAGATGGGATTGAAGGATAAAAATTAAAGTCTTTCAAAATGGCAAAATGGCAGCAATTAGCTAGGACAGCTTCTTGGATTGGGGCATGACTTCCATAGGTATACAGGCCCCAATTTCTTGATCTATATTAAAAGTGATAGTCTTGTATTTCCTCATTTAACCAACATCTTTTTTATAATAGTATTTAGTAGAAAAGCCATCTGGACCAGGTATGTTATTAGCTTAGAATAAATCAACTGCTTTGCTAATCTCTTCCAATTTCATGTTTGCTCCAGATTTTCTGCAGCACATTTTGGAAAAGCTGGGCATTAGCTTGCCAACTTTAGTGTGTCAGCATCAACTATTTTTAGGTAGCCATGCCACCTTTGAACCACTTCCTAAAAACCAGAAAAAAGGGGGAGGGGAATGGTTTGGTCTGCATTTTGATACATCTAATGTTACTGTTACAAAGCAATATACAAACTGAAATTCTTTTACCCTTCAAAATTCATACTTTTTGCAATGTGCCTCGCCAATTAAAAAAGGTCACAAAAATGTAAACATTAGGAAAAGTACATATAAACTACATTAGTAAAAATCTTATGAAATACATTATATTATAAGAAATGTCCTTGCAGTTTCCTTTTCCCTATTATATCAACCCATCCCACCCAGTCTGGCAGGAAGGGCATGTTACAGACCTCGTTGGCTGAAGAATTTCAGCTGGAAGGGTCTAGGAGGGGAGCCTTTTCTGCCCTTGCCCTTGCCCCTGCCCTGTGGAACATCTTGCCTCCTGAGGTGAGATTGTCTCCCACTCTTCTGGCCTTCTGGAAGAGTGTTAAGACTTGGCTCTGCCAACTAGCGTGGGGATCCAAGGGGGTTCGCAGCACTGGGGATGGTTGGTGGCTTGAGGACGCTGTCTCTGTCTTTTAACTTTGTATATTTTTGTAAAGATTTTTATACCTCCTTTTTACTTGTAAGCCACCTAGAGTCACTTATACAGTGAGATGGGTGGCGTATAGATTTAATAAATAAATAAAATGTATATTTTTACCATTTTTGCAAAATGGCATTACAATGTATGGATTCAAAGAAAAGTACACAAAATTACATCTGGATATTTATACAAGCTATTAAAAATATTCATGGATGTAGAAAGAAGACAAATCCTATTTGAGACTGGAAAATAAGAAACACAGATATGCCAGAATTGGCAATACTTACAGCCCATTAATTTCTATGAAATGGAGATATTTGTTTAGTCTTTCCAATTATTTTGGAATGTTCCACATGCACAATCTGCCTTTTCCACCTTAAGAGAAGCTTTTGAAATATGTAGATTAAAGTAAGCTTAAATCCTAGAAACTCAATGTGAGTTCTGATGATTCTGAGTACCAAGCCAAGATACCATCAGACACTTGTTGAGGTTCACTGTTAAGCCTTGTGCATCTGGCCTTGAAGCTGCTCCTCTTGTAGTTAGTGTCTGCTCATTTCTCCAAATGTAAGGAAAAGCAGTAACTTTATTTCTAATTTCAAATGTATTTGCTTGATTTATATTCCATCTTTTCTCTGGAGCTCAAGGCAGTTTATATATAGGGATCTCCCTTCATTCTGTCTCTAGAACATTGTGACATATGTTGGGTTACAAAAGGGTGATTGGTCCAAAGTCACCCAGAGACTTTCCATGGCTAATGGTGGACTTGAGTTGTAGCTGAACACCTTAGCTGCTGGTTGTAAGGAATGCCCCGTTCGTCAAGAGAAACTCCCCTGACAGGTGTGGTTCACAAAAGAGGTTTACTCAAGTGTAACACAACAGTTACAAACAAAGCCAGGACTGGCTTGGCACATTTCGTGTTACAAATTATAGCTCTCCCCTTCCCTCATTTCGCCCCGTCGTCGAGTTACATGTGGCGGCTTGTCAGTGCCCCAATAATCCCCCTTAATGGTCCAGATGGCAGGTTCAGCCAGTTCCCATTGTCCCTTGATTAGTTGCCCCTCCGGTGTGGGCTTGTTTCCTCAGGGTCCTTTCAGTTGCGCGCAAAGCCAGGGTTTGCTTGATCGCACCATGATCTCCTTTCTGTGGCTCGCGGCTTTGTTCTTTGTCTCGACGTGTGCCACTTATCAGGGTGGATACAAAACTTCCACCCTGCAGTTTCCTGTTAAGCAGGCGCAGGTGGCCCATTAATCAACCACAGCTCACACTTCCTCTTTTTCCCCGGCTTGCAAGCGGGCGGTAGAATTAGCTCAGTGCGGCTGGCTGGTTTTCCTAGTAGCGACGTGCCGGCTGAACCTGACACTGGTAAGGTGCTATTTTGTGCTTCATATCCTCTAGTCTTGCTCTTTTTGACCAAGGATGTTAACTTGGCAGAGAAAAACAATTTGATAGCAGTAATAATGGAAAGTAGGAGAAGAGAATATCTCAGCCAAACCTCTCAAAATTTGGAACAAGCACAGTTGAACTTTGCCATCCCATTGTGGACTGCCCTCTATTAAAGCTGGCCACTGACAAGCTCCAGATTACTACTGAAGTTGATAACATCAGTTCTTTAAGTCAGGGCCTTGGTAATGCTCTGAAGTAGACTCAAGAGTCTGACAAACTGTAGAGTACCCAATTTCAGTTCCCATCTCTGGGCTTTCTGGACTGAGGAAGAAGTCCTACCCTTAGCTCTAGTACTTGGTATATATTGGGGCTGGTGAGCATTTTTGGAATTTTGAGAGCATATTATGGCAGTCTCACAAACTGGCTATCAGAATGAAGTAGCCAGACAGAAAACATCTGCTTACTAGAACACAAAGTCGTGAGGTTGCTTCACCCACCCCTAGCCCTCTATCTTCCCAAGGTGTTTTCTACTATCTCAGCTTACTCTTTTTTACTTCTGGACAGGTAAGTATACTTGTTAACAGAGCACTAGGTTATAGCTCTTTATCATTTTTATTTTCTATGAATGCCTCCAAGTTTTATGCAGGGTCCAGATCTAGAACAGGCTACTCTGCCTCAAGACCCCATCTCAAACCAGACCATTACATCAATTTGATGCAAACCAGTGTCTCAGTTTGGAAATCAAAGTGCCGTGCCTTGAATCATTTCTTCCGAACTTCAATTCTTGAAATGAAACATCAACAGTGGTCAATGGATTCAATTGGCCATTTGATCCAATGGAGAAGGAGATGTGTGTATACAAAAGCATACACAGAAGCCGTTTTGAGGGTCCAAATTGAAGTGGGACAGCTTAGCAGAGACCTGGAGGAGTACTGCTGGTCGCAATGAAGACCCAGGAGTTAGTGAATGCTGCCACAGGCAAGTCCTGCTGTGTACTATCCATGGTTGTTGTTGTTGTTGTTGTTTAGTCGTTAAGTCGTGTCCGACTCTTCGTGACCCCATGAACCATATTGCGCCAGGCCTTCCTATCTTTCACTGCCTCCCTCAGTTTGCTCAATTTCATGCTCATTGCTTCAGTGATGCTATCTAGCCATCTCATCCTCTGCCGTCCTCTTCTCCTTTTGCCTTCCATCTTTCCCAGCATCAGGGTCTTTTCCAAAGAGTCCTCTCTTCGCATTAGGTGACCAAAGTATCTGAGCTTGAGCTTCATTATCAATCCTTCCAATGAGCAATCAGAGTTGATTTCCTTTAAGATTGACTGGTTTGACCTCCTAGCAGTCCAGGGGACTCTTAAGAGTCTTCTCCAGCACCACAGTTCAAAGGCATCAATTCTTCGGCGTTCAACCTTCTTTATGGTCCAGCTCTCACAGCCATACATTACTACTGGAAAAACCGTAGCTTTGACTATGCGGATCTTTGTCGGCAAGGTGACGTCTCTGCTTTTTAATATGCTATCTAGGTTTGCCATAGCTTTCCTCCCAAGGAGCAAGCGTCTTTTAATTTCATGGCTGCAGTCTCCGTCTGCGGTGATCTTGGAGCCCAAATAAATGAAGTCTGTTACTGCTTCCATTTCTACCCCTTCTATTTGCCAGGGATTGATGGGTCCAGATGCCATGATCTTAGTTTTTTTAATGTTGAGTTTCAAGCCAGCTTTCGCACTCTCCTCTTTCACCCTCATCAAGAGGCTCTTTAGTTCTTCTTCACTTTCTGCCATTAGGGTGGTATCGTCTGCATATCTGAGGTTATTGATGTTTCTCCCTGCAATCTTAATTCCGGCTTGTGATTCTTCCAGCCTGGCATTTCTCATGATGTACTCTGCATATAGGTTAAATAAGCAGGGTGACAGTATACAGCCTTGTCGTACTCCTTTCCCTATTTTGAACCAATCGATTGTTCCATGACCGGTTCTAACTCTTGCTTCTTGGCCCGCATACAGATTTCTCAGGAGACAGGTAAGGTGGTCTGGTATCCCCATCTCTTTAAGAATTTGCCACAGTTTGTTGTGATCCACACAATCAAAGGCTTTTGCATAGTCAATGAAGCAGAAGTAGATGCTTTTCTGGAACTCTCGTGCTTTCTCCGTGATCCAGCGAATGTTGGCAATTTGATCTCTAGTTCCTCTGCCTCTTCGAAACCCAGCTTGTACATCCGGTAGTTCTCGGTTCACATACTGCTGAAGCCTAGCTTGTAGGATTTTGAGCATAACCTTGCTAGCATGTGAAATGAGTGCAATTGTGCGATAGTTTGAGCATTCTTTGGCATTGCCCTTCTTTGGAATTGGAACGTAAACTGACCTTTTCCAATCCCGTGGCCACTGTTGCGTTTTCCAAACTTGCTGGCATATTGAGTGCAGCACTTTAACAGCATCGTCTTTTAGTATTTTAAATAACTCAGCTGGAATACTGTCATCTCCACTAGCTTTGTTGTTAGCAATGCTTCCTAAGGCCCACTTGACTTCACTCTCTAGGATGTCTGGCTCAGGGTCAGTGACCACACCAGCATGGACATCAGGGACATTAAGATCTTTCTTGTAGAGTTCTTCTGTGTATTCTTGCCACCTCTTCTTAATCTCTTCTGCTTCTGTTAGGTCCCTGCCTTTTTTTTCCTTTATCGTGCCCATCTTTGCACTAAACGTTCCTTTGATATCTCCAATTTTCTTGAAGAGATCTCTAGTCTTCCCCATTCTATTGTTTTCTTCAATTTCTTTGCATTGTTCATTTAAGAAGGCCTTCTTATCTCTCCTTGCTATTCTCTGGAAATCTGCATTCAGTTGCTTATATCTTTCCCTTTCACCCTTGCTTTTCGCATTCCTTCTTTCCACAGCTATTTGTAAAGCCTCATCAGACAGCCATTTTGCTTTCTTGCATTTCTTTTTCTTTGGGATGGTTTTAGTTGCTGCCTCTCGTACAATGTTACAGACCTCCGTCCATAGTTCTTCAGGCACTCTGTCTACCAAATCTAATCCTCTAAATCTATTCATCACCTTCACTGTGTACTCACATGGAATATGATCTAAGTCATACCTGAGTGGTCTAGTGGTTTTCCCTACACTCTTCAATTTAAGCCTAAATTTTGCAGTAAGAAGCTCATGATCTGAGCCACAGTCAGCTCCTGGTCTTGTTTTTGCCGTCTGTATAGAGCTTCTCCATCTTTGGCTGCAAAGTATGTAATCAATCTGGTTTCGGTATTGACCATCTGGTGATGTCCATGTGTAGAGTCGTCTCTTGTGTTGTTGGAAAAGAGTGTTTGCTATGACTAGCTTGTTCTCTTGACAGAACTCTATTAGCCTTTGCCCTGTTTCATTTTGTACTCCAAGGCCAAACTTGCCTGTTATTCCGATTACTCCTTGACTTCCTACTTTAGCATTCCAATCCCCTATGATGAAAAGGACATCTTTTTTTGGTGCTAGTTCTAGAAGGTCTTGTAGGTCTTCATAGAACCGGTCAACTTCAGCTTCTTCGGCATCAGTGGTTGGGGCATAGACTTGGATTACCGTGATGTTGAATGGTTTTCCTTGGATACGCACTGAGATCATTCTGTCGTTTTTGAGGTTGTACCCCATTACTGCCTTTCCCACTCTCTTATTGACTATGAGTGCAACTCCATTTCTTCTAAGGGTTTCTTGCCCACAGTAGTAGATATAGTGGTCACCTGAATTAAATTCACCCATTCCTGTCCATTTCAATTCGCTGATTCCCAAGATGTCGACGTTCAATCTTGTCATCTCATGTTTGACCACATCCAGCTTGCCTTGGTTCATGGATCTTACATTCCACGTACCTATACAATATTGTTCTTTACAGCATCGGACCTTCTTTTCGCTTCCAGATACATCCACAGCTGAACGTCCTTTCGGCTTTGGCCCAGCCGCTTCACTCTTTCTGGAGCTACTTGGAATTGCCCTCCGCTCTTCCCCAGTAGCATATTGGACACCTTCCGACCTGAGGGGCTCATCTTCCGGCGTCATATCTTTTAGCCTTTTAACATTGTCCATGGGGTTTTCTTGGCAAGGATACTGGAGTGGGTTGCCATTTCCTTCTCCAGTGGACCACATTTTGTCAGAACTCTCTGTCATGACCTGTCCGTCTTGGGTGGCCCTGCACGGTATAGCTCATGGCTTCACTGAGTTACACAAGCCCCTTCGCCACGACAAGGCAGTGATCCATGAAGGGGACTATCCATGGTACTGAATATTATTTGACTTGCTGAGATACAGACTTGGCACTGCATCATTCCTTGTGAGTACAAGAGCTGTAAGTCTGGTCCCTCTGTCTTAGAGCTAAGCCAGGAGAGTAACCATTGAACTGGGTTCATATATCTGATAATTTAAAGCAATTTGATATGTCCCTTTAATAACAGTTAGCAAATAATAATGTTTATTTCTATGGTAGAGAAAACTTGAGCATGAAATTGAGCAAACTCAGGGAGGCAGTGAGAGATAGGAAGGCCTGGCGCAATATGGTTCATGGGGTCACGAAGAGTCGGACACGACTTAACGACTGAACAACAACAAAGAGAAAACTTAAGCTTTGCAAGTTTAATATGAGGATCATTCTAACAGCCATTAAGAGGACTGCATCACATAAGATTCTTGGCTATGTATAAAAAGAAGCACATGAATGCTTGTAACTGTAACCATTTTAGTTTTCTTCTTTGATGATGTATTAATTTGGTTCCTCAATTACTTGCTGCTGAAAGATATTTAGGCAGCGGTGGGTTAAATGACATGAGGTGTTTGGAAATTGCTTTCAGCTTTGAATCAAGAAAGTCAGTTCTATAAACAAAATAGGGTTTGTTTTTTTTCAAGTCAGTAATCAAGTCATTGATCAATGGAAATATTTATTGTTTTTGTCTGGATTAGAAAAATGGGAGCAATCTTTTTCCTTTCTCAATATTGCTAGGACCAGCCTACATCTCTAGTGCTACAAAGATGATACAATTATTTTACTTCTTATAAACATGGCTGTTAAAATAAAGCTGTGTCATCATAATCTTTCTCAGTGGCTGATTTCCACAAATTTTGTTGAAACACAGGATATGTTTTCCTATGTGTGCACTATAATTCTGCAAAAAAGTTTTTTTTTTTAATTTCAGGTTTGTCCAATACAGGTGTACATATTATATTTTCATGTCTATGTGAATGAAGGCATTCAGGTTCAGGACAGTGAAAACAGATGAACTAATTCATTAGTAGGACGGATGCTTTCAATACTAAATAAAATATGAGGTTCATGACACCTGCTTAAATAAATCATGATTTAGAGAGTGTGCTTAAAAAACCAGAGGGGAGCAAGACACATCATTTAAAATTATTTTATGACTGGGGATGGACAGTCTCTCATGTTCAGCTTAAATTAACTCAGAAATGATCTGAAATCTTTTATTTAATGAATTACATTTTAGTTTCATTACATTTTGATGCAAATTAAATTAAAATTGTGGGCTTTGTCAGTTCTTCCAACTTTTTTGCCCTGGTTTCACCTATTCTAAGAGGATATGTTGTAGCTTAGTGTTGTGTGTCAAGTAGGCCACTGTGTTGTTCAACAAGCCATGATTAAATCATAGCTTAGGATACCATACTGAACTACTGGGTTCCAGTACACTAGGGATTAAGAGGAAGGATATACATAGCAGAACATAGGCCATTCATCATATGCCCAAGACACATAAGTTTCCACAGCTCTTCCATCCATAAATGTAGTATTATGGGCTCTCTTGTCCCTACATGCATGCATACTACATACTGATATATCTCAAAGGGAGAAGGAGTGGGCTAAGAGCAATAAAACCCTTTTGGTACTTGCCAAGGATTGTTATTGCTCTTAGTCCATTTCCTCTCCACTGAAACTAGAATTGGAGCTAGAACAACCAGAACTGAAAAAGAACTGGAGCATCTTGATGGGCAATGTGGTAGCCTCAACATTTGGACTTCTCCTTATTGCTTTGATAAAATACAGGGTCTCCCCAGACTGGTAAGCTATAAAGAGTTTCCAGCTTGGATTAAGACTTGTTATGAGCAATAGCTGTCTTTCTCTTCTTTGGCTCTAAATTTTGGCTTAATCCCAAAACAACCCCTGGCTCCTTTTTGACTGCTTCAGCTCATCTATAACAATACTGAGCTATAACAATGAATAAAACAGCCTGCTGCAGTAGTGTCTAGATCAGAGCAGGCCCAGATATCTGGCCATTTGCAATTAGATAGGACTTTGAAAATTAGCATTCTTAATGCAGTTATCTTAAGTGACATGAATTCTATAATTGAAGAACATACTATTGCTATGGGTATGTAGTATGAAAAACAGGCACTCTTTATATGAGCTGAATCTCTCCAGATAGGCTTCAAATAGCCATCTTTCAAGAACTGATATTTTAGGGTACTTAATCCTACTTGTATAGCCTACTTTTCAGCTTAAAGTACCCATTTAAACTCTGCATATCAACATTCCTGGAAAGTAAAGTGGGGTGTGTGTGTGTGGGGGGGGGGGGGTTTAGTATATTTGAAATCCTGCAATTTCTTTCTACCAAATGAGATGGAGCCAAATAAAAAATATCATTATCTTGTCTTCATATGCAGTTGGTTTTTCCCTCTGGTCATGTTATACTTGAAGTCAGGTTTTGCTTGGTATTTCTGTAATTAGCTGCTAACTCCTAACTCTTTGCGTCAATGGAATCCCCACAAATTGTGGATTCAAACATTTGCCTGGTTGTAGGATTCTGTACAGAGGCTGTGAGACGTCCACCACTAACATGTAAAGAAATGGGGCTAATTAAGTATTTCCTGGCATTTCCAGGTATCCCATTGGCAAGAATCCAGTGCTGTGGTATCAGTATGCTAAACAAGGCTAAGTTATAGAAACGTTATATAGGATGGTAGGGACCATGAATGAAGGAAAAATGAGTGAACCTAAATAAAATATCTGTTATACGCAAGGAGTAAAGTTTTTGAGTTGCCCTTAATTATCATATAAAAGGGGAAGAATTCAGCTACGATAGTGATGGATTTAACTCAGCACCACCTATCACACTTTCAATTCATATGACATCCTCTTCCACTCATCATTCTTGTATTATTTTCTTTCAACTTAATCTTTGTGTTGAATATATTGTTGGGAGAAAAAGAAGAGGTATCGATACAAAAAAACATTTGATTGCTGGGTGGGATTAGCAGCCAGAAAATAGATGTTTTGGGGGTTTTTTATGACACTTAAAATACATAGGAATTAAGGACTATTTTTAGAAGTTTGTTTCTTGCATCATTGCAGAAAATAGTGGACTTAACAGTAGTTGTAACCAGCAGTAGTGATATTGGATAGAGAGGTCCTCAGTCTTTTGGGGCCAGTGGCACATTTGGAATTTTGAGAACAGGAGAAAGATACACTTACAAAAGTAAGAGATACAGCAGACAAGGTCAAGGTCAAATCAGAGGTTTTCAGGTGAAAAGACCAGCAAGCATAGCAGACAAATCAATACAGGGGCTCTCTGGTCAAAATGGTACAAGAGACCATGGATTGCTGCTGGAAATTATCTAGTAACAGAATCCAAGGACTGCTACCCCTAAAGATGCAACTGACTCTGAAGGAGACTTCTGGACTATTAAAGAGCCCTTTCCTGATTTTTTCTTTCAGTTCTGCGAGACTAAGATTCTGCTTGATAATTATTCTGTTTTGGATGTAGATGGGAGGACTGTAATCTTTACTTAGGAGGATCCTGAAAATGGAACTGATTGTCCTACAGAGGATTTCTCATCAGAGTCTTTGACTGCAGATGCTCAGGTGCTGGATGTCATGATACCAACTTGCACCCAATAATAATCAGTGGTTTGCATTTGCACCAGGTCTCTGGACCAGCTTTAAAGGTAGCCTCATGTACAGTCCAGTGCAATCTGAATATCATTAGTACATGGGTTGAAGTTTCATCTGCTGTACAGTGATACTTAAGTTTGTGAACCCTTCTGAATTCTCAATATTTCTGCACAAATATGACCTAAAATGTGATATGTTCTCCATACAAGTCCTAAAACTAGATAAAGAGAACTCAGTTAAATAAATGAGCAAAAAACATTATACTTCTTCATTTATGAATTGAGGAAAATTATCCAAAGCTACATATTTAAGCACCACTGTAAATATACCTGCAGTCAACATAGAGTAATATATATTGATATATTGGGTCTACCTTCCATAAACCCAGTTTCTGGAGTGACATATAAGCTGGAGTAGGTAGATAGATAGATAGACAGACAGACAGACAGAGACAGACAGACAGACAGAGACAGATCTTTGCTGATTTAAAGAACTGAAGACAAAATGAATGAATGAATAATCATACATGCATAGATAGCTGTTAAAGTAATGTATTTAAGATGAAGAGTCTGGCCAAACCTATGTGAAAGAACAGACAGTTTGTGGTACCCAAAGTTTAATTTGATGTTATTTGTTATGTGGATTATAAAGGCAGAAAAAATGCTGGATCATGAAGCAACCATTGTAACTATTCATTATATGTTATGCCTCTCTTCAGGCAGAAACAAAAGAAGAGGCTGACCTACCAGCATTTCCTTGCATTAATGCAAAATTAGGTTATTCAGGAACTAGGAATGTAAACTACACAAATCTGTGTACCAGTCCATGTACTCTTGGAGCTGAACTCTAAATCTAAATTAAGATAACCCTAAATTAAGATAGCACAGAAGATAATCTCAAAAGGTTATATAACTCCAGTCACAAATCATGGTGTCAAATTATTCTAACCTCCTAAATGTTTCTGAATTATTCTGAACAGGAAGTAGTATGACATGAGATATTTACCTATCAAGTGAACTGCCACTTATGTAGAGCCTGTATAATGTAGCAATTAAGGGTTAGACAGAAGCAGGGACACCCAGATTCTTGTCCCTCTGTAGCCTCAGAAATTCACTGGGTGACTTTGGGCCAGTCACTCACTCTTTCAGCTCAGCCTACCTTATAGAACTGTTATTGTGAGAAAAGAGAAAGAGTGTTATGTATGCTGTTTTGAGATCCTGAATGAAAGAGAGAATATGAATAAATGAATGTATATACACACATACTTATGTTTTGGATGAGCAAATTATTTCTAGCCTTGTAACTAGATGTTCTTCAGTTATAATTCTCAGTTCTTTTGATGCAAAACAGTAGGCAAAGTTGATATCAATATATATCAATATCAATATATATATAGATATTGAGAAGACAGCGGTAGTGATAGATGTAGCAGTGCCAAGTGACAGCAACATCAGGAAGAAGGAGCATGAGAAGCTGGAGAAGTACCAAGGCCTGAAGGAGGAAATAGAGAGGATGTGGAAAGTCAAGGCCAAAGTCGTCCCAGTGGTGGTAGGAGCACTCAGGGCCGTGACTCCTAAGCTGGGAGAATGGCTCCAACGGATCCCAGGAACAACATCAGAGCTCTCTGTGCAGAAGAGTGCAGTGCTAGGAACAGCTAAGATACTGCACAGAACCCTCAAACTCCCAGGCCTCTGGTAGAGGACCCGAGATTGAGGAAGACACGTACCACCCATAGGGGTGAGAGGGGAATTTTTATATATATATATATATGTATACACACACACACACACACACACACACACACACACTGCAAATCCTCAAGTGGACTAGAAAATGTTATGCAAGCAACTATTCTAATTCTGTGAGAAATAATCAAATGCAAAATACAGATGTTTAAGTTATTCCATAAACATTATAAGATTCTAAAAATGCCCAAAGCTTAAGTGTTTGCTGACCAAGACAGTGCATTTTCAATCCCTTCAAGCTAGATTCACATTACTTTTATTGAGCAATGGTACAATTCTGCCTTTTCATTATTGTCCTTCATTCATAGACCCATTACAATACATACTATTGTCTGAATTCACACAAAAGGCTTTACCACTAGGTATAAACTAGTGGCTGCATTTTCTAACATGCCAAGTTTGATTAATTTCAACCTTATTAGTTTTTTTTTAATGTGTTGCATGGACCCATCCCATTTGCTTAGTTTATGGTTCAGTGGACTATGGGTAGAAAAGGGTTAATTCAGTAACCAGGCTTAGTGTGTTGTCTGAATACAGGCATTGGAAAAACAATACCTGAACATTTGAGGCTGGAAAATATCTAAGGCAAGGCTTGTACAGAACCGAGAAGCCTTATTTGAAGAGCTGCGCCAGATTTGGGAGGAATAAGACCCATAATTCAACTTTTACCTATATATCCATTCAATTTTAAGGTAGCATGTACATGAGTTTAAAAATGTGGTGGTAGAAATAAATCTAGTAAAATGTGAGGAAATCTATCTTGTTCTGTTAGTTAGCAATAAAGTGGTGTTGTTTTGTTGAAAAACCGTATTTTACTATTATCAGATGGAAGTTGATATGCTAGGGCACAGAATGACCTTGATTTTTTGGGGGGAGGGGGTCAGTTTAATTTTCATCCTGATGCTGCATATGCATTCTCAAAGAGCCAAGGAACAAAGTCAGACTAAATGAAGATTAGCTTTAAGCATCAGGCAAGTTTTAACAGCTTCTAGCATATTCAGCAAAATGTCTGCAAACAAGCTATATTTAAGCTTTCTTCTGCTTGTTCTTCACCTACAGCTTAGTTATAACTTCCAGGCTGTCTGCCTGGACTGTGTAATAATTAATGGTGCCCTTGCTCAAAGTACAAATGGAGCATGTGATAGTTCAGCTAATTATAAATCACAGCAAAGTTTCATCTGGGCCAAAATCTATTTATATCACAGCAGTCCAAATTAGTTTTCAAAAACAGGGGGTGATGGTAATTCAGTTTTTTTTCCCCCTGAAGTGTTTACATCTGAAATGAAAAAAAGAAATCCTCACAAATTTTATCCAGCTTTTCCAAATAAGAAGAAAGTGAAATAGATAAGTGAAATAAATAGATACCAGAAGACAAAAGAAGATTCAGCATCATCTGGAGTCCAGGTGGCATATTTCCATAGACTGGATCATATTCAGTCTTCCCAGTTATTGAAACTTATAGTAGGGATGGACAAGCTTCTGCTGATTCAAGATTAAAAATAACATTTGGGGGAAAGGTAGTACTGGTTGGAGTGATGGTATAAAAGTAAGCTGAGTTTTATCACACAGGTGAACTGGGCTGGGCTTTCATGGTTGTTTTGTAGTGGTTTTTTTTTCCTTTGGTTAATTAGGGTTTTTTTTAGCTATGTTAAATCTATGTTAGGGCATAATACTACATTTTTGTAGCTTTCTGCTCAAAATAATTGGAAGCAGCACCATCAGTTTTCAATCATTTCACTAGCAAAATTCAATGGTGTACAGCATTCCAAAAAATCATGGAGAAAATCTATCTATGTGGTTGCCAAGAGTCAATGCTGACTTGATAGCACATAATCATTCCAAAAAAGGAGAGGCATGATAATGAATCTTGGGGACCATACAAAACTAGGGCTAAAGGTTTTTGTTGCTTTGTTTTTTTACTAAAACACTGAAGGTTCATCAGCTGAATCAAAATGCAAATACAGGCTTAGGATACTTAGTCAATTATACATATGTATCTCCCGTGGCAGACATATTGAGATGACATGTATATCCAGATACAAATCTACATAAAAGTTACTACATCAGACATTTAATGGCCTGGGGGTTGTGGGGATGAGGATAATCTCTTACAGAGTCACCAGCTTTTGTTCATCTATTATATAACATCTTACTATCTATCATTTGTAGCTTAAAACCTGGGGCACCTGCACTTCATTGATACTATTGCTAAATCAGTTCAAACAGTGCATTATATTAGGGATTTAAATAGACAGCAAGAGTATCCTAGAGTGAATTTGATGAGATACTTAGAAGTTCAACTAATATATATCATGGGAAAAACAGAGGCTACTACCAGCTGGTTGTCAGAATAGGTAAATGTCTCTGTCCCAAATGTGAAAACACTATATTCTTTTGGAGGATAAATTATTTGTTTTCAGAAATCAGACATGTCCCAAGAGGCATTTTTAGAAAGCTACTGTATTTTCCCAAAACTTTCTTCCTAAGTACAAACAATATGAGGATATTGTGTGGCACCAGCCGAGACCCCAGGGCAGGGGAGGGGGAGTGGCAGTAGTCATCAGGGAATCCCTATTGGCCTTCAGGGGCCTTGCTCCACAAGTTGCTGGATGTGAGACCCTGTTCCTGAGGTTGGGCACACGGGATCAGCCTCCCTGCCTGGGCTGCTGGAGGCCATCTCGGGGTTGGCAGTGGAGTTCCCCAGACTTATGGTCCTGGGGGACTTTAATCTGCCATCCCTGGGATTGGCCTCGGAAGTGGCTTGGGAGTTCATGGCTACCATGGCAGCCATGGGCCTATCCCAGGTCATCAATGGCCCGACCCGGGACAGTGGTCACACTCCAGACATGGTTTTCTTGTCAGAGCAGTAGCAGCGTGATCTGGTGGGGGATTTTATATTATCCCCCCTGTCATGGTCAGATCACTCCCTGGTGGCAGCAGGATTCTCCTATGCTGCCCCCCTCCACAGGGAGGTGGGACCTATTCGAACGGTCTGCTCCTGGCGACTGATGGACCCGCACGGGTTCCAAAGGGAGCTGGGGGGTGTTCCTGAGGCCTTGCTGCACAGTCCAGCGGAGGCTCTGGCCGCAGCCTGGAACAAGGAGGCGGCTGGGGCCTTGGACAGGATCGCGCCTGTGCGCCCTCTCTTGGCCCATCACTCCCGGCGCTCCCCGTGGTTCACGGAGGAGCTGAGGAAGTTGAAAAGGGCTAAGAGACGGCTAGAGCACCACTGGCGGAAAACTGGGGACGAATCAGACCGAACATGGGTTAGAGCTGCCATTAAGGCCTACCTAGTGGCGGTAAGGGCGGCGAAACGTCAATATTTCTCCGCTCTTATTGCATCCTCAGAGTGTCGCCCTGCAGCCCTGTTTAGGGTCACCCGGGCCCTCCTGGGAAAAGGGGGTGTGGAGGACTACTTGCAGGGTCGTGCAGAGGAATTTGCTGAACACCTGATGGATAAAATTGCTCAGATCTGTTCCCAGTTGGAAGCCAAGAGTGGAGTAGGTCCAGAGGAGTTGCCCGGGGAGCATTCTTGCCCAGTTATCTGGGAACGGTTTGATCCTGTTGTCCCTGAGGAAGTGGACAGGGTTCTCGGAGCTGTCAGTGCGACCACCTGTGATTTAGATCCGTGTCCCTCCTGGTTAGTTAAATCTACCAAGGAGGTGACCTTAGGGTGGGTCCTGGCGATGGTTAATTCATCCTTGCAGGAGGGGGTGTTCCCGAAGCCTTTCAAAGAGGCTTTGGTCCGCCCACTCCTCAAGAAGCCGTCGCTAGACCCCACTCTTCTGGACAACTTTCGTCCAGTCTCCCACCTCCCCTTTTTAGGGAAGTTGGTAGAAAAGGTGGTCGCGCGGCAGCTTCAGAGGATCCTGGAGGAAACAGATTATCTGGACCCCTATCAGTCAGGATTCAGGCCCGGTTATGGGACAGAAACAGCATTGGTCGCACTTCTAGATGATCTCTGGCGAGAGCGGGATGGGAGGAGTGCATCCATCCTTGCTCTTCTTGACCTCTCGGCGGCGTTCGATACCATCGACCATGGTATCCTTTTGGGTCGGCTGCGGGAGTTGGGGTTGGGTGGCACAATGTCGTGCTGGTTCAGCTCCTTTCTCCAAGGCCGAACCCAATCGGTGTTGATAGGGAGCGAGAGGTCCAGCCCCCAGCCCCTACTTTGTGGGGTGCCACAAGGGTCAGTGCTTTCACCGCTCCTATTTAATATCTACATGAAACCGCTGGGTGAGATCATCCAGCACCATGGGGTGAGGTATCATCAGTATGCTGATGATACCCAACTATACATCTCCATCCCAGGTGCCCTAAGTGATGTTGTGACTGCCCTCTCGCGGTGCCTGGAGGCTGTGGGGGCCTGGATGGGGGACAACAGGCGTCAGCTGAACCCTGGTAAGACGGAGTGGCTGTGGATACGGGGAGCCTCAAGATCTAGGACCTTGTCATCGTTGGTTCTTGACGGGGTTGCACTACCCCAGACAGACCCGGTGCGTAATCTGGGGGTTCTCCTGGACTCACGACTCCTGCTCAAAGAGCAGGTGGCAGTCGTGGCTAGGAGGGCCTTTGCACGACTCTGTGTGGTGCGCCAGTTATGCCCCTTCCTGGATCAGGGGGACCTCCGCACGGTCACTCATGCCCTGGTCACCTCTGGGTTGGACTACTGTAATGCGCTCTACATGGGGCTACCCTTGAAGAGTATCCGGAAGCTACAGCTGGTGCAGAATGCAGCAGCACGGACAGTTCTTAATGCCCCTAGGAGGGCACATATAACACCACTGTTGCACAAGCTGCATTGGTTACCAGTTTGTTTCCGGGTCCAATTCAAGGTGTTGGTTATTACCTTTAAAGCCCTTTATGGCACAGGACCAGGTTATCTGAGGAACCGCCTCGCCCTGGTCACTTCAGCCCGTCCCACTCGGTCCAGCAGAAGGGGCAGGTTGCACACCCCACCAGTCAGGGAATTTCGATTGGTGGGGTCGAGGCAGAGAGCCTTTTCTGCTGTAGCGCCCGCCCTATGGAACATCCTGCCTCCTGAGGTCCGGTGTGCCCCCTCCCTCATGGCCTTCAGAAAAGGTATTAAATCCTGGCTCCGCCAGAAGGCCTGGGGGCCAGAGGGGGGCCCGCACCTGTGGAGATGGCTGGTGGGATGATGGGTTGTCTCCCCCCCCCCAGCATCTTACAGGTTTTTTAAGGCCATAAACCAGAGGAGGTTTTTTAGGGTTTTTTAGGGTTTTTTAATATGTTTTTAATTATTTATAGTTTTTAGCCATCTCGGTGAGAGCTGTGTTTTTATTGTGAGCCGCCCAGAGTCACCCGTTGGGGGAGATGGGCGGCATACAAGTTGAATAAATAAATAAATAAATAAATAAATAATAGAGGATTTCAACTAGTCAAAATTCATATAATTCCTTGGACTGAAGTCAGTTTAGTTCTACTGAAATAGTCATTCAAAATGAAAAAAAAACAAACAAAAAAGACTGCTTCTTTGATGGACGGGATATAATTGGGAAGTTATTTTGAAAATCTGTTATACTTTAAGAGTGGTTTTCATACTGCCTTGTTCTTCCTTAGCTACCTATTGAAATCTGGCTTAACATAGAAAGAACTGGGTTTGGCCATAGGAATTATTTACCATTTGTGTAGTTCCTTGAGGAGTCATACATTCAGTTATGGAACTCACAATTTGTATAAAGCCACAAGTTCAATTCTTGACAATTCCAGTTAAAAGAATGGGAAAATGTATGACAGGAAAATATATATCTACTCTACCTGCGACTCTGGAGAGCTATTGCCGGTCAGAAGCAGGTAGTAATGGACTAAATAACATCATAAATTCATGTGTTATAAGGCAGTTTCACATCTTCCTGTGCTGTTCAATTTGATATATCATATTCCATGAGTTTTGCATGTGTCCCAAAGCATCAGTGCCTCAATTTATAGATGTGTTCAAAATTGTGAATAAATCACAAAGATTCTGATGGACATTTTACACAATATTTTCTAATATATGGAAATAATCTTATGATGGGGAAAATAATTACCTCCTTTTGGACCTTCTTTACGAAGAGCTCTGAGACATGTTGGGGAGCTCTGATACTTCATAAGCCAGCAGTACTTTTCAGCTGAGTGAGATCAGTTTGAGTCTAAAGGAAGCTGCTTCATCACGCACAGATTTGTAGAGGTAGCAGTTCTGACTAGTCAGGGTTCATATTCTGTGCTTGCAAAATTCACAGATGATGGTTCTGGCTCAGAGGTGTTAATAGCTTATAATCAAGCCACAAAGTTACAAAGGTTTAAGTTGAGCTTGACTCCTGGTGACTTACTTAGACACAGCCATGCTGTTTTCTTGATAAGAATATGGAAATACTGTAGTTTGTCATTGCCTTTTTCCAGGATTTTTCCCCCAGCTTCCCAATCTAGCCTCCAGTGATGGTATTTCCCAGGCATCTCCCTTCCAGGTTTGACCATTGAGCTTTTTTTATTTCAGCCAAATTTGGCTAGATGCTGCCATCTCAGATGGGCTGTAGATAGCAAGAATCTGGAGCCAATACCATTTGATTGCTGAGCCCTTCGTGCTGTACATACATAAATGAATGTTTAAAGCAAACTGAGGAGTCACATTATCATTTGTGATGTGAATGTACCACTCATTCTTGATGACGTAGACCAGAAAGCAACAATGGTTCATAAGAAGTAATATTCCCCTTAAAACAAAGAATATTGAATCAGCCACAGAGGACAGAGTAAATAATAAGGTCAAACAGGACTGCATTTCAATTAGATGATCCAAATGCTGTCTTTGGAGTGCTGTTGCCTACAAGATTTATATTAACTTCTTTACAGATCAGCAGCTGTTCTGCTTTTGTACCTCTCCCACTGCCCCTGAGCTTGATTTTCCCATGATTTTGAAATGTGTCCTCCTCTCACAGCAAATGTAAAAATGTAACCACATCAGTAGACTTTTATTTCATACTTCTGAGAAAAATTACTATCTTCATTATTGTATACAAGAGGTAGAAAATGGAGATGTATATATTCCTTAAAGAAAACATTGGAAGAATGTTAAAGGGAAGACAGGCATACTTTCAAATGGAACAGCATAAGAAAACAAAAGGAAAAAAAAAAGCAGATGAAGTACAACTTCTATGCAACTGGCTGTATAAAACTGTTACAGCAAGAACAATAAAGTATTATATTATTTCAATTTCACCAACCTACAGCCTTTGCATTGAGTTTAACCTTAAGTCCTATAATATTCCAGGGTCAACAACCATGTGAGTTGGGGGATTATGGAAGTCCAATCAAAACCAGGGAGGGCTATTTTATATATTCAATACAAAAAGAGCCCTAAAATATTGCCATTTTAGGCCAGATTTATATACTCTTATTTCCCTGCATCAAGACTTATTTGTTTTACATCAGTAGCAGAAAGATTGTGTTAGTAGGTAACACACATTTATGTTTAGGTAACACATTACAGCAGAGTTGGAGAACTTATTTGGATTTATCCTACAATCTTCTTTTCTTAGTCTCACTTTTCCAGCAACACTGTTTAAAAGAAATATCCCACTCATACAAATGGGACCTTTTTTCTAAGCCTGGCTATTGTGCAAGGGATTGAAGGAGAAAGAAAGGAAGGGGAGAGAGAAAGAAAGGGAAAGAAGGATGATAAAAAGAGAATACCATTGTCATCCCTGGCTTTACTCACTTTTGTCTTCAACCTTACCTATTCCTTGGCTATATCTTCCAAAAGATTTTCTTCAAGGAAATGCAAAAGAACAGCTTTGCATTAGAAGAATGAAGGAACTGATGTGACCTTAACAATATGTCTGATATAGTTTGCATGTTTATACATATAACTTAGAAGCTGTGGACTCCAATAATTCTGAGCAGTTTACAATGAAAAAAATAAGATAAAAGATAAAAAAGATCTTGAGCAGTCCATATAAACCAACCCCCTCCCCCATCTAACAGGGACTCAACCATCACCCTGCCCCAAAGCCTGGGATAATATCCAGGTCTTTAGTAGCTTCCTGAATGTCATCAGGGTGGGACCCATCCTGATCTCTGGGATAATAATATTGCAGAGGGTAGGCATTTCCTGGGTCCCGCTAGATGAGACTGCTTAATTGATGGGACCCAAAGTGTACCCACTATGCCTAATCTCACTGGATGGATAGAAACAACTGCACATGGATAGTTCCTGAAGTAACTGGACCCTATGGCATGAAGGGCTTTATAGGTAATAACCAGCACCTTGAATTTCACCTGGAAGCCTACTAGAGGCCAATGCAGCTCATGAAGTAGTGATATAATATGGTCATACCAAGGCAGGCCCATCACTGCCTGTGCTGCTGCATTCTGGACCAGTTGTAGTTAGAAC
Source organism: Liasis olivaceus (assembly GCA_030867105.1). Classification (NCBI taxonomy): domain Eukaryota; kingdom Metazoa; phylum Chordata; class Lepidosauria; order Squamata; family Pythonidae; genus Liasis; species Liasis olivaceus. The sequence goes on along the minus strand of CM061350.1, from coordinate 181,640,212 downwards.
CAAAATCAGTGGCTGGCTAATAAAAAGTGGACTTTCTTGGTAGTATCCATTCTGCAGAATGCCCTCCCAAGTGAGGTTCTCCTGATGCCTTCTTTAAGGCCATTTGGGTGTCAGCAGGATTGTTATTCTCTCTTCTCTTTTCAAAATTTGATATGCATCATTTTAAACTGGACTTTATGTTCATTTTTCATTCTTTTCTATTCTCTCCACTAGAAAATGAGGCAAAAATGGCCAGGCTCAAATTATCCTACTTCGGACACATTATGAGAAGACCCAGCTCTCTGGAGAAGGCTCTAACGCTGGAAAAGGTGGAAGGAAAGAGAAGAAGAAGATGACCAGCAGCAAGGTGGATGGACTCAGTTACAGTGGCAATGAGTGCACCATTGGAAGACCTGAAAGACCAGGTTAGGGACAGATTGACATGGAGAAAATCTATGTGGTTGCTAAGAGGAGACAATGACTGATGGCACATAATCAATCAATCAATCCTTTTATTAATTTTATTATACAATATTTTAAAAAATTTATACAACCATGAATTTACAAGAACTCAAAGAAGCATTTACTGACAGTCCTTGCAAAACAATCTCTGTTGAATTCCAAGTCAGGAGCAACCAATTGACTGAACAACAATATATTTTACATACAAGATATGAATTACACAGAGACCAAAGTTATTGGATGGCCTTATATAAACATGATTTTTTTTTTTTATTGGAAACCTCCTTTTTATTCCCCATGCTTCATTCTGTCAGGATTACCCCATTTTAAATGAACAGCTATTTGACACGACTTAATGACTGAACAACAACAACAAAAAATTTCTTTAAATGCAACCCAATACATTACAAGCTAGGAGGAGGAGTGAAATAAATCATGTATGTCTCTGAAATGCAAAGCCAGAGTTAGCAGGATTGCTGTGCTTCAGTCTATGTGGCTTTTCACAGTTTAACAGCCCCAAGACCTGCAACCAGATTTGGGTGGTAGAGAATGAGTGGATGGCATTTATAGCCTTAACTGAATGGCACTGAACAGAGCAAAACTGATAATTATTTATCAACCTGGGATGTGCTCTTTAGCAGAGGACAAGCTGAAGTGCAAAGCCCTGGATGACTGCTTAAACAGCAATAAAATATACCCTTTGGGAAGTCTTAATTATTTTTTTCTTCCCTTCATAAAAGCCAAATACTATTTTCATCGAGAAATACACAGCATGAGAAAGGCTGCAAGTATATGTCTTCTCTCCACAAATGGAGCACGTGTGACTCAGCAGGAAGCTTCCACTTCCTATTCCTCGGCATGCTGAAACTTTTGAGGTTATTTCTAGACTTGGAGGGTTGAACTGCTGTGTATTTGCATAATATACCACATCCAGGTTAACAAAACTGCTGTGTTCAGATAACACACTATGTTACAACATATTATGGCTTCATGCGATGGCCATACAAAGACAATGGTCAGATCCATAGAATATACTAGATTATAAACTATCCAAACCATTTTCAGTTTAATGGGTTGTGTGGACTCAATCAATAAGTTCCTGTACAACTTCTGCTCCTGATCCTGCCTGCCTCCATATTTGAACTAGGGCCAGACAAATAAATTCTCTTGTCTATTAATTTTTATTCAATTTGATGAAAGAGAATTTGATTTAGAAATCAGAATCAGAAGATAATTGGGGTGAAATGCTATTTGAAGGAATGTGGTATTCTTCCACTAGCAGTATTTTGTTAAAATATAGCCAAAGGGTATAGATTAGGGGTCCCCAAACTTTTCAGCTCATCAACCCCTTCATGAAGTTTCAGATGGTTCATCGATCCCCAAACATTTATTATATGAAAATAATGTAATAAATAGTCTAATTAATAGTACTATGAATAATAATAACGATAACAACAACAATAATAGAGAGAACTCAAGGCCGCTCTCGCTGGTGGCTGACCATCCAACCTTGCGTAACACGATCTCGCTGCTAGCCACCTCACCTTCAGGACTAGGGACTAGAATGGTGCTCTACAGAGACCCCAAAAGATTAATCAACCCCAGTTGGCCACCTATTGACCCCACCCATTTCAGTTTCAGATTTTCAGATTCACAGTTTATTATAGTCTTAGACCAGTACAAAAAGTTTGTTCATGAGTGATCTATGTTCACTTATAAAACTAAGAAATCTTTAGGTAACATTTAATACATATTTAGGATACATATATAAGACAACCTGGCACAAAATCATAGGTACAATTCAGACGAAACAGTCCGTGTCTAAGATATAAGTAAGATAGTATTTACAATTTACCTAAAATATAACATCTAAAATTACAAAAATTTGATGACATCTAAAATGTAATCATAATATCTAAAATTATATGGAGTTTAATAATGTCTGGACTTATATAAAATATATCTATATAGCAGGAGCTTGCCCTATTAAGGACTAGCAGATCTAATAGTAAAGTTTAATACGGTCTTTGACCAACACAAGTAAAAATCTACCTATGGACCTTGTTTAAGCTAATAGTTATCAGATAACAATAATAAAATATTACAAATTCTAATAAAATTTGTCATACTTTTGAAACACATTCTGAAGGTACCTGTTAATGCAAACTAAAATACTATTTGACTATAATCCATTACTGCAGAACCTTTCAGCTAGCTTCCTATCCGATGTTGACGGATCTTTATTGCTGCCACGCAGAACCTGGCTACCTGCGCTGTAACATAAGACCAGTCATCCATAAGAAGCATTTGAAGGTAATCTGATTCTTGACAGCCAGGCTGCTTGCTGATCAAGGGAGTGAGCAATTTACTCCATGGGACTTGGTAAAAGTTACAACGGAGGAGAACATGGCCCATGTCTTCTACTTCCTTGGCATCACAAGGACAAAGTCTTGCAGCTAATGGAATTTTTTTATATTTGCTGTCCAGCACCGCTGAAGGAAGAGCATGGCAATGAGCTAAGGAGAATGCTTTCTGATGACTGGGGAGCTCAAGCTGCACTAGATATCTGGCATCAGTGACAGTAAACTTGCTGCATGATGGACATAAAAAGGATGGAACCTTCCCTAAATCTGCTTGTCGTTCTATATCCTCTGTCCTTTGCTTTATGGCCATTCTTGCCTGCTCATATTCCATCACTAGAATCCCAGCCGTAGAATAGCCTAACTTAGGTTGAGCTTGATGTCCTTTTTCCACAAGGATTGAAATTTATCCTGAAGGATAAGTGGAGCTAGGCCCTGCGGGTGGTACTTTATTTTTAGCCAAAAATTCAGTGAAGCTAGGCACACTTTCGACTTGACCTTTATCGTGCCTGTTTCCAAGTGCAATTGTGCACTGGAGACACATCTGGGCATTAGCAGGACCGCCCTAATGAATTGAGCTTGGACTCTTTCCAAGTATGTCACACTTGAAGCTGGAGAGCCGACAACAGACCCATAGAGAAGTTGGGCTAGCACCTTTGCCTGGAAAAGTTTGAGAGCTGCTGGGACAAAATACCCCCCTTTACTTCAAAAATTTTTTTAAATGGCATTGGTGGAATGAAGACCTAAATCAGCCACATATTCACAATGAGCTCTCCTTGATCCGGAGGCATACATGATTATACCTAAATATTTAAAACTATTCACTTGTTCTATTCTATGACCGTTAATAGTCCAGAAATGTTGTTTTGGTCTTTTGGAAAGGCCATAATCTTTGTTTTCTTCATATCTAGAAGATTGTTTGCACAGTATTGGACCAGAGTTCTCAGGGCTCTTCTTAGACCAATCGGTGTCCTAGAGAGGACAACTGCATCATCTGCATAAAGCAGCAGGGCAATGCTACGAACCTCTAATTTAGGTGGGTGAAAGTCCGGGTGGTTTAGGTATCTCACCATGTCATTGATGTAAAAGTTAAAGAGTAGGGGAGCCAAGATACATCCCTGTTTCACCCCCTTTTGTACTTTAATTGGTTTTGAAAGAAACCCTTGCCTATTACATTTAACCTTAAGGGTGGTGGTAGTACGTAGCGCCCGAATTAAATAGAGAAGCCTGCTGTCTATTGATGCAGCTTCCAGCTTCTCCCAAAGCTTGGTCCTAGAAACAGAGTTAAAGGCTGCCTTGAGGTCTATAAAGGCAGCATACAATGAGGTTATCTTGTTGCTGGAATATTTTTCTATCAGATGTTGAAGGACTTGACACTGTTCAATGGTATCTCATCCCTCTCTGAATCCTGCCTGCTCATCTGCTATCAGGTTCTTCTGGACCATCCAGTCCTTGAGTTTTTCCTGTAAGTGTCTAGCATATAATTTGCTGATTGTATTTAGCAAGCTAATCAGTCTATAGTTTGTAGGGTCATCCCTCCTGCCTTTTTTAAAGATTGGGACTATAATAGCCAAGCCCCAATCATCCGGGATTCGTCCCATCTTATCAATGTAAGTAAAGAGGGATGCTAGCATCGGAGCCCACCATTCTGTGAAATTTTTCAATGCTTCTAATGGAATAAAATCCTCTCCCGGGGCCTTCCCTTTTCTTAGTTGACCGGTTAACATCTTGATTTCAGATGTTGAAACAGGAGGCCACTCGGTTAGGCCATCTTTCATTTATTTCCATCTCAGTGGAGGAATCTTCATGTAGTCTCTAAAAGTGAAGTTCCCATATTTCTGGGGCTATGTGGGAATCTAACATGGTAGAGGATCTCGCAGATCGATGAGAAAGTAGATGCCAGAACCAGGAAGAATTCTTCATCTTAGTGGCTTCAATAAGTCATTGCCAGGTGGATTTCATATCTTTTTTTTTTGTTGTTGGCCAATAGTTTCTTATACTGTTTTTTGATATTAAGAAAGTGTTCAAGAGACTTAGTTTACTAAGTTACTTACATTTACTGACCCCGTTTTGATCCCCAGCCATTTATCAACCCCTTGAATAGTCCCACTGACCCTTGGGAGTCGATATCAACCACTTTGGGGAATCCTGGTATAAATGAATGTCCTGTCTTCCATTGTGCAATTTTTCTCCAGCAATCTGCAATCTACCTGGGTTCCAAAATCTCTATTTCCGTTAGAACAGGGGTGTCCAACCTATGGCCCGCGGGCCGCGCACAGCCCAGGATGGCTATGAATGTGGCCCAACACAAAATCGTGAACTTACTTAAAACATTATGAGATTTTTTGTGATATTTTTTGTAACTTGATTGTGCGGTTATCAAGCCTGAACTTTGTAGATGACGTCGTGTTGCAATGTCACATAAAATAAATGTACGTATACTCTTGCTATTTGTACACATGCATGGCTTCAGTTTTACTGCAGTGTTCGGCTTCCCGTGTGTTATCTTCCAAGCGCAGGCAGTCAAATTGGCACCATCAGGCGTTACATGTGCTCGTGGTGACTTTGCGAGTGAAACGCAGTGATTATCAATAACATGTCAACCTACCATTGCAAACGATAGGCATTTAATGTTATTTAGAAGACAGGTAAGCATTCTTATTTGATTATTAAGGGTACTTCTACACCTCAGCCATGCCTCACGCATTGCCCGCCGCGCTTTACCTATACAATCGGGCCTCTGCCTCACGCTGCATTGGCAGCTGAGTTGTGGAAGGGCCCAAACCTTGCTTTTTATTTTCCTGTCAATTAATTTTCATAATAAAAGTAAATATAGTCCCTTATCTATTATTATTTTTTTAATCCCAGCATGGCTTCTACAACGTCTCAAAAGAGAACAGAATCCAAAAAACGAAAAATTACAGATGAAGTTACAACTCAGACAGATTGTATTATAAAAGCTAGTTATGTGGTAGCATATTTAATAGCAAAAAAATCAAAACCATTTACTGATGGTGAGTTTATTAAGCAATGTATGGAAAGCATGGCAGATATAATTTGCCCTGAAAAAAAGGGGGATATTTCTAAAATCAGTTTGTCTCACCAGACTATAGCCAGGCAAATTGAAGAAACTGGAAAATCTATCGAAAGAAGTTTGGAGAGTAGAGCTGCTAATTTTAAATTTTACGCTTTGGCGATGGATGACAGCACTGATGCTACAAATACGGCTCAACTTGCTATTTTTATTAGCGGTATTGATGACGAATATAATGTCACTGAAGAAATGGCTTCTTTAGTGCCATTAAAAGACACAACTAAATCAAGAGATTTATACAAAGCAGTAAAAAATATGTTAAAGCAATTTTCTTTGTCCATTGTCAACATATCTGGTATAGTTACTGATGGTGCTCCAGCGATAGTATGTAAAAGAGAGGGACTTGTAAAATTATTAGAAGATGATGCAATTGCCACCCAAAACTCACGTTTGATGAAATATCATTGCATAGTACATCAAGAAAATTTATGTGCTAAAGCTTTAAAAATGGATAACGTCATGCAAATCGTCATCAAGACTGTGAGTGTCATAAGGGCCAAGGGATTAAATCATCGCCAATTCCAGGAATTCCTTAAAAGTGTTGATGCTGATTATGGGGACATCATTTACTTTTCGGAAGTGAGATGGCTAAGCCAAGGCCAAGTGTTGAAAAGATTTTATGATTTGCGACATGTTATCAAGTCGTTTATGGTATCAAAAACAAAATTTGTGCCAGAACTTGACAATGAAAACTGGCTTACAGATTTAGCATTTTTAGGGGATTTAACCACTCATTTAAATGCGTCTTCAAGGTTAAAACCAACTTATCAATACAATGTTTCGAACCATAACAGCGTTCCAAATGAAACTGAAATTATGGCAAGCTCAAATTAAGGCAAACAATGTTATGCATTTCGACAAGTTGGCTAAACACAGTCCTGTGGATAGCAAAAAATATGCAGCCTTGCTTTTCGATTTGATACAAGAATTTGAAAACAGATTTCAAGATTTCCAGGAAAATAATCAATATTTTGGTATGTTTGTGACTCCATTTTCAGTTGACATAAATATGTTACCTGCCAATTTTCAAATGGAACGCATAGAGCTGCAATCTGATGTTCAACTTAAAGAAAAATTTGATCATGTCTCTTTACTGGACTTTTATAGGTCCTATCTTCCCAGAAACAAATATCCCTCGCTTCACAATCACGCCTTATTCATGTCATCACTTTTTGGTAGCACCTACATTTGTGAGCAACTATTTTCAAAAATGAAGCACTCTAAGAGTGAAATTAGAATCAAAATATCCGATGAGCACCTTGAGAACTCACTGAGAATTGCAACTACTTCCATCAAATCAGATATTGATGCATTAGTTTCTCAAATACAACGTCAAATATCCCACTAGTTTTATGTTGCCCTCTTTTTTTTTTTACTTTTATAATTAAAAATATCAAAAAAAACAATGAAGTTTTATTACTTAGATATGTTCATTTTCTATATTAGTGATTACAAACTTGAGACCTGCTCGATGATTTTAAAAGACTCTCCGAACAGGTTGTCGCATAATTAGGATTATTATGGGAGGACTTTTTGCTTATCTGTGGTGGCGGATATCACGAAAATTATGCACAGACCTTTTTTTTGCTCATCAGCTTTCGTTAGTGTTTGTGTATTTAATATGTGGCCCAAGACAATTCTTCTTCTTCCAACGTGGCCCAGAGAAGCCAAAAGGTTGGACACCCCTGCATTAGAAGATACTATGCGGGAACTTTTCCCAAGGCTGCTGTGACTCCTAGGAGAAAGTCCTAACCGTAAGAACTTATTGGAAAATTGTTATTTCCCTTGCAGAAATTTGGGACAATGGCCCACTCAGGACTCTTTCTCACAGCCACATCAATGTATTTTCCTTAAGGTGGAAGGAAAGTCTATTGATTTAGATTGCACTGTCTCCACAGACTACCTTTCCCCCACCTTAGTTATGAGGCTGACAGCGTTGCTGCTCTTACACAATTTAACATAGGGTAGTTTCAGGGCAGCTACTGGTGGATTCCCGCCCACACTTTTCCAGCCCACCCAGCATTACCTACAGGTAGGGAAATTATTTCCTGTGTGCTTCTTCTGACACAACTATCATTCTCCCAGGTCATCACCTTTAAGTGGCAGCATCTATGCAATTATTTCATACAACTATTAATCTGGGAGAGTGATACACCTGTCAGAGAAATAAAAGATTGATATACTTATGTCAAATACCCACCCACCCCAAAAGTCTGCCTGATTGATTGAAAGAGGTGATTTGAAATGCAAAGCAGAAAACTTCAACCTGAGAGCTCTCAGTGCTACTGTGCCACTAGATCTTTCTCCCTCTTCAAATCAATATCCCCTACAAATCATTGTTGGTCAGGCAAAGAGGCTCTTCCCTCTCCAATCTCCCAGTCCACATTTGTGGGTGGATCAGTATGTGTTTCACTCACACAAACACATCAAGACACAACAAGGTACACAACTTCTGGTGAGGATTCTTGATGAACTAGATGTTCCTGAAGGAGTGGAGATGGCACTGCAGCAGAGATCGACAGCCAGACACTGAATTCTGTCTGGAGTACACGTGGACAAAATCTCTCCAGAAAAAGGAGAGATCGTGAGATCGCCCACATTACTCCAGACAGCTGCTCCTTGTGAGTAGACTGCAGGAACTGAGGTTTTTTGTGGTCGACTTGTGAGCTGAGTGGCTGGGAGTCGAGGGATTTCAATCAAGCTCACAGCCATAATGTAGCCTATATGGACATAAGGTTTGCTAAGCCTCATTTCTTTATCACTTTCAGAAATTGCATCTTAAATGCTTTTTAGCTATTAGGAATCTTTGCAATGGCAAGTTTTAGAGCAGTGGGTGAGTCTCCTTCAATCCTTAGTGAAAGAAGTTTTAAATACAAATTTTTTTGGAATAAACAGCAAAAGGGTGATTAGAACATTGATTTTGGAAAGTTACAAACAGACTAAGGGTCCAGATGGATTTGAAGTAAAATTCTGAAATTTATTATAAGAATTCTTGCTGTGGGAAAATGCTTTTGTTTTGAATTCTCTTTTTAAAAAAAACATGATAGGATGGGACTTTGAAGGTTGGACACTAGAGGGAACCAGAAGGAACTAAAGATTACAATCGAAGGAGAACACTTAAATGAATTTCAAAAGGTCATCTGTATCTGTGTACAGACAAAAAGAAGCTGTAGCAAAACAATAGTATTGACACCTCTGGTCCACCTCTGGTTTTTGAAGCAAAAGAGCTGCAACATCCATTTATAGGAATTAAAAACAGAATAAGTGTATACGCTAAGACTATGGTCTCTTTTTCAACCTACTGAACTGAGGGGCCAGGGAGCTTATCTGAAGACAAATAACCAGCAATGTAATCAGTGCTAATGGTTGAGTCTGCAGAAGTGCAGAGACAGATTGTTCAGGAAGTAGGATTTGTCAGCTATTGGACTATTAAGCCATCTGCAATGCACTCACTATCTCTGTAACTAAGGGGTATCAATTACATGGGGTAGAAGGAAGTATTTTTATATTTCAAGGAGTCTGAGTTCCAAAGTCATCCTGGGGTGGAGGCCCACATAACTGTTTTTTTTTTTAGCTCTTCTCTGCTTTCTCTTTCTCTCCTGGATATACTTGCATTAGGTATAGTTCTAATATTGCAGAATAGATATCTGCAATATTAGATGGAACTTCACCTTCTCTACCTTCATCTCATAATGGGATGGAGAGCAGTGTTCAGTCCCAACCCCATCAATGTCAAAAGCTTTTTTTGTTTTTTGTGATGACCATCGTTCAAGTGATTGCAGCATGGTAGCTGATGATTTTTCTTCCTTATTTGAGACTAATCTTGGTATTTGTAATATTAGCATTAGATTTGTAGCAATAACACATCAGCCCTGCTGTATGTCAGCAAGCAGGCTAGTGCCAAGTCACAATCATACCATAAAAAAACCCTACACTATTCTTCATATGGAAAAATACAACAGATCTCATTAATCAAGTTTCTGAATAGGAGGGAGAGAGGAAACTTTGAGCAGATAGAAGATTAGCTTCTGCAAATGAACTCTTCATGAATGCACTTACACTACATCTATTCAGCAGCCAAGGATTTTGATACTGACCTGCTTTTCACACTTTCCTATGCAAAACCCAGTATCCTTTTCCAGGGTCAGGAATCCCTTGTCAAGGAATATCCATGCTCTTATCCTATACTAACTGGGGGCTAGTCCCTGCATCTCCTCCAGTGGCAGCTTGATGATGCCACACTAATAGGTAAGGACATGCCCTCATGACCCTGCCTTGTCTCCTCTCCAGTCCATGGCTGTGAACCTGCCTGAATTTATATTAGCTGGTCCTTTCTTAAAGTGACATTTTCCATCTTCTCCTGCTACAAGCCTTGCTTTATGTCTTCCCAACTCTTATTGCTTGCTCTTTTCTTTCATCATACTTGCCCCCTCCCCTCTGGTAGTTTTAGGCACTGTCCCTCTATGGCCATTTTGGTTTCTGTTGCAGGAATGACATGATACCTGGTTTCCACAGGCAAATACCTGCACAATATCTTGGTGGTGTTTTCTGAAGTGCACATCAGGTCTTATTTCAGATCTTTATAAACATCTGTTTACCATTCTTGCAAAATTTTAAAGCAGCTGTCTGATGTCATGCTTTTCTTATTAGAGACTAAAACTAGAAGCAGTATAGACATGCCTCAAGAACATGCTCAAGGATAATTAAGTTTCTTGCAGGAAATATTGAAACTGTTAAGAATATCAGTGACTGCTAGGTATGATTTAGAATGAACTCAAGACTCACATCTTGCACCTTTTCCTCCTGCCCAGACTGTGCAATGGATCAAAGGCTTCACTCTTTTAAGTGGGAGGAATGATTTTCACCTGTCCCTTGTTATGGTACCGAAGTGATCTAATTTCAGGCTGTTTCTTATCTTGCCAGAATTAGCTCTTATACATGAGCTTTACCGTTTTCACCCTTAAACTCTCTCCCACAAACCCTGGGATAAATGGAGGAAACCAGGAAAATTGTAGCCCGCCCCATTACTATGGCTCGGACATTTCTTTAATATACTTTTTAATTGTTGGTGAAATGTATTGCAAAAGTAGGTAAAATGACATAAATATGCAAAGTAAATGATTTCACCTTCCTATCCCTATCTCCTCTTCCTTTCTCCTCATTGTATACACAAAAGCCATAAGGCCATGCGGTGTGGCAAGCAGATAATCAGTTTACATTTGACATCATCTGTCTAAAGTCCTGATGTTTCTTTCAAACATAAATAATGTGATGGAAATGTACAATTCAGTAATGAGATGGAAATTGCTTGTGATCATGGGGAACATTTCTCACCCAGCAGAACTGCACTCAGCAGAGGCAAAGTGCTCTTCTCTCTAAAAAGCCCATAATTTTCTCCATGACACTTGAAGGAAACTAGTCAAATGAAAGCAAGCAATTGTAAAACATCATCAGCTATACGTGTGTGTGTGTGCGTGTAAAACTAACACACACACTTTCTGAATACTGAAATATTATATAGGTCTCATCCAGTTCAGTTATTAGCAGTAAAGGAGTACAGAAGTGGCCTTGAAGAAGGTATTCAACAGCCCTTAGATAAACACCAGCTTAGCCCCTGGAAGGGAGGAGGGAGTGAGCAAGAAATTCAAGATTGCCCTGCCTTGATGCTCTTTGGTGTAAGAGGGAGGAGAGAGAATCCCTGTCAAGGTCTCAAGATTCTGTTATTATACCTTGCAACAACAGAGCTCCAGAGTTGGTTTCCTGACCTGGTATTCCTCAAAGTGTTGACGTTAGTTCAGGAACAAACAGGCAAAAACAGTGGATACTTTTCATCTGACCAAATAGAACTTCAGTTTTCTAGATTCATGAAGAAAAGTATAATATGAAGAGGTAGAGGTTCAGCAGTCACTGAGGACAGTAGGATAGGAAGGAATACTTGATGAACATCACTGTCTGTCTTTACATCAGAAAGTTATGGCCATTGAGGCAGGTAACTGTAGACTCTGGACTTAAGATCTTAAAGCAGCACCCTCTCTTAGATGGCTATGTGAATTCAGCTACAGCACACACACAACTAACATAACCCTTCCCACCATAATGTTTCCATTCTATGGTTCACAACTATTTCCACAACTTTGACAGGTTAGAGTGAAACACAAAAAAGTTTGTCATCTTAAAAGGATGAATGGGGACAAAAAAGACTCCCAGCTATGGACATCTGCAGATAGGCAAGTAATATAATGTCCACCAAGATAATAATTTATAATTATAAATGGTGCAAATTATAAATGTCATATTATTTGTGTAATAGCATCATGACACTTATTATGTCATGGTCATGAAGAGTCGGACACGACTTAACGACTGAACAACAACAACAAATTGCTCAGATCTCCTATACTCCAAGCACATGTAATTTGGATTTTAAGCTCAACTGTCCTAGCACCATTGTGACTATAGGAATGAAATCAGCTCATGTTCAAAGACAGAAACCAGAGCCTCAGTGTGCAACGTTCAGTCTGTTTGTTTCCACAGTCACATTGTTGACATGCATCATCTGTTGTGTGAAGGTAGAGGAAATCACCACATTTATTCCAGTGGAATGAAAATGGACTGTTCCCTAATTTCAGATATTGTCATATGCATTCTTGGGATTTGTCAAGTTATTATATAAAAGTCATGTTTTCCCTTATTTCATGTGCAAATGTGAACATTGCAGTGGACATTTGTTTGGCTGAACAGATTCAGTGTCACTGAGGGATGATAATGAAGCTTAAGCCAAGCTCTTTGTCCAAATTCATTTGACACCTTGTCTTCAGGAACCAGAGAAATTAGAAACGGAACTTTCCCCAAATACTGCCTTGGCCCATCTGCTTAGACCGGATATATTATCTCTCACCAGTAGGAGTAAGCATCTGTCTATTCCTATTTCAGAACTGTGCAATTAATGTTTTATTAGCCCCGAAGCTGTTATAAATGTTGCCGCACTCACTCGTCTCCTGGGGCAATGATTTATTTCTTGCTTCTGGAAAAAAAAAAAAAAAAGAGGTCGAAAACTGTTGCTAAATGTGATTAAATGATAGGGAAGGAGCACGTTGCACAGATGTGAAGCACTGGTCAATGTTCCTGCCATGTAAAACATTAATAAAAGACTTATCTTTGGGCTTCCAGCTGTTCTGATCACATATACAGTATTAATACTTTGCTTAAAGAAAGTATTCTTTCAAATGATACACTAATCTCTGCCTAGCACTGCTCAAGTCTCCATATTTGGATTTCTTTCTGATTTGAATGAAACTACTGCATTTACCTGAAATAAAAACCAATCGTTTTTCCAAATAATTTACCTTTAAAATCATAGGCCCTTTAGATTTTCTGGAATATAGCAAAGAAAGCAAATCTGGGTTTTTCTCTGTAATCTTCCTTTGTTGGGGATGGTGGGGGTGGTGCTAAATTCAGAGTCATCTCATGAATGATACTACATTATTTTGGAAGTGTCCCTGAAATTCTTGTTTTTATGGATTTGCTGAGGTATTTTCCAGATACAAAGTTTGAGGGTGGTGTTCTTATAGAACTGTATCTCCTCTGGGTATGAGCAGCAATATTATGAGAAAATGGGGAGCAATGCCAAGTATCAGTGAAGAACCAGTGAAGCCTAAGATATATTTCCCCAGTACAGAGCTGAGTGTCTCGGTTGGAATTATGGCACAGTAGAAAAATTAGGTGTCCTCATACAGACAACTCTTAGGGTAACCACCAGCACTTTGTGAGTCATGTGCCTTTCCTTTGCCTCTGATATTGGATTTAGATTTATTGTTCTTTTTACCCACATTCATCCTCACTACAGGCAGGGGAAAAAAAGCCATTTCTCTGAGAATCATAACTGTGTGCAGCAGAGAGAATGTTCTAAAAACAGTAAATTTGTCCTGCAATCACAGCCTTTTAGAAAAGTTCATAGTTTTCTTTCAATATTGTTCCTCACATCTCAATTGGGAAAACTATCCAGAAAATATCATCTAAGTGTCTGGGTGCATCTTTCATACCTTTTTTCTCTCTTTCTCCTTTATTATTATCTCCCCTCTACTGCAAACAGCCCAGGGTAGCGAGCTTCCCACTCCTCCTTTCAATCTCCCAGTCTCAGTCAGATTAGTTAGGCTAGCAGACAGTCATTGATCTGTCACACTTGCTAATCACTACACCACAATACTGACTCTCTCACATTTGGTAGCACTGTGCAACATTTAACAATGAATTCCTCAAAAATCCCAAAGGTGGTCATTACCATTACTGGGGCCAACCAAAATAATACAAAAGGGACTGCAGGTTTTTGACTCCTAAACATCTTCTTTAGAATAAACATCTTCTTTAGAGTTCTTCTTTAGTAAATATGTTACAAAAAACACGCAAAATAATATGCTATAAAGACTAAGAGGCTTAACTAGGAACCAGTATATTTCGCAGTCTAAATCTGGCTTCTATGGCCAAAAACAAGAACTTTCTCTCTCGCTTCTTGTTGGGAATACCATCTCGATCTACTCTAGATCAAGAATCCTGCAGTAATAGAGACAAAACACTTGAAGCACTCTGAAGTACATTATGTGGTACCTCAGTTCACGAATGCTTCTGTTCACGAACAATTCAGTTCACGAACAGCTCCGGTCTCAAAATTTTGCCTCCGCGAACTCCGCATCAAGTTACGAACAGGATCCGCGGCCATTTTCCCTGCCGTGACACGTGGTTGCGGCTTCCTGTAGGGAGGGGGACTCTCCCTCCAAGCAGTAACCGCCTCCCCACCTGCCTTCCTGTCCTCCACGCCAGAAGTCGCCTCGAGCAAGGTTAGCGTTCTCTCTCTTCGTACTGTACTTGGTGTCATATTTTTGCGGTTTAAAAAAACAACAACATATGGTTCAGAACGGATTAACTGTATTTACATTGAACCTTGTGGGAAAATTTGATTCGGTTCACGACCAATTCGGTTCGCGACCAGAGTCGCGGAACGAATGAAGTTCGTGAACCGAGGTACCACTGTTTTATGCAGAAGTAAATTATACCACTGCAAAGAGGAAGAGGGTGATGTTGGATGATGAGGAAGAAGAGGAAGAAAAGGTCCACATTTGTGGAAGCAATACAACATGTTGTCCCAAATGCAATCCATTTTTCTTACACTCATTTCCCTACCATTACTTCTAAGGGCACATTTCCCCTAATATTGGCATTTTGTGTGTTTTTTCTTCCCTTGCAAATTGAATTTTAAAAATGGGGAAAGTGTGGATTTGGAAAAGGTCTGCATATTGGTTTGGGAAATGCAGATTGAGCAAGTTTGTATTCGTATTCTTCCACATCTCTGTTTGACAGGTGGGAACAAATTAGTGAGAACAGAGCGAACTGTGCCTAAATTAGCAGGCAGGCAGGCAGGCAGTTAGACAGACTTAATACTATTAGCGATAGATAATAGTGTTGTGCTATGAATATTTGATAGTAAAACAAATACACAGTAAGACTTTCAGTGGCATTGTAACTAGTCAGATTTCTACAGCTTCCATCCCACTCAAACTGTGATGGCAAAGCTAGATGCGATATAAGTTCCCTTGATCTCTGAAGTAATGCTGATTGTAGCAGCAACCTGTTCAACAACTTCAAGATATCTGACTACTTGGGAAGATCTTGGCATGCACATCTGTCATGAGACAAATGAGATAACCTGTGTCAATGGTTAGATGCACTTCTGGAATAGCAATGCTTGCTGAATTAAAAGTTTTAATTGAAAAATAGCTGGTAAGGAATGCTCTTAGGAAAGTCTGGTGCTGAGAGTAAAGCTAACTCAATCCTCATAACACCATTTTACACAAAGGGCAAATGCTGTACATTCTGTATAGTTTACCCAACCGTTCACTAAGAAATGATAACAGGTTTCTGAAACACACATTTCAAGGTAGTTGCACTATGAACAGATCAATGTTATATTCTTGCATTTGATGATATAAAGTCGACAATATTAAAAAATAATCAACTCTAAAAAAATTCTGATGTACATTTGAATAAAATGTATATTCTCTTTTAGTTGGATACATCAAACACAAGGGGTCTACTAAATTCAATTCTTCCATATAAGTCTTAATTGTTTTCCTCACTAAGGATTGTTTTTTCAGTACTAGTGTATTTCTATCAAGCTCAGGATCCAGGATCCAATATGTGCGCGCACACACATGTGCCTATCATATAGAGACACATGCCTATCATTTTTCAAAATGCCGGACTAAATAGACTGGTGTTTTTCAAATTTGGCAACTTTAAGATGTGTGGACTTCAACTCCAACTGGCTGGGGCATTCTACACATCCTAAATTTGCCAAGTTTGAAACAAGATGAAATAGACAAACGCATCTTTCTTCAAACTTGTGTCAAGTTGGATTTCAAAAGGCCATACTGGAGATCATGAGAGTTAATATTCATTGTATTTGGAGGACATCAGGTTGAGGGGTCATCTATTTAATTGTGTAATTAAACTATGGAAAGATGTGATGGAATGAACTTATGAAGGCCAGGCTCAGGGAGATAAGCGTGTTCTTAGCCCCCATCAGGAGCATGGGAAGTTCAAAAAGATGAGGCTGGCACCTCCCTAAGGAATTCACAGTGTTGTGGCTGGCTGGCTTGGGAACTAGGGTTCAGTCTGGGGAGATTTTCTGTCTGGAGGTTGTAGCTAATAAATGCAACAGAACTGTATTTGCATTGTCTCTTGGAGTTCTTTGGGCTGAACCTGTCAAAAGCACTGCAAAGAGGTGTGTCTTAAATGGTTTCAAAAGGAATTGACTAAAGTCACGGAGAATACATGTTCCACTGGCTGATAGTCCGGATGGCTTTGCATCACCTGGTCCGGAGGCAGTACACTGGGGAAGAATATGTGGAAGGTGTATTATATTTCCGCTCTGCTTATATACTTCTCAGAGCAGTAGTTCTTAAACTGTTTGACCCAATTACCCTTTTCCCAGCCTTGAATAATGTTATTCCCACCAAAAATAGAAAAAAAAAAAACTGTTGTTTTACACAAGCATCTTGGCAGTGGCAGGCTCAAACTGGATCCTCAACTCACAAACAAGTGATTACAAATTGCTCCATTAACCCCAGGATATACCCAAATTACCCCACCCCTTGGGTAATTACCTTCAGTTTAAAGATCACTGTCTCAGAGGCTTATCTGTTTGGCTTCTAGAAAGACTTTCAGTCTGATCCAGCAAAATCTTTTTTTGTCTAGCAAAGCATTACATAGATGCCTGTGTAATGCACCAATAAGCATAAGCCTTGCAAAATATTCATTTCATATAGTATGACATCTAACATACTCTCAGGAAATTTGCTTGTCCCTACACAGTAATTAGCAAGAAGAAAAGTACATAATCAATTTTTCCCATATAATCCAAAGTTCGATAACATCAGTCACCTTTTTTCAACAATGAGTGTTCCTATTATGATCTCAGATCTCCCTCCGATATGGCTCCTGACATCTGAAAAGTAATTTCTAGCAGAGAAGATTATTAGTCTTCAATTATTTACCATGCTCATTTTCATTCAATCTAATGGGATCTTCTGGTAATTAAAAGAAGTGAAGGGGGGTGTGTGTGATGACACCTGAGAATAGTTAGATTCTTTGCAAAGATTATGCTTCTTTTAGTCAATTTGTATGCTCCGTCCCACATTGTGAATGGAAAGTGAAGGTTTTTATGCATACAGCTATCTAAGTGTGAAGCTACAAGCTGATTCACTATCAAGTTCTCCCTTGGAAGAACATTACAATGAGTCTTCAGAATTAGAATTGGCCAGAGATTGTTCTGCTACATCTTGGACACATTCTGGGGAGTTCTAAACCCTTTGAAGGCAAGGTTTTGGATCCAAACCTATGCCAAGTCAGAAGGCTCACTAAGATTAGGGGAAGGTACCAAAGCATTCTCCAGCTGCAGACACTTAAGGTCAAAATGCAAAAGCATCCAGCTAAGCTAAAAACAGGCCTCCTCATGACCAAACACCTTACTTGAGGAAAGGCACCTACTCAAGAGAGGGAAATCTTTCTAGATGGCCTAATTATAAGTAGCTGAAGTTACAGGACACTTAAAAAAACAGATTGGAATCCTCTAGTTAATTCACTGCAAACTGTAATTAGCAAAGCATATATGTGAGTAGAACAAAACCAATTAAAGGGATCTAGAGGCAGATGCTTCAAGTCCAAAAGGGCAAGTAAAGTTTATTAAGGAAGTTACATGTCTAGGAGCATCAGTCTTCCTATCAAGAAGAGGAGCAAACAGGGAGTCCTTTGCTGATGCCTCTACCCTAATGACATGGAAATTAATAGGATATAAGGTGGAGTTGATGTCTCTCCAACACTAGTTTGGGAGTGACATCAGGAGTTCTCAATAAGCCTTCAGTTTTCAGTAGTGTGAAACAGTGTGTCAGTTTCCAGTGTGATTTCTCAAATCACATCTCTTGACCCTCATGGACTTTCTCTTGATTTGGTGAAACTCTAGCATGCAAACAAGTGACTGTGAGGATGCAGCAGAGAGATACAGAAACCTCTCATTTTTGCTCCAGATCTGGTAGCCCTAGGCAAGAGACTAACAAGATATCTTGCTGGATGTTGTATGTCAGTCATCCTGAACCTATTGCCTTCCAGATAATATTCACATGCCAACTGCATGTTACACACAGAAATCAAGTGCTTCAATTCGACCAAAGCAATATTATTCTTCCATTAACCAGGGAACCCACATCTTTAATCCTTTGGCTGTATCTGGAACTCCTATGATGTTATATCAAGTCCCTGCAGCTCAATATAAAACACTCATAAATGGCATTCATGGTTATGTTAGGTCAACAAAGTAATTTTGATCTCAAAATCCTGGTGTTAAGGAGGAACTGGTGCATTCTCATTTGGCCATTGTTTACAACAAACATGATTGTGCTTGCTGAGGTTGCAACAATGCCTCAGTAAGAAAAATGGGGTTAATATTTTATAAATTAAAACATATTAGGATTGTTCACTATGTAAAGATATTGAAGGGGTGGATAGCCTCTGCCTTTTAGGATCAACCATCATGGTGAGCTCAGATTCAGAGGAGGAGGCCGACAATGAGCAGCCAGCTCCAGAGTCACCTGACAAACTGCTGTCTGAACAGCTGCAGGCAGAGGAGGTGGGGCTGTCTGGTAACCAGCAGCCACAGCTGCCGTGGGTCTCTGAAGATAAAGAGGCTGAGTACCACCTCCTCCCAGTGCAAGGGCTTGCTGTGCCAAGAGGAGAGGAGAGCAAAGGCATTCCATGAGGTTACTCGCAAGGAAGGAACCTTGTCCTCCCAAATGAGCAACACCAGGGCTACTCCTATTTAAGAAGAGCAGTGAGCTCAAGCCTCTCTGTTGACGACAACCAGACATTAACTCCTATTCCATGTGCCTTGACTCCTGACCTACAAACCTCATGACCTGGACTCTGGAACCAGACCATGTGAGGAACCTCCTACAAAGTTTTGACCCTCAGGCTTTGCCTGATCACTCTTCTGCCTACTGTTTTGGATTGTAACTCTTTTAAGGCAAGCTTGCTAAACTCTGGGGGACTTATTTCTCTATTGTGTGTGCACGTGTGTTTGCACTCTCATTTTTCTTGCTGCTTGTTTATTTACTTTGCAAATACTATTTAGTAAAGGTTGCAACCACCTCTCTGCGTGCTTGTGTGTGCTTGGCCTAGGACAGGACACAGTAAAGGAACAAGCAGTCAAGACATGTGCCACAGACTAGCACTTGGTAAAGCAGCCATGAAGGCCTTGGTAAATATATTCAAATGTTGTGATGTGTCTCTATCTACAAAGATCAGAATCGTACAAGCTGTGACATTTCCTGTGACATTCTATGGAAGTGAAAGTTGGACTCTGAAGAAGCAGGATAGGATGCTTTTGAACTCTGGTGTTGAAGAAGACTCCTGAGAATACCATGGACAGCCAAGAAAACAAACAAATAGACCATTGAACAAATTGACCCAGAGTTCTCACTCAAGGCACAGATGACCAGGCTCAAATTATCCTACTTCAGACACATTATAAAAAGACCCAACTCTCTGGAGAAGGCTCTAATGCTGGGAAAGGTAGAAGAAAAGAGAAGAAGAGGATAGCCAGCAACAAGGTGGATGGACTCAGTTACAGTGGCAATGGGTGGACTGTTGGGAGACCTTAAAGACCAGATAAAGGACAGATCATCATGGCAAAATCCATCTATGTGGACGCTAAGAGTCAACAATGACTTGATGGCATGTAATCAAACACTGAGTATTGCTGTTTCAGTTTTCTATCCCAATTTCTATAAAGAAACATTTTGTAGGTTTTTTTTTTTTAGCTCATTTGAGATACTAGCAGCACTGCATTAAAATACAAAAATAAATGTTTGAGAGGACAGGACAGCCTGGCACTATAATAGCTTTCTTTGATTTTAGCCACATTCTCCAACCGTCTAGGCTTTGCTGCCATCTGCTGGACTGAAATAATTCTGCAGAGATTCTACCTCAAGCAAGTACAATTTGTCCTGAAAACATTTATTGCGGTTCCCAGTGAATAACAGCATGGTAATTTTTCACGGCACAGATTGTCATGCTCTCAAGGCAGAAGACCCAGCCCATAACATTTTGCTGCTTGAAAAACCCTTACCTGTATAGGTAGGTGAACTTTAATTCTACACAGATGTGCTGGAAGATACTATCCAATCATCAGGAATAGCAGACTCATTCAGGAAGCAGAAGACACAGTTGTCCATTCTGGATATCATACTAGGCCAAACAGTGACTTTAACTTGGCAGGTTGAATGAGCTCCCTTTGGGCTTATTCACCCTTACATGGTTCAGCAAGAAATGGCTTAACATGACTGCTCCAGCCTTGGCAAAAATAGTTCTCCAACTGAGGCAAATGCCTGAAGGCCTCTGCCCTTACTCTCTGACATCTATGACCTGAGGCCATTTATAAAATTGTTAGGGTATCCACATCCTCTGAAGCTACCTTAAATATGCACTGAATACAGAAAAACATCCTTTATAAAATATTTAAGTTTTTTCTTCAGATGGATAGATTTATGTTTGAAATTCTACAATTCCATGCATTCTTTTATAAACACTTGCTCTTAGTGGTTCTGAATTTCCTGGTTCAGCATATTATCCATGAAAATATGTGAATCTGAATTACCTACACAATCTGAGTCATAATCCATCACACACAAGGTATTTTCTTTGGGCTATTGCTCATGTCAAAGCACGCTGGAGCTTCTGTATTTGCATTAAAATGGGTTTCAAGCTTGTATAGACTTGGAAGCACTTACGCCATTTTTTTTTTTTCAGATTAAAGGAAGTTTAAGGGTGCAAGTTTTCTTTTGAGTGCTACATAACTTTCCCTTCCACCTGTCTCCTCTACAGACTTCTGTGCTCCTGAAATCAGGAGACAGCTGGATGGAGGTGGGGGCAGAGGAGGAATCTGTTTGCTGTTAGATGCCATTCCATGGGCAGAGAGGTGATACTGGACTTTATACAGACACACAGAATACAAAGCCCATGGAATCCAAGGGTCTTTGTGCAGGAATCCTAAGTTGATGGCTGTCTAGCCTCTGCTTCAACACCTTCAATGAAGGGGAGTCGTTGCTGGCTAGTGTGTTTGTGGGTTGGATACCAAAAAAGTGAACCCCAAAGAAGACACCAAGACACTTACAATGAATAAAGATGTATTAAAAAGGTCCTCATACTTACAGCGCCAAAGAACTCCACTCCCGGGCAACCACAGTGAGTCTGAGCCGTGAGGATGGTTTTCCATGGAAGCAGCCCCCAAAGGGGTTGCTTTCATTGGGCAAGTTTTATAGCCCTTCAACCTCACTCTCTCTCCCCAACCCCAGTTACTTAGTTTAGGCATCAGCATGGGAAGATGACATATTAATGAGGATTATAATGACTGTTTTTTATGTATTTATTGTTTTAATTAATTGCTGTACACTGCCCAGAGTCACTTTTTGCGAGATGGGTGGCTATATAAATTTGATAAATAAATAAACAAATAAGCTACATTGCTAAGTATATGGCAGGTACTGGGCACCTAGCTAAGACAAAGTGGGAAATAATTATCTGGTGAGAAGTTTGTGATCTCACAACTCCACGAGAGTAAATAGGAAGAGCTCGCTTGATCAAAGCAGCTTCTCTTCCAGGTGTCAATTAAAAAATGGGGGTCAGTCACAGAACAGGAGTCCACCGCCTCTCCCAGTAATTGGTTTCACTGTCAAACTTCTTTTACAAAGTTTCTTGAGTTGGAATTTGCCTTCCTATAACTAGAACCCATGACTTTGCAGTCTATACTCTGCAGTGATGGAGAACAGAGCTTAACATTATTTCAGATACTTGATGAATAATGTCCTAACATCCCTCCCACCCACTTTAGTCTTTCAAGGCTAAACATTCCCAGTTCTTTCAATGCTTCAAAGCTTCTATTCTCTTGATTTCTTCCTAATCTTGTTTCCCTGAAGCTTATGCCCAGGACTAGACTAGACACAGTCCCTGCACTGAGTCTGCCTAATGCTGTACAGTATAAAGTGGAAATAATACTTCCTATGATTTGAAAACTATGTCTACTGATCCTGTCTAAAATTATATTTACCCTTTTTTTTGCAACTCTATCACATAGCTATGTTCAGTTTGCAGTCAATTGCCTTTCCAGTATATTATTTTTAGCATTTTAGACACCAAGGTAGTATACAATAAGAAATTATGTTTAAAAGAATGTATTTAAAAACTAATCCTAGTAAACACTCTTAAAAATAGGAGCATGAAACTGAATCAAGATTTCATCTAGCATTAAACTCCTGCTTGAAATTAGCCACTGGCTATTATTGTATCCAGGATCATACTCATCCTGACATGAAGGGATGTATGTATGGAGGTACTGAATTTTTTTTAAGTATTATGTCACTTTTTTCACAAAAATTCAAGGTAGGTCTATGATAACATTTGCTAGCAAGACATTTCTGACGTAAATGGATTCTTTGAATATACAGGTAATCCTTGAGTTACGATGGAAATTGGGACTGGAATTGCCATCACTAAGCAATGCGGTCATAAAGTGCGATGTTGAGTGACCGTGTTGCTTAGTAATGGCAGTCCTGGCTGCCAACATTAAGCAAGGATTGTGCAGGTTGTTAAGCGAGGATCTCACATGACTGCAACTTCTGACTTCCTGCTGGCTTCCTCACTTACTTTGCTTGTGAGAAGCCAGCAGGGAACTCCAGAAATTGTGATCACGTGACACTGGGGATGCTGCGATGGCTGGAACTCCAAGGACCTGTCGTAAGTCCCCTCGCTCGGTGCCATCACAAGTTTGAATGGTCGCTGAATGAGTGGTTGTAACCCAAGGACCACCCTTCTACTGATGCCCTGCTATGGTATTTTCTTAATACTTTGCTTCCCTCAACTTTGCTGCAGGGGTGTCCACGGGAGGGGGTCAAAAGTCAAGATAGCGGCCACAACCATGCAATCAAAGCTCTGCACATAAAAAATGGGTGGCGCTTTGATTCCATGGCTATGGCCACCATCTTGACTTTTTTTTACCCCCCTGCGAACACCCCTGCTTTGCTGCAGTATTATTATTATATGTCTAAGATCTCATTCTAGCTCTTTTTCATTCACCTGTCTTCCCTTTTTCAGTGGCTCCACAGTCCTAAGAAATTTCATGGCTATGAATAAATAGGCAGGCCAATTGCAGCAGACAGGTAAATCTTCTCCTAAGCACAGCTGAAGCATCCGGTTCCAGAAGGAGGACTTGCTTCCTGTTCTCCTCCAGACAAAAGGACGATATTCTGCTAGTTAGAATGGGCAGGGACAAAGTAAGGGTACTATAGTACCGAGGTTTCCCCCAGCTGAGTAGAATCAGGCAGAGAGGAATCAATTTATTTCACATTTACAGGGTGATGATCTGCTGTAATCAACTGGCAGAAGTAAAGGACTCTATCTGAAAGTCTAAGCAAACTGGATTTCTTCCAGGCATACATTTTCTCCACCCACATCAACGTTTATCATGGAAATATGTGTCTTTGTTCAAGTAAGGAGCTTTGGCTTGGGAAAGGACACTCCCTTAACCTGGAGCTTATCAGGGCTCAATCGTATTTCAGAAGCACAAATATCACCCACCCAGATTACTAGGAACTAGACCACAAATCTAGATGAGAACATAAAAGAGGAATTTCTCATTAGCATAACAGGAAGTAGACAGCTGGTATATGAAATCTTTTTCTACTCAGGCCAACAGCTGCCACACTGATAAATGCTCTATTTTCTTTCCAAGGGATGGACCATTTTTAGGTTCAAGTATGAGAAAACTATGTACTTCTTCATGGGCCATTTAAAATAAAATTTCTAGCCAATCTGATCTGGACAGAGGAATTCTATGGGGTTGGAGAAATGTCCTTTCCTTTATCCTGCAGGGTCCCATAAGCAAGGTACAAAGTAGAGGGGGAATGAACAAGGGCACCCTTTATTTCTATTATAATATCACCCTGTCCTTTTTAAAAGGGAGCTTAGGGCAGAAGGGCACAGGTCCAACTTCATTTTCACAACAGCCCCGTGAGGCAGTGTCAGGATCTACGCAAGCTAGAAAACTTAATTGCGTTTAATTTAGCTTAGCAATGTATGTTAAAGGGTTAATAGTAAAAATGTTAATTGCAGGCCGCTTGCTTGTCCTGCCATTGAAGTTAGGAGAAAGGGGGGGAGAAGATGCCAGGTGCTGTTATCTCTTCAGAGGCGCTTACAAGGTCGAGCACTGTGAGAGCCGGAGCAAGGCCTGAAAAATTCAAGCAGGAAAAGAAAGGAGAAGGGGGGGAATTTGGGCTTAAAAAGGGAAGGTTTTGCTTTGTAGAATTAGACTCAACAATCTATGCTGCTGTGCACTTCTCCTAATAAAGAAATCTTTGATGGAGCTGTTTCGTCTCCAGCGGATTTACTGAACTTTGGGAATGAGTGTGTAGACTCTGACAGGCA
Source organism: Liasis olivaceus (assembly GCA_030867105.1). Lineage (NCBI taxonomy): Eukaryota > Metazoa > Chordata > Lepidosauria > Squamata > Pythonidae > Liasis > Liasis olivaceus. The sequence continues at coordinate 181,615,294 of CM061350.1, read as the reverse complement.
GGTCCAAAGCTACCCAGGAAGTTTCAGGATTAAATGTGGATTTCAGTTAAGGCATTTACACCACATGGCTGGGTATTAGTCCAAGACAAATGCAAAAATAAATGCTATAGTTAATAGCCAATGAGGAAATCAGTAAACTTTGAGGCAGAATTGCCATCTTGCTTCTTCTCCCCACCTTAATTTTCCATTTCCATTCCCAGAAAGGAGCGCTTTCAGAAAGGAGCGTCCACAGGCAGCCTCAGCCACGGGTGGACGAGATAATATAGGTGATGGTATATAGACGTGTCCTTCTCCCACAGGAGCAAGGAGACTCTGTGGATTTGCCCTAACCCTGAAAAGCCAAGCAAGGTCAGACCTATTTAGTTCTCGGATGAAAGACCACAAGGAAATCCCATGGCCACAGATTCAACTAGAAAAACATTCCAGAAGGCAACCATTGCACAAAAAAAAAAAAATCCCTTTGTACCATTGCCCCAAAAGATGCCCAACTGTGTTCATTTGTTACCAGGGTCTGAATTCAGATAGAGAGCATTACTTTTACTATGGCTGGTTTGCTAAGCCACGGTTGTAAAAAACCCGGCTTAGTTATACGTGAGTTATAAACTATAGCCTGCCTACCTAGCAGGATCAACTGAAACACATAACATATTGTTGTATTAACACTGGAAGGCATCCACAGCACAGCTGGGGGCCGTGAGGAGCGGCCTGGGGTTGGCAGGTTGCTTGAATGCAGCCTTTCCCCACCAGATGCCCTTGGCCTGGGCTGGCCTACAACTGACATGCCCGCTGAGAGCTGCCAAGTGTACTTTTGGATCCGAGACACCACAGAAGAAAATTTTCCCCTGCAAGGCCTTCATCTTTGAGCTCCGTCCAGGGGCTCTCTGGGGCAGAAGGCAAGCCTTGCCAAAGAGGGCTTGGCCCACCCCATGCAGTCAACAGCTGAAGAACAAGCAGCTGCATCTGGGAGAGCAAAACTGTTCTTGCAACTCCGGGGAGGGGCAGCAGCAGCGGGAAAGAATAGGCCGCCTCTGTACTAGAGCCGCAACATCTGGTGTGAAAAAATCCAGACGACCGCTAGAGGGCGGCGAGGGCTCAGTTTTCGGTCTCCCTTTGCTGCCCTCTAGTGGCCACCCTGGCGGCCTCCTCCTCCTCCTCCTCCTCTCGGGAAGGGCAAATGCCCCCCGGACCTCCGCAACCACCACCTCTTGGAGTCGGCTGCGAGATCCAGCCGCAAAGCCCGGTCAGGGGGAGAAGCTACCATCGGGAAAGACGAGGAGGGGAGCGCGCACCTCCCCGCTTGGTTCTCCTTCAGCATCTTTCGGAAAATCCTGCACCTGGCCGATCCGGCCCAGGGAAGGAGCGGGCTGGGCTAAACCAAGGAAAGGGCGGAGCCAAGCGAATGAATGTTCTACGGCGGCCAAGGACGGGGCTGCGCAGCAGGAGGAGGCACTTTGTGAAGAAACCCACCACCTCTGCCTCCCCCCAGCGCAGACCCGCAAATGCACACGCCCGTTTCCCTAACTACGGAGCAACCCGCGCCTCGCCTGCCGCCGGCCCACTCCTTTCCGCGGTCCGGCTCGCCCAATGGGCTTAGCGGACAAGAAAAGGGGGCGGGGAGGAAGGAGAGGCGTGTCCGTGCCGGAAAAGGCGTGGCCCTGGCGGCGGAAGTAGCCGCAGGAGCCGCAGGGTGTGTAAGTGTGGTAAGAGGGAAGCGGGTGGCTTTGCGCCGACACGCTTGCTTCGCCCGCGATCCGAGGCCTGAACACTCTTCCCGTTTTGCCGCGCTCGCACCCGGCCAGGTGAGCGCTGTCCCGCCAAAACTCCCCCTCCGAACTTCCCCGCCCGCGCCGCTGAGCGGTGGCGAAGCTCTGCCCTTCCCTCCTCCCGTAACGGAAGGGAGGGGGGAGCGTAACCGAGGCCTGCTCGGTTTCGGCCGCTGGACCCCGCGGGAGGGTTCTTGGAGGGGCCCTTCCCGAGAGGCAGAAGCGACGGGCCCACGGAAGTCCGCGGGGTCTCCCGACACGTTTTCCCCGAGGCTGCCCGGCTAACGGCACGGGAGCGCCGCCTTTGAAGCGGAGGGAGGGGGAGCCGCCTGCTCTCGCGCGCTGCTTTTGCTCCTGTTCCGCTGCTCGAGCGAGGCTTCCCGGGAGGGGTCACCTAGCTTGGGAGCGCCACGCCCTGGCTGAGTCACCTTCTGCCGCTGCCGCCGCCGCCCAGGCATGGGCGTACTCACCTGCGCCTAACAAACCGGAGACGGGGCTCTTCGTTCTCGGCGGCGCTTCTGGGAGAGGCCATGCTGCGCCCGCAGAGGCCCGTTACGGTTGCAGGGAGAGTGGAGGGCGGGCCTCTTTTTCACCGTAACCCTTCTGTCCGCCCTTTGTCCCCCTGGAACGGTGGCGCCCCGGTTCCTTGCACCCCGTGGCTTAAATGGCATAACTAGGCTTCCAGGTAGACTGGAGCAGAATTGTTCGTGTCACGTGTGTCTTCTGAGTTGGTCTGTATTTCTAATTCAGTGATTTCAAAAAAACGAGTTTGCATCTTACATAGCACCACAGAAGAGGTTATGGTTGCATGCAGTTGTAGATTTGGAAATTCTGGAAGTTTGGGTTATTAATCCAGGATTTCCATTAGCAAAAAGGACTAGAGCGTGAACATGTCTAAAGAGCAAATTCATCTCTTTCCCAGCTGGGTTAGAATGATAGAGCAGATTGGGTCTGTAAGGATGAGACATCCCAATGTAAATCTGAGGAGCCATTTTTTAAAGGTTGCACTTGCTCCAGAATTTTGTTCTTCTTTGGAAATTATCACAATTGAATATTCCCCATGGGAAGCTCTCCCCTTAGTCTGAGAACACTGGGTATAATCTAAAATGAAAGCCAGCATCATCTAGAGTGTCTTGGGAGATGGCAGCGCTTGGCTGGCCTTCTCCAAGGGCTGGGCCTGGTTAGTACTTGGATGGGAGACTACCAGGGAATCCTAGGGCTGTAGGCTAGACTTGGAGATTCAGAAGGCATCCTGGAAGAAGACAGTGGCAAACTACTACCGTATTGTTGCCAAGAAAAATGGATAACTTGTTCACACAGTTATTAATAAGCATAATTTACTATATATAGAAAGGCCATGTTTGCTTCGATGCTGATGCTAGTAACAGTATAATCTAATATTTATAAAGTACTGTGGACTACTGTCCATTTTGTAAGATATGAGTTATCAACCATAGCTAATTCACTTAATTATGGTAATTATGTCACACAATGTGTGCAAAAACTTGCTCTTCCATAAAGGTAAAGTGACTTATTGCCACATTATTGGAATAGACTTCAGGGATATACTGTTGTTGCATTCCCTGAAAAGTCACCACCAGCTGTGCAGCCTGTTGGGAGAGCATCACATAATCTGCAGTATCTGTCAATACTGCTGTTGGTCTTGCATCAGCATGTCTGTGTGCCTGAATTATAAAGGGAGTTATCTTTGCTATTAACAGAAATCTGCTGGTTGTTTTTGAAGCTTTTTTTCTCTCCCCCTTCTCCATTTCTCTCTTCTTTATGTTGGAAACAAATTTCCTAAATTTGGTTGTTGATTGTGTTATTTCCAGTATCTGTGATCTAATGGTAATCTCTAATTGTTGGACAAATACTTGTCTTGCTATTGTGTAAATTGGGTTGAAATTGGTTGTTAAGAAAACTAGGATCCATTTCTTTTCCGGATTTTTAATATTTAGTAATAAAGACCTAATTTTCCATAATTAAAAAACTTAAATCCATTTTCGTGTATTATACAAGTTAGGGATTTCAATACTATTTTTCCTTTTCTGTGGTATTTTAAGTATTGTTACTTGTTTTGAATGTCTGATGTGGCTCGCAGAAATGTGAATCTGGGTTTTTTTTATCACGATCAGCATAGCTTATAAAATAAGCCATGACTGGCAGTGTTTGCACAACATATTAGATCATGGTTACAAACAAGGTAAAAAATGTGAGACATAGAACAATGGATTTAAGTTATGGGAAGGCAGATTCAACTTAAATGTTAGCTTAAAAACTCGAAAAGCAAGAGCAATTTGATACCCAATTATTTTGTGTTGTGTTTATATCTTGTTTATGTTTTGATTGCAAATTGTTTTGTTTTTTACCTTGGACAATTTAATGTATTGTGTTTCTATGCTATTGTAATCTGCTGTAAATTTAAAAGATTTGGCAGCATAAAATTTAAAAATAATAGTGGAACCAGTTACCCAGAGAGGTAGTGGGATCCATTGGATGTGTTCTGATAGGCTAGAGAGCACTGTTTGGGATGCCTTAATTTGGATTTCCGCAGTGACCTGGTTGTTGGATTTAATGAATGGCCCCTTCCAACTTAGTTTCTAACACTGACTTATTTCATATACAATACAGTAATATGCTAATCCATAATCAAGCAGATTATATCATGGCTTAATAAATTGTGTGAACCTAGCCAATAAAATATCCATGAATGATATTTCCACAACTGAAACCGTAATTTACCTTCAAAAGCTGCTGTAATCAGTTTGGAATATGAATTTTAGTGATCTTGAACAAACTCTTGTTTTGCTAATGGATTCTCTCATATCTTTTTCAGTATCTATTAAAAGGTGTTAAAATATAAAATGCATTCTATTTCTCCCATAAGCAACTGCCAGTTTCCAAGGAACTTTTTTGAAAAAGAATCCTGACCTTGTAGACTTTTCTTTAAAAATGCAATTTGAGTAATGGTTTTAAGGTTTTGAATCTTTTTGTTCAGAGATTTCTTTCCAAACACTTTCCCATTTTTCAGACTGTTCCTTCACTCATCTAGCCCCATGCAGCTTAATGAAAAAAAACCTACCTCTTTTGAAAGAATGTATTGTCTCCAGAGTCTTTAACAAGTTCTGTTATAAATGTTATATATTAACGTGTGTGTGTGTGTAAAACCTATTATCACAGTAAAATATAAAGTTTAATAATATTAATAAACAAAACTTCATGCTGGAACTCCTGTAAGGCATGAAATTAGGTATTTTTAAAAAATCTCAACCAAGCTTTTTCCTTTTGATCAAACAACACCGTTCTTGGTCATTCTTATGCTTTTCTCAGGGATTGTAGATGACACCTAATGAAGTACAATATGAATATTGTACATTGTTTATACTTTTTGATTGAGGAAGAATGGCATATACTTAATCATAAAGCAACCAATAACATTAAAAACAATTTAAGCAATTTTTCACATTTACCATTTTGAAAATATGCAACTATCCCTTGGTAGAATGGTTGTTTTCTTGCTTCTATACTTGCTATCATGAATTATGTAACTCAGTCAGAAGCAAAGTAATTATCCCAGAATAAGAAGATATAAACAGCCATGCTTGTGAACAATTCAAGTATCTTTGCTTCCCTTAATGCAGTGTGGATTGTAAGCCTTAATTACCTGAACTATTATTTCTAGTGGCTAGCAAGGTTTAACTTCATGATTCCTACTTCCAGAAACATAATGTCTTGGTTTTGTACTCCCAAGCAGAGAGGACAATTAGGGTCTCAGCTGCAATCCTTTCTTTAAAATTGGCAGTAAATATGTTGTATTCCATTATGAGGTATTCCCAGATTTTGAAGACCTGTTATGTCCACCAGAATTAAATTTCTGAGTGCCACTTTATTCATCAACTGCATTTATAGATGCAGGTGAAATTGACGTTAAGATTTTTTGTTGATTGTCCTAGTTTCTGAGGCATAGCTACTTCCATTCTTTGATATTCAAGTAGTATGATAAATTGAGCAACAAAAAATTGGATTAGAAGCTATATGTATGGATGGATTATTTCAGGGGAAGTTTGTTCAAGTGAGCAATATTTAATCATGAAGGGCTACATCCATTATTTAGCTTAGAGGACTTTTGCTTTCCTCCTCTCACTGTATGTACTCTAAGTCTGCTCTGGAGAATCCTCTAACTCTGCAGAGTGACTTCAGGATACCGAGAAGGGACAAACAGTGAATTATTCTGCAGATACCATTTTGCTAGCAGAATGAGACGCTGAATCCAATATCTGAGGTTAACAGAGCTTAAAATGTTGTGATTGATTTAAAGCTAATATTGTCCATAATTCAGATTTAGCTCTTTGTCAAAGATTGCTGAGGTCTTTCAACTTCTCAGAATAAAATCTTGAAAGTTGTCTTCCTGCTGCTAAAATGTTCAAGTACTGTATTAACAATGATAGCTATTTTTGTGTCTCTTTTACTTTTGGTTGTAAGAGGTTCATAGAAATGACTTCTATAATAATAGTTACTGAAGTTTACAAAGACAAAGATAAAAACTAATACAAACTAAGAAGAATATAGAAAAAGAAAAAAGTCACTCTTCTGATTTATTGTTTGTATCTTCCTTTTAGTTATTAAGACATCAGCCAATTTCATTTGTAAATCCAGTGTAACATCTTTTCCCATATCATTCTTGTAACTTGTCCTTTTTAAATCCAGATCCATAACAGCCTGATTCTTATCCTTTTCTATCTCCTATTCTAAACCCATTTTTATGGTAGCAGACAATCTTAAGACAAATTTCTGAATGCATTGTTCCCAAATATCCTTGAATTCTTCCAAAGTTAAAATATTTTTCTTCATTCTGTATTAGTGGGTCTCTTCTCCTTTAATTATAATCTCTAGTTCTTTCTGGTTGCCCCTAGTGTCCAACCTTCAAAGTCTCCTCCTATGTCATCGAATGTATCCATGAAGGGGAGGGTGATATGGTGGATAGCAACAGAGAGCAAGGCTATCGAGGGAAAGGGTGCATACCAGGAAGTGAAAGGAGACAAAAGACAACATAGTCTGCAGGGGGAGCATGGGAAGCATAAGAGATTCAGAATAGCCACTCCCTAGAATCTACCAGGGTATATCCACTAGTTGCAGTAGTATAGATTTAGTCTGGCAAGATTCTGTCTATATGGTGTAAGCAAATAAACGAACTTAACTCAACTGGACTGTTTCACTGTGTTCTTGGGCTGGGCCTGACATCTTATCATGTTTTTCTCTAATCCACAACATTTTCCCATGGGAAGGTTTCTTACACTTAGATTCAAAAGCTTCATATATTTTAAACAGGATTTTAAACAACCTGCAGGAAGGATTCTTATAATTAATTTCAAAATCTTATTTCCAATCCATTTGGCCCCTTAGTCCATTTGTAACTTTCCAAAATCAATGTTCTAATCACCCTTTTGCTGTTTATTTCAAAAAAAATTTTTTAAAAATCCTTAAACTTACATAAAATTTCTTTTGCTGAGGATTGAAGGAGAATCACCCAGTGTGATGAAACTTCTTGTTTTGAAAGTTCTTAATGTCCAAAAAGCAGTTAATAATTTCCAGAAATAAGAAAGGAAGTGGCTGAACCCGGTGTCCATTTGAAGGCTCTGAACTGCGGCTTGGGCAAAGCTGACTTTCCCTTGACTCCCAGAGCTCTAAAACCTGCCGGAGACTGCTGTTTTATGGCCTCACAGGGAGCCTCTGTATGGAGCACTTGTGGGTGACCCCAAGTCCTCCCCTTCATCTGGAGAGGAATTTTGAGGTGCTGATCTGTTTGCCAGCTCCTTGTTCCACCGCAGTCGTCGGCTCCACTGAAGCGGAGCCATCTTTAGTCTGCCATTGCTTCCCCGGAAATCCTCCATAGAAATGGTTTCTAGAGTATTTTTCAAAGCTTTATTTTATATTGGAAATGTTTAAGAATGAGAGAGTTACAAGTTCTAAATATCTGTTGGGTGTTTTATTTATTTATTTATTTATCATATTTGAATAGCCACCCATCTCACATATTGACTCTTATAGTGTTGCTGTTGCACTGATTGTAGAACAGAAAAAGAGAAATCTTAATCCCCTCTTCAATCTTAGAAGATAATGCTTTGAAGATTTGTACATATACATATACTTTTTGGTGTGGAATTCCACTTCCTGTTTCTATAGCTTCTAATATGAACTTGGAACAAAGAATGGGTCATTGTGAATATGAAAAATATAAGGCTGTCTACATTTCAGTCTGGTTCTGATTTAATTCTTTGGAACACAAATTCAGACAGCCCTTACTTCTGCCTGTTCTATATCTCCGTCACTTGCATATAAAGTTGGGTCCATAAGCCTTCTCTGTTACAGAAGGGAGACATGTCATTCTATCATTTTAGGGTATCTGCTATTAATTAGGTCTATTTTTCAGTTATCTTGCTCTGTTTTTTTAAGCTGGTTAGATTCCAGTTCACAGCAGGCTGGCATTCATCTCTTCTTTTATGCATAGTGCTTGGATTTGATGATCCTAGCAAATACTTGGAAGTGATGCAACCAAATTTTTAGAGATGTGGTTATGATAAAACAAGTATGGGGTATAAAAGTAATGATCAGAGAAATTAATTGGCTAGTAAACAAAATAAAGTTGTTTTTTAATCCTGTTTGGTTCCCTGGTTCAAGCTCGGTAGAAGCTGTGTACTGAACATGAAACTCTTGTCTGGATTTTTATTGCATACTAGGATAAGGCAATTTTAAGTAGTTGATGGTTGTCTGTCAGTATGAGGAGACTGTTGCAAATCCAATACTTCTTTTTCTTGTCTTTCCCATGGCTTAATGGACACCTTTATTCTCATTTTTCAGGTTTGGTGCTAGGTATCAGTTGTCTTGACATTGCAGACTTGTAACTTTATTTCTTCTCTGGGAAACTCAACCTCTCAGTGTAATTTCTACGCTATTGATAAGCAAATTTTTCTCATTGTTTTGGCTCAGACTTAAAAGTATATTTCTTTTACTATTTTTTTTTCTATACCTTTGGAGGACACTGAATATGAAATATACATTATACGGTACTTAGATTTTCCCCACTCTTTAGGAATAACGATGGATAAAAGTGAGCTTGTACAGAAGGCCAAACTGGCTGAACAGGCAGAGCGCTATGATGATATGGCTGCGGCCATGAAGGCTGTCACTGAGCAGGGTCATGAGCTGTCCAACGAAGAAAGGAATCTACTATCTGTTGCCTACAAAAATGTGGTTGGTGCTCGTCGTTCTTCCTGGCGTGTCATTTCCAGCATTGAACAGAAGACAGAACGGAATGAGAAAAAACAGCAGATGGGAAGAGAATATCGTGAGAAGATTGAGGCTGAGTTGCAGGACATTTGCAATGATGTTCTGGTAAGAGTCCAGTAGCAATTTGAATCACAGCACTTCCTAAAGTATACTATCTCTAAAAGTACTTGTAGTATTGGGTCAGCAGGATAAGTTTTATTTCTTGTTTGATCTAGTATGGTTCAACAGAAAAAAAAATGTAATTAATTTGCTGAAAGAAATATTTTAAGTAATATTTAATATTTAACTTACGCACTTAATATTTAACTTATGCACTTACATGCATTAAAAACTGATCGTTATATATACAAGACCTTTGGAGATTTCTGCTTGATACTTGGCAGATATCTACTCAGAAGAATTTAGTATGATCCATTTTTCCCTTGAGTAATTTTTTCTTTGTTTAATCCACAAAATTAATAGAAGTACATTATAAGCTGTTCATCCAGTAGTGGGTTACTCCTCCCATTTACTCTGCTAGGTAGGTTCAGACTTTCAGACTTTCCTGAAGAAAAAGAGGCCATTTCTAATTCCAGTTCTTCCTGCCTGCCTTTCAAAACTCTGCAATCTTGTACACTTTACTTTTCCTTTCTTTTTTTCAATCACTTTGTCTTTTCCTCAACTTGTTAGCACAATCAAAGCATGCACAGACAGCCCAATGCTGTCCCTGTTGGAGAGAACCTCTCCAGCATCTGAGATTGTCACATCAGGGATCAAGTGAGGGTTCAAGGGGTATGATAATCCCTCAAAAGCAATCAGTGGCAGGCAGGGCAATAGAGTTAACTTGCAATGAGCTTCCTGACTCATGGTGCTGACAATGGGCTCATCTCTACTCTAGGAAGTCAGATGATTCAAACAATGGACAGAATAGAAAAGTATTCAGATCAGTTCACTGACTTTATTAAGAGGATCTCAGTATATTTAAAGGTACTGGTGGGGATATACAGCTAAATATGTATGAGTTTCCTCTGCTCATTGCCTAAAGGTCTGAAGAAGAAAGAATATAGGTCCAATTAATGTGATGCTAAGATAGTTCTTCCCAGCACACCTAGCACCTGCCAACTTGAGGATATCATAAGATGGGAACTGCTTTTTTTTTTTTTTTTTGCTAAGCAAGGCCACCAAATGACCCTGCTTATAAAGGGGGAATACATATGTGAGCAGAATACAATCAGCACTTCTTTTCTCTCCAACTCCCTCAGTCATGGTCAGATACCCACTCACCATAATTTCTTGCAAGTGGAGAAGGAGTAAGTTGCTGTAGAAAATTCTGGCACTAGGGCATTACTTTCTGTCCCCATATGAGGATTTTGTGGGCTCTGCATTCTCTCTTTCATTAGTTAGGAGAAAAGGCAATATTGTAGCAAATGAGAAATAGCATCCTATTCTAGATACATCCAGAAAATTGACTTTACTCAATTAAGAAATTTCACAAGAACCTAGGAATCAAGGGGATAGGGCTGACCACTCTCACAGACCTCTAACATGACTCAGGCAACAGAAGTTTTTCTGAGTGCTTCCAACCAATTGGAAGTCTTCCTTTCCCTGAACTTTTCAACTTGTCTGTATTCTCTGTGGGCAACCAGTGTTGGAATCCCTCAAGGGGCCACTAGTCGATGCTCGAGTTGTTACATTAGTGATCTGTATGATTGTATATAAGAATAGAGAAGACACACCAAAAGACTGGAGGACTAAAATCTTCCTACAAAACCTCTTGAGGCCTTACAAATGGCTATACAGCTGCATTCATTTTTGCCAGTCTCCATCCTGTGGTCCAAGCAATTCCTGTAGTTCAGTGTTTCTCAGACCTTTTGCTCTCCCTTTCCACTTTTAAAAGTTATGGAGGACCCCAAAAGAGCTTTTGTTGGTATGGGTTATATTTATTGGTATTTATTGTATTAAAAATTAAAATTCACACATTTATAGAATATTTATTGAATCACATAAAAATAACAATATTAAACCCATTAGATATTAACATAAATAAAATATTTTTCATGAAAAATCCCTATATTTTTAACAAACAAAAATAATAATGAGAAGAGTGATAATGGTTTTACATTTTTGCAAATGTCTTCAATATCTGGCAAAGAATTTTGATTTCACAGACCCCTGAAAGGGTCTTGGGAGACTTCCAGGGGTCCTCAGATCACACTTTAACAAACATTGCTCTAGTTCATTCTACCAGAACTTAACTCATATAGAGGGTGAATATTAGCTAAGTCATCAGTGGTTTGGTTTTGTAGAAATTCTGAGAGAGCTGTGGCCCTAAAGGTGAGCTTTAGCTAAAACAGTGTGGAATGTGCATGCCAAGTCTAAACTTTCAGAGCCATTTCTTGTGGAAAAGCCTTGCTGATAGCCATTACCTTGACATGCTGGTTTTCAAGATTCAAGATTCTTATCCTCAAGAATATCTCCCAGCCCTATGGCTGGATTACACCATAGTGTCAAAGGTTATATTGAAATTAGCTCCCATCATTTCCTGTAGACTGAAGTCAGTGTTAGAAAAGGCATGGCACAAAATGGATGCTCTCTAGGCTATAAAAGGCTACCAGACCAGAACCTTTGAATTCAGAGTCACCGACTACCTCTATATGTCCTTGAAACAGACAGCCCTTGGTTACAGAGTTTCCATGCCATTAGGCCTGCTGTGTTAGGATATTGCCCTGTCTATTGAGTTCAGTCATCTCATGTTCCAGAGGGGGTCATGGCCAATTCTAGATAAAGCGCTATCACCTTAATTACTTTTAATATTCCTCTAGGAGATACAGTGGTACCTTGGTTCACGAACTTCATTCGTTCTGCGACTCTGGTCGCGAACCGAATTGGTCGTGAACCGAATCAAATTTTCCCATAAGGTTCAATGTAAATACGGTTAATCCGTTCTGACCCCTACGAATTTGGTCGCCAACCGGTTTTTGATCGCGTCCCGAATCAAATTTCCCTATAAGGTTCAATGTAATTACGGTTAATCCGTTCTGAACCATATGTTTGTTTTTTTTTAAACTGCAAAAATATGACACAAAGTACAGTACGAAGAGAGAGAAAGCTAACCTTGCTCGAGGCGACTTCTGGTGTGGAGGACAGGAAGGCGGGTGGGGAGGCGGTTACTGCTTGGAGGGAGAGTCCCCCTCCCTACAGGAAGCCGCAACCACGTGTCACGGGAGGGAAAATGGCCGCGGATCCTGTTCGTCACCCGATGCGGAGTTCGTGAACGGAGGCAAAATTGTGAGACCGGAGCTGTTCGTGAACCGAATTGTTCGTGAACAGAAGCGTTCGTGAACCGAGGTACCAGTGTATGTGCAAGGTAGCTATGTGGTATTCTGCATTGTTTGTCAAACTTTTTTTTTTTTTTTACAAAACCACATGTTTCTTTTATTTGGGCATTATGAAGCTATTAAAATAAAAAAAATTGAATGTATACATGTTGATTTTCCTAGAGGCTTCTTTATGTTGTGATCTTATATTTTTGTAGTGCATTATACTATTATTTGCTCTTTTTTTTGTTCTATGTACTGCACTCATTTATAGGTGCATGACAGATAATTTCCAACTGCAACTACTAGAAGTTAAATATTTACCTTCTTTTGAATTCTCCTTTGGCTAAACAGTACTGCAAAGAGTAGTTCCTCCCACTAGTTAGACCTTATTTAAAACTCTTCCACTATTTAGGATTGCTTAGTATGCCCCACTCTTGGATGCCTTCTCCCATTGCAGGAAAATGGAACAATGAATTCACTGCAAATGTCCTTTCTGTAATGGGGACAGGAGATGCCCACCCAGATACTTTCATGAAGGAGAGAATACCAGCAGACTAATCTTCTACAGCTTTGCCTTTGTTTATGTTCTTTTTATCCCTCTAAATAGTGAACTTTCAAGAACCTTAGCTAATGGTCCTGAAAGTGGGGTTGGGCTGGTTAGCGAAATGAATAAGAAGAATAACCTAATGTAGGATAACCTTTCTTCATTGTACATTTACCATGATTCTAATGTTCCATTTCTAATAAGATACCTGGTTCAGTCAGTAAAAACTGCTAGTTGTGCTTGCTGTGGTAGATTACTCTAAATGCAGATAGGTGAAACTATTTATATGGCTGGCTATTCTCTTATTAATCTTGAGTTTGAACCATTAGTCCAATTGTAGTTAAAATTGCTTTGATTTGCTTGTTTATTAGGTATGCTCACTAATTATTTGCCTGTTTATTAGATGTGTTCACTCATTATTTTCTGAAAGGAGAGGTTTCATCTGTGTGTGTTCGTTCATTAGTAAGCAGGACTTGAGTGTCCATGATTTTTATTTGGTGAGTACAGCCACTTGTTTACTCTGTATAGGTCTAGCTTGTGTTGAGGACATTATTAAACATCAGAAAATTACTTGCTAAAATTCATCTCAAATAGTGATAAATTGAAGCAACAGCATACATAATTATGTGGTTAATATGTTTTTCAGGAACTCTTAGATAAGTACCTTATTGTTAATGCCACACAACCAGAAAGTAAAGTCTTCTATTTGAAAATGAAAGGCGATTACTACAGATACCTTTCAGAGGTGGCATCCGGTGACAACAAGCAAAGTAGGTGACGTATTTTATTTGGTAGGGTTTTTTTTTTTAAATGATGTTCTACAGGAGCTATAGATAACATTTTAAAGGTTTGTTCCAACATTTCAAATTACATTGACTCAGGATTGTCAGATGTTGATAATACAGAGGAGAAGTGACTTTCAGTTGCATTTAAGTCTTCCAAGTTAACCAGTGCTCCCAGTGCAAGGAGAGCTTGAGATCTGACCACAAGAGAAAATGTGAACGTTTTACTTCAAATGTTAAAATATGCGTAGGAAGCAGAAAGCATGAGTCACTTGTTGTTTTTGTTCTCCACGTCTTAACCCTGTAAAGTCACAGATGTATGGAATAAAATGTGTTTGCTATATATATTTATAGAAGTCTAATTTTTCATGTACCTTAAAATCTTGGAATGAAGTGGGCTGTGCATATGTTAGTGAAAAGAACATCCCCACACATTATACTAAGCTATTGCTATTTTACTGTTTAACCTATCTTTTCCAGACTGGAACTGGATTCCAGTTGTGCTATTCCAGATGTTTCAGCTAACAGATGGGCAGAAACTTAGGTTAATTTCCCATGCTTCACCTTTCCCAACCCCAATCTTTTATACCATTGTGGAGGGACCTGTTAGATCAAAAACCACTATACAAACAGCACAGCAATCTGTAGATATTTTTCTCTTTTCCCATTTTAAAAAAATCCTTTGCAATTCTGCATGTGTGGAACCAAATGTAATCTTTAGATACTCTCATACTGATTGACACGTGTATCTTACTACTTTTTAAAAAAGATTTTAAGCTTGTGATAATAGAATGGGGAATGTTTAAATTTAAGATCATGCTGTAGAAGGATTCAGTTGTTTAGGCGATGTTAATTCAGTCCTGTAGTGAAGTCCTCAGATCTTAAAACCAAGCAAAAATGTTTAGTCGCTTGTCATGAGTTATGCCTTGTTTGGCTCCCTCCAAACCAAAATCTTCATTATCTCCCCCAGAACACACTTCGCGCCCATGGAATTCAGAAGGTCTCCTAGGCTAGATTCTGACCCCCACAATCACCACCCCTTCGCTGCCTACAAGAACAAACAGTCTTGCCATAAAATAGGAACTTCTGCAAGATTTTATTTGATGAAGGGTACAGCCCTGTGATTTACTTTATGATGTGCTTTAATGGATTGATACAAGCCCCATCTGCTTTTTATCCCTTCACCAGCCAATCAAAATGACAGTTCCTTGAAGTAGTCCAGAGAACAGGTACAGGCTTTATGGTTCTGAGGGTTAAAGCCCTGCAGAAAGATTGGTGACACAAGTAGCAATTGAGCTTCTGCCAGGGCTCTGTGCAGTGAAAGTAGGAGATGAGAAGAAAGGAGCAGAGCACTTTATCTCAGCAGCAGCTCACCAAAAGAATCCAGCTGAGACAGAGCATGCCTGCGGAGGCAAGGCCAAAAGGTTGGGATCCAATTCCAAGGAAACCCCTACCATCCTCCTGTGCTGGTGGCCTCTAAGCCTACAATTTCAGTCAGCCTCCCAGTTCCTTCCCTGTTTAGGGACTCTGGAGATTGTAATCTAAAGCAGCCCTACTGTTGCCTTTAATTTGTTGCCTAATTGTATAATACAATGTCACCTTGGCTCTGTATTTTGTATCCGTTGACTCACAAGTGACAGCACCTGGCTGAACTTATCTAAGCTTAGCAGCTAAGCAAGTTGGGCCTGGCTAATACTCGGATGGGAATCTTAAGTACTCTTTCCCAGGAACATTTGTTTTTGGACATACTAAAAATATAACAAACAAATTTGTTTGCTTTTCTGTACCAAAATAGTTGTGAAAGAACATTTCAGCTTAATTGTTCTTAAAGATTTTCATTACTTGTTTCTTGATTGCTCATATGAACAGGCATTAAAAATAAACTTATCTTTCTTCATAGCAACAGTAGCAAATTCTCAGCAGGCGTATCAAGAAGCATTTGAAATCAGCAAGAAAGAGATGCAACCAACACATCCTATTCGACTTGGTCTGGCACTTAATTTCTCTGTGTTCTACTATGAGATACTAAACTCACCTGAGAAAGCCTGTAGTCTGGCGAAGACAGTAAGGACTTAATTTTATTGAAAACTGGTGAATGGGGAAAAATAGGAGGTACACATTAAGTGGTTTGGGAACATAAGTTGTTTGTTTAGGTTGAATTAATATTTGAGAATTATAGCCTCTAATGTATTTAAATGAAATATTAAGCTAAAATAACTAGCTGGAACTGGAAATAGCCTCTAGACAACAGTAATCTAAAATGTGATGCTTTTAAATTCTAAAGCATTCCAGTATTAGTGGCAAAAACAAGCTATGGTCTTAATTTAGATCCAGTTATATAATTTACAATTTAGATTTATACCCAACTCAACACTAATAGTAAGCATGCACATTGAAAACTGATTTATTTTTCATTTTGTTTTTAGATATTGTAATAGAGGAACAGACAAATCAAAACAGGCAGTGCACGTCAGAAGGGCATGCCCTGACTTATTTCAGAGGTTGGGGGGGGGGAAAAAACAGGTTTTCAGATTGTTCAAGCTTGCAGGGTTGGGGCTGTCTGAACTGGGAGTAGGGTTTCTGTTTCAAAGAAAAGTTGCTTCAGCAGAGAAGGTGTGCTTTTTAGGTCCCATCTGATAACATTGCTTAATGGATGGGACGTGAAATGCACCTGCTGTGTCAGATCTTACAGGACAGGCAGAAACAGGAAAGAAGTGATCCCTCGTATAGTCAGGCCCAGTGCCATAAAGGGCTTTATAGGTAGTAACCAGCATCTTGAATTGCACCCAAAGCTCATGTAGCATGGACATAGCATACTGTCACGTGTCCATAACAGTTTGCACCACTGTGTTCTGGACTAGCCGAACCTTCCCATATAGAATGCATTTCAGTAATTCATATACAAAGTGACCAAGGCATGCATGACTATGAGGAGGAATTCCTTCAGGAAAGGGTGCATTTGGCACACCAGATGAATCTCTGTGAAGGCCTTCCTGACCCCAACTGTCACCTGCTCTTCAGGCAGGAGCTGTGAGTCCAGAAGGACCTGCAGATCACAAACCAGTTCTGTACGGGGAAGTGCCACCCTATTCAGAACAAATAATGGAGAACTCTGGCACAGGAAGAATCATGTACCCAAAGCCATTCAGTTTTGTCAGGGTTGAGTTTAAACCTGTTCTCTTCATTCAGATCCACACAGCTTCCAGCTACTGGGATAAGACCTAGGCAGCATCACTGGTCAATCATGGGTCAAGATATACCTGACCCCATGTCAATGGATGACCTCACCTAGCAGTTTTATGTAGATGTTAAGCAGGATAGGTAAGAGTGTTGAGCTCTGAGGCACCCCGCAAATCAAGGGCTTTGAGCTGGCTCTCTCCTCACTTGTTAACGCTGACTGGAACTGGCCATGGAGAAAGAAGGAGAACCATTGCAATATTGTGCCTCCTACTACCAAACCTCATAACCAGTAGAAAAGGATTGTATGCTTTTCCATCAAAAGCTACTGAGAGATCAAGAAGAAATGGTACAGTCACACCATCCTCATCCAGGTTCTGCCAGAGATCATCAACAAGTGCAATCAGTGCTGTGGCTCTATGCCCTGCTCTGAAACTCATTGAAACAAGTCGATAATTCCCTTCTTCCAGGGCCCTGTGGAACTGTAGCCCAGCCACTTTCTCAACAATCTTAATAAAAAAGGAATGGTTAGAGACTGGATGAAAATTGCTCAGAACTATTGCATTCAACAGTGACTTCTTGAGGAGGGGATGCACCACTGCCTCCTTAAGGCAGGTAGAATCATCCTCTCTCACACAGATGTATTTACCACTGCATTGATCTAACCACACATCACCTCCTGAGAGGCCTTAGCTAACCAGAAGAGACATGAATCTAATAAACAGGTGGTCAGACTAACAGTCACAAGGATCCTATTTACTTCCTTAGGCTTCATAGGATCAGACACCTCCCAAGGAACAGGACAAGATCGTACCTTAGCCACATAGAGTTTAACTGAGCACATCTGAACAATTTTATCCACCAAATGCCTGGAGTATTTCTCATAGTGGCCCTAGGGATATGCCTGTGACCCATCCCTCACCGACAGGGAATGGCTCACTTTAAACAGGGTTGCTGTCCAGCTATTATGGGCAAGTGAAGAGCAGAAGAATAACTGCTTTTGCTGCTCTTATCACCACAATGTTACCCCCAAAATGGGCTCTTAGGCACGTTCAATCTGGTTCACTCTTTGTCTTTCTACAGTGGTGCTCTATTCTGTCATTTTATCTCCCAAAGCTGCTCAGGAAGCTAGGGAGCTCCACAGGATTGACAAACAAGGAGAGGCTGCATAGGAGCAATCTCATTCAAAATTTTAATCACACACTCATTCCAAGCAGAGATTAAGACTCTGATTGAACTGCCTACCAGATCCCCAAGAAAAAAACGAAGCATCCCCCCAACCCATCTGGGTCCATTAGTCACTTGGGGCGGGGCTGCCACTGCCAGCTCACCAATGGAGTTGAACAGCTTAGACAGGGAAGTGCAGCAGAGAGGCCAGTGCAACAGCAATAAACCTGGCTGCTCCCTAGAGCCCAACTTCAACCATATCGGTAGTATTTCCCATTTAGCTAGCTGTAATTAGGCTTAAAAGTGAATCATGTGTTTCTTAGATGGAGATGGCAGAAAAAACAAGTCAAATAATACTTGAATTTGTTTTAGGCATTTGATGAAGCAATAGCTGAACTGGACACACTGAATGAAGAATCTTACAAAGATAGCACTCTGATTATGCAGCTACTTAGAGATAATCTTACTGTAAGTAACTTTGGAAAAAGTGGCTTAATTTCTATGGAGCTTCATATCATTAACACTGTTTCTAAATATACAGGTATTTACCATCTATGAGATAATAGGAGTCCTGTGGAAAATAATGTTATCTTTGGAAATGCTATGAGGGATAGCATAAAGCTTGATAAAGCAAGCTTTATTATTATTATAAAACTTAACAAATGTCCTTTCCAATCTGCTAACAAATCTTTGTTTTTTACTAATAGGCTTTATATACTCATTTCTTTAACTGCATATAGTCTGTAGTCTTTAATTCATTGTTTGTAAACTGTTTTCCTTCAGTGCTATGCTGAAGCCAAGTCAGTGTTAAAATAGATTGCCCAGGGTCTACTTTCTAGACCAGCACAATTAACTGCATGTTTTTAGCATAAACACGCTTGTATTTTCTTGCAGTTATGGACATCGGAAAACCAGGGAGATGAAGGGGAAGCTGGAGAAGGCGAGAACTAATGTCTGTCGTGCTTCACTATGTGTTCAATGTCACTCTGTATCCTACACATTATATTCCTTTGTGCAGCAAGCAAAAAGAATAGTACATCGACTTCACAACCTCAACGTAGCAAACTGTCTGTGGGGTAAAAAAAAATTGGTTGGTGTTCTGTGTATGTCAAATGGAAATCAGTTGAACAATGGCATTCTGAACCTTTCCTATTATGAACACTTGCAGTTATGATTACCGTGTTTATATTTTTTTAACTGAACACTGTGATTATGGGTTTTGCAATTGCAGTTGACTTTACAAAACTCAGATGATGGAAGAATAGATACAAATCATGTAATTCCTTGGAAGGATTATAATCTGGTATCAAAGTTGTTGACGTACAATTCTGCTGTAAAGTTGTACAGAAAATTATAGAGATTATATTGTGATACTGCAACATGGAAGGGGAACAATCTACTGTGTGGTATTCCAGTTCAGAAGCTCACTTCTGTGAATTAAATAGGCACGTTCATTTTGACATTTTTTTTTTTAAATAATGATGCTGGACACACTGCTTTTTAGCCAAATGCTCATGTAATTTTAAATCTTTTCTGAGACTTCAGTTAAAGCCAAGGGGAGATGAAAGCCTAACTTCCAAATGCTTAATAGTGGCAGAAAATCTGGGCCTTGCCTCTGGGCAGATAGTCCACTGCTCTTACCATGGGCAACATCATTTTCCTCAGTAATGTGTTATACATTTACCTTGTAGACTGATGGATTAATATGGAATTTCACCAGGATTTCTACTTTTATGGCTTTATTAGTTGCAGAATAGTTGTGTGAAATAGAATTCTTTTCTGATTTTAAAAAGTTAAAAATTAATTCCTTCCAGGAAAGAAACCTGTATCTTTAAATATCTGAGTTCTTGGTAGAAATTGTGTCTCCCCTGTTGTAATTTAAATTAGAGGCTCCTTGTAATTGGGTTTAATTGCTGGCAATGGTAGAAGTTAAAATATGCTGGAGGACAGGTCTCACTTAGACGCTGATGGCCTATTGCTGCTATAGTTTCTCTGCTATGAATATCTGCCACTCCTGGTCCAAAACAAATATCAGGCTCATATACGACATCCCCCATGACTTCCTTAGAAATATAGATCATAATATTATATACAAATTTGTCCAGTCAAAGATTGGAATTCAGTAGTAGTTGCATGAATAATGCAGTGGAAGATTATAATATTCCTCTTATTGGTCTTTTCAGTATCGTTTCTCTGCTTGTGACATTCCACTTGGCTTTTAGAGTCCATCTGTCTGTTCAACTGTTTGCTGAAGAGAAAAATTCATGCACTGACTTCGAAATTCCCCTCTACTAGCTGAACAAATTGTGCAGTTTTACTTGGCGCTTGATAAATGCAGTAGTGAATGTGGAACCGAGCCTGTCTGTATATCTGGTAGCTCTTTTTGCATTGTTTCTACTGACCAGTATTTTGCCTAAAGTTTGCTTCTGTGATGGTTGTATTGACTAGCACACATGTGGTTGTGAGAATAGTATAGCAAAAAGAAATACCTGGTTATCGATGTACTAGATTTGTGTATGTCTTTTAAACAGTTCTAGTTTCACCCTACACAATCAGGAAAGTGTAAAACAATTTAAAAATAAAAAATTTTATCAGTTTGTAGTTTCTCTTTTTTTTTTTACGTTATCACAGCCATTTGATAGAATTATGGCTACATTCGATATGATGGAATGGCTATGTTATTTTGGGACCCTAACTATACTGATTGTATTAGATTATGCAATTGATGTAATTAATGTGTAGGTGATGTCTATGAACTGATTTTTCTATTGGTCTGAAATGATTTAAACTATTACTATTTCTCTGTGAGCAAAATATTGAAATTGGGTTTTCTACATGGAATAAAATTGTACTTTATAACATGATAGCATATACTATACTGTCAAACTCTCCTGGAAACATCACCAATGCTGAACAGCATAAATGGCATAAAACTAAGGTATACTATAGTCTGCATCTTTTGAAAGGAGTTGAAAAGCAAACATGTCATAGCCGGAGAAGTTCATCTTGTAAAACTTCGTTTCAGAACAAAATGCCCTTTGATATAAATATTGGATCTAATAAAATGGAGTATTTACTTTGAGTACTTGTTTTAATCTGGACACAACTAAAATATTCCTTGAATCTCTTGCAATATGGGTATCTTAAAGCTAGTCTTCACATTTTGAGGAATCTAGGTGCCATGGCAGCAGCCTGAAGACAAAGGATGAGCTATTTTTGTGTGGCCATGAGAAAAAATTGTGTATCACTGGAGTTACAGCTGTTGTGATGATGCCTGATGCCCAAGTGTTTTAGCTTTTCAGTGCAGATTTGTTTCTTACAAACAATGGGCGAGATGGGAAACAAAGATAACATAACTCTTACATTGCTCAAGTAATCTATGAAATGGAATTGACATTTACAAATAGAAAGAGGAATGGGTTATAGCACAATATTTGGGGAGGGGTTTCTAAAGTGACCCATGTACTGCAGAAAACATTGCAACAACCCAGATAAGATAGTAATTCTCTTTACTGGAATTAGCTCAATGTTTCTATCCATGTATTAACTCCTTGGCACTTTCATTTAAAAATCTAGTTCACATGGATTTCTCTGCATCTGTAGTTTTGCATTTCTTGTAAATGCAAAAAAAAAATTTTTTTTTTAATATTTTTAGATTCTTTCTATATTTAAAAATATCAAAATGGATTGTGGTCCTCAGATTCTTTCTGAAATGAAGTATGAACTCATTTTTTCAGAAGCTATGTTTATTACAAAAATAAGATTGTTACATGGTTTTATATTTTATAGTGGACTCAGAAATACAAAGGAGCTTCTAGAAGGGATTCTCAGGCTTCAAAATGGTCACAAGCAATTTCAAAGTGGGCCATAGTGGCTTGCTTGTTTTGGTTCAAGCTTGCAGAGGTAAAGCAGGAGCAAATTTTGACACCTTTTCCAGATTGCTTGAGCAAGTCCCAGTGCTGGGTGCAATACTAGAAGTTTTGAGAACTACAATAAATAGAATTTAATAAGAGCAAGTGGCCTATTCTTGCCCAATGTGAACCCCATTGAAATTAGTTTTATTCATAGGAAGGGGTATCACAAGAATATAGTATCACAGATTTCTGGGCTATATGTTGTGATCAAGTGCCTAACAGGAATGGCTGAGCTATGCTATTTTACATTTTTATTCAAATTCAGTGATCACATTATGGGAAGTATGCTACATATCCCAACCATAGGTGTCCTAGCAAGGCACAGTAATGCCATGATGGCATGACTATGTAATGATGTCCAACACAAATATGAAAGTCACCTCATTTATGTCATGATGCATGTGTCATCCCACCCCATTCTCCACAGATGTTGGTGCTTGCAGGGTTTTCTTTGAGACTTGGTTTAGTGAGATTCTAGTTTCCTAGGATGTTTTCTAGCAACAGAAGAGGAGCCGGCTGGCTATTTCCCAGACCAATCCAAATACATTCCACAGTTGTGGATTTTTCCTAGAGAGAGACAAAGAGGCAGGTGCCAGGGATTCAGCCATCAAGGAATGAGCAATGTAACTATTTTATGTCTTGACTCCAGAGTCATGAAGAAGGTGAGCATATCTATTTGAACGATCAGTTTAGAAAGGAGATACTGGAGGTGTTGGAACCATAAGTTGGAAAAAATGGCTTGATCTTTCTATAACAAAAATCTGAGTATCACTTGCATACAGTACATGAAGAAAGTCTGACTGGTTTATTTTTGCTGAAAAAACTATAGTATGGGAAAGGTAATCCATCCATTGGGACATCAGTTTGAGAGGCAAGAAAGATAAAGATAGTCCTTGTTTAGCAACCACAATTGGGACCTGCAGCCCTGTCATTAAGCAAAGTGGTTGCTAAGTGGGAAATCATGTGATCATGATTACTTTCCTTTTCCCCACTCCCCCACCCTTTGGAATGCTCACTCTGGTGCTGGGATAATAAGGGAATTAATGTTTGTATTTACATTCATTGAAGAGGGGATTACAAGAGAGTAAGCAGGCACACAATGGGGAATGCACCGGGCAGTTGCGTAGCGCACGTGCAGCTGCCAGTGCATTGCTTTTGATGTGTATTCCCCACAGTGTATTCCCCATTGTATGCCTGCTTACTCTTTTGTAATCCCTTCCTTTCCAATCTTTCCACTCTGCAAGGTTAGAGAAAAAAAAAGACAGGTCAGGCACAGCACAACATGTACTGACTAATGGCAATCACGTGACAGGGACGCTGCAAAGGTCGTAAATGCGAACATTGGTCGTAAAGTTTTTTCAGCACTGTCGTAACTGGTCGCTGAATGAGACAATGCTGAATGAAGCAAGGTCTATCTGTAATGGATCCACAATAGACTGCAGATGGACCTAATCTTTTTGGTCTCTATTCCTTCTATGATAAATTATCTTAATGTCTTCATTTCTATTCCCCTCAATAAGGTGACAAGCTTCCTTGGAAGCTGATGGTTTTTGTTGACTGTTGTTGAAATACTCATCTTGATTCTCAAATTTGGAATAAAACTCTACAATTGAGGTAATAGCAGTACCCCTCCTTGGTTAAAATAGATTTGAATTTTAAGTAGACCTGAAAAATCAGGGTTTTTGGGACCCTCTAAATGTTGACCTATCAATTAGGTTTCCTGTTGGGGAGATGATAAGCCAGGTCTCAAGTTTGCTTAGGGAGGCTTAGTGAAAGCAGCATTACAGCACTATTGAAGTTCTATGCCTGCACCTGAAACTAAGACCATCTATCCCTGAAATACGTCTGCAAGAAAATTGGCATATACAACTCCAGCAAAGTGCTGCTGATCGATAGCTCTGTATATTTTGTTCACCAGTTAAGCAGGGTTTTATTTGAGTAACACAAATCAAAAGTTTTAGCTCCTAGACCTTTTTTAAAGTCTATTTTTGTCTGCACTTCCATAGAGATTTGTCTGCACTTCCACAGATTATTTTTTTGTAAATTTTAGCATATATATGGGTGTATGTAGTCTTCAAATATGAGTTTCTAAATACTTCTTATATTTCATGGGAAATTAGGTGCAGAATTGAATTGCTTTAGGTCTAGCTTATTTCATTACAGCCCTATAGATAGTGAATTGCTTACAAGAAGGATCTGGTATTTTTCTGTCCCCTCTTATTCCTAGAATATAGTATGTGCATCTTAACAAGACTATGTCAGTCTAATCCTCACATATCAGAATTTTAAAAATTTCAGTGTTGGCATAGATAATAAACAACATTGGCTGTATTCAAAACAATAGGCTTGAGAACAATTTACTTAGTCCAATTTTCATGATAGCCATAAGCTAACCAAGGGGGATGCGGTGGCGCAGCGGCTTAATGATGCTGAAAGTTGCCGGCCAGAAATGGCTGACGCTTCGGTGGTTTGAGTCCAGCCTTCACGTTAACAGGGTGAGCTCCTGTTTCCTCCCCAGCTCCTGTCAACCCAACAGGTCGAAAACTCACATGAGTAGATAAATGGGTACTCTCACTCCGGTGGGAGGAAAAATGCTGGCAGTGCCTTGCACAGAGAGACGGGACCAGTTGCCGGTAAGCCCGAAACCACGCTCGCGCAAAAAGGGCGCGAAGTAACGGAAATCCCGCCTCCTGCACTCGCCAGCTGGGCTCTGCTCTAGGAAGGAGGCTCTGGCAAACCACTTCTGAAAAACAATTGCCTTGAAAACTGCAAGGATTCGTCCAGGCAGTCACTGCAGGGTCAGTAATGACTGAGCGCAGACAAAAAAAAAAAAAGCTAACCAAAAGGATGGAATTAACATGCTAGACTAAAATGTGGGTTGTTAGGTTTATACCCTACCTTTCTTCTTGGAGTTCAAGGTAGCATATGTTAGCATTATCCTCTTCTAGCAAGACCCACTCTGGGATAAATTGGTCTCAAAAAGAAAGTGTAGCCCAAATCACCCAATGAATTACTATGGCTGAAAATGAACTTGACCCTGGATTTCTGAGGTCCTAATACAATTCCTTAACCCCAATACTAAGGGGCATACCTGGGGGAGTGTCAAGAAAGTCAAGATGGCAGCCACCACCAAACCCCTGCCTCTTTTTTATGTGCACACACATGCCATGCACATTAAACATGGGGTGGGGCTTCAAATGCTCAGTCACAGCTGCTATCTTAACTTTTTTGATCCCCATCCCTGGATATCTTTCTCAGAACTTTGTATCAGCTCAGTGTAGTTAGACATTAATAGCTCATTACCTAAGCAATTGGTTTAAATCACAGATAAATGTATGGTTCTTGAAGCTTCTTGTAAGTGGACATTAAGCTAGAGTCTTGCTATAATGTTTTTCTCATCTCTGTGCTGCTGAGAAGGACAAGCTTTTTGCCTACTCCTGTAAGATTCACTGGAGGGGACTAGCAGCATGGTTAGAATGGTGGGAACAGGAACTGTCTGGTGGTCACACCTGCTGCTCTGTGAGTGAAAGGGGTGGGGCTATGGAATTCTGAGAACCTCATCCACATTAGAGAGCACCTGTGCTAAACACGAGCTTTTGCTGGTGGTTTTGCATAGCCATAAGTGAGTGAGTGATGGAATGGGGGAGGGGGGGTGGATGGAGAAATCTGAGCCCCAGCATAGTTACTGAAAGAGCAATCCCATTTTGTTGGGAAGGGGGAACTAATTTTCAGAGGTAAATTGGACAGAGGTACTCTAGGCAAGTGAATTGTTGCAGTAGTTATTTAACTCAAAGGTGTATTGTATTGAATAGCCCAAATCTGTTGGAGCCCTTCTGTCCTGCAATGGATTGGTTTCTTATGGCTTGCCCTACAGCCAGTGGCTGTGCTTGCATAAAATGCTTACCTGTGGTTAACTTAACCATAGTTTATTCAACTAACCTAATTTTCTGGGTTCACATAGCCCAACAACCATAAGCTAACCACACGGATTGGGTTTAAACAACATGCTGTGCTAAAATATGATTGGCTAATATGTAGTTCAGTGTGTTGTGCACACACAGCTGCTTAAGGTCTCCCCTCAGCCCCACAAACCAGCTGTGTGACTTTGATTCAGTCACCCTATTACTCAAGCTAAATGAGGTGTTGTGAAGTTAGGTTGTGGGGGCAAGGAGGACATAGAGCTCTATTGGAAAAATAAGGTAAGGAGAAGTTAACATCGATCATATGGCAAATGTGCATATTTGTAGGAGAGTGGTTGTGGTAAGTGTTTTCATCTACTGAAAACATGTACCGTATGTGCTTTTCTTAATTTAAGTAGTGATGCCAGGAGCAAAGTACCTAGCCTCCATGTCTGAAATTGAAACACTTTTAAATGGAGGAACATTAAAACTGCTATGCTACCTCTCTTCCCAGTCTTTTTGAGCCATAATGGGAAAGATGTGGTTGGAGGTGGCTTTTTCAAACTCATACCTTCCAGCTGTGCTGAGACTACAGTTCCCAGAATTGTTTGTTATCAAGTCCTTTGGTTATGATGGGCTGAGTATTGTGGAAATTGAGAGTACCAGAATGAGAAAGGCTAATCTGAGGTATTATGATAATTGGTATGATTGTATAGGTAAAGAATTGAAACAGACAACTGTCTCCATTTTAAAAAAAAGTTTTTTTGTTGAGTTTCTTCTGAATTAATTACCCAGAAATACAGGCCATTTTAAACATAGTTTTGCCTTCAAATCAAGCATCTGTGCTACCTTCCACAATCTGGGTTCCTCCATATGTTTTGGCCTCTGTTATCAGCCCCAACCTAGCCTGACCAATTGAGGATTGTAAAGGAGTGATGTTTAAGAATTATTGGTAATGTAAACATTAGTTATACATTAGTTATACATTAGTTATACTACTGATACATTTGAGAGTTTTTTTTAACTTAAAATCTTTTTTTTACAATGTCCAGAAATAATTTTCCTAGGAAGATTAGATACATTTGTAGCGCTCATTTTATGTGGTTTTGAACAATTAGACAGGGAAATAACTGGTACTGCGCTGAATCTTGCAACTAAAGAAGCACACTGTTAGTACCTTAGCCAGTCTTTCCCTTCAAAACTCTTCACCACCCCTGTACTTTTTAAAAATACAGAAAACACAATTCATCAGTAAGAACTAAGCACTATGAATTTGTAGTTGAAGAGTCTTACTATTCCATCTTTAGAAGAATGAGGGAGGATATGTAAGAGTAGATTTTATCTACATCATGAAGGGGTTTGTTTTCTGCAAATGAACAAGCAGTAGAATAATTGTTTGTATTAAGTAGAGGAAACTTAAAAGGAGCCTAGAGAGAAGATGATATGAGGAAGTAGCTAAACCTCCCCTTTCAGAATATTAAGTGTGAGATTATGATTGAGATATCCTGTACAGAAAGTGCAATTTCATCTGAGTCCCTGCCTTACGAATCTGTCTACTGTCAAAATTTTTATAAGATGCTTCATATATTATTTCTCCCATGTATGCATATGCGGAAGTGTGTGAATCAGTTCTTAGACTCTGAACTGCTTAGAACTCACTTTGGAAGAGACCTTCTGCTTTCCTCCTCCAATATGAAATCATTTCAGAAATGACCTCTTGTGAGAGTAGTGTTGGACTTTGAATAGTGTGGCCTGGCTTTGAGTATTGCTTGGCCATAAAAAATTGAGACAGCTACTCTAGTTTATCAATCTTGGAATAATTGCTCTGTGAAATACCTCAGCCCGTTATACCTCACCAAGAAGTTGTGACGATAAAATAGTTTCCAAAGAAGTATCAAATTTGTCTACTGCAGTGCTTCTCAACCTCAGCAATGTTAAGATGTGTGGACTTCAACTCCCAGAATCCCTCAGCCAGCATGCTGGCTGGGGGATTTTGGGAGTTGAAATCCACACATCTTAGCATTGCTGAGGCTGGGAAACCAGCCTTTAAAAACTGACACCAGCTTTGTCACTTTGTATAAATGTGTAAAATACAACAAAAGAATTCCTTAAAGTAAAATAGCCAAAACCCCATGAGTTCTGCTCTCAATAATTTGAATACTAGACAAACAGCAAATGAGATAATGCCAGCTATGGAAGTCAATCTCATAGCATTAACAAAGGTTGTTTCTGTGAACTTTAACCCTAATCCTCAGTTTCCTGGGAGATGGAAGAAAGGAAACCATGTATAACATTTGAAAGAAGAAGGAACTAAAGGGAAATGGTAGAGGTGGAAGCAAAAGTCTTTGCAACTCATTTTCAGATTATTTTGAGTATTCCAATGGCCTTGGTAGGTGCCACATTTATTCTTTGTGCAACCTCTTTGGATCTTGGGTTGATAGCTGTAAGTTCTCATTTCTGGTGTTCTAGATATAGGGAGTTGAGTTCCACTGCTCCCCCTCCTAGTCTTATTGCAACCTACATGGAAATGGGATTGGATTCAAGCTTGTGGAGACTTGGGTGTATAGAACCTGTACATACTTTGCTTCCAATTATATGTTATTGGAATGTAGTCCAGTCTTAATATTTTTTCACCAATACCATGTGAGTTTGTTCACTGCACTGCTGTCAGACACTGGTAATGACTCAGTCAGAAGTTACATGGAGGCTGTCATAGCTATTCCAACCCCATGTTCTTTTTGTGTCTCAAAAGTCCACATTATGCAACATAGTAGTAACTAGGTTCTGCTTCACTTCCAAAGTTAAACTAGATGATTGGCCATGAATGCTAGTGGTCCAGGATATCCATTAGCTTCTCTCTATGTGGGCGACTTGCATCCAGATGTAACTGAAGCCATGTTATATGAGAAGTTCTCACCTGCTGGACCCATCATGTCCATCAGAGTTTGTCGAGATGTTGCCACACGACGATCTCTAGGTTATGCATACATAAATTTTCAACAGCCTGCTGATGGTGAGAACTTCTTTGTTTTAATAATACTGATACACAAATGCAATATATACTCAGATATATTTTCTTTGACTATTTTTCTCCAAATAATTTATCTTTAAAAGCTTTAGATTTTCTAAGAAGGCAATGAGAGGATGTGGTTTCCTCTTCAGTCTTATTTTCCTTTTTCAGGTGGTGAAGGAGGAGTGATTAAATTCTGGGTGATATCTTTTTCAAGTAAATGTAGTAATGTGTAATAACTTTGAACTAGTATTTCATATATGCATTATATCAAGATATTGAACTTAATTCAATTAATAAGAGAAAGTGACACAAATATTTATCAATAGCTACATGTTAATTTATTCTACATTCAGTAAAAGAGGTTCATGAATATTTGGATTTTCCTGTCTACGTCTTTCTCATTTTTCATAACTGTATTAACAGTCAAACTTGCTGATCCATTTTTTAAAATGTTACTTTTTCTTAATGACAGTCTGTGCTACTACTGTTAGTAGCCTAGATGTCACTAGTTGATGTATTTCAACCTGAAGAAATTGGAGAACTTTCCAAAATAGCGCTTTTGATTTTTAAAAAATGATAAAAATCAATTGTCTTCAGAAAGAAAATGCTGGAGCAAGGACCACCCCATCTATTCATAATCTGCCAATTGCAAATGTAATTTTTCAATGCACAAAGTTGTGCTTATGGATTTTATTTTTTAAAGCACCAACAATGGATCAGCTTGTAAATATTAATGAACATAAATTGAATTTGTCAACCTCCCTCTAAATTTGTGGTTTCTGATACTGCCCTTGTTTCCCAGTAAAATAATGCCTGACTCATCAAATGTTCAAACTCTTTTAAGCTTTTCATCAGAAAAAAAAATGATTTAGTTTTGCTAAAGAAAAATGCAGCTGATAGGAGATACCACATGTTATCAGTTCTGTGCTGCAGTTTTCATTTTGATCCTCCATTTTAAATTTAGGATTTCACCTGCAAACAACTCATGAAAACCAAGTAATATAAAGATGGATGAAGTAGGCATGACATTCCCAGTGGCAATTATTTAAGCTTAGAATTTTTAGGAATATTTTCCAGAAGCCACTGATTTCTTAAACCCCTATCCCATCTCTTATGTTCAAGTCTTGGAGATCATCTATGTTGGTAATGCTGAGCTATTTGAAAAGTTAGATATTAGGTG
The DNA here is from genome assembly GCA_030867105.1 of Liasis olivaceus. Taxonomy (NCBI): domain Eukaryota; kingdom Metazoa; phylum Chordata; class Lepidosauria; order Squamata; family Pythonidae; genus Liasis; species Liasis olivaceus. The sequence goes on along the minus strand of CM061350.1, from coordinate 181,585,269 downwards.
CATCACAATTTGTCTTTCCCAGGTTTGCGTTTGGCCTGTTGGTAAATGAATGTGCTTTTATTTTTTCCTCTTCAAGCTGAACGGGCCTTGGACACCATGAATTTTGAAGTCATAAAAGGTCGGCCCATTCGTATCATGTGGTCCCAGCGAGATCCAGGACTCAGGAAATCAGGTGTAGGGAACATCTTCATCAAAAATCTGGATGATTCCATTGATAACAAAGCCTTATATGATACATTCTCAGCTTTTGGAAATATTCTTTCTTGCAAAGTAGGTGCAACCTTTTTAGAAATCATAAAATGTGGTTCTATCATTTTTGTGTGTGTGTGATGTTGCATTTTTGTCCTGAAGTTTAAAATGTATTTAAGTCTTATCAAAGTTCAGGCTCTAGTATCTATTATTATTTAGTGGCTTCCAATTGAACGAGACTTCCAATTATTTTGCCCTTGAGCAAAGCATCTAGATTATTTCCCCACTTTCTCCCAGCATCTTTTCAGGGTGGGACAAGAGATGATGGTTTCTCGGCTGCCAAAATTACTACAATGGCCCCAGAAAAGCAGCTGATTCTGAGGGACACAGAATCTTGAGTTGCAAGATTTATTTTAGATTCAAGATTATATTGTTTCTTCTTCTCCCTGGAACAGTTGTCTATAAACTGATGCCCCTCCAAATATGGTAGCCTTCAATGTCCATAATCTCCATCCAGCATGAACAGGCCAGACTACTTGGAGTGTATGGGACTTCAAGCCAACATTATGAGATGGCTTCAGGTTAAGTCAGAAAAATGGAGGTGATAGCTATGATACTTGGGTCCTATAACAGAGACTGGGAATATAAAGGGCAAGCAATGGACTGGTTGTCAGTTCCAAGTTTTGACTTTCCTCATTTTCTTTCTCTCACCTTGTTCTTCAATGTCTTAACAGGTTGTTTGTGATGAGAATGGATCTAGGGGTTATGGCTTTGTCCATTTTGAGACTCATGAGGCAGCAAACAGAGCAATTGATACAATGAATGGAATGCTGCTAAATGATCGGAAGGTGTAAGTGGAAGCCTGAGCAGATGGTGCAGAGAATGACTTTCAGCATGTCCTTTACAGTGGAAATAACTTGTAATTCTAGTATAGTTTAAGGAAACAGTTGTGTCTGAGTGATAGATGTGTGCTTTGAATGTACAAAGTCCAGATCCCGTCCTAGAATTTCCTGGGAAGAGCCTTGTCTGAATCTTTGAAACTTTGCAGATCCATTATCAGTCAGGGTCAACAAAGTCAGTCAGGTCTACCAGACAAACAAATTGATCAGCATAAGGCACTTTCTATATTCTGAAGTGGGTGCTATAGTATTTTGTCTGGAAGCTTAACTTTCAACTCACAATTGAGGCCATGATTGATCTTTTAGACTAGAAGTAGCCCAAGGCTATAGGTGGCCCCAAAACCCTTGGATGTGGCCCCCAGGTTGCCATCAGATTTCAGTTCAGAGTGTATTAAAAGAAGGATATCATCAAATGTAAGGGGGAAAGTAACATCATTTTATAATACAGGAATTTAATATTAAAACAGTTTTCATCTTGGTTTCACATATTTGTTAACAGTATGTCACCTTGAATAAGGGTCTACTACCCCAAAGCCAACTATTGTCCTCACTTGAATGCTGCAGACACCCTTCTAGATTTTTTATCTCAAGTTCTTTTTTTTTTTAACTGATATTGTACACCTTGAAAACTTTCTACAAGTTTGGTACAAACTATGTAGTAAAGCCGTTTTTATTCTTCCCTTTTATATATTAATAATTTAAATTCTGTGAAACATAGTTCTTAAACTTATCTTGGGGTTTTTTTGCCTTTTTTAAAAAAAATATTGATTTTAAGGTATTGCAAGCTACACTTAGAAAACATTGTTTTGAAGGGTGGCATCTGGATTTTAAAAATATATTAAATTAAAAAACACTGCCCAATCTCATCACTGTTTAAGCTCTGGACTCCCCTAGAGAAAATACCTTTGCAAATGTACCAAGGCACACAATCCTGCCTCTTTTTGAAATTTATCAAAATTTGGCTTCTAAAAGATTCACCTGAGAAGAGAAACCTTGGCTTTGCAGAACTGCAAGGAAAGAAACTGCCCTAGCTGCATGCTTTGCCAGTTGAATAACAAGAGTGCAGGAGGTCTCTTTAAGGGTTGCATCTATGCAATCCCCTTTTAGGAGTTGGCTTTATGTCTCCTGTCTTGACCCTGTAGATTTGTTGGCCACTTTAAGTCCCGCCGAGAACGTGAAGCGGAATATGGAGCCAAAGCAATGGAATTCACTAATGTCTATATCAAGAACTTTGGAGATGACATGACTGATGAGAGGCTGCAAGAAATATTTTCAAAATTTGGTAAGGGTGGCATTTAAAAGCACTGCTTATAAAATAAGGGTTGTGAGCATTAGATTAACAGAATGGGTGCTGCTTCAGTTTTCTGAGCAAATAGCAGAAGACACAGCCAGCATTGTGATCTGACCTACCTCCAAACAGGCAAAAACACTCCACTGTAAACTAAGAGTATGAAATCATAATCTAAGCCAGAAGGGTAACAATAATATTACATCTGTTTTAAGGATATATATCAGAAAGCTTTCTCAGTCTACTGCCATTCAGTTTTGATGCTCTTTACCTCCCATAATCCTTTTGCCTTTTGTCCATGATCCCTGAGAAATATGAGAACTGGTAACCATTATATCTGGAGGGTACAGAATTATGGAAGGCTATATTTTTACATGTAAGCTAGTTTAAAAATGTTTTTCCCTTTCTAATAATATCAGAGTTAGAAAATCCTTGCCAGTCAGTACATGCAGAATACCTGATCTGTTTGTCTTAAGCTATCTAGCAAATGGACACATTTGGTAAAAGAAGGACTTCATTGTAGGATACATAAAGTCAAAAGGATGCCTAAGATTTAGAGGATGATGATGATGATAATATAATTTGATTTGTATGGCCAGCCATCTCATTTAAGTGACTCCGGGTGGCTCAAAATACCATGAAACAAATTTGGATTTCCTGGTGCAAAATCCAAGTTTTGATACTAAAATCAAACTTAAATTGAGACAGTACTCTGAAGACATGAAAAATGCCTCCCTGGAATAGAACTTTATGTGAGCCAAAAGTTTAAATGTAATAGAATAATATGGTATTTATTGGTATGTACCCATCACTATCCTTAGGTGGATTGGAGCCCCTTGTGGCTCTGCACTCCCTGAAAACCTTCCTTGTTGTAGTATTAGCCTGAAAGTATTTGTTCTACTTCCAGGAAAGACCTTGAGTGTCAAGGTCATGATGGATAATACAGGCCACTCAAAAGGGTTTGGTTTTGTCAATTTTGAGAAGCATCAAGATGCTCAGAAGGCAAGTTAATCTTCATTCTCATTCTTCCATTCTCTGTTAAAGAATAATGGTGGGAGGAAAGACTTGGGGAGCATAATAAGAGGTTAATAGGCTTTTTAAGTCAGTATCTTTTCACAGGTTGAACTAGTTATCCAATTATTTCTTTAGGCTGGGGTAGGATAGCATTTCATTCTTTGGCCAGCTCAAAGCAGGCCTTGACTAAAAGAAATAAATTAAAAATTAAATGATAAAGTATGAGATGATTTCCTGTGAGATAAATTTATGGTGTTGCCTGTCACCTCTTCTCACCGCAGGCTGTTGAGCACATGGATGGGAGGGAGATCAATGGCCGAACAGTGTTCGTTGGCAGAGCTCAAAAGAGGATTGAGCGACAAAGTGAGCTGAAGCGTAAATTTGAGCAAATCAAGCAGGAAAGAATGAGCCGATATCAGGTAATATGAGCTGAAGGCAAGGTGTGTCTGGTACATAAACATTGGATGTCTTTTAGAAACCTGTCGTTGAACTCTAAAATGCACCTCTGCTAGTATAAGAGGGCTGGAGGAAGGGGCAGAGGTGGAAGAAGACAGGACCAGGAGGGAGATTGAGAAGAGGCAATTGAACTAAACTGCCTTTTTCTGCTTATATGATCTCAAATGTCCTGTGTATGGCTGGCTATGATTCAGCATCTTGTATTATATCTTATTTGATTCAGCACCACAGTTACATATTTTATCAAGAGCTTTATTACAGTAACATTCTCCCTCCATTCACACACTCAGCCCCTTTTCTATTCAGTACTAGGACCTGTTGAACAGAGAGATGCAATGAGTTGAGTTTAAGTGACTGTTGTTGGCTTATCCAATACCTTGGATGTTTTCCTATGAACCTAGCAATTTGGTTCACTCTACAGTGTTGCTTTTATCTAGAAGGAGGCAGATGGGGAATGGGGGCTGCCTGGATGAAGAACGGACTACCGATTATGATGTTTCTGAACAGCAGGTATCAGGTTGTGATAAAACAAGTGTAGCAATGTCTGTCTTCTTTCTATGCCTTTTGGTTAATGAGCAGAGTGCCTTTTCACAAGATGAGTTTGAGAACTGTGGACAAGCCTCATTTTCTTGTATTTTCTCTATTTTAGTTTGGAACAAGTTTCCTGCATATATGTCTTACTTCATATATAAACTCTGTATATGTTGCCCTAAACAAAAACCAGAAATGTAGGTAAAGATGTAAAAGTACTAACTGAATTGGAAGCTAACAAATAAAGTAGTTTGAAATACTTTTCAAGTAGCCCAATTCTGTCATCCTCATCCATATATCCATATCTGGATTAATGGATATTCCTGTTTTGATAATGTATAGGGTGATTACCTCAGAAAATGCTGAGCTGGAATTCAAATGAAGTTCCTTATCTTTCCCAAATGGGGAACTCTTTAGTTGAGCATTTTTTTCTGATAATTGGCTCTTCATTGTCTTTGTTACATGAAAAAGTATATGTAGATTATTGTTGTCCAGTAGGCAGAAAGAACTGGGAGATCACTTGAGTTAGGACTACTTGAAATATCTAGGTGAATCTTTCTGGCCAGCTATTCTTCTTCTGTAAAATCTGAACATGGCTACATGGCTTAGGACCTAGATATCTATGGACTGCCTTCTCCCAGTGGCTTCTTTCCATTCATTAAGATTGGGAAGGGTGGGCTCTTTTCAGGTCCCTTCTCTTAAGGAATGCCATCTTCGGGAACCATGGAGATGAGTCTTCTCAGTTGCTGTCCTCCTCCCTGGGAACAGCATTCTTCTCAAGATTAGGCTGGCCCCCACCCTATTGGTTTTTCAGAAACCATTAATATTTGATTTTCTGGAGAGTGTTGCAATAGTTTGATAATTAAAGGGATCCTCCTGCCATGGATTGGTTGTCGTAGTTGATCCTCAGGGTGCTGATATTCTGTTGTGTTGGTTATGATCATTTCTATATTAATGTTGCATTGTTCCTTCTGGTTGTAAGCAGCTCTGATCCTCATTAGCAGCATGTAAAGTATAGTAAATATAAATAAACAACTAGCACTAGAGAACAAGTTCAATAAAAATAAAACATAATATAGATTTAGGTGCTGGGTAAATAGCAAATAATAGAAATTAGCATAGGTCAATGTTAAGTCCGCTTACAGGAATTTGAAAATGTATAGAACAGTTCTCCCCAGGGGTGTTTTCTAGATATTTTCAACTATAACACTTTTTATCTTTGGCCAGCATGACCAATAGTCAGAGAAAGCTGATCCTAAGCCCTAGGTATTGCTCTAGATGACACTTAGGGGTCTTTCAGCCTTATGATGGCGGATTCACTGATGTTACTTGTATGTATGTAATTGCAAAAGTAGCGTCTAAATATAACTTATGGTGAATGAAGAAAGTGGCTGTGCTTGTTTGCTTTCAGGGAGTGAACTTGTATGTAAAGAACTTGGATGATGGGATTGATGATGAGCAGTTGAGGAAAGAATTCTCACCCTATGGAACCATCACAAGTGCCAAGGTCAGATTCTAATAACTGAGTATCTTTGCATATTCGATGAGGAGGCTTAGTGTTTGTTCTTACCAACTGAAGATACTTCTGGGCTGTATCCTTTCAGAATGCAGTTTGGACTCAAAAGAATGATCACTTCTTTCATGATCTACTGAGTCCTTTACCAAAACCTAGTGGCTGCTTTAATATGTAGGGCTGCATGATATGGAAGGGATAATAATCATAGGAGCTCTCACTTGCAGAGTGGAACAGTGCAATCCATTACCACTCCTCCTCCTTGATTTGTTTTGTTTGATTTATTTATTAAAATGTTTAAACTGCCCAATAACCAAAGCTCATTTTATGACACCAAGTCAGTCTCCATGTAATTATAATTATTTGCCTCACCCTATGCCTTGTCTTTTCTGCAGTAATTCTGATTGCTGTGTTTTTTATTTAAAATATTTTAATCTCGTTTTTCTGTCTGAAGGCACTCAGATCTGTTTTGTACAATCCTTAAATGCAGAGGGATAGCACTATGGTTTACTGATAGATATACGATTATTGATACAGTAGAGCCAAATTTCTGCAAGTTCTCTGTTAGGTGAGAGGGGAAAGGGAAGAAATATTATGTAGTCTTGAAATAATATTAAACCAATTTAATATATTGATTACTATGTGTTAGAAGGTATGTAGCATGTTTGGCAGAATATAATATGAAGCTTATAATAAGGGCTGGAAAAGGACATTTAGGACTGAATCAATTAGCATCATTTCCCTGGCGTATACTGTTTTACCAGCAAGACAGATTCTGAAGCTCATGCATCTTCAAATCTGTTCTGGAGTTGGTGAATGTTTTGGAAAAGATCTGGGACTTGTGCTTGGAGAAGAGTGAAGAGAAATCTCTTCCATATACTGTTAGCTTTCAATGGAAACCAAGAATTTAAATTAGAGTTTTAATGTCTCCAAAAGTTCTTAATTATAACTATTAATGTATCAGAAGAAAACTGTTAAATACATGACTAGAGAGCAAATGTATTAATGACATTTTTAACTACATTTCATGCAATGGCAACCTCAAATTAAAAATAATTTTGTCCTGACTCCATCCACTGTTCTGATGTGCTGGGAATCACTACTTTTTAGAGTCTTAACCCCTAGTCCATCTCCTGTTTGACAGATGTGAAGTTGTATAACCCTAATCCATGCAAACTGCTTTAAAAAGCTTATTTTTCCAGAATATGCCCAAGAGAATTTGGAAAAGCTGTTGGTTCATTCTTTTTGATCCATTTCTCTTTACTTGTTCTGTGCATGGGGTGTCTTCAGGATGTATCCAAACAAATTAAGGTGATGGCCACAGAAGTGCAATTGAAGCTCTGCCTGTTTTTCTATGTGGGACCCACATAAAAAATAGGTGGAACGTTGCACTGTTGCAACCACCATCTTGACTGGTTTGACCATACTCTGTGGATGTCCCTGTCTGTGCATATTGGAGAGTCATGGGCTCAGTGGACTTTGTTTAATTTTCCATTCAGGTGATGACAGAGGGCGGACACAGCAAAGGTTTTGGGTTTGTATGTTTTTCTTCCCCAGAAGAAGCAACAAAGGCTGTGACTGAGATGAATGGGCGCATCGTCAGCACTAAGCCTTTGTATGTTGCCCTTGCCCAACGGAAGGAGGAGAGAAAAGCCATTCTCACCAACCAATACATGCAGAGACTGGCTACCATGAGGGCCTTGCCTGGTCCACTCCTATGTTCTTTCCAGCCTCCTGCAGGCTACTTCCTGCCCTCTATTCCACAGGTATGACCTATAAGAATGCCACTTCCATTAGGGAAGCTTAAATGAAGTTAATAGCATTTTATAGCATGGAACTCAAGGAACAGGAAAACACTTCTCCCTCATATTTTAAAATGTGCCATCAGGCACCAGAAGCAAAATAATAGCTCAGGCATGTGAGTGTTGATTAGGGTGGACTATTTTTTTCTAAGCTGGGGACTCTACTTTGCCTTTGTGCCCTGCCTGGGGGCACACAAGTATGCCAATGATGTTATGGTATCACCAGAGTGGGCTGGATGATCATTTGGGGTCTTTTTGTTTCCCAGAGATGGGAGTGAAATGTGTTCTCCTTAATCTTCACAGAGAGTTAAAGGATTTATCTGGGCCTTAAAATATTACAACAAAAAATTGGGAAAAATTAGCTTTTTGGTACAGTAACACTAAGTTAGAATTTTGTTAGTGGGTATTATCATTATTGTGGTCAGTAATTCCACAAATTAATTATGTACTGTATGAATAAGTATTATTTTGGCTCTTCTAAATCTTCTCCCAGTCACCTTTACTTGAATGCCCTCAGATTCTAGGGCTATAGGAGAAATCTGAAAAACAAGCTATGATTGTTTCAAATAAGGAATGAAGTGAATTGTTGCATGTGAAGAGAGGTGCCATTATTGCTCATTCACCAACTCTGACTGAAATCTATAATTCAATACACTGGAAGGTCACTAGGTTGACAGCAGCTTCAAACAATACAATGCCAGTAGCAGTATTCACTGGAAATTATTCATATAACTGAAGGCTAGACTGGGAAATAAAAAGAAAGCAATAACAAAACATTTTTATATTGCTGCCAAGAAACCTGCCTGGATATGTTAATAAATTCACCAGTCATTGAGCTAGACTTGAAATTCCCAATCTAGAGGCACCAAATTGGGAAAAATTGCTTTGATTGTTGACTTTGTAATCCCAGTGGAGGATAGCAAAAATCTATAATACTGGAAGTACAAAAATAAAAACCACAGAACTTATAAAATCTCCATTTTGGTTCCTTCATATATTTCAAAATGCTATGGGATAGATGTAAACATAAATACCTTGTTAGACTACATAATATTGTCATGCCACCTCCTCCTCCTCCTTCACAGCCACAGACTAGAACAACTTTCTACAGTCCTAGTCCAGTTGCCCCAGTCCGGCCTGCCCCACGCTGGAATACTCAATCCTCCAGACCTCCTTGTGAGTTGAAATGTTATTATCAAGAAAATATATCTGTGAATGTAAGGATGTGAGGTTGCCCACGTGTGAAGTTCTTCCACTGATGGCATGGTGTCGAGACTAAGAAATGTTCTGAAAATAGTTAGCAACCAAACTATGACTCAAATATTGTGGGGTAGTGTACGTGGATGGTGGTCTTAATTGCAAGTTCAGTAGTGAGAATGAAGCAGAATTCTGGTATTAACTCCTGCTATGATCTCATCTATAAACAAGGTTTCTGGCTGAAAGTATTTAATTGTCTTTAGCATCCTATCATGCAGCCACTCCAATGGTAAGAACTAGTGGACCTCCTCGGCGCCTCCTCTCCAACATCAGCACTATGAGACAAGCCTCCACTCAAGTTCCCAGAGTACCATCCACTGGCCAGAGAGTGGGTACGTTTGGGTGTTCTGATAGTTCATCATCCAGCTGAATGCAATTTATATCTTGCAAGTGAATGGATTTGCCTTGGTTTTGGAACAGCTGACCAGAAACAGGGAGGAAAGTGATCCTGAAAGTTTCATTAGTAAATTCTACAAAGCACTACTTATTTCTTAATATAAAACTTAATTTTTAGAAGTCTGTTGCTGTGTAGCATGATTGGAAAACATAGTCTGGGTACAATGAAGAACTGTACTGTTTGAAAAAGTTGCTTTTTAAAAAAAGAGAATGCTGTGGAAAAATTAAGGCCATCCTTCAAACTATTTCTGGTTTTATTCCAGCCAACATTGGAACCCAGACTATTGGTGCAAGGGCACCCTCTTCTCCAACTTTCTCACGTGGTATCTCGCAGTACAAGTATTCTTCAGCTGTGAGGAATGTCCAGCCCTTGGGCACAGTAACACCTCTGCCAATGCAACAGGTCGCTATCCTTCCACTGTGCAATTAAAACGTACAATCAAACTGCTCTTAGATGGGATATTTTTGTCATGTTGAATTTGGGAAATTGTAGCAAAGAGATACATAGAGCTGGGACTCTGATTTGAGATTAGTCTTGAGGTAGGTATCACTGAGCACTCACTCATTTAGAAACCACTGAGTCAGAACATTAGCCATCTAGCTCAGTTTGATCCTCTTCTATGAACTCCCAGTTTTGGGCCCATTTGGGACTGGTATGACCATGGACATGTTTTAAATAAATTAATTAATACAATTATTTGAAGAGTCTGGCCAGTTCCAGCATGATCAGTTTGGGCTCCACTGAAATGATTTTTAAAAATACAAATATAGGATTGAGAGTACCCTGCAAAGTGCTTTCAATATTTGTTCAGTGGGGACTCTTGGACTACATTGATTAACAGCAGCTTTCCAGACTTTAAGACAGCTTTGCTTTCAGATATTAAGGATTAGGCATATGGCTTTCTGTATGAAAAGGAGACACTGTATTACATCATTCCATCTTTTAATTTCACAGTCTATATATTGCTTATTGCATGGTGCATAGAAATCAAAGGTACTGTATTGTTTCTTCAGTATGGCCATGAGGGAAAAGAAATCCTTTCACTGGATGGGATTTGAGGTTGGAAAGATGCTTATATCAAAGCTGCTATATGAGTTTGCAAAGAGAAGAAATGCTCTCATGAATGCATTCTTCACAGAGTACCATTAATTGGTATTAATTCTTCAGTAAGGAACTATTGGAATAGAAGGGCTCTTCTCAATATATTCTGTTTCTTGGGCTCTAGGCTGTAGAACCAGTCATTCATATCCATGGACAGGAGCCATTGACGACATCCATGTTGGCTGCAGCCCCTCCTCAAGAACAGAAACAAATACTTGGTGAGTGGTCATGTGTCCTCTTCTAGTAGACAGCACTGTGAGCCTCCCCCTCAGCCAGGTCTTTCTGAGGGAAAGAATTGTAATCAAATGTTTTATGTCTTTACATTATGATAGTTTAGCTTGGAAAACATTGTTTAGTTCCCCCTAAACAGATGTATGGGTAGTCCTTGCTTAACACTTAACAACGGTAATTGGGACTGGGAACTCCATTGCTAAGCACGGTTGTAAAGTGAGACATCACGTGACTGCACCAACTTATGACTGCCGTTGTGGCAGTTCTGAATGCTGTGAATCCTGTGCAGTTGTTAGGCGCAATGTCATGTGATCACCATTTGTGACCTCCTGCTGGCTTCCCATTGACTTTGCTTGTTGGAAGCTGGCTGTGAAAGTCACAAATGGCGATCACATGACTGTGGGACACTGCAATCATCATAATTGTGAGCCGGTTGCCAAGTGCCCGAATTGCAATCGCGTGACTGTGGGGACGTTGCAACAACTGCAAATATGAGGACCAGTCATAAATCTCCTCATTCAGTGCTGTCATAACTTCAAATGGTCACTGAATGAGTGGTTGTTAAGCAAGGAATACCTGTATTATGCCAGTTCTATCTGGCAGTTCAGTCTGCCTATCATGTTTTTTACAAATTCTGTAAAGATTTTACTTTTATTTATTTATTTAGAAACTTACATGACTGCCCATCTTATACAAATTAATCATAGGCAGCTCACAATAATATTAAATAAAAACAGAATAAATAAAACAACCAACCCCATATATTCCAAACACAGTGCTGCAACATCATATAACTTCCTACATGCTTACATTTGCTGGGCTCACTTCTCTCCTAGCCCAAAGCCTTGGTGAAGAGCCAGATCTTCACAGCCCTCCTAAAGGCCAATAAGGTGGGGATCCTCCAAATCTCAAGGGGAGAGGCTGTTGAAACGGTTGGGGCAGGCACCGAAAAGTTATGTCTCCAAGGTCCCACCAGATGATAATTTTTAAGGGAATGTAACTGGAGCGCACCCACCTCTTTAAAGCATGCATCCATTCATTTCCAGCATTTATTGCTCAGTTCAGTCTATATTTGCTTGAATTGTTATCAAAGAAACATAATTTTATCAATTCAAATTTATATAATATTTATAACCTTGAATCTATATCTGTATCAACCTAAAAGGCTTTAATAGTGTCCCTATTACATCCTATTCCCACTTGTGCTTTGGGAAAAATGTACAGAAAACTTTAGCTGACCAATTAAATTATAAAGTTAAAAAATCTTTTCCCACTGAGATTTGAAATTATTTTACTTTCATCGTTTGAAATTCATTTTGGTTTTCTCAAAGGTGTATTTACTTCATGGGTGCCCTGTTTATATGTAAATCAGTGACAGTTACAGGTATCTCATGTCTGTAACATGTCATTCATAACCTGTATTGCCGTGTTCTGTTCTGGGCCAGCTGAAATTTCTAGGGCTGTCCCACAAGTGCATTACAGTTATCCAGCTTTAAGGTTAACTAATCTGGCTTTGCGTACTCTAATTCATCTTTTGTTGCAGGCATAGGCCAAGTTTGAGGGTCACAGGCTACAATTCAGTTAAAAAAACCAATTGGTGACATGTTGCTATCACTGTGTTTGCAGAATTTAAAGGTAGAAATGAAAGCCAGGAAGATTGGAAGGCAAATAGCTCCTATTTACATCCTTAAACCATCCCTGAATGTTGAAAAAAGTAAAAAATAGTTTGGGACAAACTATCTGTGTGTGTGTATGTGTATTAGTTTTGAGGGGTTTAGAGGCTGGGTATGAAAGCAGTTTGGCTTGCAGATATGTCCCCTCTATTTCCCATCCTTAAATCCCTGAAAAAATTGAAAATCGAGTCAAAATCTGGTTAAAAAAAACAACAACCTAAGATCTGGGGCTTTCCACTCTTATTACAGCCTTTAATTCTGGAAACATGTACACATACCTGTGTTGCTATATTTCAACCATCTGAGGTACATATGGGATGCTGACTGTGGTTTGTGGTCACCCATCTTTATTTTACAATTTATCTTTTAAATTGTAAAGTTAAATTGTCTAATCATATCCTAAAGTCCACTATAATATACAGGTAATCCTCACCAACCACAACTGAGACCAGCAACTCTGTGGCTAAGTGACGTGATTGTAAAGTGAAAAATCATGTGACTGCACCTGAGTTACAACATCAGTTTGTCAGTACTGGCTGTGGTTATTAAGCAAATCACCTGTGGTCGTTAAATACGACATCACTGTGAAGGTTGAAAATGGCTGTCACGTGACCAAAGGGTGCTGCAACCATTGTAAATGTGCACTGGTTGCCAAGCACCCGAATTGTGATCATGTGACTGTGGGAACGCTGCAACGGCTGCAACTTCAAGGACCAGTCATAAGTCTCCTTTTTCAGCACGGTCGTAACTTCAAATGGTCACTGAATGAGTGGTTGGTAAGCAAGGACTACTGTATAGTGCTTATATTTTGTGCAGAACTTCATTTTAATTCTTTCTACTGGATGAAGAAGCAAGGTACTCAAGGGTTGAGCTGCTGCTAAGATTTTGAGCCCATTTCAAGGTGTTAATTCTAATGTATACGCCAAAAATAATTCAAGACCGAAGTATTGTAGTGGACATCACTAATAGCAAACAACCCATTTACTGAGTACGGCCAAAAAGCCTTTCTCCTGGTCCCACCTGTGGGGATGGGCTACAGTGCAATGACTGGAAATAAGGACCTTCTTAATGACAACATCCCAACTGTGGAACTTCTTCCCACCTTGCTTGATTCTAGGTGGCAGTAACCATTTTAGGCTTTTGGTTCCAGATGAAGATATTTATTCTCATAAGCCTTTGGCTGAATTTTGCCGCAATATTTTATGTTGTTATTGTTATCCTTACTGCTGTTACAAATTCTATATGGTGTTCTTTTCATTGCATGTCATAACTCCCCTCCTACAGTTTGATCTAATTTTTAATTATAAAAACCAGGTAATTAACCTTATAAATAACAGCAGGGAAGTAATTGTGTTGGCTGCTGACAATTAACAATATGAAAACATATTCTGAGTACCCATTTCACCCAGGGCTCAAATAAGCAATGGATTATCTGCTATTCACTTTGTGTTGGTGAAACCCTGTTTCCTTAGCAACTGCCCTAATCCTAGCAATAGGGATCTCTTAGGGCTCTGGTTTCATGGAGCAGGAAGCCCTTCCTACTGATTAAGCAGCCACTATCTTCTAAAACAGCTGATGAAGCTGAACTGTGTACAATTATATTTCAAGTGGAACTTGGTTACAGCTCTTCCAGTGATGTCACTAGATTTTCTCTTTTGATTTAAAGGAGCGGGAAAAAACCCAGCAAACAGTGGTACTTTCTGAAAGAGAACTTTCTTTATCAGTGAGCACAGCATCACTTTGTTCAACCAGAGTGTCCTCCTCCTTCTCCTCCTCCTCCTCCCCCCCTCTAGATGTAGAAGTAGGTGTTTGGAGTGGAGACCCTCTCTATCCATCAAGACTGAGAATTCTGATTTTCCAGAGTATTCATTTCTATGGAGAACCTACATGGACAGAGCTGTGCCTTTCCTTGTCAATACACACCCTCTATTCATGGATAAAAAGAGGCGCGCAGAGCATGAATGATCGTTCCTGTCTTTGAAATGAAGACAACAGCTTCTGCAGCTCTTCTGCCTTCTTTCAGTCATGCTTTTAGCAGCATCTTTCTCTAAAGCAAGTTTTGTCCTTCCAGTTTATCAGTAATTATTTTGGGATTGCTCCCCCTTTCTTTTGGTAGACATGGCAGTCTATAATCTTCCAGCGTATTTTTAAAAAATCTCTTCCATCTAGACAAGTGATCTTTTCTCTTCTTCCTTAGTTCCTTCATTTTCCTTTATTCACCAATACAGTAGACACATCTCTCTTTCGCCAGGCACTGAGGATGTGTGTTTATTCTGGACTTGCACAAGAATAACATTCACAGGCAGTCCAATTTAAATCCTTTTCCCTTTGTTTTTGTTTACACAGCCAAATTGTTATGTGTATAGAATCATGGGCATATATTTCAGAAGGTTCGTCTCTTAGATGAATATAAGAATAAACCAAATTGTAGTGAGAAGGTCCTGGGAGAGATGCTACTTCTTTTCTATTGCAAGAATGAGGATTATTATCTAGTTATCTTCAGCAAACTTAGCTTTCTATCAGCCTCACCCTGAATTATATGCTTCTGGCCAACAATACTGAGTCCTGGACTCAGTCTTTGGTGTTTTTCTCCTCTGCTCAAGGGCTTCTGGACAATACAGATCCAAGATACTCTAAGGGGAGAATCTAGTTTCTTGACTAGATGTTGCCCATGTGCACTTTATAGTATTTAGAATAAAGCAGGCAAAAGGAGTGAAAGAACACTATTATTACAATGAGTACTGGAGAGAGAAGGAGGACAAGCATTACCTTGGTGAATCCTAAATCTTGAGTTTTTCAGTTTAATTCACTTGGTAATCAAATGGTAAAGCTTATTTCAGTCAACTTCAGCTTCTAATGCATTTATGGGCAGTCTATGTAGTTTTTTTGTTAACAATACAGAAGTGGCTTGCCATTGTTGTCTTCTGGGATGTTTTTGTCAACTTAGCCTAAAGCCTAGGCACTTCTTAGTGGCCTCCTATCTGACATTAATCGGGATGAAGTCCACTTAGCTTTTTGAGATCAGCCTAGGTCATCTAGTTGCTCTTACCTAAGATGTGGTAATAGGACAGCAAAAACAAGGGGTTGGCTGGTGAGTCATAGCATTTAAGAAACCATGTGATAAATCAGGAAGTCCTTGGTTAGAATCTTGTTAGAACCATGTGTCTCCCAAAAGTCTGATGTGAGGGGCCTTAGCATGCATTATCACCCACCCCCAAACAATCCAGAATGTGGGCTAGAGGGATACTGACAGCCTGGAAGTTTGCAGCTCACTTTAAATATAGCTACTGCACATAAAGCACTGTGAGATATGAAATCTCCAAATATTATTTGTTACAGATATTTATAAAAACACTCAATAGGTATTATACAAAAGAGAACCTGTTCACACAAGATGTGTGTGGACCTAAGTGATTATCACTTTTCTTTCCTTCTGTTTTACTTTTTTGAAGGATTGATATACCTCAGCCTTTCCCAACTTGGCATCTTCAAGATATGTTGGGTCTTCAGTTCCCAGAAGTCCCCAGATAGCTAGAGGGCACCAGGTTGGTGAAGGCTGATCTAGCCATGTCGTGTGTAAAAGAGTGAAAAATGTAATGCTTAGAAGTGACACATTTCTGAATAACAAAGGCTGGAAAGCAAATAGGAGTATACTACAGTACTTGTCATTTTCTCGGGATGTCCGATTGACTACTTTTTGGAGAAGGAATCCTCGCTGGGTCTTATCCACCAAGATGTTTAATGAGGGTAAAACATGAGTCATGAAAAGTAATTCCCAACTATCTTACATTAAAGCAAAGTAAGGAAGCATTTGACTTCTCACTGAGTCCAGTGATACTCAGGCATATCTGGAGGACGACTTTCAAAATACTTCCAGAATTCTTCAAGGGGCTTGAAGATTAAGGATCAGGCAGATTTAACTCTGAATATATCTAAAGTTATATTTATATATAACTTGTATATAACATTTATATATTCACAGTATTCCCTGTGAATAAATTGCCTATTAAATAGATGTTGATATTTCTGAACTTTTCAGTTAACTTCAAAAACCTTCTGATTGGGGGGAAATTGGAAAATTTATCTGCACTCTTTTTTTGGGTGGTAGGAGAATAAATGTGGTTGTCACATTTTTTGTGCTATTGTCTCAAACCATGTGACAATCATAGTACTGACAGCCATCGCTGCTCACTGAAATACCATGTTCCTTTATTTTATTTTATTTTACCTACTCTAGTTTAAATTATCTGGTTTCTATAGCAAGTATCTGAATGTACTTGTCCATGTATTTACTTACTGGTAGCCCATTCAGTCTAAAATATCTAGGAGCAACACTAAGCCTTGATGCAGATAGAGACCCACAAAAGTAACACATAAGTACAGTATTGCTGACAGAAGAATAATGAGAGAAAAACACCTATTCAGCATAGTCTTCAAGGCATCTTTTAGTATCGTTAGATTTATATCCTGCCTTTTTATTTGTTCAGCTCAAGACAGTGTACATAATGCTCTTGCCTCCTATTTTCCCCACAACAACAACCCTGTGAAGTGGGTTGGGCTGAGAGAGAACGACTGGTCAGCTGGCTTTCATGCCTAAAGGAGGACTGGAACTCACAGTCTCCCAGTTTGTAGTCCAGCACCTTAGCCACTACACCAAACTGTCTGTCAGTTGGGTTGTCCATACCATTCTGTGTATCATCTTCTAACTATGGTGGCCATGGAGAGCCATGGGTTGCAGCAGAGGATGAAGTCTGTCTTCCCAGCTCAGTCTTACCCAACAGCTTAAAGACAGAACATAGACAGGTCTAGGACTGAAGCAACGGTGGGCCATTTTAGGTTCTACTTCCTATGTTAATGAACCTACTTTCCAGATATGGATTCCCTAGCAACGGTAATGGCTAGCTAAGAAGTTGCCACTTAAAATTTCCCACAGTACCTAACAATGATTGTTTTATACTAGATGTTTCAAAGATTGTAGGAAACCTAAAACGATGACTTCCCAGACCTCATAGTCTTGGTATTGGTGGGCCCGGATAGTTGCCCAAGAGGTGGGGCTGAATTAGAATGTAGTTTCTCTGGCTGGGGCACTTCATAAAACACAAGGTAAATTTAGGTTTCCCAGTTCTTCATGATGCATGCTTTTATCCTTTTTTTGCTGCGCATAGGTGAACGTCTCTATCCTCTAATTCATGCAAGGCACCCCTCCCTGGCTGGGAAGATTACAGGCATGCTGTTGGAGATAGATAATTCTGATCTGCTACTTATGCTGGAGTCACCAGAATCCCTTCAGTCTAAGGTACTGGGATTCCATGCTTAAAAATGCCCTAATCCTGCAATTCCAAATTTTTCAGCTGAAATTAACTGTCCTGCTTTGTGTTAGGTTGGTCTGCATGGTTAAATTGCCTCAGGTTAGTGGGGTCTCCATGGATGTCTTTCCATTTAGTTTTTCCCAGACAGATTGATTTTCCACCTGCTTCGTACTTTTATATCTCCTGATTATTTCTTGTTGTACTGTACACGATTGAGGTTTATTTAATTGTCCTTCAAGTGTGGCATGGATGCACAAATGCACATCCTCTTTAACTTTTCAGTGATAAATCATTATAATGGTAGTTTGAGGAGAGAACTGAGATCAGCAGCCTAGAGATATTGATTGTATAGTATACACTCCTGGAGACCTTCAGTCCTGTGTCAACCTTATGAGCATAGGGACGCTGGAAGAGTTACAGCAAAGGTATATCTAGTCCAATGTTCTGTCTCCCATAGTGGCCAACCAGATGCCTTCAGAAAGCCCGTAAGGATGACATTATGAAAACAGCACTCACTGGTGGTTGTTCCCCAACTGACTGCCAGATTCCTGACTTAGAAATCTGGCGGCTGCATGTACCGATAATGCATTCATTGCTGGTCTGATGTATTTTAGCATAATATGTGAGTGCTACTATGAGAGTGAGAATTTTCAGAACTGTGGTCTAAAGAAAGTATGATAGAGTGTGAGAATGCTGGATTTGTTTAAAAAGGCAATGGGAAGGAACTGTGTTAAGAAAATCTTAATGGGGATGATAAAAAAAAGTTGGAAGGATTGCACTGAAAATTATATTTAAACTGGCAAGGATCTGTTCTTCAAGGTGTTTGTTTTTATAGCCTGTTATGTTATCTACATGTGTGTACCTGTGCTGAAGCAGGTTTGATCCTAGAAGGACAGACTGGCTACAGTACTTTAGTTCATGGTCTGGCCTTAACCTACCATCACTGTTTTCAAGAACTTTTTTTTAAAGTCAAGATAAGTATTAGGGCTACTTTATCTCTGTGCTGAGAAACATCTGTTTCTTTCCTCTCCTGCATCTTCATTGGCATGAAAAAGAGTTCTGTGTATTTCAAACGCTCATATGTTGATTAAAAAAAAAACATTGAATTTGAATGAGACATATTTAAGCGGGTGGAACTGCTCTTAATTATTAGCCCCTCTCCAAAATGTTTTATAGCAAGTTTATTCAGCAGAAGGCTTGCAAAGGCGGGCTCAGTGCCAAGCAGAGAGGGAGCCAACAAGGAAACAGATGAATTGGACTATCAAGGCATCTTCCCAGATCTGTTAAACAGGGCCCACTGTGGCAAAAATGGTTTTCTCAGTACATTATTATAGTCTTCTCCAACTTGAGGTCTTTCAGGAGAATTGGAATTGGAGCCAAGGAATTCTGGGAGTTCTAGTCTCAGAGCATCAGCAGGGCTCCGGCTCGGGAACCATGTGCTACTACTGTACTTGCAAAACTCAAGTGGAGTTTCCTTTTAAAGGCTTTGTGCTGAACATGTTTGGATTCTTTGGGTGCAGAAACAGTGAGGTTTCAGTCTCTGCAACCGACTGTTCTAAACCCCCATCTTGTCTCTGGCTTTGCCTTTGTTAGATCGAGGAAGCAGTAGCTGTGCTTCAAGCCCATCAGATCTCTGAAGCAACCCACAAGAGCAATTCCATGGCATTCCTCCCCTGACGAAGGTGCGCTGAGTAAGCATTGTCTGCTGAGCCTAGCTTTCCATTTCCACACTGTCTGCAATTTTACCAACTCTATATGCTGTTCTAGCTGTCTTCCCCTCCTCCACTGTGAACACTACTTTCCCCTGTGCAGTGCTCTTCAGCACCGTGCTTCTCAATCTCAACCACTTGCATTCTGGGAGTTGAAGTCCACACACCTTAAAATTGCTGAGATTGAGAAACGCCACTTTAGCAGGAAACGTATGTTGAGGATATAATAGATTTAAAGTGCGCAAAGACTGCAAGAAGGACCATCAGGAAGGACAGGCCTAATTTACAATTGAGGAATTGGATGCAAATGCTCCCTTCCACATTGAAATGGAACAACTGCTGATTTAGAAAGAAGCTGTTGCTGAGGCAGAGAAACTAAAAAAGTAGCTCTTAAAAACCTGTTAACCAGCAGCATTTTGTAAGAAAAGAGTTTAGTCTTGGCTTCTCCATTTAAAACTAAAACGTGTCTTTGCAGGAAAAAAAGAAAATGGACAATCCACACTGAATAGAGCAGCGTCAAGGAGGAAATCTTCATGCTACCAGAGATTTTGTGAATATCTGTATAAACTAGTTGTTCATGCAAAAATCTAGCCCCATTTGAATTATTTTCTTTTTTGCATTGAATAGCCATTATAGTTACTTTTTCCGTACATAATCCTAGTAGGCCTGCTATATAATGATGCAGTAGGAAGATGAAAATGGAACAAAACAATTCTCTTATGTTGATTTTTTTGGAAATTAATTTTTTGATCCTGGTTCTTTTTTTTTTTTTTAGTAACCTTAAGCTTGAATCAGTGCTAGGGGCCTGTAATAGTATTTTATTTGTTCCTGCTGTTGACTTGATAAAAGAGCTGAAAGTTCACTTCACCAACCTTTGTCTCCTTTTCTAGATGCTACTCTTCACATTTACTGTAGAAATGGCAGAAAAAACCAACTTTTTTGTTTGTGGGTGGATTCAAAACTCTTCAAATGTTTATTTTAGTATTCGTTTTATTCAATTTATATGGCTGTCCACTTGCAAGTGACTCTGGTGACTAGCAACACTGAAATCAGCAAAGGAATATAAGTAATAAAAATCCAGATGGAAAAGTAACATTAAAAAGCACACAGATCTGTAGCATCAAAATCAAAATTCACTGGGACTGGAACTGCCATCACTAAGAGCAACGTCACGACTGTATCATTTAGTGGCAACAGTTCTGGCAGTCCTGGTTGCTGCTGTTAAGCGAGGACCCCATGGGTCATTAAGTGAGGACCTCAGGTGACTGTGACTTCCGACTTCCTGCCGGCTTCTCCATTGACTTTGCTCATGGGAACCAGCAGAGAACGTTAGAAATTGCAATCACGTGACCACAGCTCACTCTGATGGCCAGGACTACGAGGACCTGTTGTAAGTACCATTTGTTCAGTACTGTTGTAACTTTGAACGGTCGCTAAATAACTGGTTGTAACTCAAGGACTACCTGTATTAACACACTGATGGCTCATGCAACATCTGGATGTGCTAGCTGTGGGAAAAGACAGGTCTTTGGTGCCTTTCTAAAGGCGGGCAGGTTTGAAGCCATCTGGATCTCAAGGGGGATGCTGTTCTATTGAGCAGGAATTGCAAGAAAGAAGGCATGCTTTCTGGGTCCCATCAGAAGGCATTGTTTAATAGATAGGACCTGGAGTATGCTGACCCTTTCTGATATTCTTGGCTGAGCAGAGAAATGGACAGTCCCTCAAATATCCTAGTCCTATGCCATGAAGGGCTTTGTAGGCAGTAACCTATCCCTTAAATAGCAATAGAAGGATACCAGTAATCACTGCAACCTACGCAGGGGTGGTATTATATGGGGGTAGTGAGGTGCATCCATAACTATCCATGCTGCTGAATTCTGGATCAGCTATAGCTTCTGAGTAGTCTTCAAGGGCAGCCCATGTAGAGCATGTTGTATTAATCCAGGTGAGAGTGACTGTGAGCAGAGCCTCCTGATCCAAGAGTTGATTTAGAGGGATACCTTGACCAACTTGCCAGCCGGGGGAGACCCAAAAAACAAATTGGGGTTTTGTGGAGATGCAAGATAATGTTCCCTTTAATTTGAAGAGCCCTGGGTCTTTTGGTCTATGGCATCCAATGTACTGCAATAAGCCAGACTCACTATAAACTTTGATTTTCATGACATGTATGGTAGTATCATTCACATTACTGGAGCTACATTTTATATTACCATTTGGGCCTATGCTTGCACTTAGTTTGGGGATACATAGAATCCCTCTCCAGCTGGCCAAATTACTCCAAAAGAAGGGGCCTGTAGAACTCTGTAGTCCAGCCACCATGGCCAATGATGAGGGATCCTAAAAGTTGCAATTCAGCATGTTCCGCAGATTTACAGCATCCACATTCATGATGCTGCTACCCTTAGCTAAATCCTATCAACAGCCCATAGATGTTCTCAGGGTTGTTTCAAACCTGAACGCACTTTTCCTCTGGAAAATGAATGTCATGGTGTAAAATGCTCAACAAAGCCTCTCACTTTTCCAAATTGCCTAAAATAACAGCTTGTTTATTTTGAAAGTTCAAAATAACAGGATAATTTGATAGATACTATAAGAATCAAGCTTTATTCCTTGCAATAAGGCCCAAAGAAAGACTTTCTCTAAAATTTCCAGAGACAAATGATACTCCACAGTACAATACTGAAGGTGGACCTTCTCAAAATGCTTCGTGCATAGTCTCTACCCTGCAGGTCTGTGGTAAGAGGCAGCATGCAAAGCTCTCTTCTCACTAAGGCAAGTAGCAGCAATGCCCTAAGTGGGTCCCTACAGACCCACCTTGGAAAAACTGCAGAGGCAGCATAATCTGAGTAGCAACAGCTATATAGGTACTGTAAAAGATGTAAGGGTTTTTTTAAAGGTGACATATTGGAAAATCTTGGATAGCATTATTACTAAATAGCAATTGGAAATTCAGTTCTCCTTCCACTCAAGTAGAGTATCAGCATAGTAGGCTGAATACTAAACAAAAGTGTTTTCTGTCCTACAATCTAATTCTCTATAGCAGGATAGGAAAATGTGAAGTCACCCATATATTCCCAAATTAAAACTGCCCAACAGACCCATCTAAACATGGCCAGTGTGAGAGACATGGTGAGTTGTCCAGTATGCATGACTCATTCCTATCCACAGAGGTGTTTTTTAAATCATTCTGAGTTTTTTCAGTATCTGCTGCTTGAAAGAATCTAGGTCTTAGATAAGCAACTGTAAGCAGATATACAGTAGGAGCAGCCCCCTTTACCTGAGACACTGCCACTCTCAACTGATCACCTCTTCCCTCCTCCACCATGACATGAACTTTAGCTTCAAACAAGGTTAAAATGAAAAAGTATCTTTGGAAAAGACTAACATATTCCAAACATGTATTTAACTTCAGAGAACATGAAATTAAGCTTAATTACCAAGAACTCTAAAAGGTTAACTGCTAAAAGGTACACATAGAATGAAGAAAGGACAACATGCCAAATTCTTTGGTAAAGGACAAAAGTATTTTTAGATTTCCAGGTAACACATTGAAGACCAAAATGCTCCACCAAAGCCTAGTCCATAAAAGTTAAGGCAAAGCAGGGATCTATTCTTGAAAGTCTTACTGCCAGTTTGTTATGCCAAGACTTTAATCAATCAGCCACTATAATAGTTCTGTCTCTGCAAACACACCAGAAATACATTGGACAAACAGTGTTCTAGTTAAAAACAATTTTCTAGAAGAGATGCTTGCAGCATAGCTCCTCTCTGAAGTAATTTGCTAGAAAGCTGCAGATCTCAAGAGATAACACAGAACTTTTAGAAGACTGCAGGAAGAAGAATGAACACTTTTTATAAGGGAAGGAACCAGAGAAACATCAGCAGGTCTAGAAAGGTTTTGTAACTGCATCCCAGTAATTTTTTTTTAACAAGAAAAACATATCAGAAAAGCACAAAGTTCTCTTTAGCTATCTTATTTTAAGAGCTTGTTTAATTCTTGTTGTAGTTTCTTAGCAGCACTGTTCTCTGGTTCAATTTTCAAGAGGCTGTTGATATCTGCTTTGCTGGATTTATAGTCCTAGAGAAACAAAATCAATTAAAATTGTGAATTCCTGTGTGAGAAAAATACCTAATGAAGTGATTAAAATATTTTGGTGATTACGTTGCAGCCATGCTGTCTTAACTGTAGACAATCTTCTTAATACTGTTATTTCTTTTAGTTTACTAGGAATTGACCAGCCCCTGCATGCACTGTCCACTTTTATAAGCAAAGAAAGGACTGTTTGGACTGGTATTAACTCTCACAGAAGACACACAAGTAAAAAGCAAAATATGATAAGCAGCTTCCATAGCTATCCACTAGAACAAAAGGTTTAAGAACAGCATATGAAAACCAAAGCTTTTACAGACTGAACAGTGTCTGCAAATTTGCGAACTGGCTCTTTAAGTGCAATGCCATTAAGGTGATCTACATCTAAGGAATACTCTCTGATGAAAAATCTTAGAGAACCTAATGGGGTTATTTCCTTACTGATCAATATAAATTTGGGTGTCCAATGCTGACTGTGCACTTATCTAAAATTCCAAAAAAAGTTATTTACCTTAAGCTCTTTATATGCTTGGGCTCGTCTGTAAAATGCCTTGATGTTCTTTGGGTCTATTTTAAGGGCTTCTGAGCAATCCAGAATTGCTTCTTTGTACTGCTTCAGATTCAGGTAACAAAGAGCCCTGAAATATAGAAAATAACTTATAAATGTCTTCAAAAATTGGTTACAATTTAGGATTCAAGTTATTGATTCATCTCTTAAAGACTAGTGGTGCTAATATCCCATTTATATTTTAAAATATTTGGCTTTGATTTTACTCCTATACAATGGATGTGTTAAAGATGTTAGAAGGCTTTACACATCTTGCAACATATCCATGCTTTCTGAAAAGCTTGTCCTGTAAATCTTCCTCCATATCCCTGAAACTATAATGGCCGTAATTATTTGGGATTACTTGTAGCCACCGGTATTAATTTATTTGCACAGTGACATACTACTCAATACTAGCTGAGAATACTGCAGTTATATATACCTTGATGTTATTCTAGATTTATTTAAACTGCTACAAAAGATCTCTTTCAGTTCATATGTATAAATGGTAATGTGTGTTCTAAAAATGCAGAATGCTACACCTGGCTAATCCAATATTTATAGCTAGTAGTTCTCCAGAATTTTTTTCACAAATATACTGCAGCCCTTACTATTTTGCATGATGTTTCTAATTTTCCTATTAATCAAGATAGGATACTATCCTGGTGCCATCTGGTCATTGAAAATTTTGTTCCACAGGCACTGCCTGAGGACTTTTGAAACTAATTTTCAGAGCCTTCTTGAAAATATTATCAAGCCCTTTGCAAATGTAATAGAATATTTCTGGAAAATTGAAATCTTTGATCCTGTACAATAGTATGATTACTGTTTTTGTTGTTGCTATTATTATTACTATCCTAAATCAGTAATTTTTCAAACTTGGCAACTTTAAGATGTGTGGAACTCTGGGAGCTGATGTCCACATATCTTAAAGTTGCCAAGTTTGAAAAACATTATCCTAAATCAATTCACTTCAGGGTGAAGGCTTATTTCAATAGAGGAGCCACTCAGGGATGAACTGTGGAGTCCTTGGTGCTCTCTGAGCTTGGTTGTTTGTTTGCAGACATTTCATTACCTGACTAGGTAACATCATCAGTGCTGCTGAGAGTGGGGTTTGCTCCCTTTTTATATACAGTAGCTTGTCCTGCCAGTGTTGGTGGGGATGTGGTTTTTTCCTTGTTAGTTCCTTCATTAGGTTATTGTTTCCTACTTTATTGTTTGTCTGGTGTTAATCCCTGCTTATCTGGTTGTTGGTTGCTGGAGAGGATATATTCTGGTCTTTTCATTCATTCATTCATTCATTCATTCATTCATTTCTTTGGCCGCCCATCTCAAACAAGTGACTCTGGGCAACAATCATAAAATCAATTAAAACCAAGTACAAACACAATACATAAAATAAATATATATAGCAGCCAAGAAAAATCATAACCAGAGATGTTCATATAACCAGGAAACCAGGCCCTTAACACCTTCAGGGCCTCAGGCCTGGGCACATAACCAGGTCTTCAAGGCTTTATGAGAAGCCAACAGGATCAGGACCATCCTAATGTCTGGAGGGAGCATGTTCCAGAGGACAGGAGCCACAGCAGAGAAGGCACACCTCTTAGTCCTTGCCAGCCAACATTCCTTGGCTGACGGGACCCGGAACATGCCCATCCTGCTGGACCAGATTGGATGGGTAGAAACAACCAGGAGAAGACAGTCCCTCAGGTACCTCAGTCTAAAACCATGAAGGGCTTTAAAGGTGACAACCAGCACCTTGATTTGCACCTAGAAACACACTGGCAACCATGCAGCTCATGAAGCAGTGGTATTATGTGTCAAATATCCAACACCATTTACTACCTATGCAGCTGTATTCTGTACAAATTGAAGCTTCCAAATGCTCTTCAAGGGCAGCGCCATGTAGAGCGCATTGCAGTAATCCAAACAGGAGGTCATAAGAGCATGAGTGACTGTGAGCAGAGCCTCTTGGTCCAGGAATGGGCACAACCCGAAGGTGTGCAAAGACCCTCCTAGCCACAGATGCCACCTACTCTTCTACTAGGAGCCAGAAGTCTAAGAGGACCCCCAGATTATGCACTGGGTCCATCTGGGGCAGTGCCACCACATCCAAGACCAAAGGTGGAAAAACCTTGACATTGCAAGGCCCAAGTACCCAGAGCCACTCAGTCTTGCTTGGGCTGAGCCAAAGCCCATTGCATCCCATCCAGGCCCCTACAGCCTCCAGGCACTGGGACAGGACATCCACAGCATCACTCAAGTGGCCTGGGGTGGAGATATAAAGCTAGGTATCATCACCCCAAACTGTTAGATCACCTCACCCTGCAGACTTGTGTAGATGTGAAATAACAGAGGAGAGAGGACCGAGCCCAACAAAGTAGGGGCCGCAGGCTGGACCTCCCCCCTCCATCAACACTGACTGGAACCAACCCCGGAAGAAGGAGAACCAGCACAACACGGTACCCCCATCTTCAACTCCTGAAGCCAGTCCAGCAGGATACCATGATTGATGGTATCAAAGGCTGCTGAGACGTCAAGAAGAGCAAGGATAGATGCACTATTCCCATCCTGCCCCCGCCAGAGGTCATCCAAGAATGTGCCCAATGCCATCTAAGTCCCATAGCCTGGCCTGAATCCTGACTGAAAGGGGTCCAGATAATTCACTTCATCCAGGGCCCTTTGAAGCTGCTGTGTGACCACTTTCTCCACAATCTTGCCCAATCATGCATACTCTCCTGGGCAGCCTTGACCCATCAGAAGAGGCTCAGATCTAACACAGAAGTGGCTGAACGAATAACTGCAAGAACCATGTTCACTTCCTCAGGTTCAACAGGTTCGAAATCCTCCCAGATAACCGTGCAAGACTCAGCCCCTGTAATCTCCACTGGTTCTGCCCTAAGGCAGGAGTGCAACCCCAAGTGACTCCAAGGAACTTTATCCACGAGATATGCAGCATATTCCTCACAGCAACCTTGTAGGTGAATGCCAGTATTACTGCCTCCAAGGAGGGACCGGGTCACCTGAAACAGGGCCACTGTGGACGTGATAAGGGTGGAGAAATAATTACGTTTTGCCAACCTTAAGGCATGAGGTAGCCTCAAATTGTGGCTTTAGTTTGTGTTCAATCATCCTTGCTCTTTGTCATTCGCCAGCGGCTCTCTAAGTGTCTCTTAGCTCTCTGACACTCCCTTAGCTCTTCCATATACCACAGAGAGTTCTGAGAGCCATGGGTGTGGAGAGGCCACTCAGGTACAGTCTAGTCCAAAGCTGCAGCCGCTCTCCCATTCCAGGCAGCTACCAAGGCACTGGCTGGACCATGTAGCAGACCTTCCGGAACAACTCCAAGCTCCCTCTGGAACCCAATCAGTTCCATCAATTGTCTGGGTTCTAATCTGATCTAATAGGCCCAGCCTCCCTGTGGTGGGGGCGGGGGGTGCAGCCAGAGAATTGGAGGCTCACCAGGGAGTGATCTGACCATGACAGGGGAGAAACCAATATCTCCCCCAATTCCAGAACACCCTGCCACTACTCTGACAGGAAAAACCAGGTCAAGCGTATGGGCCCTGGATGACTTGGGACAGGCTCATGGCTGTCATGATGCCCATGAACTCCCAAGCTACCTCAGACCCTGCTCCCAGAGAAGGCAAGTTGAAGTCTTGGGGAGACCATAAGCCTAGGGAACTCCACAGCCAACCCGGCCATGAAGTCAAGAAGCTCAGGCAGGGAGGTTGCTATGCAGCAGGGAGGCTGGTACAATTGCAGCAGTCCCAACTGATCCCTCTCAGAGCCTTAACAAATAGGGTCTCGCACCTGGCAATCTGAGGAGCAGCGCACCTGGCAATCTTGAGGAGCAGCGCCTCCCAAGTGATTTCGATGACCACCACCACCCCACCACCCCTAACCTGGGGTCTTGGCTGGTGCCACACCCAGAACCCAGCTGGGCACATCCGACTGCTGGAGAGGAAGCGCTCTGGTCTTTTTGTTTCCTTCTTAACTTCTTATTGTCTTTTTTGAATAGTGTGTAAATTCCCAGTGTTCAACTGGGAAACTGTGAGCATCCTAGATGAAGCTAGATTCAAAAATGCTATGGAATTCCTGGAAGCTTTGCACTCAGACAAATCAGCCATCAATAGACACTTAGCAATAAACCACATTTACACACCATACAAAAGAGACAATAAAAAACTAAAAAGGAAGCAAAAAGACATCCTCTCCAGCAACCAACACCCAGATAAGCAGGGATTAACACCAGAAAAACAATCAAGCAGGAAACAATACCCTAATCAAGGAACTACCAAGGAGAAAACCACACCCCCACCAACACTGGCAGGGCAAGCTATTGTATATAAATAGGGAGCAAATCCCACACTCAGCAGCACTGATGATTTTACCTAGTCAGGTAATGAAATGTCTGCAAGCAAAGAACCAAGCTCAGAAGGCTTCTTTATTGAAGGTAATGTACTGTAATTTACCATGTTGATCCAGTGCAGGTTGGTAGACAGATGTTCTTCAACTTCTAGGATTGAGTGTGTGACTGGCTCTAAATCACCCAGCCAGCTTCCATACCCAAGGGAGGACTAGAAACTAAGTCTTCCTACTTCAAGGCCAGCACCTTAACCATTCACCACGCTGGCTCTCAGAATAGCACTATTTACAGCACTATGTATGGTCTGTGTGTGTGTATAAAAAAATAAAAATAAAAATAGCTTGCTGTACTTTTTGGATTTAGCTTGGTATGCTGTGTGATTTAATTTAATCCTTTTCTTATGTTAGCTAAGAATCTAAGCCATTTTGCCAGTATGTGTTTTATTTGGAACATTTTAAATCTACACATCTATCTTTTTAAAATGCCATCATACAGAGATAGAAATCGGACATTACCATATTACCAGAGCAATATAAGAAAGCCATAGGAATTAAGCATAGGAATCTTCAGAACCTTCTTCCATTGCTATTATGCTAAGTGGGAACAGCCCATGGGTCTAAGTTAAGGCCTCCCAGCACCCCATTTGTAGGTCCACAATGTTTCCCCAGAATTTTTCTGTTTTGGGAAGGCTTAAAGAATAAAATCAGAATGTCTTAAATGTCTCCTAAAAGCCTACAAAATGACTTTTTTTTTTCTTTTCATGTCACCAGCAATGTTCCTGCAGCCCCACAGAGGGCAAAAATGGAACTGCAATCTGCCAAAAGGTTTCCCGCCATTGCGTTACACCCTTTGCGAACTGTTATCTCTTTGATTATTATTGTTAGTGGCTTTTTAATTCAATATTCTTATATAATGCAAATGGGATGCTGGTCTTTTTCAGTTCACAGGCACAGTTTAACTTAATGATCTAAACTGCCTTCAAAAGAGAATGGGGGTAAAATATTTTTTCTCTACAGGTAGTCCTCACTTAACCACCATTTGTTTAACGATGGTCTGGAGTTACAATGGCTTTGGGGAAAGTAGTTTATGATCCCCATGGTCACATGATCCCAATTTGTGACCTTTTTTACTACGTCCATTAAGCAAATCACTGTGGTCATTAAGTGAATCACATGGTCATTAAGCGAATTCCAGCAAAAAAGTCCATTGGGGGCTGGATTCACTTAACGACCATGGTGCTTAACAACCATTGTAAAAAGGTCATAAATCAGCTGTGATTTGCTTAATGACCAAATTGCTTAGCGACCTAAATTCCAGTCCCTCTTGTGGTCGGATAGCGAGGACTACCTGTATAACTTACAATGAAAGACAGATAAATGCCTTGTAAGTAGAACAGGAAAATTCTGTTCTAAAATAAAGTCTATTCAAGCAAGAAGAAATATGGAAGAAAGAAAGGGCACGTGTAGATGTGTTTTCCATGAATGAAGTATTTACTAATGTGCTCTGCCTTCAGGATAATTTTAAACTGACAATCAAAATATTCTCCAGTGCCCTGACACTATGATACAGTGTCTTGATTCATGTATTAGGCAAAGCATTATATATATCATTACAGCCTCAGAGCAGCAAAAATATTCATTATTTTGCTTCAAATTATAATAACAAAATAAGAGATGGAGGTTATATAAGCTCAATATAAAATATAGTAAGATACACTGATGAGATTTCTATTTTCCTGTAGTTTTTGTTCCATATGATGGGGCTGTACCCAACAGGCTGAAAAATAGTTTGCTCCTTGCCATTTGATTTCAGTCCTTGTCTAAAAGTAAACCACTTATATTAAAAACTGTCCAGAGCACCTGGAAACATTTGTATTAAGGGGACAGACTATCATGATATTGTAGATATTCACATAGAAGAGGGAGTACAGGTAGTCCTTGGTTTATGATGGCAGTTCTGGTTGCTGTCGATAAGCGAGGTTGTCATGTGACTGCAACTTCCGACCGGCTTCCCCACTGACTTTGCTTGTGGGAAGCCGGCAGGGAACGCTGGAAATTGTGACTGTGGCTCACTGCAACATTGAGCACCCGGACCGCAATCTCATGACTGTGGGATGCTGCAATGGCTGGAACTCTGAGGACTGGTTGTAAGTCCTCCTTGTTCAGCACTATCACATGTTCGAATGGTCGCCGAACGAATGGATGTAACCCAAGGACTACCTGTACAGAAAACATGGGTCCATGTTTCCATTACACCTGCTCCAACAGGGCACTCTTTCATTGAGTGTCTTTGAGAACTGCTGGAGATGTTAAAATGCACAAGTATGCATACTTTGCAATACTTTAGGAGAGTAAGATGAGATATCTGGCTACCTGGGGATTATGTTACCAAATCCCAGCTACTGCACTCCCAAAGATTCTACCTTGATCTTTCTGCATATCTATTCAGGAAGATTTTTTCCACATTTCCCTTTCTTAACAATAACTCATTCCCACCAGCATCTGGGGGCAACCCCCCATGTTGTAGCAGTTTTTGCTCTACCTTGCTCTACTAGGAAGTATGAAAAGGGTCTATGAAATCACAAAGCCAGCCTTGTGATGCAAAAAGTAGCTTTAAGCAAAAATACAATATCCTCATCAAGACCCCAGGGTCAACTTTTATTAAGCCCACCTTTATACAGAGGGCTATGTTCCAAATGCCACACACTTTGAAATGCTTTCTCTAGAAATTTGGTCTGAATGGTCTCAGGCACACCATAATGTCAAAATGAAAATGTGTGATGTCACCACACAAATGCTGCAATTATATACTTGCATTGTTGTGATGACATTACACGTGCATTTTCATTTCTTCCCCCCACTTGTGATGCCTATGAACAGAGGCATCTTATTTCTAATTCTAATTTCATTCCACTGAGGTACTGTGCTAGAGATTTAGCTGCAAAAAGGTAATCAATGCTGGAGGGATCACCTGTTCAGCTGCTTCTCAGATTTTAGCTGGCTGATCAGTTTGGAAGCTATTGATCCTGAAACATGTGGCTGAAGTGGGAGAGTCCAGAATCTTCCTGGTCAATCAAGCAGTTTTCAAATATTTGTAATAAATAAATAATTTCTTCCAAGAAGATTGTTGAATCTACCTGCTCTAAATATGAAAAAAAAATTCTTCCCACCTTGTTACAGAAATACGATATTCCCAGCATGATGGTTCTGCATATAAATGGAAAGTTAACAATATTCAGAAGGTTGAGGCCTGATTTAGTTTAGCTATTTAGCAATTAATTCCCCTCATTCATGATGTCTTCTTTTTTGATGTGGATCAGCTGTTTATAGTTTATATTGTACAACTGACAACTGGGGTCTACCTTATGGGCAAAATATTCATGACTGAACCATGGTTTTTATAAAAGGAGATCAATTATTTCCTTCTCTGCCCTTGGGGTGTAATGTTTGGAGATGCCGTACCAAGTCCTCATGTTCCTCATCATATCAACTTATCTGAACTGCTTTGTTATCTCTAATAAGTGCTCTAAACTCTGCAAGTTCAGTGGAGTTTGGTGAGGCCATAATTTCTGTTTTCAATTCAGATTAGAATTCATTACTTCATTGGATGTGTAAAATCTCACTTCACCAGATGGTGCTCCAAGACCAGTGTGAGTGATCACTATTTAAGCAGCAATCAGCCTTGAGTAGCTCCCAAAATTGCAGCAAACTATATGGGAAATAGTTGCATAGAGTGCTGCTCATAGTGGTGCTGGCTTAATACATATAATCTCCAGGATAATTCCTTTTTATGACCCATTTAAAAATAATAAAACTTTAATTTGTAAAAATAATACTTACGAATTAGTGTTATGTTACCCATAATTAATCAAATTGTGGTTTAGCATGTAATGTCAGCCAGTGGCATGATCTGATTACTTAACAATCAAGCTAATGATTGTTATTTTTGATTTGATTATATGAGCATTACCTGTTAGTGTAAGTTGTGCATTCCATCTTGTGGAGTTTTATGCTCTCTGTGTATTTTTCAATAGCTTTCTTATAGTTGCTCTTCTTCACAAATTCATTTCCTTCTAGTTTCAGCATATTTGCTCGTTCAGTTGAGGCAGCTGTAGGCACTGGGATTTATATTCAAGAAAAACAGCAAATTAATGTAAAATGAAAACATCTCATTGCACATTTATTATTACAGGAGAGAATATCAGGAATGAAAATCCAATCCTGAATGCTTGGAATGCTGAATGACAGTACTTAAGATTGGGAAGTACAAAACCTGCCACTCCAGAAATGAACCATTTCTTCTACAGAACATGGTTCTTCAACTTTACAAAGGTGGTCCAATGTTTTTCCAGAAATTAATCTTCTGAACCAGAAACTGGTTGTGGTGCATGGAATGGTAGGTTTTTCACTCCTTCCTAATATCAATTCATATTGAACGCCACTCTCTTTAAAAAAAATCAACTTTCCTACTAATGTTTAGCAGAGCTTAAGGAACACAAATATAAGTGTATCGGTGCAAAAGTCTAGTTTATTACTTTATGTAATAACATCAGAAAATTCTTAATCTTGAATTTAAAAAAGGGGTCTAATACCAAGTCCATGGTGCTGATGATAGGGAATGAAAATGGACTGAACATGTCAAGAAAATATGTGACTCTGCAAATTTATCTAATGTACAGTTGTGTACAGTAATCAACTTCAATTTGGTTGCCTGCTTTAGACAAGAAAAACTGAGTGTATGTTTGTGTGGCAGTGACTGGTTAAATCATATATGCAGCGAGCACAATGCTTGTCAGCTGGGTTCCGTTCAGTTTGATACAGAAGTTACACAGACCTACTTCACATCAAACAACAATGGAAAAGTAAAACTGTACCTAGACTGTATTCCTATCTGAAATTCTAGGCTGAATAGTGCACATTTAAATGCTTTCTCATAAAATAAGTTAGTCATGATTAAGAATTTTAACACAGATTTTCCTCATTCTGTTTTGTATGCATAGATGGATTTTGTCTGTCTGAATATGGAGATTGTATGCTATGATACAAACACCTCATCTACAGTCAGAAGCGGTAAATTCTGGGAAACTTTTCATCTCCTCATCTGATGTGTGTGTGAGCTATTCCTAAACAAAAGCCTCCCCTCCCCCATCCCCTTGCCTCTGAAGTGATTTTGTTCAATTTCACCAAGACAGCCTAGGATAAAGACAGGAATTTAACGCAGGGCTTTTGCCAGCTTTCTTTAACCTGATGCTTCCCACATATTATGCTTGCTGGAAATTCTGGAAGTTAGAGAACAACACATTGGTACAATATCTTATCCTGTTATGACTCCAATGTTTGGGAAAAAAGGTCACCACATGCTTATTTATTGATGTGATGTGTGCTGATAGCAAGTTTTTGGACATGTTTTTATCAGTCATTTTTCACCCAAAAAGATTCTGTCTTCCTCCATTCCCTCAGCCATTCCAAAATGCACTTGTGGCTCCTTGGAAACACAACACAATGAAAATGAAAGTGACTGTTTGGACAACATATTTTAGAAAAGTATACGTGAGCTAAAGATGCCTTAGTCACTTACCACTTAGTAAGAATTATGCATGATTTTTTTAGAATATTTATTACAGATCCAAAATATTTATATCTACAACTACTATTCAGATTCCTTAAGCTTGATGCTTTGTTGTTTGTTCCTCTCTCAAAATGAGAAGGCTACTGACCTTGCTTTGTTACAGGAACAGAATTACTCGCTTTGCTTCTTGGAGCAGCTTCCTGGCTTCCTGCAGGAGGCTCCCACCTTCTCTGAGCAGAAACAGGAACAGTTGGGATGGGGGGTAACTTCTGGCGCCATTGAAGACCGTCTTTTTCCAATAAAGCCTTTGTCATTCTGAATGAAGAGAGCTACATATAAACTTATTGTAATGCATATTATCTGCTGTAATATCTTCTTGAAGAGATGAAGAATTATTCCCAGAGGGGAATAATCTACAAATGGATGTAAGTCTCTCAGGGAGAGGGTACATTGCACTAGCTCTTAAAAGAGTCAGTATTTACTTGAATACCAAGAGTGATACTTTCTTCAAACAAATGTTATCCATGTTGATGCAAACAGATTATAGGTGGATAACTTTTATGGGTCAGAAATTTCAATACAGCCTCTTTTGACTGGAAGTGAAATGACATCACAGATAATGGCACTCCCCCCACCCCCAGCTTGCATTTGAGGTGTTGGCCTTGGGGGGGTGATGCTCGGTGGGAACAGAAGTTTACATCCCATAAAGGTGGAGTAGAAATGGGATGCTAGGGCTGCATGTTATCCTCTGCCCATTCTTGAAGTAATCTGTGACTTTTGTTGTGTGAAAAATTATTTTTAAATGTTATCTGGTAGACAAATTTGTGTCTGTTGCCAGAAAAAAGTGAAGATATTTTGGTTGATAAGTTTAGAAGAATTTATTGGTTACGTAACAGCCATTTCATGGCAGTCACTTACAAAAAATGAATAGGTAGCTGATTAATAATTTCTTGGGCATTATGGCCATTTCTAGAGTATTTCTTTCAGCATTCCCAAGAAAGAGCTGGTTTGCACTGGCATAGCATTAATGTCTGCCCCATTGCCTGTCCTCCACATCTGATGGCCTCCATGTTGACAAGAAACTTAATATTGGTATGGTTCCAGCTCATGTGTGCTAGGGGAAAAATGGTGCAGGGACAGTGATGTGTGCCACCTTGAGCTCCTGGAGGAAAGACAGAATATAAACTCAGTAAATATATAAATAAATAGGAGGCTTTGTTCCAAAGCTATAACTTTCAGCGCAGAACATTTTGCACATCTCTGTACATAACATGCACTTACCTAAGTGAGGCTAGAGTAATCTATAATATAACTTGAAGGACTAGGTAATTTGATGCTCTCTAGTATTTTGAGTGTCAGCTCTCATAACTCTCAGTCATTATGGGCAAGAGTCACAGACTGTAGGAGTTTAGTCCAATTCATCTGGATGGCATCAGATTTCCAGATCATTTAGCCACTTTTGTGTACTCATTAGACACAAAGAAGAAAGGGATTACCTATTAACTCCATCATGTGCAGCCTGTACAGTGCAATCAATCTGCAATACAGTTTTGTAGTCCACATAAGCTAAATGGTATCGCTCAAGAGCTTCATAGGCTGCTGCACGCCTCAGCAAAGGTTTGATTCCAAAAGGGACCAGATCCAGAGCGCTAAATCAGCAGAGGAGAAAACAATAATTCATGGGAGCAGAGAAGTTAATGTTTGTATTTAATTGCTGGAAAGATTATGTACATACAACTTCCATTCATATAAATATTTACTTTCTAATTTAATATTTAAATTAAATTTGCTTAATGTTTGAAATTTGGCTGAATTATCTGAACAGCTTGAATCATCTGGTCCAAGAGGATAAAATATCTACATGGTGCTTGTTTCTCTGACAAATGTTTGCAAGGTGCAAGAGAAAATAAAAACAGAGTATGATATATAAATATTGTGCTTGTGATATATGAATGGCTGCTCCATTACAACTTCCCACCCCCAGAACTAGCTCTTTATTACCATTACTTAAGTTGAATGCATATTTATTTAATAATATTAATTTTTTACTCTTGCGACAATAAATTTTTTTCTTCTGAATCACCTATAAAATGAATGCCAAATCTGTTCAATTCAATCAGCTGCACGGACAGGTCACGATGGTGAGCACGATAGGGTAGCACTGCCCCAAAGAGACCCAGTGCGTAATTTGGGGGTCCTCCTGGACTCACGGCTCCTGCTTGAAGAGCAGGTGGCAGCCGTGGCCAGGAGGGCTTTTGCACAACTCCAGGTTGTGGACCAGTTACGCCCTTTCCTGGATAGGGATGCCCTTCGAAGAGTCGCTCATGCCCTTGTTATCTCCCAGATAGACTATTGCAATGCGCTCTACATGGGGCTACCCTTGAAGAGTATCCGGAAGCTTCAGCTGGTCCAGAATGCAGCCACGCGAGCTATTTTTGGGGTCCGACGAAGGACCCATATAACACCATTGCTCCGTGAGCTGCACTGGGTACCGGTTTGCTTCTGGGTCCAATTCAAGGTGTTGGTTATCAACTTTAAAGCCCTACATGGCATGGGGCCAGGCTACCTGAGGGACCGCCTCTCCCCCACAATTTCAACCTGTCCCACCTGATCACACAGAGAGGGCATGCTCCAGACCCCTTAGCAAAAGAACTCTGAATAGCAGGGTCCAGAAGGCGGGCCTTCTCTGCTGTAGCCCCCGCCCTTTGGAACATCTTGCCCCCGGAGGTGAGACAGGCCCCCTCACTCCTGGCCTTTTGGAGGGATTTGAAGACCTGGCTCTGCCATCTGGCCTGGGGCAGGGAGGGAGGTTGTCAGAAATGGGGTTGGCTAGCCCCTTAGAGGCCTGGTGTTGTTACTATCGGCCTCCTGGATTTTTTTTTTCCTTTTCTTTTATTTTGTAAACGTGTGCGGTTATAAATTTCAATTGTATATTTATTTATTGTTTTAATATGTTGTGAGCCGCCCAGAGTCCCCCATTGGGGGGAGATGGGCGGGGACAAGTTAAATAAATAAATAAATTTGTCCAAATAATCAACAGGGATGATGTCCAACCTGATGGCACCTAAATAACCAACTCCACTCCAATTTTTTTTTTTTAAATATCTACATTTCCCAAACATAATTGCTGTGGTACTAACTCCTTGTCAGCAGTTATGGCTGCTGCTATCTTAAGGATCATGGTGAGCCATTTTTTAACCTCTCCTAGTTTTTCTACAGTTCATCAGTTAAAAGAATACACTTCTAACCATCAGGGATGCCATGCTCCCCTCTCCTCTCTATCAAGAAACTCTTGATAACTGGATATAAAGTAGTGTATGCAGCCTCTACAAAGAAGAAAAGCTAGATGGGGAGAGAATTTTTCACAGTTCTGAACAAGCAGGATTAGTTACTTTCTTTATGGGCAGTCCCAACCAGACTATGAGGAACATCAAGCAATGAGCAGCCAAGAAGTAAAAAGCAGTGATGTATGCACTGGTCTTTCATTCTCCTTTTCTTGGGAGAGCAGCTACTTACGCAGAACAATCCTTAATGCAAAGACTACAGTTCCCATCTTTCAAATAGCAGGCAGCACGATTGGAATACAGAACACTTTTTTCTTCTGTATTCACATCCCCTATGTGTAGAGACAAGCGTTAAAATATGAGAAACATGTTCTAAGTATAAGAACAACATTTGTTTATGGTAAGGTACAGGTGGGTTTAGCACATTCTCTCCTCTTTTTGAAATACCTTTTGCTGTCCACATAAAGCTTTAAGCCCATTGATTTCTACACAGTCTTAAGTCATAATTGGGAAAAATCAGAGGAATTGTGTGGCTTTTAAGTAGCAGAATTTTCTCTATCACTTCATATATTATCATGAATATATATTTTTATCTTGTGCCAACAAAAGATCCACTTTGTGAAATAAGTCCAATTGTCAATAATGTCTTTTTATTTGGAAGTGAACTGGTTCTCCCTAGCTCCTGTGACTGAATTAAATTCAATTTTTTTAATTATAATTTTGGTAAGGAAGGATCATTTAAATGTAATTTACATGCACCCATATACGCCAGCATCTCTAGTTAAGACTAGAAAAAGGCCATATTCGCAGGAATAGACACTACCAAGGTCTATGGACCTTTCACTTGATATAAAACTCAACACTACCCAGTCTTATATACTGGCTTTCAAACTATAAACATGTCTAAAATAACCAATATGGTCTACCAATTTCCTTATAATTGAATTTAAGTACCAAAGAATATAAATACATGCACTCAAAAATGAAGTTTTCCTACATATATGTTTGTTGTGTTATGGTTAGTGTATATGAATGGGTATCTAAATGATGTTCATATACAATTTAAAATAGAATTTAGTCAAGGAAGAGAGACAGAGCTAGCAACCTTTTTGCCTTATTTTTCAACAGGCAGCATGTAAACTTTTGTATTATTCATACATAATTAGAAACAAAGAAAAGACCACACGATACGTAAACAAATTATAGAAAGACTTCAATTACTGCTAATTATCCTTTCAAGCACCGTTATAACTGTATATTAGTTATTTAATATTCCTTCTCATAATATACAACACAAGCATCCCTAGTTTTATAAAAACATAAAGAAATGTTCCTTAAAAATGGTCCTTATGTCACAAAAGGCCTTTTAACTCTTCTGCTTTCTTTCATTTATTCGCTGGACATCTGAGGCCTTTCATTATGTTCCACCATTCCAGAATGTTGCTTTCTGTTTAGAAGCTCACTATCTCTCATGTTTAGGAAAAGCCAGGGGCTAAAAGTACGTAAGTGAAAGGGAGACAAGGCTGAAGCTAGAAGGCAGTTAGATAAGCTTCTGTGCCTCACCTTAAAGTCCATGAGGAACATGGGGGGAGGCAGAAATAAACAGAAAGTATTTAAGGCTGAGCAACCCCTATGAATGCTCAGAGGCTCAGGCAATAGAAAGGAAAAGAAAGTGTTTCGTGTGAGCTATCCAACTTCTGGCTCCACACATAACTTTCATTTCCTGTCAATGGCCAAAACTCTCTCATTGTGACTGCAGCAGATAGCTTTGCTGACATAATAAGTCTAAAGCTTATTATGAAGGAGGTTTCAGAGGCTCCCAGTAACTTAAGACCAGGAAATTATGAAGACCTAAAGTTCTTCTACTTGTATGTCCACCGCGACGTGCCACATTTGGTCTATGTACTCCACGGGCTGCAATTCTAAGAATATGTAGCGAGAGAAAGAATGCTGTTCCATTTTAATCCAGAGGACCATAAAGCACCTCACCTCTACCTAAGCAGCTGATAACAAGCCCACAACGCTCAAAACCAGCTAATGGGATGGAGTTTTTATATTCCGCCATCAGGTACTGTTTAAAATATTCTGGGTGCCCACGTGTATAGAGTAGTAAAGTCATCTTTGTGGGCTTGTTTGTACATTTACACATCATGATCCTCAAGCTTGGTCCTAGCTCTAATAACCTAAAATGTTAGTCACTAACACAAGAGTTTGTTTTTTTTTTTTAAATGTCTGAGCAGGATTTAAGCCCAAATAAGAACGAGTAGTAATATAAATTAGGATTCATCTAGGAACCTGTTTTGGAATATAGGTATTACTCTAAACCCAGGCCAGACCCAATTCTGAATTATGTATCCCTCTAAGTTTCTGCCTGTCCCTGACAAAATTAAAGATAGTGGCCTGCACATTTTACTACCCAATCGCTCATTCAACAGATTCAAGTCTCAACTGCCAGGGAATCTCTCCTCCTCAGTTTCACCCACCTATGAAATGGGTGAAGTCATCACCCGGAGATGTTCTGAGAGACCGTAAAGGCCCTTCATGACTTTGCAAATTAAATGTGGAATACAGACGTAAATATCACCTCCACACCCCCCCCCCCCCCCGAGACCCAGCAACAAGAAACCGAATTATTCTTTTCTGGAGCAGAGAAAGTAAACAGCCGAACACGGAACGTGCCCGGAGGTGGCTCTGAAGCCCAGCTAGACGCCCCCGCCCCACCTTACCCAAAACTCGCTCACAGCAGGAAAGAAGTAAATGGAGTCAGACTTGGGGAATAAGCCGGTACGGAGCAAGGGCCGCCCCGACGGCTGAGGATGCAACCCTTTCTACGCCTGCCGGAGGCATTACAAGAGAGGCAAGGAGGTGGCTGCCCCGGATTCCCAGACCGAGGTCTCTCATCCCCGAACTTCCCGCCCCGGACACCGAGCGAGGCCTTGCGGGGCTTCGCGCTCCACGCCGGTACCTGCCGCTTCCAGCAATTCCAGAGCTCGGCCGTAGAGCGCAGCCGCCTGGCCGTACTGCCCATTGCGGAACTGCTCGTTCCCTGCTTGCTTCAGGTCGGCGATCCGCGACGCAGGAGCCATGAAAACGAGGGAGGGAGGGAGGTCCGAGAAAGCCGGCACCGGCTGGCGGCGTAGAAACGAGGAGACGCTTCCTTCCTCCGTGCTCGGTTTAATTAGGGGCGGTGCAACCCAGCCACGCCCCGCCTCCTTCCTTTAGGGGCGCCCGTGCGCGGGGAGATCCGGCGCTGCGGTCCCTGCGTGGGGCTCGGAAGACGGTTGGCGGGGGGGGGGGGGCGCTACCCGCCCGGACGACGGGTACGGTCCTCACAGGGAGGTGAAGCCAGCTGAGTATTTCGAGCTCCTTCTGTGGGAGGAAAGCCCGGCGCGCTCATTCTGGAATAATCTTCGAATACATTTATAAGCAGTAATCTCGCGTAAAATTGCACAGAAATGAATTGTACGGGAAATTGAAGTTTTAGTAGGAGAGAGAGAGAGAGAGAAGGCAGATGTTAACTTCAGCCAGTGTGTGCGTTGCAGTGACCTTCCGACAGAGAGTGGCATTTGTATTATACTCGAGATTATTAAAAGGGAGGGGGGAGTCATCCCATTTCTAGCAAAAGGCTTAGCACAGATTTACAATAAAGCATCCATGGGGTGGGAATCTAGGACAGTGCAAATTTTGGACAAAGGCGGAATGCTTTTCTGTTGAAGGGGTGAATTCTGCACAGAAGATTAAGTGTTGAGGAACCTTGCAACAGAGGACCACAAATTGTACTCGTCCCACCCAAATTTGTTACAGTGTTGAAATTTATAATACAACAAAAGGGGGAATCATTAAATACATGACAATAATAATATGAGCTGTATTTAATTAATTGCATTTAGATTTATATATAAGTGTATACCCATTTGTTTGTGCCATCCAGCCCCAACTCATCACTGAAGGATCTCCTTGCCTTATACAATATAAGGATAGACCACCAGTTGCCTGCAGACTACACACAGCCTCCACGGCCTGTTCTGGACTTCAGAATCCCGTTTTTCCCTTTTTTAAACATCAGAATCATACCATTGGAAGGGGCTTTGGAGGTCTTCTAGTCCAACCTCAGGACTCTTCATGATATACCATCCTTAAAAGCAAAATGGGTGCCTTAAGCTTTGCAGAGAGTTAAGGTGCCCATTTTATTCTTTAAAAATCCCAGCAGAGCTGAATTTTCCCAGGTAATACACACTCCTTTTTCCCCAAATCTACAAAAAATGGGCCAACTCCTAACCACTGTACCCTGCCCACTCCTGCATTATTGGTTAACAGATTGTTGTTAATAAGCTTTATGCCACAGACAATTTAGTTAAGCAATTTATTAGCTGTTTCAATGGCCAAAGCAACTCTAAACAGTGTACAAAACTAAAGAGTTTAAGATAGGCTAAACATAGCCAACAATAAGTAAATAAAAACCACCCATGTTGGGAATAGAAACTACACCAAGAGTCACCAATCACCTGTTGAAAAAGTCATAACAACAGAGTCGAGGCTGTACAAACTTCTGGGGAAACATTGCTCGAGAGGGCAGAGATGGCCACAGAGAAGGCTCATCTCCTGGTTCCTGCAAGATTGCTTTGCTGCTTTTCTAAGACCTGGAGAATGTGGACCCTGCCAGGTCTTGCTGGATAGAAACAGTTGAAAAGAGGTGGTTTGATAGATATCTAGGCAGTGGTGACTGCAGGGAGGGAGGAAGGGTGCTTAAACAGGTAAATGGTGGATATAGCGTTGCAATCCTGCCCCTTTGATTGCCATCTTGCTGTTTTGATCAGCTTTGATACTACTATATCCAGTCCCCAAGCCTGGAATTTATTAGCCTTTAAAATACCAAGTACTTTCTTGGGAGTTGTTATAATACAATTGCCCCCAGTTAGAACTTTGTAAGGTCATTCTAGTTTAGCTAGATGCATGCTAAGATAGATAGATAGATATAAAATCCCTGCATTATTTAACGAGAAACACAATTCACTAAATTCAAATGAGATTTCTTCCATGTATATGGATTTAAAACTGAATCCAGGTAGTAACAATCCCAAATAATCAGGAATGTTCTGCTGAACTCAGTGTGCTTAAGACCATATGCTTACAGTATCCTAATCATGTATATTCAGAAGTAGCCCTAGCGGTATGTATAAGATTACAACCACATGTAATATAATTCTGTGAGTTTATTCAGAAGTTAAAACCCCACTGTACAATAGCTAACATACATTTGGATAAGGATAGGTAAATTACCAGATTCAAATATTTACTCAGCCTGGTAGCTTAGTGAGATAGGGCCAGTTACTGACTTAACAGAATTTTCTGGGTTTGTGCAGTACACTGGAATATAAACCACAGAAGTTGGCTTTGTGTGACACACACAGCCAATGATTGCCAACCTGTAGTTAGGGGTTCACTGATAGCCCATGGCGGCACTGCAGGTGGTCCCTCAGTTTTGCCAGTATATATTCAAAAATTGTTAAAATCTTGCGAGATTTCAGATGGCAGTTTCAGGACATTTCAGTCCTTTAAAAATTTTTTTTCTTTAGTTTTCTGATCCTATAGGCAACAACAAAACGAAGTTATGCGATATCAGGAACATAGATTAGCGCAGGGTGTAAATTCCCCCACAGTAGTTGGTAAACCATCTTCTAATGCAATGTGTGAATCCAACACCTCCAAAGTTAATGGGCCTGCCGCGTCTTACTCAAACTTCGGGAACGCGCGAGCCCACCGCCCCCTCCCCTGCGAATAAAGGAGGAATAAAAGGAGGAGGGACGTACCCATCCCCGTAGCCACGCCCACCAAAGCCCGGAGAGAATTGGCGCCGAGACCCGCGAACCACGTTGGTCGGGCTGTGAATTTTATCCCCCACCCCCACCGCGCTGTCTTCCGTCAGGCCCGGCTGCCGGGCGGGCGGGGTCCGCATTGGCTTCTCTTTTGCGGGCATCGCCTTGATAGGCTGCTCTGAGGCGGAAGTGCAGCCGCTGTTTGGGAGGCGGGGCCGCCCCCTCAGTCAGAGCGGGTAGAGCTGCGAGAAAGCGAGCGGGATGGCGCGCCGGTGACTGCAGCCTCTCTTTGATTCTCCGCACCATCCCAGCCCTGCGCACCGGCGGCTGCGCCTGCGGCCATGGAGACCGTGCAGTTGCGCCACCCGCGCCGGTGAGGAGCCGGACTTTGGGGCCCGTAGAGGAAAGGGCGTGTTCGTGCGATTAGGAAGGTGGAAGAGCCGTCGAGGACAGAGCAAGCCGAGGCGACGGGGGCGTGCGCAGGATGCGCTTCTCCTTGCCTCTGAGACTTCCTCTCCGCTCTTGCCTGCAGAGGAAGCCCTGTGCCCCTGCTCCGCCGGCATTCGCTGGCCGGGGTTGGCTTGCACCTTGTGCTCAAGGGCAGACGTCCTTCTGTAATTCTTTGTCTCAAAGTGGGTGCACAGCGTGTTTCCTATTGGTGGAGTCGCGTCTGCGTTTTGCAGCTGTTTGCCTCTTCTGTCTCCGTTAGTCCAATTACTTTTTTTGGATTTAAGTGCCACCTGAAATTCCAAGCTTCTGTACTGGGTCTTCTTATATGTGTATTTTGTTTTCCTTTGTCGTGTTATATTCCACTAAAAACCAGAGCAGAAATGAAATGCACAGGCTTGTTCTTTTTCTGTTACAGAACCAAAATGCAGTGGTACCATTAGTGTGACAAAACTTACATCATGGTATCTAAAGATACAGATTTGTCATCTTAAGTCAGGATGACCTAGGGTAAAATCCCATTATTGATGACTCTGGTAGTAGCTTTCCAAATATTGAGATACGTTTCCCTCACTTAGGCAGGGATACTGGGCATTTAAAACATGTGATTTTCTACAGTTAGGGTTGATTTCCAAGTTTTTGGGTTGAACCATCAGCATAAAATTAGAGAAGTGAGTAGTAAGAAAGTTGTGTTTTATGAATTCAGAAGTCTTTGCAAGTTATATGTTGTCTTTTTAGAAACAGCTTTTCTGTAGGAGGTGGAGCACAAACTGAACTCCTAACGTACGATGGGCTCTCATGTATACATTCTGATGCGTATCAGACATTTTAGACACCATCTACACAGGAAGTTGATCTCTTTAG
The DNA here is from genome assembly GCA_030867105.1 of Liasis olivaceus. Taxonomy (NCBI): domain Eukaryota; kingdom Metazoa; phylum Chordata; class Lepidosauria; order Squamata; family Pythonidae; genus Liasis; species Liasis olivaceus. The sequence continues at coordinate 181,540,912 of CM061350.1, read as the reverse complement.
TTACCAAAGTTCATTGCTTGCTTAAAAACATGGTAAGGGGAAGTGAACAAAGGAGCACCCAGTGACTTAAAATGCATAAAGGGAAGTTCTAAATGTCAAAACCCTGAATTACAGTTTCTTGTGCAGTTTTAATTGCCTAAATCATGCTTTATATGTCATGTTTTGACATTTAAAGTATTAAATATTTCTGTGTGTGTAGATTGCAAATTATGTAATTTATTGAATTATTATTAGATTTTTATGCCACTTTTTTTTAAAAAAGCTTGATCATAATATAGGAATGAAATTAGCATAAAAGTTATGTCGGTGACAGTACTTTGTGAACACTGCTATTAATTTGATACCTGAAGATGTCTAAAACCATTTACATAATACTTCCAGAGATTTATTAAGAACTGCTTGATATTGGTATTATCTGGAAGGAAGTTGCTTTCCAGAAAGCAGAATAGGATATGGAACTATGGAAGAAAACCTAATGATAGTTAGATATACATTATCTTTCTGTTTAAATAAAAGGTAATGCTGGGAGCTTCATTATATATTTAAGAATATATTAATCTACATTGCAGTTTACTTTTGACTATACAGTTATTTGCAAAAGTTTAGGCACCCCTGGTCAAATGGTATATTTTAATGAATCTCTGTGTGAACAGAACCTGATACCAACTATACATGGTGCAAGATTAAAGACAGCATCTTTCTGCAAATGTGAATGCATAATGTAGTTACTTGCAGATGCAAAATAAAAAAACTAAGAGTATGGCAGGTGCAGAAGTTTGGACTTCTTTCCAGATTTTCATGTAATAAAATAAATAAAGTAATGCATTGAATCAACTGGAAGTTTTACAGCTGCAGTATTTTTAGTTTTCTTATTTTGCATCTGTAAACAACTGCATATACGTATGCATTCAGTTTACAGAGATGTGCTTAACTGTCAACTATGCAAAGGTTGTATCAGTTTCTGTTTATTTAGGGATTCATTGAAAAATGCAATTTGAATAAGATTACCTAAATCTTTGCACGCAACTATATTTCCAGATTTAAAACTTAAAAAGAGGATGAGACTAGATCCCTGAGAACATGACTTCTCTTTGTCTTAAAACATAGAGAAGTTCTTAGGAAGATGAATATCAAACTGGATCTTGCATGTTTATAGTTATGGTTTGATGTTTTTTCCTACTTACCATATTTAGGGTTAATCAAAATTTGTTCCAATGCTTGGCGAAGCTGCAGTTAGTTAATACAACTGAAAACTTGGCTCTTCTTCCAGGCCTTGGAGTAGGGTATATGTGGAGCTCCTGTTAGTTGTGTTTTCTGTTATAGGGAGTGTGCTTGTCTGGACATGAGATTTTCTTGCATTACTTTATTGTTTGCTACTTTGTAGTGTAAGCTCCGTGGAGTCGAGTAGCCTTTAAATCTCATTCATAGATAGATAGATAGATAGATAGATAGATAGATAGATAGATAGATAGATATTGCAATTCAATATCTGGAGAACCACAAATACAGTACTCTACCCATTGCAATAGGTGAAAAAACCCAAGACAATTGAGGTCTGAAGGAATTTCTGTAACATTAGACTGTTATTAGAGATTGCAGCTGGTTTCAATTTTGGATAATGCATTTGCATACTGAGCAAAAAAACCTGTTTCCTTTGTTTTGTGGTATAATGAATTACATTTTTTCCACAATAGCGATGGTGAGAGATATATACATATATGTGCTCATGTGTGTCTCTCACCATCTCAGCCGCTCCATGTTCACTTGAATATGAACAATTAGGATTCTCAATTATTGTTTCCTTTTTTCTTTTATTGCCAATTATTTTTCAATCTTTTTAGCTTTCGTGTTTTACTTGATGTATTATTTGCTTTGTAACATTTCTCTGTTTTGATAGTATCTCATAATTAGTCTATAGCTGTATACATTGATTTGTTTTTCCTACATACAATATGCTTGCATTTCTTTAGATTTGCTGATAACTATGACATTTTGCAATCAATTTTCAGCAGCTTTACAAGTGACTTTAAAATTGGGTTAATGTTTTTCTGTTAAAATCTCTTAATTTATGATGATAAAAGTGGAGCAGTTTTACATAAGATAACATGTTGGTGAGTTGACTGGTGATATTTATCTGAGGCAGTTACTCAGTGAAGCCAGGGAGTATATATCAAGGGTTCTAAAATTGTGGGTTGGGCCACCCAGAGAATTACAAGCAAATGTGAGGGGTGGGGTGGGATGGGGTTAGGGTCACAATTTAAAAAAGCTGACCAGTTTTACCATTATCACGATTCATTCCTACTTTGCACAAACCTGTTGTGGGCTTGTACAGGCAAAGTTGAGAGGAAAGCCTAGAGTGAGTTTTGGGGGATTGGCTAAGCTACTAGGTCGAGCCCTAAATAATTAAATAGGAATTTGTAGTTTGTAGTTATTACTTAATCTTATTCATTATCATTTTAGGGGGTCATAAATATTTGAGGGACCACCTTTCCCCAATTACATCTACCTGTCCCATCAGGTCTGGCAGGTAGGGCATGTTGCGGGTCCTGTCTACCAAGGAATGTCATCTGACGGGACCCAGAAGGAGAGCCTTTTCTGCTGTGGCACCTGCCCTTTGGAATATCATTCCCCCTGAGATCAGATTGACCCCAACCTTGCTGGCCTTCCAGAAGGGTCTGAAGACATAGCTTTGCCATCCAGCTTGGGGATCTAGTAACATGAGTATAGGGCCTGTAAAGTGGCTGTATTAATAGGGAAACTGAGTGCACTTTGCAACATTTTTTAATGGTTTTTATTGTTTTCAATTTGTTAAAATGATTTTTGTTATTTTTTGGTAATTTTGTTCTATTATTTCTTGTGTTTTTTTAACTTTGTATGTCACTCAAAGTCACATTTGTGAGATGGGCGGCTATATAGGTAATCCTTGCTTACTGACTGCCTCATTCAGTGACAGTTCCAAGTTAGGACCATACTGTCCCTCAGTCACATGATTGCCACAGTCATGTGATCATCATTACAGTCAGTAGTTATTCTGTGCTTGACCTGTTGTTTATCTTTTTTCCTCCCTTGCAGAGCAGAGAGATTGGAGAGAAAGGGATTACAAGAGAGTAAGCAGGCACACGATGGGGAATACACATCAAAAGCAATATGCTGGTGCTGGCAGCTGCTAGCGTGCTACACAATAAGCCTGGTGTATTTCCCATTGTATGCTGGCTTACTCTCTTGTAATCCCCTCCTCTCCAGTCTCTCTGCTCTGCAAGGGGGAGGGAGAATGGGTCAGACACAGGAGAGATTGCCTACAGAAATTGCTTGTTTTTTTCCTCTCCCCCCACTTTGCAGAGTGGAGAGATTGGAGAGGAAGGGATTGCAAGAGAGTAAGCAGGCACACAATGGGGAATACACCAGGCTTTTGGGGTAGCATGCTCACGGCTGCCAATGCCAGTTCATTGCTTTCAATGTATATTCCCCATTATGTGCTCGCTTGCTCTCTTGTAATCCCTTTCTCTATAATGAATGTAAATACAAACATTAATTCCCTTCTTGTTAATTATCCCAGTGCTGGGGTGTATATTCCAAAAGGTAGGGAAGTGGTCACAGGTAGTCCTCGACTGATGACCACAATTGGGACCGAAACTTCCATCACTAAGCAGTGCAGTGATTAAGTGAGTTGTGCCTGACTTTACAACCTTTTTTGTCATGGTTGTTAAGCAAATCATGCAGTTGTTAAGCAAATCGTGGTCTTTAAGCAAATCCGGCTTTCCCCATTGACTTTGCTTGTTGGAAGCCCCTTGGGAAAGTTGCAAATGGTGGTTATGTGACCCCAGGATGCTGCTACTATCGTAAATATATGCTGATTGCCAAGGGCCCAGCTTGTGATCACGTGACCACAGGGACACTGCGACGGTTGTAAGTGTGAGGACCAGTTGTTAGTTACATTTTCCAGCACTGTTGTAACTTCAAATGGTCATTAAATGAATGGTCCTAAGTCAAGGATTACCTGTAGGAGGCAAACAAAAGCCAAAAGGTGTGAAACTGATTAGTCTTGTCAGTTTTGAGCTGGAAAGCGCAGTCACAGTCACATGATTTCCCACTTAGCAATGGAGTTGTCCATTCTAATTGTGGTTGCCATTTAAAAATGCATTGCTAGAACAATTTGTGGCTGTAACACCCAAATTGCAGCTTGGGAAGGATAACGTATTTGCTGTTTTCTGTTCCAAACCAGAATCTATTCTGTAATCTTAAAGCTTTATCATTAAGACTTGTCCTCATGTTTCACCATTTCCTGGGTAAAGTCTTAGCAGTATTTCCTCTTTTAAATTCATTGTGCAGTTTGCATATGCTGCTGATTCTTTTTGTCTTTTTGCATTCAGAAAATGAATATCTAGTTTTCAGGAAACTGTGTAGAAAACATTTCATTATGAATAGTGCATTTTGGATAAAAAAATATTTTATGAATTGGAATACTTTCCAGCATAGGAGAAATAGCTGATGCAAATGTCAGGATGCCTGGGAACTTTTGGTGTCTCTCTTCTGCCTGTCCTTAAGAAGTGTGTTGTTGTAGATGTGTGGATTACACTCAGTATTGGTAGAAGAATTTGTAACAAACTATAATATATTTACTGCTGATATTGAGCTGGGATTGAAGGTCTGTCCAGCGAAATCTGATAACACAATGTCTAATTATTTGATTCCAGGCAGCTAAGAAAATTAGATGAAGATAGTTTGACAAAACAGCCTGAAGAAGTTTTTGATGTGTTAGAAAAACTTGGAGAAGGGTAAGTGAATTACATAAACATCCTTACCACAGTGTATATAATGCTACCAGAGATAATAGCTGTGTATATAGGAATGGAGTCATTTCCTGATATGCATAGGTAAACATAACTATTTGAAACAGCAAGTCATTTTGAAGATTGTAAATAAACCAGGCTGCTTATTTCAGAGCAAAACCTTGTTTTATGCAGTAGAGAAAGTTAGTTACAGAGTGACAGGAGATAGGAGGTGTGCAGATGTTTTATTATAGACATCAAATGTTGTACCAATCAGTAACTGGGCTGCCACATTTTGCTTGAATTACAGTTTCAGACTCTTTTCAAGAGCAGCCCCATGTAAAGTGGAGTGCAGTAGTCAAGAGCAGTTGTAACGAAGGCACTGATCACTATTGCTAATCACTCACTGAGGAAAGATTACATGGCTTCATGGACTGTAATTATGCAAACATAATTTTTGCCTACACATGCAAATTCAGTGATAGGTGGGGTTCCGGAAGCACATCCAAACTGTGAACATGCTGATGTAGCATCATCCAGAATAGGTTTCACCTCAGTCCTAGAGTCCAGCTTTTTCCTACCAATGGCACCTTTGTCTTAATCTGGATTTAATTTCAGTTTGTTCTCCTTCATCTAGCTCATTATCAAGATTAGGAGGAATTCAAGGGTACTGATTGCTTTCTTCTTACCAAGTTAGTTGGTAGGGAGCAGTCAAGCTTGGTGTCATCAGTAAATTCATGGCATCCCACTCCAGAGCTCCCTCACTGATTTCCTATAGATGTTAAACAGCATAGGAGACAAGACAGAATCCTGTGGAACACAATAGATCAGTGATCCAGATGTTGAAGAGTAGTCCCCCAGCACCATTTTTTGGGCATTCCCAACAGGCAGGACTCAGACCATTGCAAAGCAGTGCTCCTAAGCCCCAGTTCCACTGGAGAACTGGGTTGGATCATTTTAACCAGTTCTCTAAGCTTGTAGAGGATTAGAGCAGCTGCCAGTCTAAAATTGATCAGATAATGATATCTCTGTGTAGTTGTCAGGCCTAGCCCAATGAACTCCAGGAGACCATGTAAATTCAGTCCAGCAATGTTTATTAGCTACAACCTCCAGCAAGAATCTTCCCAGACTGAAACCCAGCTCCCAAGTAACGCCAGTCACAACATAGTGAATTCCTCAGGGAGGTGCCAGCCTCATCCTCTTATCTCTCCCCGACTCCTCAGGAGATGAAAGAACATGTTTTCCTCCCTGAGTCTGGCCTCCATAATTCCATTCCATCACAGTAGTGGAGTTACAGAAAGTTCTTCCATGTTCAGATCACTGGCTTAGCCAAACAGAATACTAAATTCTGGAACATGCCTTGCTGGATTGGAGGTGGGGTAAAGTGGGGGAGGTGGCTACCAATTAAAATAGGTTAATGGCTTTGAAATGTAGGAAAAACAATGTTTTACTCTGAATTTTGGTTACACTAGTTGCTGTGACTTTGTTTGTTAAATTAGTACATAATGTTTGCTGATGATGTTTATGATTGTATGCATTTGGGTACTCAAACGAACAAAATGTATACAGATGGTCCTCAATTAATGACCACTAGTTCAGGGACCATTCAAAGTTATGACAGTGCTCAATAAGTAGTGATTATAATCAGTCCTCGAAGCTCTAGCCATCCCAGCACCCCATCGTCATGTGATCACAATCTGGGTGCTTGGCAATAGGCTCACACTTAGACAGTTGCAGGGTCCCGCGGTCATGTGAATGTGATTTGTGACCTTCCCTGCTGGCTTCTCATAAGCAAAGTCAATGGGAAAGCCGGCAAGGGAGGCTGCCAAGTTACTCGGGTAAGTCTCCCTGACCTGTGCACACTCCCTTAGCCCCTCTGTGCTCGCATCGTGCTGGCTACCCATACACCCTCCCTGGCCACTCACTCACCTTCCCGGGTCACTCACACACCCTCCCTGGCCACTCGTGCACCTTCCCCACCCGACAGCAGCCACCCCAAGCCTTGCTATGCCTGCGCCGTGCCTCCTCACCACCATGTGCCCTCTTGGAGCCTTACTGTGCTTGCACGTCACCTCCCCACCACCTGTGCATCCTCCCTGCCTCACTGTGCTCGTGCCGCACATCCTCACACAACCTTCCCAGCCATTTGCGCACCCTTGCACACCCTCCCCCATCTGGCAGCAGCCACCCCACGCCCTACCACGCTTGCGCTGCACCTCCCCAGCCATCTGTGCACCCCCTTGCTCCCATTCCCACCTGGCAGCAGCCACTTACCTGTCCGTTGGCCTGCTTGTGAGCCACCTGGGACTTGCAACTTCCTGCTGGCTTCCCCACTGATTTTGGTTGTTGGAAGCCAGCAGGTAGTTGTGAGGAGATGCTCACTTAACAACACAGGGCAATGGGGAATGCAGGGATTGCCATCGCTAAACAATGCAGTCACGTGAGATCATGCTTTACAACCGCGTTGCTTAGTGACGGGAATTCTGTTAAAGATTCCATCACTACTACTCTGCAGACTTTTTTTCTGAGCAGGCCAAGGAACCATTAAGATTTTACTACCATAGCTGAGAAAAAAAAGCTAAAAGGGTACAGTTAGTAGGGTCCATGAAATGGTTTTGTCATTTCTATGCAGAGCCTTTGTTCCTATCTACATTTCTGCAATATGTAACCAAAGATTATGCCACTGCTATTCCTGTAATGTCAGATATTCTGTATTTCCATGGTGGTTGAAGGCGCAGAGACATACATCAGAAGATAAATATTGTAGTTCCTGTCTTCTAAAGTAAAGTAAAAATTTCTATGTGAATCAAGTTGTTAGTAGCATTTAAAACCATTTCTTAACATTCAACTCTTTTTTGTTGCCCCCCCCCCCCTTTCTGGCATTTTGTTTGTTTAGCCTATTTTAGGTTCTGCAAGTTTCCTGCCGCAAGGCAGTAGGAAACTCTGTGCTGTTGTGGTTAGAGGGGTTCCAAAAGGGGGCTGCTGTGTCTTCAGGTTGTCCATTTCTGGCAAATTGAGAAGCCGTGCTGTGTGCAAAGCCTCATATGTAGCTTTGGATCATTTTCCTCAATAAATCAGTGAACAAGTATAATGTTTTTGACTAATTTGTTTAATTCGGTTCTCTTTATCTAGTCGTTGGACTTGTGTGGAGAACAGATCACATTTTAGGTCATATGTATGCAGAAATATTGAAAATTCAAAAGAGTTCACAAACTTTCAAGTACCACTGTATGCCTTGATATTAATCAAATTAGCAGAATTAGTGTAAGTTCATTGTGCAAGGCAGAGTGCTTGAACATGCAGTATAACACTGCCAAAGTCTTACTCTCCTTTTTTTACACATTTGTGTAGAATGGGATCAAAACAACAGGAAGTGAAAGGTATAGGGAAAAGGGAGAATTTATTCAGAAATTCACATGGAAGTTATACTAACTTTAGAAAATGTATCAGGTGGCAGAGAAAATCTCTATTCTCATTTACAATCCTCTGCCTGCACTTACTGCAGGGTGAAGTCCTGCACTAGGTTTACTGCAGGGTGAAGTTCTGTACTAGTTTACGTCAGCAGTGTTCTGGGAATAGTCATGCAGCTGTATGACACTGTGTTATTAGAAGATCACCTCAAGAAATGCTACAGAGAATACAGGATGTATTTAACTATCCAATCTTCAAACACAGGCTTCTGTTCCTACAAAATACAGTAATTCAAAGAAAGTCTGCAGTAACAGAAAGGTATATGTGAAGATCACAAAGCAGCTTCTGCCCTAGCAGTTCTTCTTGGACAAATCTTTTTGATTACTCCATATTGAATGGTCACCTAACCATGTAGTCTGTGAGAACACACTACTAGTCCAGATTGGCAAGGGTCCAGTCAAGCAGGGCACTGCTTACATTCTTATATTCTTATAACCAGTCCAGGAGTGCTGCAGACTTTAAATTTATAGGAAGAAAATCTCATATTGTTGAGGATGTATATATGGGTCATTTTTGATGTAAAACAGAAAGACATCCCTTGGCCACTTTGTGCTTTTATAATTGATGGGTGAAATCTTATGTGTGCCTGCATTTTTTAAAAAAGAAATAATTCTTCCTTTCTTTGAGAAAGAAGCAAGGGAAATATATATTTTTCAGGGGTCAAGATTTAGCATGAGGCATTCCAGCACAATGATCAGGTTTCTTCTATTGCCCTTGCTGAGTTTCAAGTTTGGGTTTCTTGTTACAGATCCTATGGCAGCGTATTCAAAGCTATCCATAAAGAAACAGGCCAAGTTGTTGCAATTAAGCAAGTTCCTGTTGAGTCTGATTTGCAGGAGATTATTAAGGAGATATCAATAATGCAGCAGTGTGATAGGTAAGTATCAGCATTCAGTATTTTCACTCACCAGTGGGGGATCCCTTGTTCCTCATTCTCCTAAAATACTGTTAAAAAAATTATGTGGGTGGTTATGTCACTTTTTTCTACAGTTCGATGGGAGGAAAGAGATGGTTTCTCTATTATGTGCTGGGTGAAATAAAGGATGGGTTTGTCCTTTTTCCCCCTATGTTTCTATGGAGACAGAGTGAAGATACAGAATTCCTACAATGCTTTGTTGCTTCAAAATGGTAGAAAGCAATGGAGACCATTCTTTTACCTAAGGAAAGCTTTATTTTATTTTTGCTATATTTTTAATATAGTAACTCGCAGACTTTAGATACTTTAGAAGTGTCATCATATCCCCCCCTCACAACTTGTCTTTTCTCACAGCTAAACATAGCAAGTTCCTATAGTGTCTTCTAATAAAATTCTCCATCTTATTTTCCTTTCCTGCCTCTGATTTTTCTTGAAATGTGGAGCCAAGAACTACATACAGTACTTAAAGTGAGGTCTAACCAATTCAACATAAAATAGACCTATTACTTCCTGTGATTTATAAACTAGATTCCTGTTGATTCAGCTTAAAATTGCATTTGTTTTTACGTCACTCTGCTGGGTCATAGTCATTTGGTGATCAACTACAATTCCAAGACCTCATGTGTGCTATTACCAGGGGGACCTATACCTGTGCCTTTGATTTATTTCACAATAGAAGAACTTTGCATCTGACTCTCTTAAATTTAATTGTTAATTTCATCCTATTTCTCTAGCTAGTGATTTGTTCTCTTTAAATATGAAATTAAGATATATTATGTCTATAGCATTTCACAATCTACTGTTGAAATTACTAGATAAGTTTAGTCTGGCAAGATTTAATCATTGCACCGCTTTAAGGTGCCTACAGATCAAACTCTTTATAATCCGCTGTAGAATGTTTCCAGTTAAAAATTTCAGATGGAATAGCTTGTAGCATTCAGAATTCCATTTTGCCCTCCTACAGTTGTCTGAATGGACTGTCACCTGTTCTCTAGGATTTCTCAGAGACTAAATCAAAGTAAGAGTTACATAGTTTTGCTTTTTCTTTAACTGTTAGCATTTTGCCTTTTTCACTGAATAGCTGTTAACATGTGTTTTTTCTTCCTTTTACCCATACCTGAAGAAGCTCTTCTTGTCATTCATGGCATCCTTCACTGACTGGCTCATTTTGAGCTTTAACTTTCCTGATACTGCCTGCAAATTTAGGCTACCCGTATATACTATTACTTTGTATTCTGTCCTCATTTTTACTTCTATATGTGTCCTTTTTTAATTTGTGCTAAGCTTTTTGTGCTGCCACATTTCCTTTATCTCCTCCTGGAATTATTCATGATTGTGCTTTTAGTATTTTATTTCTTAAGACTCTTTCATCCATTTTGAGCACCTTTCTCTGTTAGCTTTTCCTACCGTGGGATCTGCTTTTCATTGCTCTGAGTTTATTAAATCTGAAGTCCAAGATAATACTCAGTTACTGTCAGGTTCAGCCCAAAGAACTCCACGAGACAGTACAGATACAGTTCTGTTGCATTTATTAGCTTCCACCTCCAAGACAGAATCTCTCCAGACTGAATCTAAACTTCCCAAGCCAGCAAGCCAAAACACCGTGAATTCCTTAGGGTGGTGCCAGTCTCATCTTCTTAAACTTCCCACGCTCTTGCTGGGGGCTAAGGAAATGCTTATCTCCCTGAGCGCGGTCTTCATCAAACCATTCCATCACAGTTACATTCAACGTTGCTTTCCCTTGATAGCAGAAACTCCATTACCTTGTAACTTCCCCCAAAGTTTCCATGACTTCCATTTCATCTACCAAATCTTTTGTATTGGTTAGGATCAAGAGAGGTATAGCGCATTCTCTTCTCCTATCTTTTCCCTCTAAAGGAGAAGGTTGTCAGGAATTTCCTGGAATTTCCAAGAATGATAGTGGACACCAGCAGCTGTGTTGCTTTTATTCCTTCTGTTTATTTTAATAAAGATGCTCTCAACAGCATGGCCTAGGTCATTACCCTGGATATCTGTGCAACTGTGGATATTTTTAATATACATTTAAATGTGTCCTCCCTTTCTATTGCTTCTGTCCTTTCTGAACATCTACGCCCTTTAGTTATTGCATTCCTGTCCTGTTAAACCAGTATCAAGAAAGTCTGTATTCTAAAAGCTCATCGAATGTTTCTATTAACTTGGCCATATTGATCTCCTTTATGTACTCTGGTCTCTTTGGGTTGTTTTGAATTTTATAAATAAGAGAGCTCTGTTCTTTTCCCACAATCGTCTTGAACCACAGTATTTTTTTTTAAAAAAAGGGTTAATGAGCTTTAAATGTGTTCAGAACCTTTACATGGAGATTTATTTTTATTGGAAAATTATTGGAATATTTGTAAATACTCCAAATTTCAGATAATTTTTTAAAAATATATCTAAGTTTAGAGAAAAAACCTAATGGTGATGAAAGCAGTCCACATAGTTCAATTATGCGTTTGCATTTATAGTAGATTAATAATAAGTAAGCATAGCAATCTGAAATATATTAAAACTGTGAAGCTGCCTCATTTTACTGTTAATAGATTATTTCATTTGCTGAAGAGACTGAAATCTGAGGAAAGAATTGAGGAAATGTAGGATTGATGGAAGAAGAAAAAATATAAATTATTTGATTATGGTTAAGTAACGGGTTGCTATCTTTGGTTATGTTTAATGGTTGCTTTGGATAGTTTTTTTTTTTTTTTTGAAATGTTCAATTGGGTATAATGGATTAGTTTATCATATCTAAGTTACTATTTTTGGTATATAAATAAGGGATTATTATTTTTGGTAATGTTTATCAGTTTTTTACTTTTCTGTAATGTTGAATTGTTAATTGGGATTACTAATAGGTTGTTATCTCTGGTGATGATTAATGGTTTTTTAATTTTTTTTGTAATGATTATTTGTTAATTGAGATTAGATTTTGATTATTAAGAGAGGGATTATGGCGATTAGGTGTAAATGGAAAGGGGGCCTAAATGCTTATGTTGTTAGTTATGTCTGTTAATTTTTATATCTTTTGTTGATTAATAAGGATTGCTGAGGATTTAGAGATGGGTCTATAGAAAATGGGGTGAAATATGGAATGAAGATGTATTTGGTGGTATTTTAAGAGACAGTGATAAGTTGTTAATGTTGAATATATTTGCTGGGGATGAAGGGGGAAGTTTCTTCTTATGTTTTGGGGAGGGATTTTTTTTTACACTTTTTTTTTCTTTTAATGTGTTTTTGTATTAGGTTTTTGTATTATTTTTATCTGTTTTATATAATCTTTAATAAAATTATTGGAGGAAATACATTTTTCCTTGCCTTGGTCTAACCTTCTTACAAGAATTCCCCCCATCCCCAAATGCCTTAGAGCAGATTTTCAGGACTGTACAAAGGAAGCAAGATGTGTGTGTGTCTATGTGTAATGGATGGCTTTACCTTTCTCACAGTAAGAATGTGTAAACCATTCATGAACCATTCATTCATTGTCAGTAATGTTTTGAAACAGTGGAAGAATTTCTACAGAATAATACAGCAGGGGAACCTCCTTGTTAGGTGAATGTTTTCACCATGTATCACTACTTAAAGAAATGTTTTAAATGTTAAATATTATATAGAGAGAATTCTGAAAACAGTGGAAATATATCTTGCACAATATTCTCTGTTAAATATACTATTATAAGAAACTAAAATATTCCTAGAGGAATAAGTATTGAAATTCTCAACTTTGATAATGTTTCGCACTACTCTGATTCCTATTGAATTATTTTATTTCCTTCAAATAGTATATTCCCTATTAAATATTGGATAGCCATTGCAGGTGCTGGACTTCGCAAAAGCACGGCTTGATTTGATATGATACTCTTCAGATACTCAACTATCACTCCCATAGTCAATAGCTAGATAACAACAGAGGTTTCAAAGACTTAACACCATTAAATAAACTTTTATTGCAAATTAAGAAGTCATAGCTGCACAGTTGCTGCAGAATACAGGAATCTAGCTGTGCCTGGGGTACAGGTAGTCTCTGGGTTAAGAATGCCCAGTTTATGGACAACCTATAGTTAAGAACGGAGCCTACTGTAGCAAAATTAGAATTAAATACACAATGATTCAAGTTATATACACAGTAGTTCCAGTTAATTACACAATACTACTTATACAGTATTAATACAATAATACTGTTCTGGCTTACATACAAATTCGACTTAAGGACAGATCCTGGGAACGGAAGTCGTTCTTAAACTGGGGGACTACCTGTATATGTGTGTGAGAGAAAGAGACAGTCAGATGGACACCCAAGATTTAAATCCTAGCTCTCCTTCTCCTGCTCTTTCATGGTATCAGTAATTTTGATGCTCTTTTCCCAGTGGAAGGCCCCTGCCCCATGTTTACATAATGGTCTTGCAGGTCTGCGGCTCTTTGATTTTTGCCTTGCCAGCTTCAATCCTCAGAGCAAGCCAGCTAAATCAAACTCTTCCACTTGCATGAGTTGTCTCGTGCAAAAATACACTCCTTTGAAATAGGAGTGGAAATGCACAATTGAAAGGCCAGGGAAAGGGATTTCTTTTTTATGAGTTTATGTTTTTACTTAGGATTCTAATACTCCCCAAATCCTTGCGTTTTAGGCTGATTCTTAGCTGGCTTTTTTGCAAAATGTGCACTTGAGTCAATTCAGTAATACATTCTGTCTTCCTTAGTCCTCATGTAGTCAAATATTATGGCAGCTATTTTAAGAACACGGACCTCTGGATAGTAATGGAATATTGCGGTGCCGGATCTGTGTCTGATATAATTCGACTACGAAATAAAACGGTATGTGCTGCTTCAGGATCTGAATAAATGCTTGAGGGTTTTTTGGATAAAAGTTTTAATGGTAGTGATGAACTTTATCGATTTTAGCCTGATTTATTGAGTGATAAAAGATGTGAAAGTTCATAAATTGAACATTCCTTCTATGTTCCACTGAAAATTATTCTGTATAAATAATACTGGAGATGAGTAAGCTGTAATATCCTCCTGTGGCATTCTCCATCCTTTGTCCTAATAGAAGATATGTATTTTAAGTAACAGTAATAGGGTCTTAATACTTAGTAATAACTATCTGCTCATTTAGTAAATTTCCTTCTACAGTTGATGGAAGATGAAATTGCTACAATAATACAATCAACACTGAAAGGACTGGAATACCTACATTTCATGAGGAAAATACACCGTGACATCAAAGCTGGCAACATATTACTCAATACAGAAGGCCATGCTAAGCTTGCAGATTTTGGGGTAGCTGGCCAGCTTACCGTAAGTGTAGAAATTGCTTATGCAATTCTTCATACTTTGTGCAAAGACTTGGTTTGTTTAACAAGCCACAGTTCAGAGCATAGTAAACTATTAATGATGGCTTATAAACCATGATGACTGGATGCATACGTCACAGAATGCCAGTATCCAAATAAACATAATTTAATGTGTTATATAAACCAAGCAAGAGTATACTCATTTTCTGGATGCAAACTTTACTATATAATAATGAGATGGTCACCTGAGAACTACTACCTGGTTTAAATAAACTGATTTTGTAAGATTGTAAGCTCTAGATTTTTAGAAATGTCTATTTTCATTTGAATCCATTTCTTTTGACTTGGATGTGCACAAAGTGGGAAAAATTGTTTTCAGCCCAGAACAAACCATCATATTCTGGAGGTTTTGCTAACTTTCTCAGGTCAGGCATAGTTTAGACAAATTAAAATCCAGAATGCTTTGGTTGTTCAGGTTTTAGATGAAAACCCTTGCCTCTCTTTCTTCTTCCTGGAACAAAGCTATATGTTCCAGTGCAGGCATGGTCAACCTGAACCAGGCTATTCTGTACAGAGTGTTTTGACCATCTCTACTATTAAATATTTTGAAAATTCTAGGAGATGGGATATTACTATTATATTTTTACCCCGCTTTTATTTATTTGTATGTATGTATGTACGTACGTACGTAACTCAGGGCAGTGAACATACCTAATATTCCTGCCTCCTATTTTCTCTACAAAACCAATCCTGTGAGGTTGGTTGGGCTGAGAGAGAGTGACAGGCCCAAAGTCACCCAGCTAGCTTTCATTCCTAAGGGAAGCCTAGAACTCACAGTCTCCTGGTTTCTAGGCCAGCACCTTCACCACTACACCAAACTGGGTCACCGCTACACCATACTGGCTCTGGGATGTTTAATATAGCTTATAGTATCTATAATTATATAGTTATAATATAGTTTATAGTATCTCTGAAATGTTTTTAATCCTGCTGAACACTTGATCAGCAGATGTTTTTAGCAGGTTTTCTGTTAATTAATGCACATTCCTTTTAAATAGCTAACTTCCTTAAAATTTGCTTCCCTTCATAGGATACTATGGCAAAAAGAAACACTGTGATAGGAACTCCATTCTGGATGGCACCTGAAGTGATCCAAGAAATTGGATATAATTGTCTGGCAGACATCTGGTCTCTGGGTATCACTGCCATTGAAATGGCTGAAGGAAAGCCTCCATATGCTGATATTCATCCAATGAGGGTAAATGCTGGGTAACTAGTCCAAGATAAAAGGATAACTGTAGCTTTAATGCAGTAGTGAAATTGAGCCCTAGTTCTCATTACCTGTTGTTTGATTAATCCTATTTGCCAGATATAGTCTATAAACACCGATTTCATAAAATTCCATGTGCATGGTAGGAAACTGATTGTGTATGGTAAACCAGATTTGCCTAACTTTTTTCACGCATGAAAAAAAAGCTAAATTTGATTAATAAAATATAGTCTGTTCCCCAGATGCTTAATAATTTCTCTCATCACATTAAAAATTACTGTTTACTGTCCACTTTTAGTGTGGCTAGAGGGGCCATACTCAAAAGCTTTTAGGGCTTGCCCGGAACCTCTGGTTCTGTTCCTCTAGGATCAACATTACAGGTAGTCCTTGTTGAACAACCACTTGTTCAGTGACCATTCAAAGTTAGGACGGCACTGAACGAGGGGGACTTATAACAGGTCCTCATAGTTGTGGCTGTTGCAGCATCCCCGTGGTTGCGTGATCACGATTCAAGTGCTTGGCAACCGGCTTGCAGTTATGACATTGTAGCGGCCCATGGTCATGTGATCGCCATTTGCGACCTTCACTGCCAGCTTCTGACAAGCAGAGTCAATGGGGAAGCTGGCAGGAGGTCATAAATGGTGATCATGTGACTGCAGGACACTGCAACCGCATGGGAGTCACCTAACAATGGCAACTGGGATTGCGGCAACTGCTATCATAAGTCGGCACGGTCACATGACATTGCACTTTACAACCGTGTCACTTAGCCACGGAGTTACCTGTCCCAATTACCATCATTAAGCGAGGAGTACCTGTATAAGTGGTGCATCTATGTTTTTCTGTTAGCTCTTCTTAGGAAATAGAATGTTTACCATTTTCAGCCCAGTTTAAGCAGGAAGTTGGATTCAGTAAATTTCAAAGATAAGTTATTTTGGATGCAAATATATAAAGTAGCCCATCTTGAAAACATTGTAGTGGCATTGCTAATTATACCAAACAGAGGATGAAGACCACTAGGACAGCTTTTCCAGTCTGGGCCATTCAAAGATGTTGGGATGCCATTGCATCTGGTATATTGGGGAAGGCTACTGTTATGGCCAGCTTCAGCCTTGTGCTCTCCAATTGCTATCCTTTAACACTTTCTGGGAGGCTAAGGATAACAATATGTGTGGACCCATATCACACATAGGCAGGGTTTGGTTTCTTGAGGAAGTTTAGTACTTTTTTTGTTTTTGGAATACCTCCTTCAGGATTAATACTACAGTTTTCATCTATTTCCAACCTCAATATGGCAGAAAATCGTGTCATCGGTTTTCAATAGTTGTGATCAGAGGGGCTCTGAGTGACTCAGAAAAAGAGCTGCGTGGGGTTGTGGGCAACTAGTTGCCCCACTCTTGTCCTACAGAAAAATGGTAGGGAAGCTTTGGCGCTTTAGGCTCTTGTAAGTATTTTTCTTGTGTATCTATTTTTTGCTTACGTATTTTTATAACATGAGCAAAGGGCAGAAACCAATGTTGTTATTCGCAGGCAATTTTCATGATTCCAACAAATCCACCGCCAACATTTCGAAAGCCAGAACTGTGGTCAGACGAATTTACAGATTTTGTAAAACAGTGTCTTGTGAAGTGTCCAGAACAAAGAGCCACTGCTACGCAGTTGCTTCAGGTCAGTATCTGCTCTGCTGGAATGGAAGGAATATGGAGCTCTTACCTCAACCCACATATTTGGGAAGCTTAACGAAATAGAACTTGCTTCTGTGCTTTTGATATGTGTGTGTGTGTGTGTGTCTGTGTGTGTGAGAATGAGAATGAGAATGAGAAGCTTTGCTTTTTTGGCTTTTAATTTCATTTTACCAAAATTTGAAAAATCATGCCACTGAATTTTGCTTATATTTGGGAGCTTCCAAGGATGCTAAAAGGGACTGGATGAATCCTGCAGATTGGTCCTCCCTGTTCTAGGCTATCAAAGTATTTTAGAACAGCACATCAGAGTTTCATTTCCCATATAAATTACATAAATTGAACAAGATTAACTAGGTCTTGCATTAAAGTTAGATTGATTTGCTTCCAGCATTATCTTTGGAGTCGTATTAACGTATTATTGGGTGCTGATTTTTTTTTTCCTTACTGCATTTAACTTTTTTTAAAAAATAATTTTAATATCTGTTTTCTAGCACCCATTTGTAAAAAATGCCAAAGGAGTTTTCATCCTGCGCGATCTGATTAACGAGGCAATGGATATCAAACTAAAAATTCAGGAAGCTCAACAGCGTGATTTGTTTCACGATGATGAAGAAAATTCAGTGAGTACTAAAGCCATTAAGCTTTCTGTAGCATCATTATAAATTCTTTTTTCCATACTGTTTTAGCTGACTCTGTTGTTTAATATTCATTTATTTATTACTAGTATTTCTATGCCACTCCGGTCCAACCAGTTCTGAGCAGCATATGACATAAACTATAAATTAAAAACAACACAGTAATTAATTTCTTAAATGTTTTCAGTTTCCTTTAAAAACCCATCTCTTTGGAGGTGAAGCATCAACAGACTGCAAGATGAACTTGCTGCAGTCTTTACCATCGGCCTGGGCCCTCACCTCTTTCCTCCCTGTTCTCTGAGGAGGAGGACTAGCAGGACCATCTGCTTTGTGGATGGTAGATGATCACTCGAACCCTCTACGGCTTTTGTGTGTATTGGGAGTGATGAGATATTGGCAGGTTCCAGCAAAGGTCTAGAAAGCCAAGGTTCAACCCCACAAGGTATATAAGGAAGGAGCGCTATCTATGCTGCCTTGAGCTCCTAAAGGAATGATGGGGTATAATCTAATAAACAAACAAACTATACTGGTTGCATTATTGCCATTCTCAGGAAGGCAAGGCTTTTGACACCTCCTTTGAACTCTGAGCAGTCTATCAGTTATATATCACCTACTCCAGAAGTTATATCATCTTCTAACTAAGTTTGCTTTTTTCTTCTGTTTTATTTTCTAAGCATGGCTGTCTTCTTACTGATCTTTGTTAATTCCTCTAATGAAGAGGTCAGAAACAGCAAAAAGCAGCATTTGCTACCCTCTCATTATAAGCTTGCTGCTCTTTTTTGTTTAGGCTATCCTAGCATATTGTCTATGGGTCATTTGGGTATATTGAAGCCAGTTCAGCAGATATGTGGTTGCTCTGTTACAGATGTTTCTCTGAAGTTCATTTGATATATTTCAAACTTTTTAATATCCCTAGCTCCCATGCCTTGCATTCTTGGTATTTAATAACAGAATTAATTGATTGATTATGTGCCATCAAGTTGGTGTCACTCTTAGCGACCACATAGATCGATTTTCTCCAGGATGATTTATCCCTAGCGTGGTCCTTCACGTCTCCCAATGGTGTACCCATTGCCACTGTAATTTCATCCACCTTACTGGTGGTCATCCTCTTGTCTTTCCTTCCAATAACATAATAAATCTCATGAAGGAGTATTTTGCTGTCCATTGATGGCCAAAAAAAGAAAACAAACTATGTTGCTGTTTGATGAGTTAGAAGTATATCTGGATACAAACCATATACTCCTGTTTCACTTCTGTTTGAATGGTAATTGGAGACCTACTGATGCCTTGAATTATTCTAGACTTCTAGTAATGTCTTACTTAAGTTAGAAGTATTTCTTATCTCTCAATGTAGGAAGAAGATGAAACTGATTCTAGGACCATGGTTCGAGCAAGGGGACAAGAGGGTGGTACAGTCAGAGCTGCTTGTGGAATGAGTGACGGTATCAATACCATGATAGAATACAATGCCACTTTAGAATCACAATTAGGAACAATGGTCATAAATGCGGAAGATGAGGAAGATGAGGGGACCATGAAAAGTAAGTGCTTTTTAAATTATTATTCAGTGAAAGGCAGGGACAAGGATGCTTAGGAACTCAATCTGGAGAAAACTGTATTAAAAAGATATTGTTAGAAAGGTGGCAATTCATATAAATTTGGTTGTTTCTGCTAGGTGAGAAGAACTTCCTTGTTTTAGGAGGAGGTTCCCACAAATTTAGTTGGTCTAGTAGAAAACTCTGTGAATGAACTTTTTATGTAGCAACAGCTACTAAATATGGTGCTAGCTGTTGAACAAAATAATTTACCGTATATACTTGTGGATAGAATTTTCAGTGCCAAAATGCACCCAAAATATTGGGTTGGGCTTATCCACAAGTATATATGGCAGTACTTTTTTAAAGTACCTGCATTTCCCATATGTATTTGTGGATCAGCCCATCTGTGGATAAGCAGACCCAAAATACTATGAAAAATGTGGGTCAGCTTATCTTTCATGGTATTTTGATTAGAAATCTGAGGATTGGCTTATCCGCTTATATGTGAGTATGCATGGTAAAAGAAATATATTGTTATTGCAGTAAAATATTACTGTTCTTTTTCTCAGTTTAACATTAGCACAGCAGATGGCCCCAGAAGGAACATTTCAGGTTATCAGGTTGTATTTCTCAAATATCAGCCATCCCAAACTGCTACTGATAGGGCTATATTTGAAACACAGATGTTTCTGAGATATTAAATGTCCTCTGGCAACCTGGTTTGAAAAGCATCAGCTTGTAGTTGTCATTATTGCCATCTCTCATTAGTATAAACTTGAAGTATAAAGGAAGTGAAAGGGTTCTGCCACTGTCCTATATGCTACCTAGCTGGCAAGGAGAGAGGGAAAGATTTGCATGGCTTTTGGGGTGGCACCAGTGGCAGACAGCCTGCTTTGTATGTTTGCTGTTTCAAATTATAACACTAATTAGGTAATGTAGTTAGCTGCTGTTCTAACTTTTTGTTGGCTGTTTTTATTTTCACATATTTTAGATTTTTCTGATTATTTCTTTCCATGGGAAAATTTTAGAATTGTTCTTCTTTTGACCTAAATGGCTTCTTGTAATGCAGCCAGACCCTTCAGGCTCATGTTTATCTTTTCCAATGATTGATCTCTCTATGGAGTTTTATTACTATCAAAGTAAAGTTTAAAAAAAATTAATGATTTTTAAACTATGTAGCTGCATCTGCTGATTTTTTGTTTAAAATATTGCAATTTTGTTAATACCATTGTGCAAATGAAAATGAAATGAAAATTCAAAGTAATGTTTTACTCTATTATATCATTCATATTCCAAAAAATATTTCTACCACTAGAAAACATGACCTGCAAAGTAACCTCTCCACAGCAAACATCTGGGTGACATGGTGACATCGCCAGAGGATGCAGGGCTAAACATTTTTTCCAGTTTGCTGTGCTTTTAAAAGTTTTTAGGGTGAGAAAGAAAGCAGGAAGCCTCTGGTGCTTTCATCAGTTTCTACCATAAATATGTCTGATGGTTCTTCCCCCTTACTGCCAAATTTTGGAGATAAGATTTCAGCCTGTTTTTTAAGCATTTGTGTGTGTGTGTTAGGATCAGAATAGTAGAGTTTTTCCTTCCACTTGCATTCCCACTTCTTTGGGGGATGGGGGCAGGGCAAGAGAAAGAAAAAAAATCATACTCCTGAAATTAGGCTATTTTGCCATAGATGTTTGATATGTTGGGAACAAGATCATGGGGTTCTGGGGGCCACTCCTTGTTTAGAAGTACAAGAGGCTAAATAATCAGACCCAAGTCTGAAAAAACAAGACCAAAGCTCAAGAAACACAAGCTTCTGTAGGCTCGAGATTAAAGAGACATGCACATTTGAAGAATGTGCCCTTGAAAAGGGCTTACTTGGGAGTCGAGCCTTATTGTGAGAGTTTCTTCTGGAGGATTTAATGATTGATAGCATAAGAATGGTCCCAATAGCTCTCAATTAATAAGTCTCAATTCTAAACAACAATAAGGAGAAAATAATAGTCGTGATTATAAGAGACACACAACCATAAATTAGCACATCATATTTTAGCCTACTAAGTTGTGTCAACCAAATCTGCACGGTTGGATTATAGATCAGTGTGTCAGCTGAACCTAGAAAACAAGGTTAACTGAGAAAATCTTGGCTAAGTTAACCATGCATAAGGGAGTCAAGTGGATGCAGCTAGTGTGTTTCTTGATTTACCCTTGCAGCTGATATCCCAACTTGCAAAACTAGAGTGATCATAAGCTCTACTTTGGAACTCTATGCTAGGTGCGGTCATATATCCTTGAATATCAAACATGCATTTTGGATTGTCTACTGTGAGGTTCATAAATTCCTGACCTGATTCTTGACCCACCTAGCAGCCTTGCCCTAGACAAGGTGTTGTCGCAGACTGGCAGCTGGATTGTTAATCTTCTGTTCAGTTTGTTCTACTTGGCACTAAGTCTTTGAAATGTTAATTCACCTGTGTTGTACAACCAGCATTTGTGATCACCATGACTCTGACTTTACTCTGATTTAAGTAAAGGAAAGAGCCTAAGCTTTTGAGTGGCTCCAAAGATAATTTTCTGGCCCACTCTCCAGCTCTGAAAGACTGGGTGCCCATCATGTTCACCAGAAACTGAAACTGGTCAAGCAACTGAATTTACAATATCATCTAGGTTGTATTGGCATAGTTTTGATGCTTTCACTTTCATTAGTGCTAGTTGAACAGCTGATTTGTCTCTTTTGATGGCTTGTTCTTTTATCTTCCTTTCTGTTTCCTCTTGCAGTTTCTCAGTTCTGTGATGTTCTGTAGTATTTTATAGTCCATGCTCTTCTATCTGCAGAGTTTATGCTTTAGAGCTTTATAAGTGGATCTCCTTGAATATCAGACGAGCATTTTGGATTGTCTACTGTGAGGTTCATAAATTCCTGACCTGATTCTTGGCCCACCTAGCAGCTAGTGTATTTCCTTGTTAAGATGTTTTCCTGATTGTAACTAGGGTATGAGTGTTATAAGATGATGGGGCAGAACCCATAATGAGTTGTGAAGCCTAATAGAAAGCTGTTAAAAACAAAAAGGAGTTCAACTATCTGAATCTGCCATTAAGCTTAATACTAAATTTAAGCTTTAAATAAGGAAAAGGCTAGTGTGAGTGATAAGTGATGTTTTAGCACAGAGTTTAGAGGTGGTTACTACATAGACCATTTACAGGTGCTTATACTGCAAGTGGACATGGCAATAAAATGCTTGTTTAAACTATGCTGATTGCTCCCTCCAGATTGAGAACAAAGCATAAATGCCTTATTCAGTACTTATTTTCAAGCACATCATTTTAAGAAAGGAATTTAAAATGGAATGTTTTTTCTTTTCTGCTATAGGCAGATTTTTCCCTTAATTCCCTAGTCCATGATTTTATTTGGATTTCTAGCATTTCAGTGACAAATAGTGCAACAGTTTGGGGTTTAGATGAGCAGAGAAGACACTTGATCTAAATTATTTAACTTCTGTCAATTTGATTCTTTCAATACATTGTAGAATTTGCAACCTTCACTCATTTTTTGTTAACCTACTAAAGACCTTTGATACTTTATTTCTAAATAGGATGTCTTACATTCCATATGTAGTCTTACTTTAATTATTTAATTAATAGGGATTGTACTGAGTTGTGAATTTTACTATAGTATTATGTTAACATTACTTGACTTAAACAGAAAAAAATGAACTAATGGAACCTAAAGCAAAAAATACAGCAGTGAGAGCAGTTAATCAAAAGAGGGAGCTCCAGCATAGCTTCAAATTAGTAGAAAGTTGTTCTCAGTACTTGTTTTCTCCTTGGTGTTACTGACAGTATTAAAAAGAATTACTGAATTATTCTAACATTGCATTGTTAAGGATCATTTGGTGTGTTTGTATGTATCTAATATATGATGTATAAAGGAGAGACTGATAGAAATGTTGGTGGTAACATTATATTCGTCAGGAAACTTTTTTCTGAGTTTTCTGCTTTTCGTGGTAAACCTGGGGATGTACAGCTATTTGGCTCCAAAGCAGCAAAGATGTTTCAGTGAGGATATGGGCATGTTTGTTGCATCTATCTGGGCCTCCTTACCTGCACCTTTTCCTGGGGGGTCACACTCTAGACTAGTGTTCCTCAACCTTGAGAACTTTTAAGATGTGTGGACTTCAACTCCCAGAATTCCCCAGCCAGCCATTCAATTCTGCTGTAGATGCAGACCCAGGAAAATATACTTTTAAGAAGGTGACGACGGGTGTGGGGAGGAACAAGGTTGCACCCCATTGACACTTCTTTAATTCAAATACATATTTTCTTGGAACTGCATGGCTATCACCACTTCTTTAAGGGATACTGGCAGGTCTGGGAAGCAAAACACAAAAACTAATAGGAATGTGGAAAGAGTCGTAAGCTGAGAAACAAAAGGAAGGGAGCTCATAGCATAGAAATGCAGGGAGACGCATGTTGTGGAGTGCAAATAGCAGTTTTCGGAGAATGAGTGTAAAAAGACACATCCACAGATGCTGTGGATTGAAACTGGAACCTTGTATACAGTATGGAAAGAATGTTTGTGATCACTGCTACATCACTGTTTCCAATCCATTGAAAACTAGTGTGAAGCTGGCCTGCAATTGTCTTTGTGGCCCTGAAACATAGAGAAGAATATTGTGGGGGGACAGAGCAACCAGGAGTCGAGGTGTGGTAAGAGTTTCCACTGGAAGCATTAGGGATGGGGTAAGGCAAGACTCAGGGAGCAGACTGGTCAGAAACTCTACAGTTGCAGAGTTGCAGAGAAAAGACTAAATTTCCTGTGGTTTCATATATGCATGTATGTTACATGAAGCATGTAATAAATTGACTCTGCTCCCATGCTTTACTGATTTCATGAGAACAAGAAACGCTGGAGCTGATTTCGAACCACTACAGAGATCTTGTGTGGAGATGTCTGCAGTTTCCCTATTAGTACTACTCAGCAATAAAATAAAATAAGTCTTGTTAATCAAAATAGCTTTGTATACTTGTCCATACTCCAGTTTTGCAGTTTAATATGATTGCCATATTAATATGAATTGATTTCATTTTTTTAGCAAGGTGACTTGTGCCATATTCAATGTGTGGAGTGCTCTGCAAACATTTATTTCTAGAGCTCTGTTTTTCTCCTTATCACTTCTGCGGTAATAATTCCTTTCACATTCCATTAAATTGATTTAGCTGTAAAAATTTATCAGCCTTGTGTAAGATTCTTCAGGGAAAGAGTTTTTAATGATCACTATAACTAAATGGTGTTTTAAATGCAGTTGAATGGAGGTCATTAATATCCTAGAGTGGCTCATATTTCATGCCGGGTGTTAAATGGTAAAAAGGAATTATAAATCCCTTCCTTATAGAATGGGTGTGTGATAAAAGTCATATGTACCAGTTTTTACCTTTTGGACCTAACAGGGATTATTTTTTTTCCAGAAATACTTTCAGTGAAAGTTCCATGCATCATAAATAGATAACACTTGGTTCATGGGGCATAGTAGGGAATCTTCTGTTCTCCCCTGGCATTTTGTATTTGGCTCTGATTAGTTCCTGCAAGCCTGTGTCCTCTTCCATTACACCATCCTGAAATCTGTTTTGATGAAGGCTGGCGTAAAACCCTTTGAAATAGAGAAAGCGTGTTGAGAAGTAAAACAGACCCTGCTGAGAAAACCTTCATTTGTATTATTTTTGATCTGTTGCTTGGACCGAGAGGTGGGATGTTTGCTAGTACTGTACATTTCTTTTCAAGGTCGGTGCTTGGAGTAACATTCTTTCATATTTTGATTTATTGGTTTTGGCAGCAAGGCGATTCAATGCTTTTTACTTCCCTGAGTGAATTAAAATGTTTGCTTCCTCCCCATGAGTTGTATAATTTAAAAGAATAACATATGTTTTATTGAAGTGAATTAGGATGTTCCTTAGTTTCATTTTTAATGTTTGCCACTTTTGATTTCCCTCATATTAGTACTGTATATCAGGAAAAACTAGTGGAGAATTTCATCCCTTTCAGTGCTGGCAATACAACCTGGCTGTTAAAACTACTCTGGGTGTGCCTCAAACTTACAGGAATCAACATCCAAAGAAATCTGTGGCATTTTGGTCCAGCTTTCCTCCGTAGTCTGATTTAGTTTCCCTTCTGATTGTGTTGAATATGCAAGTTTTGTCATCTTGCTAATGCTTTCCCCTGTACTAAGTATGTTGTTCAGTATGTTCCTTTTAATCTTCATATATGTTTTTGTATCAGCATTATGTGCTTACATTAAACATTCAGGCTGAAGAGATTGTGACATTACAAAAGTAGCAAATGTGCAAGTTTCAAAGTGCTGTTTTTATTGCTGAACTTGGAGGCTGGAAAGGCTTTTTTAGAAGAGTGGTTTTGTTTTTGTTTTTTTAGTAGAGACAATCCTGGATTACACACAGATTCCATTTCAGGAACCCTTCCATAAGCTAATTGTTCTATATATAAGATTGTGTATTGCACACATATGTAAAATGATGGCCTTCATTTTTGACTATACACAAAATTGTGGCTGCCATTCTGCACACACACACTCCCCCAGTGTGAAAACAGGTTTACATAAATCAGGGCTTGCATAATCTGGGGACTGTCCTTATTTGTTCAAAGTTAAGGGATTTCCGTCAAGACCAAAATATAAATAACTTTCAGAAGCTTAGTGAGATATTTCTCAAGCACCTAGCTGCAGCATTGTTGCAGCACCAGCAGCAGGTGGATGTACAAGTAACACATTTACAGAATGCCATGATGCAACTAACAACAGCTGGGACAGAATTTGCCTCAACCTGTGGGAGCACAGCAACATGCACAGTAGCTCTTCCTCCTGCCTCCCAGGGTCATTCCCACATACCATTACACTAGAAAAGTGAAGCTCAACTGCTTCAATAAACTTTTCACTTGGTAATTTTTCATGTAGAGCAATGGCTGTCTTTTCTCAGTAAAATTGGAGCTCTGAAACAGTATAATTAAATATAGGAGCCTCAGAACAGCATTCTTTAAATGTGTAGACAAAGCATTATTGATTACATTTTTTATAAGGGAGAGCTGAAGGTGCTTTAATAACAGGATTTTTTTTTCTGTTACATCTTATGCCCTGTTCCCAGTATTGAAAATAAGAATAACAGCTATAGGAGATGGCTTTATTATGGTTGCAGATTAGTTCTTTCTGTCCTCCAGAATGGCTGTCTATGGATTAAAAAAAAACAAACCCTATCAGTTGTAAAGTTTAAGAGTACTCAAATCATATAGCATTATTGATATTATACACTTGATTCATGAAGTTGAGTTCTAACGTCTAACCATTTAGCACTTTATCACAAGATTGTTTTTATTGATAGATGGAACACATAAAAAATAGGAATAAATGGCAGTTGATTACTTTGTACTGAGCATGCCTTTCTGTTCTAATTATAGACCTGGCTTGTACACTGTGTAGTCATAGTTTGTATAACTAGGGTTTACTGAATAAAACTCCTGGCTAGTTTTATGCAGCTCTAAGGTATAAACCACTGATTATGAATATAATGGATGGCTTCATACTTGTTAAGTCAAAACCAAACAAGCAATATTTAAGCAAAACGGAGAAGTTCTACTGAAGTCCTAGGTCAGGACCTGCTCCTTCAGGGAGAATGCAACCAAATACAGAGCCAAATTTGGAATATCTGAGGCACCAGAAGATTTCTGAACAAACAGCCACTCTGTCTTGCAAGGAATTCAACTTGAGCCTGTTTCAACTCATCAAGTCCCTGACAGCCTCCAGACCCCCCAGTCAGGACATCCATTTAATCTTTTTTTTTTGGCCCAGGGTAGAGATTTATAGCTAGGTATCATCAGCGTAGTGATGATAATCTTAACCTTGACCAACAGATGATTTCTGCTAGAGCCTTCATATAAAAATTAAATAAGCTAGGGATAGGCCACACCCTGTTGAACCCATACTGGGGTGACTAGAACCATGAACTTTCTTCCTCCGTTAATATTAACACTGCTTATGGAGGAGCAGAATTGCTGTAAAATGGTTCCTTCAATCCCAACTCTTGCAGATGGTTCAGATGGAAGCACTGTGGTTCACTACTGAAGCTCTGTGCTATCGAGAATCAATCTAACAGGATCAGCAGGGTGGTACTCCAGGTCCCATTGAAAGTCATCTTCAAGAGTGAGGTTTCTGTCCCATGCTCAGAGTTTCAAGAACTGTATTTAGTATTTTAATCTACAGCCCAGTTGTGAGGATTGTAGAAGAACAAATAATTTGCATTTCTAAGTTGTAATTATGTTCTTATCTTTATTAAGAATAGGCAGCTGAAGCAGAATCACTGCTTTAGATGTTGCTTCAAATTAAAAGTCTGCCATGCAAACTATTTCTCTTTTTTCCCAATTCCCTTCAATTTTCCCCCACAATATAACCTTAAAGGAATATGCAGAAGGAACAATATTGGAAGTGGAGATGGAAGTCAAATAAAGCTGGAAGTCAGAGGAGAAATAAGTTCTGGCTTAGGATTTCATAACTACCATGACAAGCATGAGATTGTCCCAAGTCATTTTGGAGGCTACATTTTAGAGGCTACATCAGGTTCTTACCTAAAGCAGATGAGATGTGGTTTGGTGGGGTATTGTCATTGATCCTTTGGGGATACAGTAGTTCACTTTCTTTTTTCCTCTATTTAATTACTCTTACAAGCTAGGTAATATAATCTGCAAGGAGAAAAGGAAAAGAATAATACTAATGCAGTACAGATACAAGTTTAAAATAATATAGAAGAATAGACATAGAGATAATTTACAAAAAAACAATTTCAGCAATAAAATAGGGACAGATAGCCAAAAAATCTTGGGTAGCCAAACAAATCTAAAATATCATATGGGCAATGTATTTTAATACACAATTAAAAACTTAAAGTACTGTGAAACTTTTCATACACAATTTCTAGTCAAAGTGTGTGTCTGAGCTTTAGAAATATTTGGCTAACACAATTGAAAATTGAAGGAAAGACAAATTATAGATAATGAATAATGCATTAAGAGAATATGGTAAACAATATAGAGGTTATATATCAAATTTAAATATAAAATCTAAAACCCAAATTATAGATGTGGCAGAATTCCAGGTGTAGAATTATAATCTAAAAATGGTTAACAAGTAAGCTTGAATTGTACATCAGATTTACTTTTTAAGTATACCATCATTCTGGAAATCAAAGCATATTCCCACAGTGTAGCCAGCCATTCTTCCATAGCAGAATCAAAGATCTTTTGCAGTAGAAAGTGAATATAATCCTTGCAGCTGTCAACCCATACAATGTTGGTTCTGTATTATTTTGAGAAAATACATAGTTTAATAAATCTTAATAGTATCTCAGGATGGAATGGAATTATGACTTTCAAAACTTGTTGCATTTTGCAATGAATGATTTTCTAATACTGTTGGGCTTTGCAACATTGCCACCAAATATAGAAGAAACATCTGTTATTTTCATTGCACTTCCAGCATTTCGGGGGAAAGGAGTTGCTCATTCTGGCAATCATAACTGGAGTAATATACTAATGGTAAAGCATCTTATATCAATTCTCTCTGAGTATAATATTCAAAGTAAATTTAATATTTTTTCTACTGGAACTTCCATTGTTCCATCTCTATAACTACTTTCAAGTTTTGCATCCATTTAAAAGTTTGTGAACCCTTTTGAATTTTCAATATTTCTACATAAATATGACCTAAAATGTGATCTGTTCTCCACACAAGTCCTAGAGCTAGAAAAAGAGAACCCATTAAACAGATGAGTCAAAAACATACTTGTTCATTGATTATTGAGAAAAGTGATCCAAAGTTACATCAGGCCTATAACCTGGAGATCTTCCTGGGATCATGGCTCTTGCTGGAAGAGCAGATAGAGGCTGTGGCTGTGAAGGCCTTTGCCCAGTTTCAGCCGGTGTTCCAGCTGTAGCCTCTCCTGAATGGGAATCACTGATTACAGTCAGCATGCACTCATCCCTTCTTGTTTGGATTGTTGTAATTCCATGTGCTGGGTGTTCTGAGGATTTTATTATAGTAACAGAAGTAATAATTAAACTGTTCTTTTCTACTTCTCACACAGCATTCTTTTGACTTCCCAATTTTAGTGTAGGAGTTTCTGGTGGTCTCCCACCCCGGTACTATCCATGTTGGACCTTGACTTTTTCATATGCTAAAGTCAGTTAGGTTCTAGTCACTTGCTAAGTGTAAACTTACAGAAATCAGCTTTTATTTTTATAGGATTGGTCAGTGGCGATGCTGTGTTTAGACAAAAATAGTTAAATCATGCATATCATTTTATTCTTTCCAATGTAAGGAATGTTGGAAAGGAATTGTATAAAGGGGGTTGGGACTTGGTCCATCTGTGTATGTTCATCAGTATGATAACTCCTCTGAAACTAAACAGAACAGACCAGATTTAGTGTCAGGGGGTTGAGGAAGGAGAAGCCAGCAAAAAAAGAAAAGGGGGAAAAAAAGATTAAGTTTAAAAAGGGGTTGGATTGGATTAAGAGCTGGGGGGGGGGGAATTCCCTTAGTGTGCCCCTGTGGGAGAAATGGTTGGGTAGTGGTTCAGAATGTCGATGATGGCTCTGTTCTAAGTCTCTCCTTCCATTCCGGACTCAGGGAAAATTGTCTGCAGCCCTCCCTGGCCTTCCCAATACAAAGCAGGAACAAAAACGCACACAGACACACACACAGATACAATATAACTTTGTTACACAGAAGAATATACACATACCTCTTATAGCCACTGCTGATAAAGAGATTAGAAAGAATTTCAGAAGCGATGTTCCTCATACTTTTGCTTTCTAGTTATTCTTTCCAGCCCAACAGAATGTTGGGAAGAAGTTATGTAACAGGAATCAGGACTCTGTCCATCTTCCCTCAGTGCTATAACTTTCTGGAAATTGAACGTAATGGAACCGATTTTGATATGGGAGGAGAAGTTGGCAAAAAAAAAAGATTGTGTTTGAAAATGGGCTGGATCAGGCTAGGGGCTGCAGATACCCCTTACCCCCCTTATTCAGAATAACAAAGACTGGCTGTCATGGATTCTCCATCAGCAAATTTAAATCTCTGTTACTGGCTAATTGTTAGACTGTTTATGCGTACTTCCTTTAAGTACCTTTCATCTGAATAGTGCTGTTGTCATAGCCAAATACTTTTTTTTTCCTGTTTCTGTTCCGGCAGGAACAAAAGACCTTGGACCCAGAACTGCGATAATGAAAATGCTTTCATTTGACAACTGTTCTATCAAATGGGAATTTCTAATATAATTGGCGAGTGTTTCTAGTCACAGTAGTACATATACCAAAATGAGATGTTGCAGAGGCACCATTTGTCTCTGTGATGTCATTTAGAAGTTGGAGCCTATATGAAAGTACCATAACACTTTATCTGAAAAATTCAAAGAAGCCAAAAAACCAGCACGTCAGTTTGGTTAATATCTACTACATGTTCTTTAACTTACTAAGGAGTAACTTGTTCAAGACTTGGCAGACTGATGACGACTCCGAAAAGCGGAGCTGATGACTATAGAAGAATGAAGAGCTGGCAAGTAGACTGGCTCTTTGATACTTTCTTTCTGGACAAGGAGAGGACCTGAGATTGACCCCAAGTTATGCAGACAGCTGCTCCTCACAAGAAGACCAAAAGACAGAGGTCTCTGGTGGGTTTAGAACTCTGGGAGATGAGGAAATAGTCATCTTTTTGCTGAAACTGTGGTCAGCACCTTCAAAAGGACATTGGGTTCACATACTTCCTTTTGTAATCACTTTCGGGAATTACTTGTTAACTGCTTTTCAGTTATTAGGAACCTTTGGATTGACACATTTTACAGCACTGGGTGAGTTTCCTTCAGTAGTGAAAGATGTTTTAGCTACAAGTTTAAGAACTTAATTTTTAAGTTTTAATCTAACTAAATTTTTGGGAATAAACAGCAAAAGGATGATTAAAACTTTGATTTTAGAAAGTTACAAACAGACTAAGGGTTGAGATAAATTTGAAATAAGATTTTAGAATTAATTATAAAGAATCCTTTCTGTGGGAAAATGCTTTTGTTTTGAATTTTTCTAAAAAAAGCATAATGATAAAATTGGACACTAGAGGGAACTAGAGTTTATAATTAAAGGAGAAGAACATTCAAACCCAACTTAGAAATACAGAATGAAGCAAAATATTTTAACACTGGACATATTGAAGGATATTTTTGAACAATGGACCCAGCTGTTAATTTTAATAGTGTCTATCTCTGTAGATACACTGTGTTTAAAAGATGTTATGGAAGAGGAACAAGTTTTACCTGACAAGATCAAAACTGATTCAAAAGTGGATTTAAAAATGACAGGCTACAAGAATGACATGGAAAAAGATCTTATACTGGACATACAAAAGAAACTGGTTGATGTCTTAATAATTAAAAGGGATATACAAATAACAAACCAAGAAAGTGACCCAGATAATTTTCCTATATTGGATTTATAAAAGCAACTTATTAAGATTTTGAAGAATTTTGTGAGAAGGGACAAAGAAAAAATGAAAAGAAATAAATTTCTAGGACATTATTTGAAGGGACTAAAGATCCTTCTTTAAAGATCATAAGGAAGGAATATAAAGTTGGTTTATTTGATCAAGGTTAAAATCAATATGTTGTTATCTCTGGTTACCTCTTAATGGACTTTTGCTGACATCAGGACAAGGCTTTATGGATTTGTTTGTAGATAAGAGATGGGATGTGGGAAGAAGAGATCATTTGTTATACTTTAAGAGAAGATGATAAGTTGTTAAAATTGTTTACACTTGTGATAAAGGGGGAAGTCATTTCTTTATATATTTCTTTTCTTTTTCTTTACTATATTCTTATTTTTTCTTTTCTATATCTCTATTTTTTCTTTTTTCTTTTCTGCACCTTCTATTTTTCTTTTTATTCTTTTAATTTTTTCAGTTTGTATTAGTCTTTACTGTTGTAATTGTAATTTTTAATAAAATTACTATATATATAAAAAAGGAGTTACTTGTTCATTTGCAAATAGCCATTGACTATTACTTTTGCTTTCACTCTGTTGTTATGACATAATAAAATAACACACAGTCTCTCATTGCTAAATATAAGACTTGTGGTAATCTATATTTCTGGGTTGAATTAGTGTTTTTTTTTTTTTTTGCACCTGTACATAACCCATCTTCCTTTGTGGCACTTTGTCATATCATTGTGTAAAGTGAAATTCAAAGGGAACATTGCAGTAAGCAGCAGAAAAAAAATCTTGTCTTTAATAATTCAGAAATCCATACTTTACTTTTATACTTGAATACTTCTAGGCGTGTTAGTTGAATTGCTATTGTTCTTTTAAAGATTTATATTGATATTTTAGACTGTGTGTGCACATTACCTTGCATGCCTTGAAATGTCAACAATTGACCATCTCTTTATGGGAGTTCACTTTGTCATTTGTCTCTGCCATGAACAGAATATTATCCTTATAAAGGTTTTTTTTTTCATTCTGTCTGTGACAACACACATATAGTATCACAAATAATAAAAATGTTGATCTATAAAGATTTTGGAATTAGGGTTTGATAGCACATGGGAGATTAACTCAAAGGGCGGCTGCAGTGATGGGCATGGCCTGTCATTGAGCTCTCATTTGCCAGAAGATCTTAACAGACAGTGTCAGAGCTTTTGACAACGAATCCCAGACCAATATTCTCAAATAGGCTTCTCTAACCAGATTTATTAAAAGGGTAGAAGTTACAGAAATCCTAAAACCAAGTGTTTCACTCCACTTTACTTCTGATATTACTAGGGCAGATCTTTCTTCTCTTTCCTGGTAAGAACCTTTTATGGAGAGCTAGCTACTTGTGCAGATAATAGAAGAATATCAGATGTTCTGAATTTGCAATATTTTTCAAGCCATCACCCACTCTCTGAGGCATTGAGAAGACCATAGCACTCAGAATGTTTTCTACCACCCAGTAAGGTATTTGTGAGATCTGAAAAACATTGCTATAAATAAATGTTCAGGGAATCATTTTTAAAAAGTCAAGTGGGATAGCGATTCTGGTGGCACCAAGGCAGGTAGGTATCCAGGGATACATTTGTACCCTTGGTGCTATATTTCCTATCCTTGCCCTAAAAGTTTTCTTTTGTTATGGAACACAGCTCAAGGTGAACCCTTTGCTTCTCACCTGTTTTTTTTTGAAAATCTCACCCTCATTTGCTCTTCTAGCAGGCTCCACTGTCTATTTCTTTGGATCATTAGGAATTAGAAGGAGAACAATTTTGGGAAGAAGAGATGTGAGACCGCTAGATGGCATCTCTTTCTTTCTTTAGGGTTGGTTCTTTGAAATGTCACACTATCTGCTAAGTAAATTGGCTCATTCAGGGGTAAGCAAATCTCTTGTTTGTTCCCCTCCCCAAGCATTATAGTTCTGTTCTTGTTGAAAGCCTAAGAAACTTCCTAAGGTCCTTACATAGTTACATTAAAATGAGGCAGGTCTGTATAATATCTTGCCTGAAGCCTAAAGTATGAACAGCTATGAAACATTAATAAAAAGTTCAGATTTGCGTGCTGCTTTAATTTTTATTTATTGCCATAAATAAATGGTCTGGAAATACATGAAGCTGCTTTGTATCTGGTGGTCCATTTATTTATTTATCTGAGTAATATATCATCTGGCAAGATGGCTCTTGAGTAAATGACTTTTCCAGTTCTTTCAAGCTATGATGCCAGGAAACATAACATTGCTAATTTTCATATATTACATCAAGTCAGGATTCCTTGTGATTTGATCAAACATCTGTTTCTTCAATTCAACGTTGTTTAGAAAAGATTGGTTCTGAACAGCTTGGCAAATAACTTAAAATACCTGTTCTTTAGTTACTGAGATCTGGAATTTCCGGATTATCCCCAGGAATTGGATAGTCTCGTCCTTCTTTTTTAAATAAAAAAGTTGCAAAATAGCTGGGCCATGCTTCCAAAGTAAAGAACCAGTATTTCTACCACTATTTTCATTTGATTTTTGAACAACGCCTTCTCACGTCATGGAAATGGCTGCTGAAGACCAACCCTTAGCTTTAGAAGCATACTCCAACTATGGAAAAAGCGTAAAACAAACAAAAAGAGAGGGGGGGAATGTCTGCCTCAGGCCCTTGATGTTGAAGAACAGTGTAAGTGATTGGACAACATCAGGTGAGTGGTAGAGAGGTGCAGGAATAAGGGGTAATTGAATTGTGGGGGGGAGAGGTAATGAATAAGAGAAGAGAAACAGCACAAGGGTTTCTACTCGTTTTCTGGTTGGAGGGTTATTTGTGCATATGTGTACAGTATTTGTATTTGCTTTAGGAAGTATGTGTGGGGAAAATGGATTTGTGAGTGAACTTTGTATTGGCTTAAGGAGTAGTTTGTATTCCAGGACTCAGTTCCACATCTTTCTTGTATGTGAGTTCCTAGACTGTCTATGATAACCTCTATGTCTAACCATACTTTGCATTACCAACTTAAAGCCAGAAGTGATTTTTCTTTAACAATTTGGACACATTGATTTGATCTTGCAGAGCAAACTCATAAATGTGTGTAGGTGGCAATTTACATGCAGGAATCCATCACACTTCAAAACAATATTGCATTTATATATGAATCATCTTGGTAAATAAGCTGGGAGTATTGATGATTTTATCTTATGTCTTCTTATGATTCATTTTGCAGAAAGTGTATTTGACAGTCATTTTACATGAATTCCATTCACATGGGGATGTTTTGTAGAGAACATCAGACCAATGAATTAGCCAGCATACTTCTAGAATTACATGGGCCAGCCTCTTAGAGCAGATCACATTTTTTAAAATATAGAGAAATACAGGACGTTAACAGTTGGCATTTTAATTGGCTTTGCAGTAGGACATGATTTTCATGTGAAAATATTGTACCTAAAATATAACTGAAGGTGGTACAGTGGTACCTCGGGTTACGAACGCTTCTGTTCACGACCAATTCGGGTCACAAACAGCACCATCCGCAAAATTTTGCTTCCGTTCGCGGACTCCGCATCGGGTGACAAACAGGATCCGCAGCCATTTTCCCTGCCGTGACACGTGGTCGTGGCTTCCTGTAGGGAGGGGGACTGTCCCTCCAAGCAATAACCGCCTCCCCACCCGCCTTCCTGTCCTCCACGCCAGAAGTCGCCTCAAGCAAGGTTAGCGTTCTCTCTCTTTGTACTGTACTGTACTGTACTGTACTGTACTTTGTGTCATATTTTTGTGGTTTAAAAAAAAACAACATATGGTTCAGAACGGATTAACTGTATTTACATTGAACCTTATGGGAAAATTTGATTCGGGTCGCGACCAATTCGGGTCGCGACCAGAGTCGTGGAACGAATTAAGTTCGTGAACTGAGGTACCACTGTACTATCTTTTGTAGATTCCTCCATGATAACTGATGTTCGTTGGGAAGGCCTTGCATAAGGTAATCTTCCCAAAGATTAATGAGGACCTGGAGTGATACTTCTTTAGTGGTTATGCTGATGTTGTGGAATGTCCATTAAGGGAAAATCATTCAACCAATGTTTGTATTTCTGAGCAGACAATGCAAATTTGGCTGTTTTCGGCAAACATTTGCAGCTATCCTGGATCAAGATGAACATTTTGCATTTTGTGTTACAATTGGCTATTGAATAATGATTTTGAGTGTTGTGCTTTAGAAAAGCTTTTTATGAGTTTTATAGAAACTTCAAAATATATTGGGGAGATTTTTTTTTTTTTTTTTGGCTCCATTTCCCAGAATGGTGCACATTTTGAATTGCCATGCAGTTTACCTTTTGTGTTGCAGAAATTATGTTTCTAGCCTGCCTTATTACACAAGAGCTTTAGAATGCCTTAAAGTATAAGAAAAGAAAAACCATTAAAATGTAGAATATTGTACAGTGAAACTGATACAGTAGTTTTAAAGCAGTCTTATGCTTGTTCATTGAGAACTCCAACTACATTCATAACACATAAGTGCATATAAAATTGTAGACCAAATGTTTCAGTTGGCATTTAAGATGCAGCTTTTGGATAACCATGAAGCATAAATTGCATTGACATGGAGGACTCCAAGGTTTACCAGTCATAAATATCATACAACAATTTTGCCTTTTAAGTGGAAAGAGGAGTGGGTTACAAATGTTGGGCAGCATCAGGTGGACCTTTCTCAAAATTCATTGAATGAGGTCGTTTTACTGTGAAATAGAAGCTTTTGCGAAAACATCTTATGCTTGCTTTGAATCGTTTGGAGAAATCTGTTGAATACTTCTGAAAGTGTTTTGTGTTGTTCAGTACATGAATGTGTGCCTCATAATTGAATGTTCATGGGAGTGAACAGAAGCTTGACATTCCATTCCTTCCTCTAAGATATCTGTTGCCTTTTGCCCTTTCTCAGTTAACTGATAGCTATTCCATCAAGCTGTGGAGTAGAAAAAGAAAAGAGAAGTCTCCATTGCCTCTGCTGAGAAACTAAAACTTTTGAATGATGCTTTCCTTGTTAGCTCCGGATTGGTCACTTAAAAGGATATGTCTAAAATGCCTTAAATATAGTAAGAACCAGTTATAGAGTGAGGCATTTATTTGCATAAGCTTTCACATCTCATGACATAGTGAGAGTAGGCTATTGCTAGTGAATACTATAAAACAAATGCACCAGCTACATGCTGGGTTGTTTTTCCCCTGCTCTTGAAGTCTTTACTTCATTCCTCTTCTTTGTGTGAAATGGAGATTATTGAAGACAGTTTCCTACTGCATTATCTAAAATGACAATGAGACAGAACTCCTTGATAACATCTTTAATGTGTTTTTAACAATCTTTAGAATACAAGCAAAACAGCTGCTGAAATATTTCAATGGTTTATAACTCAAACCCAACATTCTCTATTTGTTAACTTTATAGCCTGCCCTTCTTCTAGGAGCTATAGTTTTCATATAGCATTATCTCCTCCATTTTTACCCCCATAGCTACAATACCGTGGACTAGGCTAGAGTGGGAGATTGGAATTGGCTCAAAGGCAGTCATTGAACTTCTCTGGCTGACAACGGACTTGAACCAGGGTCTTCCTTGTCTTAATTCTACATATTAATCACTGCCCTGGGGCACTACAGTGATGTAACATGGGTTTTGAGGTATAGAAATTGATTGATACCTAAAGATTCTAATCTAAGTGATTAGATAGGAGATGAATGCAATTAATGGTATTCCTAATTTTGCTCCAGTTTGTAAATTAGGCTTGCTAAACTTGTTCCTGCCTCTCTTCTAAACAATGAAATATGATTTCTATCCTCTTATTTGAATCATCCAGCATTTATTTCGTTTTTGAAAAATCAATCCCTGATGGAAGACCTCCTGCAGTGGGGATAAGAGAGAGTGTAAGAGTATTGGATGAAATTGCTCCTGAGTGGCCTTTACTAAGTTAACTAATCCTAGGGTGTGCCATAGTTCTCCAAGGAGCTCTGAGAAATGAAGTGAGTAAAAAGACACCTAGAGGAGTGGTAGCAAAAGACAAAAAGTGATTGAACGCAGTGTAGGATTATGGTGGTAACAGCAGTGAAGTGAAGCCTACTTCTCACTGCTTGCCACATTCATGGGTAGGCCGATAGGCTGCTGTGACATATTTGCAAAGTTCTTTGTGAATCAGATTTTTTAGATTGACTTGGAATTAGTCATGAGGTGGATGTAATTGATTGTGATGTTTGCTTAAAAGGGGTTATCAATCCATTGAACACCTTCTCTTTTGAATCAATAAACCTGTGTGTTTTGTAGGGAGAGATGAAACTTTGCAGTCTGTCAGACCATCTTTCCTTGAATATTTTGAACAAAAGGAAAAAGAGAATCGACAAAACAACTATGGAAGGCAGATGCCTGAAAGATATTCCCCAGATTGGAGAGTTCCTCTGGATGGTGATTATGAATTTGTAAGTAAAATACTCCTGGCCTATTCTAGCATTATCATTTTTTCTGTTTTTATTACTATAGAAAGAAATAACCAATTCAAAGGCAAACTTGAAAAAAAACACAGAAAATACTTTAGTATTATATTAAAAAATGTAAAGAGTGTTTATTTAAAGCATACAATTTAAAAACATTTAGAATACAAATACAGTGGTACCTCGGGTCACGAACTTAATTCGTTCCGCAACTCTGGTCGCGACCCGAATTGGTCGCGACCCGAATCAAATTTTCCCATAAGATTCAATGTAAATACGGTTAATCCGTTCTGACCCCTACGAATTTGGTCGCCAACCGATTTTGGTTGCAACCTGAATCAAATTTTCCCATAAGGTTCAATGTAAATACGGTTAATCCGTTCTGAACCATATGTTTTTTTTTTTTTTAAACCACAGAAATATGACACAAAGTACAGTATGAAGAGAGAGAACACTAACCTTGCTCGAGGCGACTTCTGGTGTGGAGGACAGGAAGGCGGGTAGGGAGGCGGTTATGGCTTGGAGGGAGAGTCCCCCTCCCTACAGGAAGCCACGACCACGTGTCACGGCAGGGAAAATGGCTGCAGATCCTGTTCGTCACCTGATCCGGCGTTCACGAACGGAAGCAAAATTTTGCGAACGGTGCTGTTCGTGACCCGAATTGGTCGTGAACAGAAGCATTCGTGACCCGAGGTACCACTGTAATGTATTGTGAGTAAATCAGTTACTGTGAAAATGGTTTATAACAGTTTTGATTACTAAATGGTTATTATTATTGTGGCCACTGTTCTTAAGATGGGATCTCTCAGTAGCACATTTAGGGACAAGTTCTGAACTCTATCCTACAATACTTTTTGAAAAGATGTAAGAATAGGAGGACCTAAATTTAATTGACTTGGTTTGCTTGGGCTGTTACAGTGTTATTTGTCTTCTGTAAACTAGTTTTGATTAAGAGGAATTTTTTCCTATAGGCCAAAGAACATGAAGCTATAGTAACCATCTTCTTATTGAGAGGTAGATTTTTAGCAAGTGTTTCTTGTAGCATTTTTAATAGAATCTTTCTCTGAATCATTCCTTCAAGCCGCAGCAAAGACAGAGAAGTGGACCAGAGTAACTACTAGTTTTCTTTACAGGTGAAACTTGAAAAATTAGAATATCGTACAAATGTTCATTTATGTCAGTATGGCAACTCAAAAGGTGAAACCAATATATGAGATAGACGTATTACATGCAAAGCGAGATATGTCAAGCCTTACTTTGGTATATTTGTGATGATTATGGCGTACAGCTTATGAAAACCCCAAATTCACAATCTCAGAAAATTAGAATAGTGTGAAAAGGTTCAATATTCTAGGCTCAAAGTGTCCCCCTCTAATCAGCTAATGAATCCATAACACCTGCAAAGGGTTCCTGAGCCTTTCAATGGTCTCTCAGGCTGGTTCAGTAGGAATCACAAGCATGGGAAAGACTGCTGACCTGACAGTTGTGCAGAAAACCATCATTGACACCCTCCATAAGGAGGGAAAGCCCCAAAAGGTAATTGCAAAAGAAGTTGAATGTTCCCAAAGTGCTGTATCAAAGCACATCACTAGAAGGTTATGTGGAAGGGAAAAGCGTGGTAGAAAAAGGTGCACAAGCAGCAGGGATGACCGCAGCCTGGAGAGGATTGTCAGGAAAAGGCCATTCAAAAGTGTTGGGGACTTTCACAAGGAGTGGACTGAGGCTGGAGTTAGTGCATCAAGAGCCACCACACACAGACGGATCCTGGACATGGGCTTCAAATGTCGTATTCCTCTTGTCAAGCCGCTCCTGAACAACAAACAACGTCAGAAGCGTCTTATCTGGGCTACAGAAAAAAAGAACTGGTCTGTTGCCCAGTGGTCCAAAGTCCTCTTTTCTGATGAGAGCAACTTTTGCATCTCATTTGGGAACCAAGGACCCAGAGTCTGGAGGAAGAATGGAGAGGCGCACAATGCACGATGCTTGAAGTCCAGTGTGAAGTTTCCACAGTCTGTGTTGATTTGGGGAGCCATGTCATCTGCTGGTGTTGGTCCACTGTGCTTTATTAAGTCCAGGGTCAACGCAGCCGTCTACCAGGAGATT
Organism: Liasis olivaceus; assembly: GCA_030867105.1. Lineage (NCBI taxonomy): Eukaryota > Metazoa > Chordata > Lepidosauria > Squamata > Pythonidae > Liasis > Liasis olivaceus. Next base: position 181,500,214 of record CM061350.1, on the reverse strand, counting down.
TTGGAGCACTTCATGCTTCCTTCCGCAGACGAGCTTTATGGGGATGCTGACTTCATTTTCCAGCAGGACTTGGCACCTGCCCACACTGCCAAAAGTACCAAAACCTGGTTCAATGACCATGGGATTACTGTGCTTGATTGGCCAGCAAACTCGCCTGACCTGAACCCCATAGAGAATCTATGGGGCGTTGCCAAGAGAAAGATGAGGGACTTGAGACCGAACAATGCAGCGGAGCTGAAGGCCGCTGTTGAAGCATCCTGGTCTTCCGTAACACCTCAGCAGTGCCACAGGCTGATAGCATCCATGCCACGCCGCATTGCGGCAGTCATTGCTGCAAAAGGGGCCCAAACCAAGTACTGAGTACATATGCATGCTTATACTTTGCAGAGGTCCGATATTGTTCTATTTCCAATCCTTGTGTTATGGATGTCATGTAATATTCTAATTTTCTGAGATTGTGAATTTGGGGTTTGCATAAGCTGTACGCCATAATCATCACAATTATACCAAAGTAAGGCTTGACATATCTCGCTTTGCATGTAATGCGTCTATCTCATATATTGGTTTCACCTTTTGAGTTGCCATACTGACATAAATGAACATTTGCATGATATTCTAATTTTTCGAGTTTCACCTGTATTTGTCTCCTAAATGTTGTTCAGCAGCCCTGCCTATCAGATTGCAGCAGAAGGAGAGATCAGAAGCAGGCTGTTTTTGGGCCCGACTGACAGCCCAGAAGTATTTGACTAAATTGTTTTAGCTAATCATAAGATTGACAATTTTGGCTTTTTTAAAGCTAATTCAGATAGTTGTTACTGGAGCTAGGTAACATAAAAGATCCTGGGCCTGAATGTACTTGCTTTCCATTTCGTTTCCCATTCTTTTTTTCTTTCAGGCCATTCTTTTTAGATTGTAAGTTTGAGGTCAGGGACTGTCTCTCCTTTTTATTGATTTGTAAGCCATTCTGGGAGCCTTTGTTGCTGAAAGGAAGGTATGAATGCTATAAATAAATAAAATACGTTGACACTGATAGAGCTTGGAAAATCATTCTAATTTTGTGTACCCTAGATAGATTGTAAGATCTGTGTTGATCTAGCTAAGTGCTTACGAATCTGAATAAGATTATTGTGATCCTTTTTGAGCCTTTTGATTTTATGTGGATAAATTTCTTCTGTGAACTGCAGAATTTCATTCTGCATATTTCTAAGATGCCTTCTGAGATATGATAACTAGTCTTCCATTCTTTATATAGAAATATAAAGGGCTGAAATCTTGTGTCAGCATAATACAAATGACAAGATTCTTGCAGTTGAAAATATTTTGACAGTAGTTTCATTAATATTTTAGATTACGGTGATATTTCTACTGTATACCAAATCAGATTTCTGGTTGCTCAGACTGTCATTTTTATTAACTCTTGGGCAGGTAACTTTTTATCTGCTCTTCCAGACCAGGGATTTTACTTAGAAGTTTTTGCATAAAAAAAATCTAAGCATCTTCTTCAGAGTTATGAGCCTTTCTTAGAGGTATCAGGTACCACTTAGTGCTCAACTTTTAAAAACAATTGAATTCTGGTTGACATAAACTGTTACTGAAGGAAATCCATTATTTAAGATGTAGCCTTTTTCCTGCTGTGTTCTGTGAGGCTAATAGCTAAAGAAATACAGCAAACCTTTAGCATGAAAATTTGTAGGTGATGAGTGTTGGGTGGAAGAGTTCTGTGTACAGAATTACTGATTACAGTAATCAAGAGCACTTGTAGTAATTTAACAGCAAAGGCTTGACTAGCATTACATCAGGTTATATAATTAGTGTTATACTGTTGCAGTTTTGAACAAATTATTTTATTTTTTCATTCAAAGGTTTTGTTGATAAGTGTTCCCTTTCTATCTTTTCTAAACTGTTCAGATTTTTATAATACAGAAAAGTTTTATATTGCATTTCTAATCTGCTTTAAACCTCTTCAAGATTATTTGGCCTACTCAGTTTCATTTGTAAATTGGGAGACGTCAGAAAAACAGTAAGAAGATAGTGACACTCAATGCAGATTTACCCAGAATAGTCATGGATAAGGCTATTCACTATGAACATTCAGGCCTAGATAATAATTCCTAGACAACCTGCTTGTGTGTACATAAACATGGAGATTGCAATTATTAAGTTCTGTTTACTAGAGTTTTTTTTTTTAATGACTTTTTTTTTCCGTCCCTCAGCATAACCTGACAAAAATATTTTTGGGAAAAGCCAGTAAGAATCACTGCCTTCATTTCTACATCGTTCGCAGCTATTGAACCACATTAAAGGCTTTTGGGTGTTCTTTTATTACATTTCATTAGTTAAAAAAAAGTAGTCTCCCTTGATTCAAGTTAAACATTTTCACGTAGTTCTCTTGACAACAATACAGAATTTGTCTGTATTACATTAATATAGCTTTTTTTTCCCACAATTGTTTTTTGACTTCTCAGTCTAGCCTACAGCCGTGGGGTTCCCTGGAGATTTCCCATCCAAGTTCTGGCCAAGTCCAAGAGATCACAAAGTCACTTAGATGCCACCAATTAGCAAATTCAAGTATTTTTATTGCAGGTCTGTGACTGAATCAAAGGAGACTTTTTTTTTTCTGTGATATACTAAACATCCTTTTAGCATGTCATTCTATAACTGAATTTTCTGTTTACATACATGCCATAAATACTAGTGTGTTCTAGACACTTTCAGTGTCACATATTACTTTAAATTCTCTTTTAACAAAAAGTGTTCAGTAGGAAGCTGGCGCACTGCAGAGTGCTGACATCCAGCATTGTACTTATTTGTAGCAATGTTTTTGGCTTCTCCAGTGGGATAGACAAGAGTATCCTGGGTGGGCTAACTTGTCTTCTGGTTAAATGGGTTTTTCCATCTGGCCAGGTCCATCCTGACAGCCATCTTAAGTGCATCTGCCACACACAGCCAACATTCCAAATGTGCCTCTAGTTCAAAATAGTTACTTGTCCTTTTTGTGGAAACTATTGGAAGCAGTCAGGAGCTTATTAGGGAGTTACTCAGTGGTATATGAATGGTTCAACTGCACAAATTACAGGTCTGGTCTGGTGCTGCCTGTGGCAATGCAGATTTGAAAGAGAGATACTGCTCTGGATTATAGGGAGGCACCCATATTGCACCTTCCAGCAACTGCTTTAAGCAGCAGTGTCCTTTCTCCAGAATTGAATGGCTGCCATCCGCAGCTGCTGCAGGATCCTTTAAGGAGTTGCTGAGACATGCTAAGTGTCATGCTCTGAAATACATTTTTTTCTTCTGTGTAGAGAGCCATGGAGATGGCCTTGAAGGGAATGTTCAGAAGCCATTACAGAAACATGGGCAGGAACATTCTTTAAGCCTGGGGAAAGGAGATACTGTTAGGAAGAGACTTGAGTGGCTCCTCCCTGACTAAGCAGACTTGCAAGATTCTGTTACTGCAGCCTATTGGGGGGAGATGGGCGGACAATAAATCGAATGTATAAATAAATAAATAAATAAATCTCAATAAAACACAGTTCTAGTCTTCCTGTGGAGTCAGATTCCTGATCTAGTCTGCTTCATAGGGCTGGTACTCCAAATCCAAAGCTCTGTGCAGTCTAGTGCTGCCCTCATTGTACACCGTGGAGGTAAGGTGCAATCTGATGTTTTTAAATGTGCAGCAATTGTAAAAGAAAGTGCTTTATGCCCCCATTTTACAACATGTTGAAAGTGTTGTGTATGTGCAATACACTTATTTATTCAGTTTTTTAATTTACTAAATTGATTTATATGTCCATGCATCTTGCAGATGTGACTCTGGGTGGCTAATAACACATTTATAAACAATGCAAAAAAACAGTATCAACAAAGCATGTAAAACCTGCAGTAGTCACTCAGCAGAACAATAACATCTCAGGGGCCATCTAACCTCCCGATCCTGATGCTGTAGAGCACATCCAGGTCTTAAGTGCTTTGCAAAAGGCCAACAGGGTCAGGGCCAATCACCAGTCATGGAACTCATTGCAGAGAATTTAGTGCTTTGACATTTGAGAGAACAAATATTAAATCTAGCCAATCCAGTTGCCTGGATTGACTGTGGAAAATGTTGAATAGTGTTTGAGGCTTTATAGGTTTTAACATATGTTGTATAATTTCAAGTACAGGCTAAATTATGTAAATTTTTAAATCAGATCATTGATTGATTCTTGTATCTCTAATAGTTTCTTCTCCAACAGCAGCTCTAAAGCCTTTCCCTGTTTGGGAATAACCCCATAGGATGCTGAGTATTAAGTTTGGAATCTTCTATATGCAGAGTGTGTTTTCTGTAGAAAACTTTTACAGTAGAATAGGTCCATAACAAAGGTCAACTAACCAAAACTTTCAGTATCCTCAAGCGTATTTCACTTTCTAAGATTTGATATATTAAGTGCTTCAAAACAGCTCCAAGGAATGTTAATGGTCTTACCAGTTGCACAGAGGAAACATCTATTATGCTTTATGGAAATGATTGATAGTGAGGCCTTTTAAAATGCCAAGTGATTTACTGTTTATTGATTAATGAAAATATGCTCTGGTTTACAGTGACCAATATGCCTGATGATGTATTACAGTTTTTTGTGCCGATGTTGTTTGTCTTATAAATGCTTTGGTATCTTGCTTCTCTTCTCTCTACACACACCCCTCAAATAGTTTATTTTCTTTTTTCTAAATATTAAACTTGATGTTTCTCCTCCTACTCCCCCTTGGCAGCAATCAAACTTGGAGAAAAGTTTGATGCCAAACGAGATCTTCTCTAAAATCTGATTACTGCAAAGAGGTCATATTCACAGGGGAAGCACCATTTATTTATTTGCTTGCTTGCTTGCCCCAGTCAGTCAACTCTGGGTAGTTAGCAGTAAAACATAAAATGACAATACACAGGAAAATTCAACACTCTCAGACCAGCATAGCATAGCTAAAAATGGTAATATACAGTTCTTAGAAAATTCTTTCTCCCTTACTTCATTTCGTTTGCAGGAAGACCATCCACTGAAATCAGTGTTGAAGAAGTAGATGAAGCTATAAAGATTTTCCCTTTGGTCCCCATCTCATATGTTCTCTGGTGCTGCAATGGGTCTTGGAAGTCTCTTCCTCCTCCCAAGGCAAATTATAGCATCTTGGGAGAATCTCAGCATATGTGAAATGGTTGCATGAGAGGCAGTGGGGAAGAAAAATAGGACTTTCACTGAGTCTGATAGATTTTTTTCTTTTTGTCTCCATCTTTTCCTGTGGCTGATTGCAGGAAGAAGAAAAAAAATGCAACCAAGACACTAGATACTTAGTTTTTCAAATAAATGGGGAAAAATCCTTCCAATATAATCACTCATAATCCTTTAATTGTGATAGGTTAATATTTTAAACAAGGAAAATGTTTAATAATATTGACTTCACCTAGAGGTAAATGATCCTGCATTAATTGTTTATGTGGCTAAACACTGCTGTGTTCATAATGAACAAGTTTTGTTTCATTTGCTGTGTTTAGGAGGATCCAGATCAATGACATTTTGCTCCAAGATCAAACAAAAGGCATATGTTGTTCTGACCTTGAAACAAAATTATGATAACACACGTGAATTTGTTTTGAGCTTGTAACATTTGAAAAGACTATTCAGAGTCAGAATCTATACCATTTCATAACATTGGCAGATCGTGAAAAGATGAAATATTGTGATTAAAGGGTTATAAGAAAACAGTATTCCATATTAAGATAACTCAATTTCTTATTTTAAAAAACAGATTTCTGTAACTAGCATACAATTATGTAAGCTGTACAGGTAGTTCTTGAGTTACAACAGCAATTGGGACCACGTTTGCCATTGCTAGCAATGTGGTCGTAAGCACAGTGTTACGTGACCTCGCTGCTTAGCGATGACAATCCCAGCAGTCCCGGTTGCCATTGTAACTCCAAGACATGTGGGTTGTTAAGTGGGAAGCAGCAGGAGTACCAGGTAAGGAGCACAGGGCTGCCATGAGGGGATGGGGGAGGCCCAAGCGCAGGGAGGCCAAGGGAAGGAGACCACGGTGCCGCACAAGCACAGGGAGACTGGGGAACACAGAGTGCTGTGTGAGCGCAGTGAGGCCAGGGGGACTTACGGGAGTGACTTGCGACCTTCCCTGCTGACTTCCTTATTGACTTTGTTTGTGGGAAGCTGACAGGGAAGGTCGCAAATGGTGATCATGTGACCATGGGGTGCTGCAACTGTCATAAATACAAGCCGGTTGCCAAGTGCCCAAATTGTGATCATGTGATTGCAGGGGTGGTGTGACAGCCGGAACTTTGAGGACCAGTCATAAATATCACTCGTTCAGCACTGTCGCAACTTTGAACAGTCACTGAATGAGTGATCGGTAAGTGAGGACTACCTGTATATATTTTGTGGGGTTTTTTTCTCCTTACATTGCTCTTTGCATGGAGATTCTTTTCTCTTTGTTTCATACTTCTGGATTCTGAGACTTCATCTTGTAATCAGGAGGGTTGGAAACTTGATTCATGAAGGATATAATCTATATATAATTACTTGTGAGTGATTGTAATCAGTGAGTTACTACTGCATAGATACAAATTGGGCTGCATTGCACAGATCAGAATGTTTTGTATTTTTCTGCACTTCAAATGCCTGCTGTAGTTTCTAAGCCACATCGTTCATATTTTATATGTGAATTAGAAGATCCTGCTAGAATGTCTGCTTAAGTATAAACATTGTGGTTTTCTTTTATTGAAGTAATGGATTGGTGTTCTAAGTTGGCTCCTCATAAGGTAATATGCCCTCATGTCACCCATTCCTTGCAGATTTTCATTTAGGGTGACGTATTTCTTTGTGTATTGCCGAATATAATTGCTTCAAATTGTATCTGTGATAAACTTGAGGATTGTCATATAAATGCACACCAGAGAATTTTGGAATTCCATTGCAAATCCACAGTTGTGTGGTACTTCATTCCTAAATTTAGAAACTTTTCTGCCCATATTTGAAATTGAAAAAAATCACAAAGCTAAGAGCTTGAATTGTTTCCCATTTCTGCTTTCAAATATAATCATTTTTCCTTTCTATTTTCTCCTCCTACTGAGCTAAAACCCCACTTCATAAACAGGTTCTTCCTTAATTCTTTTCAGAATTTTGAAAACTGACACTGATACAATTTGCAAAAATATAATCTTTTTTTCATTTTTTTTTTTTTTTGCTATGTTTGTAACAAACTCACTGCAGTGTAAGGACTCTTAGGGCTTAAACATTGTTTATAACAGAAGGTCATATTAAGAATGTTTTGTTTTCCTATATATCTAATCTGAATAGCTGAACTGATTCAATTTAAGCTCACAGCTCAGTGAGATTATCAGTATATTCTTGAGTTTTAGAGATATTGAGAGAGAATTCTGAAAAAATGGAAGTAAGGAATAAATTAAATAATAACAACAACATCATCATCAAAAAACCTCTGCCAGGCTATCCCACATCCTTTGAATGGACTATCTAAAGCTGTATGGAAAACATCTTCTGAAATGGAATCGCTGCTTAATACAGCCAAAATATTATAATGGAGTTTGGACTGGACAAATGTGCCACCATTGCCATCAACAGGGAAAAAATAGCGAAAACTGAAGGCATCAAGATGCCCCATAGAAATAACATCAAGAATCTGGATGAAGAAAATCACTACAAATACCTGGGCACCCTTTAAGCTGACGAAAACAAGCACATTGAAGTCAAGAAGAAGGTTAGTAGTCAATACATCATGAGAGTGAAGACAATCTTAAAGTCGAAACTCAGTGGAGGAAATACTATCAAGGCAATTAACATCTGGGCAATTCCAGTCATTAGATACACAGCTGGAATAGTGGACTGGAATCGAGCAGAACTGGAAGCCCTGGATAGGAAAACCATAAATATAATAACAATGAATCATGTCCTTCATCCATGCAGCGATGTTGACAGACTACTTACCAAGAAGCATAGGTGGGCGTGGAATGTTGCAAGTACACCAGACAGTTGAAGAAGAAAAAAGGGCATTGGAAGAATATCTGAAGGACAGTGAATAAGATGCACTGAAGCTAATATACCATGAAGGCTTACTGAATACTGAAGAGACCAAACTGGCCTACAAGAAAGACCGAATGAAGAATAGAAAAGAGACATGGCAAGGCAAAGTATTACGTGACCAGTACACAAAAAAAACTAGGAGGCAAAACAGATAACAACAAGACCTGGCAATGGCAAAGAGCAGAAAAATTGAAGAAAGAGACAGGGGGGCTAATTCTGGCTGCACAAGACCAAGCCTTAAGAACAAATGCATACAAAACCAGAATTGAGAAGACAGCAACAGACAGCAAATGGTGCCTCTGCAAAGAAGCTGAAGAAACAGTGGACTGCCTAGTCAGCCGCTGCAAGAAGATTGCACAGACTGACTACACACAATGGCATGACAAAGTAGCAACAATGGTGCATTGGAATATCTGCAAGAAATACCATTTGCCTGCAAACAAGAACTGGTGGGACCACAAAACAGACAAAGTAATAGAAAATGAAGATGCTAAAGTGCTCTGGAACTTTAGAATTCAGATAGACAAGCACCTGCCCCACAACACTCCTGACTTAACAATTGTTGATAAGAAAGACAAAAAAGTCTGGATAGTAGACATTGCAATAGCTGGAGACAGCAGAATAGAAGAGAAAGAACGAGAAAATCACAAAATGCAAAGACCTGCAAATAGAAATAGAATGACTATGGCAAAAGAAAGCAAAGATAGTACCAATAGTTATAGGCGCCTTAGGTGCAATCCCAAAACATCTGGAGTACCACTTGAAGACCATTGGCATTGACAAAATCACCACCAGTCAGTTGCAAAAGGCAGCTTTACTTGGAACAGCTTACATCCTGCAACGATACCTTTAACACCATGAAACAACATCTGCCTATCCCAGATCCTTGGGAAGGACTCAGTAGGTGGATAAAAATGCCAAATCCAGTCTAAACATCTGACTGACTATGTGACCAACAATAATAAAGGATACAAAATGTGTTACTTACAAAAGCCACCAAAAACAGGTCTGACTAATATGTACAAGATTTGATTGCAAGGTTTGCCAATGTATTTTTGAAACAGACTCACTCTTGACCTTGGTGAGCCTAGTTCCCAATTAGCTACTGTCTTTGTTGCAGCAGTGTCACTGAGGTGCTCTACAAGCTTGAAAAATGTGATCTCATTCTGGCTGTATGTCATACAGTGAACTTCTAACTGCAAAGCAGGGATGTTTGCTTGAAAAGATGGCTCTTTACTTCCTTTCTAAATCATTTAACAACATCACTAATATAAAAAGTTAGAAGGAATCAAGCCACCCACTTCCTCGGTGTATTGGCCATGTCAGAGTAGAGCATGCTTTGGTAGTTATATTTCTCACAATAGCTCTCCAAGATAGTTTGGAATGAGAAACAATATTGACAAAGCAAACTCGGTGAGTTTCATGATTGGAGATCTAATTTTTTTTTTTTTTTTTTTTTAATCAGAGTCCAACTTTTTTCCATCAATTACCTTGACAAAAGATTTGTCAGGCTGAAATAAAGTTGAATGTAACAAGGAATATTTATTTATTTATTTGTTTGTGTATCAAATTTGTCACTGCCCTTCTCACTGAAACAACTCTGGGCGGTTTACAGCAAAGATGAAATTCATTAAAATACAGTGTAAAACAGTCCTGATAATAAATAGCTTCCAAGAAAGATGGAGAATTGGCAGATAATTCAAGGGAGCGTCTTCAAGGCGCTAACCACCCCCAAGGACGATTAGAGCCCATATCATCCCATGCACACTGGCAGAGCCAGATCTTTAAACCTTTTCGGAAAGCCAGGAGGGTAGGGGCCCGCCACACCTCTTGGGGGAGAATATTCCAAAGGGCAGGGGCAACGGCAGAGAAGGCTCTCCTCCTGGGCCCTGCCAACAGACATTCTCTCACTGACAAAGTCTGCAACATGCCCTCTCTGCCTGTCAGGCCTAGCCCAAGGAACTCCAGGAGACCATGTGGATTCAGTTCAGCAATGTTTATTAGCTACAACCTCTAGCAAGAATCTTCCCAGACTGAAACCTCAGTTCCCAAAGTCAGCCAGTCAAAACAGAGTGAATTCCTCAGGGAGGTGCCAGCCTCATCCTCTTATCTCTTCCTCACCCCTCAGGAGACAAAAGAGCATGTTTCCCTCCCTGAGTTTGGCCTTCATAATTCCATTCCATCACACTGCCTGACTGGGTGGGAGGGGTTGATGTAGTGGGGATGAGACAGTCCCTCAGGTAACCTGGGTGCATGCCATGTAGGGCTTTAAAGGTGATAACCAACACCTTGAATGGGACCCGGAAGCAAACTGGCACCCAATGCAGCTCCCACGGCAAAGGTGTTACATGTGCCCTCCTAGGGGCACTTAATATCATCTGCACGGCTTTATTGTGAACCAGCTGTAGCTTCTGAATACTCTTCAAGGGTAGCCCCATGTAGAGCGCATTGCAGTAGTCCAGCCAAGAGATGACCAGGGTGTGAGTGACTGACCGGAGAGCCTCCTGATCCAAGAAGGGGCGTAACTGGCGCACCACATGAAGGTGGGCAAAGGCCCTCCTGGCCACGACTGCCACCTGCTCCTTGAGCAGGAGTCATGAGTCCAGGAGGATCCCCAGATTATGCACCGGGTCTGTCTGGGGCAGTGCCACCCAGTCCAAAACCAAAGATAGCAAATTCTCGGATACAGAGTGGCGTCCAATCCACAGCCACTTCGTCTTACCAGGGTTCAGCTGAAGCCTGTTGTTCCCCATCCAGACCCCCACAGCCTCTAGGCACCATGAAAGGGTGATCGCGGCATCACTCAAATCACCCAGGATGGAGATGTATAACTGGATATCATTGGCATATTGGATACCTCATCACATGGTGGCAGATGATCTCGCCCAGTGGTTTTGTGTAGATGTTAAAAAGGAGCAGAGATAGTACCGAACCCTGCGGCACCCCACAATGGAGGGACCGTGGGCTGGATATCTCGCTCCCAATCAACACTGATTGGGATCAACCCTGGAGGAAGGAATAGAACCAGCACAAAACTGCGCTGCCTACTCCCAACTGTCTAAGTCGTCCCAAAAGGGTACCATGCTTGATGGCATTGAAAGCCGCAGAGAGGTCAAGAAGAGCAAGGATGGATGCACTACCCCCATCCTGCTCCCACTAGAGATCATCCATGAGTGTGACCAATGCCATTTCCGTCCCAAATCCAGGCCTGAAACCTGACTGGAAGGGCTCCAGATAATCCGTTTCCTCCAGGATTCTTTCTAGTTACCACAAAATTTCACCAGTTTGTGCTATACACACCCCAGTATTCTGTTGCAGCTCTCTGTTCACAATCTCCCTGTATGGATTGCTTTTGTGTTCCATATTGATAAACCTGCTCCATTTCCTAAGTATCCTTAATTATTTGCTTTAGGTTTTGGAGTGACTCAAGTCCAGGATCTTTTTTTTTTTTTTTTTTTTACAGTGCTTTGATAAGTGGGCTATAGTGATTTTTGAAACGGGTGATGATCTTCTTGTATTGGTATTGGTAGGGGGAAGGGATATTTGCAGTTATTCGGTAAAAATGATGGCCTCCTAAGTTGTTTTCCTGCAGAGTGGCCCATTGTCCTGAGGTTAACTTGATTCCAAAATTCTGCTTTTATACATAATTTTTGACTTAATATTTCATCCCCAAAATATGGATTACATGGCAGAGCAGTATTGTCAGTATTTTCTTAACTATTGCAATGTGCTCTACTTGAAAGCCACTCAGAAGCTGTAGCTGGTCCCAAATGTGGTGTACAGGTAATTATAGACATAGGCTGTTAGGTCCATGTTACACCTTTGCTCCGTGAGCTGCACTGGTTATCAGTAGGCTTCTGAGTGCAATTCAAGGTGTTGGCTATTACCTATAAAGCCCTTCATGGCATAGGGTCTGATTATCTAAAGACCTTCTGTCTTCCATGGTTTCTGCCCAGCCTGTATGATTGGGCAGAGTTGGCATGCTCCATGTCCCATCCATTAAGTATTGTTACCTGATGAGACCTAGGAAGCATACTTTCTGGAACACCATCCCTCTGCCAAATACATCTGGCCCCCACCCTGGCCATGCTGAAAAGAGCCCTGAAAATGTAACCCAGGCTTGGGGTTAGAGTGGGTAGTGGGTCCTGTGTGTTTGATTGTCTTTTAATGGTTGTTTTTCTTACAGAGTTTGGGCATTTTTAATTGTATTTTATTATTATTTTTTCTATAAGCCCTCCAGAGTTATTGTAGAGTTGGACAGCTTTATTTCTAAATAAAATGAATCCCACATCCTGGTAAGGTTGTTTGCTAGTAACCTGTTTCTGTGAATCATAGAGATCATGATGAGTAACTGGTTTTAATGCTCTAGTTTAAATTAAATAGCTAAAGTACGTCAGAATTAAAAGTGAGAAGTACTATGCAGAGTCAGAAGTAGGATGGTTAAGAATGCAATCATACTGCAGCTGTTTGTAATAAAGCCTCTTTTGCTCCTTTGTGAAGCGGCTTCAGGAAGGGTGATTATCTCTCTATTATCTCTCTATTCCAATGTCGTGCGTATGTGCATTTTCCTAAGCTATTTTTACCCACTTCTTCCCCCTTTTCAAGTGTCTGGATTTGTGAAGTTAATATAGTTCTAGAATCACTGCAGGAAAGTATTGCAACAAGGAGTAAATGAGATCATGTGAGGTCTTCAAAATATGTGCGTTAAATACATTTTATTTAAGAAAATAAATTTTCTTAAACCTGTCTAAGTTTGAAAGCTAGGGTAGCTGTAACTTCTTTTTACTATCGGCTATAAGCATAATTACTCATGTGTAATTCAGAATGAATTAATGTAATCAAATTCAATGAAACTATCCCATGGGCCTGATGATTCTTTGTTTTTTTTAACTGCAGAGGATTGATTCAGGCTCTTAGAAGCTCAATATAGTTAATGTGTCGGTAAATTGAAACTGCAAGATTTGATTTCTCATCAGTTATGAATGCTATGGAATCAGTTCCTGCAGCTTACAAAGTATTCTATGGCTTAAGTAAGTTGTAAATAATATCCTATGACCTATGAATGTCCCTTCCCTATTAAAAGCTTGCATTTTAGTATCTGTATAATTTGCTTTATATCTATCCATCACCATTGCCCAATAACAAAGATTAATAATTTCTGTAGAAAATGAATTTAAATGCACAAAGTATATATTGTTTATGTTATTGATATATATTCATCAAATTTGTTTGGTACTAAATTTTTAGGACCCATGGTGGCTTACAACAGCATACAAAAAGACAATATAATCCCACAATAAATAAATAAATAAATAAATACCAATCATAGCAACAAGCATAATAGAACAGCAATACTGTAATAACCATAACATTCAAATAAGGGTAGGAAAAACATATTCCTCAAGGGCTCTCTGAAGAATATGTTTTTCTGCAAATGGGGGCAGAAATTTTTGAAGGCTGAACTCTTCCAGGGTTTTGTGTATTAAAAGTAGTTCTCATATATGACCTTCAAAGCTTAGTAATTTGATTTATTGTGTTGTCAAGTTTTTAAGTGCTTTGCTGTCTAAAAATCAGAAAAAGAAGTACTTGTTTTAAGGAGAAAATATGCCCACATGAAACAGCCAACATTTCTCACTTTGTAAGTATTTTAATGCTTCAACTACAATATATGTCTATGCGAAGAAGCTCTGTGTTTCATTTTTGTTGATCCTGAGAAGCTGACCTTTGCTTTTTTTAATTCAGTTACAGGATAGGAGTAAAGTAAGAAAGACAGTGTCCTTTGTGTGTTATTGGATTAAATTATCAAAGCCTTTTGATGTCCTTTAAAGATTTAGTAGATGAAATGTTTGTAATTGGCTTTTATGAAACAAGACAATTGAGACACCCTGGCATTTCTTCCCTTTCAAGCAAGCTTGTATCAAAATAAAAATGCTAGCAGAAACTAAACTTGTAGTACATGTAGATGTAAAAGTATTGTAGCATTGACAAACTGAAGCATTGGACCGATTTAGATGTACATTCCCAAATGTGGGATTTACACGCTTCTTTGTCATTCTTTCCCCCTCTAAACGATTATATTAAATTACTCTTTTCTTTTACGTCTAAGCAGGAACATTTAGTTTGATGTCAGTTAACTAATTAGAAACGGAAAGTAGTTCAAGAAGCTAAGAGCACACATCCAGTTCAGGCAAAATACCCATAATACATCTTTGAATGCTAACTAATTTGTCTTACCTTAGTTCATTAGCATACAAAGATATAGTATACAAAACCCTATTCACTCAGGATTTCTCTACATAGAATTAAACTGAAATGTAGGTAGAGAAAGTCTTGGCCCTGTGTTACACATGGAAAGGGTGTTTGAGTCATGAGGTGATACATTTTAAAATCTTTCCTATCCTGCAAGATTGAAATTAGGGTATCTATTTCTCTAGGGAACATGTGGGTTAGAGAAAGAAAGAGTACGGAGACTGGCTCAAAACTCATTGCTTGTTTTCCCTGAGACAATACCTGAGAAATAGAGTGTAGGTAGTCCCCGGGTTAAGAACACCTGGGGTACAGACAACCCATAGTTAAGGACAGAGGCTATTGTAGCAAAAGATTCGAGTTAAATACACAGTGGTTCGAGTTCATTACACAATACTACTTATACAGTATTATACTGTTCCGGCTCACATACAAATTCAAGTTAAGGACAGACCTTGGGAACGGAACTCATTCTTAAACTGGGAACTACCTGTATAGCCAAGATGCATATCCTGCCTGCAGGTCCCTATCTACCTTGAGGTATAGTGGGAGGGAGTTGGCAGTAGGTGTTCTCTATGTGGGTCCTGTGCTAGGAAACAGAGTGCCCCATGAGGTAAGGATAGCCCCACTCTAATAGCCTTCTGGAAATTGGCAAAAGCTGGCTTTTCCAGAAATCTTTAGGATTGACTGGGTGGTGTAAACACAAGGTTTACTTATCATTGCAGTTTCTGGTTAATGTAAATTTATGCCATTTATTATAATTGTTTTACTTGCGTTATTAGCCATAACCAATTAGCATCTGTTAACAGCTGAGGTAAGGGTAAATCGAAATACTAAATAAATAAATAAACAAACATGTTTATGGATGTCTCTAGATCACGTGGGTGACTCTAAGTATCTGTTTAATCTAAATATAATTTCTTTCACGCAGATACTGCAATACACATTTCTAATAGTCTGTACAAGTAAAATAATATTGCTTACATTTCTGTGCAGAAGAATTGGACAAAGCAAATAGATCAGAAGTATCAAACTGTCCAAGTGAGAATAAACATTCTGTCAATTCCGTGTTTTCCTTTTATAACTTGATTTTAGTAAACCATGTTTCCTTTTCACAAACACAACAGGATTTCAGTTCAGCTTACAATCATAAGTCTGAATTTCCCTTATGCCCTTTCATAGGCTTAATACAGTTGCAAATTCATACACTCTGACTTATAAATCATGATTGCGCTCTAGGAATGGTGGTTTCATACCATGCTACGTAAAATGCAAACAAACACTATTGTTTGTCTTCTTTTTGTGGAGTAAGCCGCTGCATTTTGGTGTCTCATAAAACTGAGTTAGCAAGACAGAGATCCGTTTCTTGAACTAGGGAGTAGGCAGGGGAATAGTTCTGCTTCAGGAGTGTCACACTTTGATATCCTATAAACTGAACATACCTTGAGAAGTCTGTTATTGGTGGGTGGGATCTCTTTTCAGTGTTTTTATAGGATTGGGGATAATATTTACTTACTCTGTAGCAGAGTTAGTGGAGGAGATTTTGTCAGTATTCTACCGAAGATTCAGTGAATCATGGGAAAAAATCTCCTTTGAGAATTGTTACTCCAGTTAATACCAAATGTAGATATATTCATACTGCTGAAGCAAGCAAGCATTGGGCTGAATGAAAGATGGAAAAGTATAGGAATTAGGACCATTGTGCCTTTCAATAGTATAGAAATATTTAAAAGTTACATCTACTGCTGTACCAATGCTCTGTATGTAGTTTACATCTTTGGTGATATGGTGGTATTTCACCAGATTTTTTTGAGAAATAGGTTTGAAATTGTTCAGTGGTTGGGAGATAATATTTTAAAGAATTGCTTAAGTCTTGGGAAATTATATTTTAAAAACTGTTTAAGTCTTGGAAAATTATGGTCCAGCTTCAGTTTCTGCAAAAGAAGCATTTCCAATCTAAAGCAAATATACATGCATGTATGGATTTGTGTGTGTGTGTGTGTGTGTGTGTACACACACATATGCACAAACACATACATATACCCCGAATAACATGTAATTCCCACTGCATTCAGGTGTTCACTGTTACATCAGTTTCATTGTGTACACTAATGTCTCCATAAGAATTATACACTTCAGCTAAAATAATATATTGTGGTGGGAAGGATTTAACAACAGTTTTTTCCCCCCATCACTTCATAAAGTAAGTCTGCATGTATTAGTTTTGTGTTATTCTGATATCTAATCACGGGAAAGTATAAAGGCCCCTGCTAGTAAAAATTTGTAGCAAATGGGGTTTTGTCAGATACCTCATATCTCCAAAATGATTTTGTAAGTATAAGGGCAAAAAACTTGATAAATATGGTGTTCTTTTGGTACTTAGTCATATCATATTCATATTCCCAGTTTTTCTGTATTTACATGGAATTGTAGAATTCACAAAGTTTAGTCAGCCACGTTTCCGCACGATGGTGTGAATTTCCTCTACACCCTTCTACTCATCTGACTTCTTCTTTTATATGTTGCTCTCAATAGACTATGTTAAATTGAACCTAAAAGCAAGTTTACTCATGTACCTGGATTCGGTTTAACGTTGTGTTAGATCATCCCAACAGTGCTGAAACTTGGTAGTGTGTGGTTGGGCATATATTGATCCTGATTACTATTCATTAAACTCCAACGTCTTTTCCTGAAACAATTTTTTTAATCTAGGCAGAATAACATTATTTGTTAGAGTGATTGAACTTAAATCATGAAATGAGTGCTACTCACAACAAGTTAGCAAACTGGGTGATATTCATATTTAATACATGCTTTTTTTCCCTGGGCCCCTATGAGTGAAGAAACACTAATTTAGTTGCCTGCTAGAAAAAAAATCATAATAAGGAATTCTCCAAACAATATCTTCCTTCTTTCCCAAGGTATCTGGAGTCCCTCCCCTTGTTTAAGTAGCCCAGAGTCGCTTTGTGTGAGATGGGCGGCTGTATAAATGTGACGTATAAATAAATAAATAAAAATAAAATAACAGGATGGTTGGTTGAATCTGAAGAATTCACATTCCTGATTAGGTGGCTGTTCGTCTTCTAAAGAGAGCTGCCATTTTCCCTATTCTAGGCAACCCTGTCACATATGGCAGATGTGTTCCCATATTTTTCATGCCAAACTTTAACATACATCATTGAATAAAGTGGTTTTCCCCACCACTTTGCAACATCTTCAATCAAAATGCAATGCACATAGTGTTATGAATGCGCTCCGTGTTGCTGTTCACAGTATCTTCTCGTCCAATATGCCTAAATTATTAAGCTGCATTAAAAGTAGAAGCTTGTGCTAAGATTTTTATTTTTTAGATCCTCTGAAATATTAATAGCTGTTCATGCAAATTTACAGGAATTCCCATACAGCACTTGATGTTCCTTTTCAGTTATCTCCAATCCGTGATACTTTCTGTTCACATCTTCTTACTCCCCAGTTTGTGCTAGGGCTAGAATATATATGCACATACGAATGTGAGATCTGATCCTGTTAGCTAAAATATCCTTGATAGGTCTATTCACTTAAAAAATAATAATTTGGCATTTTGTGAAAATGTGACATTTGCCTATTTAGAAAATTTCTGTTCAATCTTAAAAAAAAATCAGAGCAATGTAGAATAAGAAAGCAACTAGAGGTAGTCCTTGACTTATGACCACAATTGAGACTGGAACTTCCATCACTAAGCGATGCTGTCCTTAAGAGAGTCATGCCCGATTTTACTGCCATTTTTGCTGCCAGCAAGCAAATCACTGAGGTTGTTAAGCAAATCCAGCTTTCCCCATTGACTTGGCTTGTCAAAAGCACCCTGGGAAGGTCACAAATGGCGATCATGTGACCCCAGGACACTGCAACCGTCATAAATACATGCTGGTTGCCAAGCAACCACATTTTGACCATGTGACCACAGGGATGCTGTGACATTCGTAAGTGCAAGGACCGGATGTTAGTCACTTTTTTCAGCACCGTTGTAACTTCGAACAGTTGTTAAATGAATGATTGTAAGTCGAGGACTACCTATAGTATGTAAAGCCAACCTTAAAACCATAAAATTCAACAAAGCAGGTCAAACATGAAAATGCCAGTTTATACTGTTCTCTGAAACCTTAGAGAAAATATTAACATTTTGCCCAAATGACCCCAGGTGAGCCTTCCATGACATTTAATGAGAAAGATTTCTCCCTGCTCTCCATCCTCTTAGTGTCAGTAGTAAAATTTAGGGCAAAGAGATGGTGCTGATGACAACCTCAAGGTTCAGGTAGGTTTGTACAACTAACTGAAGGTGGTCCTTCAGGTACCCAGTTCCCAAATATTTGAAATTAAAGATTCCCCCAAGTTGAGCTCAAGTCCTGTCAACTACATGGGGACATTTGTATAGTTTTTTTAACAACAGTATATAAGTGCTTTCCCATAGCCACTTTATGGAATTTGATTTTGATTTCTCAGCATACATCCCTAGAGCTGGTGGTTTCTCATCCAACTGCTAACCAGGCCTTTCTGTTTAGCTTCAGAACTTAAATAAGATTGGCCAGGTTCTGCCAGCTGAACATCCTCTCAATATACATGGAACTGTAAATAACCACTAGAATTTTGAATTGGACTCAAAATGGACTGGAAAATAGTATAGCTGTTTGAGGACTAGTGAGATACAATCCCTCAAGCCAGTTCTGAGGAACTGCATTGAAGTCTGGTAGCCCCAATCTCTCAACATTGTAAGAGATGTTGAATTTCTTGCTCTGCTGTCAGAGAGAGAAAACTGATGTTATAAATCTATTCTGACCACCTCTAAGTCTGGGTCTTTCCAATATTAGGAAACCCAACACTAGGAAAATTAAGAGACATGATAGGAGTTGGGCAGAGGTTTAATGGCTGTTGATCTGCTAGATTCTAAGGTCTCCCAGCAGTCACATATCTCTGTCATAATCTCTGACCATGCTCATATATTTCATATACATTAAAAACTGAGACCTAAAGAGAATGCTGCAGAATCGTATAATGCCATGGAGCCAAGTATTACTACCTAGTACAGATATCTGTAATCTGCTTTCCAGATTCCAGGTAGGAACGGAATCAGTTCCCCTACTGATACAGAAGAATATCAAGGTTAATGATATCAAAAGGCTACCAAGAGGTCTACAAGAATAGATTCCAGAATTATTTCTTCCATCTCTGTCTCCTGACATAGTTTATTCATCAGAATAGTTGAAGCAGTTTCTCTGTAAAGGATGAAATCCATTGGAAGTGGATCCTGATAATTAATCTCATCCAATATTATTTAGAGTTATATAGCCCTTTGCCTCTAGTGACAGCTGTTTTTAATTTAAACAGTCTGAGATTATACATCTTTATGATGGCTTGCAGTTGTCCATCAGTTAGATCTAAAGCAATGTTTTAAGTTTTCTAGGAACAGGGAGACTGTTCTGCATCTGCTTATCTGTGTCTTTAAAAATTGCCTCTGTGTTGCTGAGGATTGTTGGTCTTTTTTACTGGGATGTGAATTGAGTTCATACTAACACTGACCAGTTTTTTAACGTGTTTGCCAATACTTGAACTGAGCATGTAGCCTTGATCAACTTTCTCAGACTTGGTGGCATCTAAGCGTGTTGGTACTGCAGCTTCCAAAATTCCCTATCATCATAGCACATATCATACTAGAAGAGGTTGTAGGTTCATACACTTTTATTTGAAAAGGAGCTTATATCTATTTTTATTTTTATTTATTTATCAAATTTATATGGCTGCCCATCTCACATGAAGTGACTCTGTGTGGTGTACAACAACTAAAATAAAACAATAAATATATTTATTTATTTATTTATTTATTTATTCATTCATTCGACTTGTCCCCGCCCATCTCCCCTACAATGGGGGACTCTGGGCGGCTATATAAAAATAATTATTAAAAAACAATTATTAAAAATATGATTAGGTGCAGGAGAGAGTAAATTAAACACAATAAGAGCCATCTTAAAATATCTCCAGTCCCATGGGACCTCTAGGCCTGATGCCAAAGCCAGGTCTTGAGGGCCTTACAGAACATTAACGGGTGGAGCTAACCTCACTTCAGGGGGCAGAATGTTCCATAAGGCAGGTGCCACCACAGAGAAGGTGCACCTCCTGGGACCTGCCAAATGATAGTTCCTAGCAGGTGGGACCCAAAGCGTGCCCTCTCTGCCAGATCTAATTGGATGGGCAGATGTAATTGGGGAGAGGTGGTCCCTTAGTTAACTTGGTCCCATGTCATGAAGGGCTTTAAAGGTTAAAACCAGCACCTTGAATTGGACCCAGAAGCAAACTGGCAACCAATGCAGCTCACAGAGCAGAGGTGTGACATACTGTTCTGGAAGCACACAAAACTGCCCATGCTGTTGCATTCTGTACCAGCTGAAGTTTCCGCATACTCCTCAAGGGCAGCCCCATGTAGAGCGCATTACTGTAATCCAATCTGGAGGTGACTAGAGCATGAGTGGCTGAGCAGTGCCTCCCGATCTAGGAATAGGCACAACTGGCGCACAAAACGAAGCTGTAGAAAGGCCTTCCTAGCCACGACTGCCACCTGCTCCTCAAGTAGGAGTCATGACTCCAGGTGGACCCCCAGATTGCATATTATATTATATGTATTGATTCTAGAACTCTTGTAGTTAAGGTTACTGAATCAGGAATGTTTGTGATCTTGTAATCCGAATACTTTTCACTCCAAGGGGATATGCAGACATTAAAAAAAACTATTTATAGTCATCTTTCTGCCAGATACTTAGTCATTTCTGTGTTCAGATGCGGCAGCTACTTCCTGCTTGGTCTCTACTAATTGCTGTTTTTAGGATACAGGTTGTCCTCACTTAACAATCACAATAGGGACCGGAAAATTGGTTGTTAAGCGGGGTGGTTGTTAATCGAGTCACCATGTGACTGGACCCAATTTTATGATAATTTTTATGATGGTCATTAAGCAAATCACTGTGGTTGTTAAGCAAATCATGTGGTTGTTAAACAAATCCAGCTTCTCCAATGGATGTTTTTGCTGGAATTCGCTTAATGACCACACGATTCATTTAACAGCCATGGTGATTTGCTTAATGACTATGGTGATTCACTTAACATCACAAATCACAATCACATGACTGCAGGGGTGCAATGGTCATAAGTGTGAGTTCAGGTTGTAAAGCACTTTTTCCGAGGCTGTTGTAACTTCGAACCATCATTAAATGAATGGTCGTTAAGCGAGGTCTATCTGTATTCAGACATCATCCAGTGTTTATGATTATATGCTACAGGCTTTAAAAATGCTTACTAAAAGAATGAATCCTAAGACTTGTCAATGTTGTAGAGTCCCTGGTTAATAACATATCCTATCTTCTCATGTGTATTGTGATGCAGATGGGGTGGACCAAGTTCTCTTCTGATACTGGCTTCTCATTTGTACCTTGCCTGCTGCATCAGTCATAGTGCACAGTCTCAATTTCATAGCAAACATACAGCTAGCAAACTTCCCTATTTCCTCATTATAGAGGAATGTTAAAAAAAAAAGCGTGTGTGTATGGGGGGGGAGGAATTTGCCTTTGTGTGTGCGCATCAAACCTTTTGAGAATATTGGCTTTTGGAGGTCTAAGCTGTAAAGGTAGTCCCCGGGTTAAGAACAGTTATAGATGACCCATAGTTAAGAATGGAGCCTCTTGTAACCAAATTCGAGTTAAATATACAATGGTTCCAGTTAATTACACAATACTACTTATACGGTATTATACAATAATACTGTTCCAGCTTACATACAAATTTGACTTAAAGACAGACCTTGGGAACAGAACTCATTCTTAAACTGGGGGTGCCTGTACATCCTTTTAGTAGTGATAATAGGCTACAAAAGGCAATACCCCTCCAAAGAGATTTTTTTTCATCTAAAAATGTCATAGTTAAGTCATGAATTGAAAGAATTTTGCTGGAAGATGCCCATGTTGAAAGCTCTATTTTGATTTCCAGTTCCTTTCCAGGCCCAATGTAAGGTATTGGCGTTACATTTTAAAACCCTAAAATGGCTTATGGTCTACTACCTGAGGGACCTGTTTCACCCGCAAGGATATTAAGGATATCAGCAGGAGAGATCCTTTTGAAGAGAGCCTGCCTTCAGAAGTCTATTTATTGTATTCCCAGGGAAGGGCCTTCTTCTTTGAGGAGTTGTGTTTGGCACTACTTCCTATAAGGCAGCAGTTAAGTATACCTGTTTAGCCAGAATGACTGTCATCATGAAGAAAACTACACGGTCTCTAAGAGTCAACAGCACATAATCAGAATGACAAATGTTAATGATTTTGGTATTTGGTTTTTTATTGTCCTTTGTTAAACTTTTTTTTAACTCTTGTTTTTTCAGGTTGGGGGTTGTTTAATTTGTTAGCCACCTTGAATGTTCTACAAATGGATTTGTTGTTGTTCATGCTTAAACCTGAGCTTTTCATGCAGTCATTAACACTGCATTTTCTTTGCTTGGACTGCACTTTCCCATGGAGCATCACCTACTTCACTGTCATTGCCAGTTCACAAAAACTATACAGAACAGCAGTGTAAACAAGGCCACTGAACATGCTTAATTATTTTCCAGAGCACCTTTGCTTTAAGATGCCTTTGTTTGGGGGTGACATTTTCTGTAAATGAGTTCTTTTTCAGTTCTGGTTTTTTTCCCCCAGTATGCCGCTTCCCCACCCTGAAAAGGAAATCAATCAGAGAGCCCAGTTTAGTTTTGCAGCTGCTAGTTGTAGAATATAATTTCTAACTGTATTATAGGGAATGTCAAAAATAAGATGCTGTTGGCATTGATGAAAGAGGATAGTTAGATAATTCAAAAGGCTTCTTCCTGATTCATATCTTCTGCTTCTGGGACACAAGCAAATAACTACTTTGCCCACAGATTCACCAATCAAAGCTGACCTGAATTTAAGTACTTACAGGACTCGTGGCAATTGATTGCACAAATCTAGCATTAATAAATACGTTTCAGCATAACAAAAAAATATCTCCCATGTTAAGTTGTTGATTTACTATATATACTCACAAATCAGCCAAGAATTTTAGATACAAAATACATCCAAAAAATTGGGTTCAGCTTATCTGCAGATGGGCTTATCTACAGGTATATATGGTAATACTTTCTTAAAGTACTCATATATCCCATATATACTCAGTATAAGCCCATCCACAGATAAGTTGACCATCGAATTTTTAACCAAAATACCGTGAAAAATAGATATCCATAGATTACCCACAGATAAGCCAATTGTGAAAATTAAAACTGACAAAAATGTTGAGAGTCAGTTTATCTGTGGGTGGTGCATTTTTCACGGTTTTTTGGTTAAATATTTGAGGGTCAGCTTGTACACGAGTATTTATAGTAACCATTAGCAGTTTTTCTTCCTGATAATGTAGATAGACTATTTCGTTCCCTTCTTTCTTCCCCGCCCCATCCAAAAACCTCCTTCCTTTAGACAGATGTATATATGCATTTAACTATTACAGGCCCGGATGCACTGTGCTAAAATGAATTATTTTTTATTGATTGCTTCATGCAACCATTAAGCTGATACATATGTAAAAGTAAAATCTCTGTCAAATTTAGCTTCATTCTTAAAGAATTCCTGGAGGTTTTTGGTAGTATTTCTGTTTATATTGGTGCCTTTTGGGTGTGTGTGTGTGTGTTTAATTTCCCTTCCAGTCTAAAGACTTGGAATTTCCTGATAGACTTCCTTTCCCTTTCCACCGGCAAAGTCTAACCATGCACAAGTTTCCAACACCAGACAAGCTTGGCCAAGACCGAAAAAGGAAGGGAAGGGGAAAGCAATAAATATGGTTATTTCCTTTTGAGAAAAAAGCAGATGCTAGAATCTCCATTTTGCAATAAGTAACCACTGACTAGTATGTATATTGAAAAGAAATCAGTGCCTGAATTTGAAAAATTATAAATGTTAATTAGTGGGGTATTATGTACAGTTTTTTTCAATTTTGAAGGGAAACAAAGTATTATCTTACCATTTGCAGTAGATTACTCCAGTATTAATCTTTTTAGATTGTGTATAGGACACCTAGTCATCCAGATGGAACAGGCTCAGATGATAAGAGCAATATAACTCATTTATAGAAGCCTGGGAATACGTGATTAAAATCATTTTACATTTCTCAAGCATGTGAAATTTCCTTACAGTGGGCCACATTATAAGCCCAGTGTTCCTAGAAGCTACTGATGGCTGTTCAGGATTTCAGATAAAGATAACTCTTTACTAAGTCTGCAAGCTGATATATTTGAATAGGAGAGTCTAAGCACTGAATTTGCAATCTTCAGTACAGTATATAAAGCAAGCCCTACTGGTTAACTAAACCCTGTGCTTCATGCTTGTTTTGGTTTGGTGCATTAAATGTTTCAGAACAATAAATTATGCACTTTATTATAAAGGTTTGGAGAAGATTGGGGGCATTGCTTTTATTCAGAAATAGTAAAGGCTTGAATCAGGCTGGACTCCTGGTGCCATGCAGTTTTCTTGGCAATAGTATGGAAGAGATTTGCTATTACCATTTTCTGGGGTGTTTTTTCAATTTCCAAGGCTACACTATCGCTTTGGCTTTTCCTGATGATGTTCCATCCAGGTACTAATCTGTACCTTAGCTTTTCCAAAATCAGTTAAGATCAGCTATGTTATGCCACCTGTTGTGGTGTTTATTTAGAACAAATGTTAAGTAAATAACTGTTGAATGAAATTTGCATGGAAAACTGGCCCAGCTGCCTTGTTGGCAGCAGAATAGTGCTTGGGGTCCAGAGAAGCTTATGAGCATGTGAAGGGCTGGGAATCATTGGCATTTTTTTCCCCAGTAGCTGTTGCTGCAAAGGATCCTCATATTTTGGAAAATGTTTTCACTGTTTTTAGAAAAACCTCCACAAGCATGCAGATAGCTATGTATGATGCTTGGGTCCCTGTTAATGTTAGAACAAATGTAATTTCTAATGTCAGAAGTCATCTCAGGTCATAATTGAACATTTTCAAAAGCAAATTTAAATGGCGATGCTTTCTTAGAACATAGATAATTAAAACATGTCCAATGCCATTTTTAGTCCTTGCAGAATGGTTATTATTGAATTATTGATTGTAGTTTCAGCTTGCTTAATAACCACTTTTTTCTGGATACTGAACAGGTAAGTTAAAACATAAAATACCAAACAAATAATGGTATAATAAAACATGTGATACATTTAAAATAATAGCAAGGGATAGAAATAATTTTACACACAAAACCAAATGTGGGTAAAAATCAGAAGATGTAAAAGCACTAAAAATAGTTCTTAACACTGCAAACATTTTGAATAAAAAGATTTCTACCTGGCTTGGAAAGAAATATATATACCCAGTGAATTTCCTTATGGAGGGTTTTCCAGAAAATAGGGGACGCAGCTGGAAGGTCCCTTCTCTACAAACTAATTCAAATCCTTCGAATCCTATATTCATTAGGAAAAAGGAAATATCCATGCTACAATTTGCCCTCTTCAAAGGCAAGACACTTAAACAAGTGTTGGAAATGATAAAAATATTGTTGGTTAAAAGTGGGAAATGCATCTTTGCATCTTATAATAACTGCGTTATTTCCCTATAACACTTACAGGGTGGAGGAACAGGAGGAACAGTGATGTGCTGTGTTGTCATCGTAGATGTTCTAAGCAATGCCTGATGTTGTTTGTAACTCTTACGCAGTTTTCTCCCATTTGACAATGGGATAAAATGTGATAGTGGAAGATTATCAGCCTGCCTTCCTAGGCAGTCTTATTTTCTTTTTTACACAGCAAGTTTTGCTCCTCACCTGTGTTGCCGAGGTTGTACCAAGGCTTCAACATTTTGTTGCATGCTAGGCTAAACACAATCTGCTTATGAGATGCTTGAGAGCAGAGTTTTTGTAGTCCCAGGAAATACAGCATGAAGATGAATTCCCAGGCACATTGAAACTTGCCTGACTCCAGTAGAGCCTAATTCTATAAGTTCTGTAAATAATTCATTTGAGGCTGCAGCTTTTCCTTCATTCCATCTTCATTCTGTCTTCACATAGACTTCATGATTTCAATTTTAGCTCAGTCTGTTATTCCTCTTCCAATATATCCTTGCTTGGGGGGGGGGGGGGGGGGGGCTGATAAAACTATTGCCTGACCAAGAATTTGGGTTTTTTTTTTTTCTTATCAAATAGCTCAACTCAGTATTTCATATAATCAGCAAAGTTGACTGCCAGAGTAGGTGCTCATGCATTACAGTTGGTCTATGTTCTTAAGTAAATATTTTTGTTTGTGTTTTCCAGATTTGTGTGTTGGTTGTAAGATAATTGTTTAATTTTCACACTTCTCAATTTTTTGTTCTGTGCTGTTCTTGGATGGAAACGGGCAGAATGAACTTATGAACGAATACATGTCTACTAGGAGACTGGAAATAGACTAATGTGTCTGCCCTCTGTCAGGACCTAGTTTATGATCTGAAAACTTTAATCTGTAGAAGATGTTAATGGTGTATTTGGAATGGAGTAGTGTCACTTAATCTGCATCTGGAGAGGTCTGTACTTATTCATTGCATCCCATCCCCCATGCTTCAGCTTCCTGCTTTTCTATTTTATTATAGTTCTGGCAGTGCTTGCACTTCTCCCATTCCATCTTGAGAAAACAGCCATATTGCAGTTATAAAATGGTATCTGGAGTCAAAACAGTCTGTGATACTTTAAAGTTACTGAGTGATGTGCTGTTGAGAACGTGAATTAGGACTAATGTTCCTGTTTTGGGCTCTCAGGTATTTCTCCTGACTATTTAGTTTCACTGCAGTTTAGTAAATCACAAAGGCTATACTGCCATGCTATTAAAACAGATGAAAGACCATTTTAAGGGCATAAACTACCAATCAAAATCTCAAGCAGACAAATATTTTTAAGGGATAATTGCAGAACGAAGCATTATACGGTTTATCTCCTTAGCAAAAAGTTGTACCTTATTTTGTTATCAAAAGGTACACTTGCATAATAATAATTATTTGTTCTTTCAAACTTGACAAAGTCTGTGGTGGTATAACTACTCAGAGTGTATCTTGCCTAGATCTTCATACTAGAGATATGCCATTAAATAGTCAGTAAAGGTTCCAGTGCAGGGTATGTATGGAGATTTGTTAAAGGCCCACAGTACGGATTAAATTTATAAACTTCTAATTCAGATGCCAGCTTTTTTTTTTTTTTACTGGGATAATCACTTTCTTCAGGGATAATCAGTCGAGTGACACTTAGTTTGTTAGGCTGAAGTAGACAGGGATTCAGTCAGAATAAGACAAGTGGGTAGAAACATTCATTCTTTCTGGCCAATACCAGCCTTTTTCATGATCAGGATGCAGGGAAGGACAGATATCAAAGGTTGGAATTGATCCCTCTCATAGGGAGTTCGAAAGTAGGTTGAGGGCACTGGTTCTCCATGTCATCCCTCATCTCCTTTCCTATTCCTGTATTTTACCCCAATTACTCTATTATTTCAAGCAGATATGCTAATAAAAAAAATTTTTAATTACATTTTCATTTATTCAGTTTAGAGCCTGCTTTTTTACTTAGAGGGCACTCAAGGCAACTAACAATAAAAAATAGAACACAAACAGTTAAAATCTGATTTTAAACAAACCTAGAGTTGGACATTCATGAATTGAAGTTAACAGTGACAAGGAAACATGGCACAAGAGAAAGCAAATTCCGTCAATATTTTGGGCACAAGAGTAATTGCAGAAGAATCCATGAACAAGTACTATTGAAGTTTTCCCTACCCTGGCCACACTGGCTTTATGCTGTAAAATAACGGGGCCCCGATAACTGCAGTGGGTGCCCATTACAGATGGACTTTATTTCTGTATTAAGGAAATCATGTCATTTTATGATTTTGGAGGCAATATTCTTCCTCACATAGGTGGGGAAGGTGTCAATGTTAAACATCAGAAAGCCCCCTTCCCTTCTCATAGCATGCCCTGAACTATTACAATAGATTGGTTTAGGAATAGGCTGCAGTTGCATACAACTTGTATTTTTGTTCACTGCTGTCTCTGTGCAACTGAGACACCGACCATATGCAGCAAGCATGGTGGCATAAGAAGCAGTGCATATCTCTCTTCCTACTGTAACCTTAATGTACCTGATATCAAAACCCAGACACTGAGGCCAATGAAGAGGAGAGCGGCAGGGTCTTGTACGTGACAAAATGTATTTCTCTTATGAGCATTATAGCTACATGGAAAAGGATAGTAACCACCCAAACTATTTTTATTCTAGGCATTTGTATCTCATTTCCTACTAAGAAGTACTATTTGATAGACATGTCCTACAAACAGGAAGAAGATATTGTACCTCTTGTCATTTAGATTGCAGTGTATTTTTGGATACATTTTGGAATGTGTTACATTTGACAGCCAAATATATCAAACGTTTTAAGAGCACACTAAGTTGATCTAGCAGTGATACTACTGTCATTTTCTAGCTTCTGAGCATATAGAGGCAGTGTCTTTGCTTAAGCAGTAGCAAACATTTATACAACATATTAATTTTGACCAAGGAAATCTTTTGGGATGCCAAGAGAATTCTAAAAAAATATTACTGCATTTTGTTTTTGTTTTTGTACTACCCTTCATTTTGAGAAATTGTCAATTAAATCATCTCAGTTGTGTGTAATTTTAACTGAAACAAATGAGGTTCTGTCTTATTTTCGGAATATGAAAATAATCTGCCATGTAAAATTGACCTTGTATTTTTAAGTTAAAGATAAATTTGATCTTTCAGCTTATTCACAAACAGCTGAACAGATGTTTTCAACAAACAAATTGAGCATACAATTCTTGCAACTACATATCTTTCTATGTCAGTACCTAATACAGGTAGTCCTTGTTTACTGACTGCCTCATTTAGTGACTGTTCACAGTTATGATAGTGATGAAAAAGTAACTTTATGACTAATTCTCGTATTTATGACCTTCACAGATCTGTAAAGCAAGGGAAAGCTGAAGTTAAGATCATAAGCACAGTAATGGTTTCACTTAGCAATTGCTTTGCTTTAATGACTGAGTTTCCAGTCCCAATTGTGGCCACTAAATGAGGACTACCTGTACATTTTCTGTAGTAGTGCAAAAACTTACTAGGGCAAGAGAAAGTCTAGACAAGGGCTGATACTTCAAAAGAGACATACAGTGAGATCCTCTCCTGATACCTTGAAGCCTTGTGTCTGAATTTTAGTGGCTCCAATTAAATAGACTTCCTTCTCTAGCCTGTTTTCAGTGGTGTTGGTTCCAAAGCTACAAAGATCAATAGATGCTCTCACCTCAACCATGCATCCAGAATCAGTTTTAATGTGTGCTTGTGCCATCATTGTTTTGAGAAGCTGGGAGTACCATATTCAAGCTTCCATTATATGCATGCTCATATTGATTTTTTTGTTTGAGGGACATTATATAACATATATATAACATTATAACATATGATATTTTTCTCAATTCCTTCTCCCTTTTCTCAGCAGAAGTCACTAAAATAAAATTGATAAGTAATTTAACAATGCAAATAAATAATGTATATAGCTGCAGAATTCTACTAAGAACTTTGCAAGAATGCTGATAGAATTCAGACTGAGAAACATGGATCTCTATATCAGAAGAATATGGCCTGGCTGATATATTACCATACCACAATGTGACTTACTACTTTTGGCTTAACATGGCATGCAAATCCAACCAGTGAAAAAAAGAATGACTTATTTTTGGCAACATATTTCTTTGTAAACTACTGGTTATTAGTATATAAATCCTGGCTTTTTAAAATCATAGCTTGTGTCTGAATCCAAAATCCTGTCTTATTCCTGGTTTGTTTCATGCGTTCTGCCCATCTGGATTTTGGAAAAATAAATGAAAACAAACAAAAATCTGGCCGTGATTATTTTGTTCACCTGCAAACCTGTGTCTGGCTTATTCATCTCAATTATCTGCAAATTGAGAAAGGAAAAAAAAAAGCCAGAAACTACCTATCCCTTTCCTATCATGAAAAATCAGTCAAAATTCTTTTTGCAATAGTCCTTTGTGTGTGTGCGTGTGTTTGCATCTAGTAATCCTTCTATGTAAATTTGCATGTATATTAATGGGGAATCTTTGGCTTAATCTTGGAAGCACTCAGTACTTTTTCTTGAAAAACTGTAAGGTTGGAAGAGGATATTTAACCAGACATCTAGCAGCTGTTTAGAGGTTTGAGGCAATGGAAGTTTTAATCAAAACACTCCACTCAACACTGAATTAATATTTTCTTCTTTTCCATTATACTTCATTCTATGATTTCAGTTCCTGAGGGTTGCATGTTGAAGAATTATCTTTTCTGAAGCAGATGTTACAAAAGTAGCGTAAAATTTTAGCTGGTTTAATACGTTTAAAGGATTGTTGGCTAAAGTCGTGTTAATGTGTATGAATAATATATAATCTTCTTTAACCAGTAGACCAAAAGCTGTGTCCTCTTGCTAAGTGACTTATATTCTTCGTCTTATCTATTTTTAACAAGTTCAAAGAAGTTCCCAGTGGTAGGGGAAGGGAAGATACATTGTACCTTGCAGCACAACTCAGAGAAACTCCACAAAATAAGTAATATTGCGTGTATTACAGTTAACAATTTAAGATATTCATTGTAGTGTAAAGTTTTCTCTTGGAGTATTTAATACAGTACATAATATACCGATGCTTTCTGCTGAACTAAGACAAAATAATGCATCATTTCTTGTATTAACAAAGGGTAAATATTCCCAGTTACTGGGAATCCGATATTATGAAAGTCATGATTAAAAGTGCATTTTTGGAAAGGCAATTTGAGGCTGAAGCAGTAATCGGTTCCTTGCATTAACGCTAAATTTCATTACACCTAGTTTTGAACAATTAGTCTTATTTACCAAAAGTAAAACTCCTCTCCTTTACTGCTCAGCAAATCACTTAGTTAGAACCAATCCATGTTTGATTTCATCTTCCGATTTCTTCAGTCCTGCTTTTCCTCTGTTGCATGTTTACTTTTTTTTTTTTAACCTTCTGTGTTTCTTTAGTTGAGGAACTGGACCGTTGAAGAACTTCAAAGACGACTTGGGGCACTTGATCCCATGATGGAGCAGGAGATAGAAGAGGTTCGCCAAAGGTATCAGTCAAAGCGGCAACCAATTCTAGATGCCATTGAAGCAAAGAAAAGACGCCAGCAGAACTTCTGAGGAAAACCTGGCAGTAGAATAGATGTCCATCATTCCTAACAATAAACTGTTCTTCTATGACTACTGTGTAGGTGGATTTCTATTTGGTATCTGATCCTTCCATTTACTGTAGCACCTTTTCTAACTCAGGTATGCCATTGAATGGAGTCCTCATGAACAGATCATGCTTTGTATGAATGGTAGGTAGATTTTAGATACACTGCATGTTGCTTTTGAGAAATCCTGACTTAGCTGGTTGCTAAACTTTGTATTAGAATCTGTGAAACAGTAGGAAATGGACTTGAAGAAGATTGGTACTCAGATTTCCAGGCAGTTTTTACAGTTCAGTTCCAAACCATATATATAAGTATATTCAGTCATGATGAATAGTACATTTCTGTGTGAAGAACCCAAGTAGACAAAACAATAATTCTTACCTATGTACTGAGGTAGAATATAGGAATTCAAACTTTTGCTTTTTCATGGAACTGTTAAAAGGGTTTGCGAAATCAGAGTCCTTACACACTAATCTGTTATCTAAATTGATTCAATAAAAAGTTCATCATTTTATTTGTTCATTATCTCTGATCTGTAGCAACCACTGGGTCTTAAATAACCCTTACTTTCATCTTTGTCCTATTAGTTTAATGAGACTTTGGAAATAAGTTCAAAAAGAAAAGTGGTTCATTGGCAAGTTTACATGTCCTGCTCCAGCATTTGAAAAGGAATATGAACTTTATCTAGTCTAGAAACTTCTAAGAGCTCCATGCTTTTTGATATCCTTTTTAAAGCATTATTTCTCAGTGTTACATTTTTTTTTTTGCTTTTTGTTTTTACTAGGAGCATAACTCTGAATGAATGCTAATATCTTTTCAGTGATGTCTGTCATATAATGAATCTTATACCTTCAGTATTTTTTTTTTCAGACTTCCTGGTAGCAGAGGAATGTTAGTCCCCACAGTTCAGGAAAAATTAGAATCTCTTTTGATAATAATGTTATTTAAAATAGTTAAGGAATTGTAGACCTTTATATAATTTGCTATTTCAAGCTGAATTTGTCTAAGATTTGTGGTACTAGTTTTGAATTTAAACTGGAGTAAACTTTTCCATTTATTGAAAAAGTAAACATACCAGTTAAGATCTAAATAAAGATCTTGAGACCCAAATTAATTTCAAAATACCCTTTAGTTAAAAAACACCATGATACATCTGTGATAAAGCAGTTGCCTTCATGGACAGATACTTTGTGTAAATCTCAAGGTTGGATTTGTGCTAAGGAATGCTTAAGGTGGAATGTGCCTATGGCAGCTAAGTTTCATAAAGTGTCCACAGAAATATTCCTCCTCTTCTCCCACAACATATATGAAACTATTAGAATGTAACAATCAAACTCCAAAGAGGTCTGCATTGTTATGCAGAGTTCAGAATGTGAAAAGGGACTTGAAATTCTTCGATTCTTGCAGCAGCTTCTTGTGCCTAGTACATTAATCCTCAGAGGTTCTTTTGACCTGTAGAGGATGCATAGAAAGGGAATGGTTGAAGTATCATATTTGTGTATGGAAGACTGTGCCTACAGCTTATAATTCTGGTGACTGTCTACAATTCATGACACTGCAGTTTGATAACTTTTCCACAGGAATTAAGATGGAAGTATATGATTACATTCTTGCTCCTCAAGACCTGGAAACATTTGTTTTATATTTATCACACCAAATTGCAGACTGTCAAATGGGTATATGTACTGAATTTTGTATTCCCTTAGAGCAGAGCAGGGAGGAAGGATTCTGTTTAGTCCACAAATTCAAGAGATGTTTTAAACTTTAATTTCTACAACTTTGTCTATCTTCTATCAATCAAAGTCAGATGGGGAATTGTTGAGTCAGGCCAGACCCTTCTTATTTCTCAAAGAAGAATCTGATAATTTTAAGTAAGCCCATGTTCTTTTCAGTATTGATATTAAGGAAATACTACTATTAAGATTATTGGCTATAAAACAGTTTGACTGAGTTCTCTTTCTAAAAACTTACACCATTGACTCATCCTGGAATGAGAGATCTTGGGAAAAGCCAAACTAATTGATCCACTTCAATTAGCGAACCTTTTGTATAAGTTCAGGGCTGAAAAAGAAAGTATTAAATAATAAACCAAAGTAATTATGTTCTATATAAAGCCATGTTAGACAGGTACTACATACAGGCTAAACTTGTTGGTTTCTCTTAGTTAAACAATCTGGCAAATAGAAATCTGCCATGAAGATGAGAAACATTGTCATTTGCTATTCAACTTAACTAAAACTGGATGCTCTCTGTGCCATTGTTTACTGATTAAATTCTTTTTGCATCTATCTCTTTAATCTATACCCTTACAATTCCCCCTATATAGTTCTCATTCCTGTATAATTCCATCTACACAAACAAAGTTGGAAGCTCTTTTTGTAATCTGTTAAATAGCTTCTGAATTGAAGACATTTTGTTTTTGGTAATGATGCTTCTGCAAAATGTGACTCATGCATGTAAAATCCTGCGTAAATTGGAAAGATGGTCCTTTGGTTGGAAATAATTGGCTTTACTGGGGTAGTTGGTGATTATTCTTCACTTCAAGCAATGATAGGAAAAGATCTGTGCCTGACATAACTAGATTCTAGTTTGTTTCTGGGTAAAATGCAGAGAAAAAAAGGGAGTGAAAGAGTATAGCAATCATAGCAGTTGAGTTCCTTCCTCAATTTCCAAAGCTACAAGAATTGAGAATTATGTTCAGAATGCCTATTCTTTACAGTAACTTCAGCTGAAACAAGAGATTCTGTTTCCTATTTTGGAGCCCTTTACAGGAATATATCACTTCATCTATCATCCAAGCTGTATTTTAAAAGTATATATACATTCCATTCACATGGATCATATGTACCAACTGAAGCCTTCTGAGTAAGCTGTCACCTTTTCCTTTTTCAGTCTTAAATCCAGTATCTAGTTTCAGTTCTGTGAGAAACTAAATGTGAAGCCAGTAGCTTTAATGTTTTGTAATAAAAGTTATACCAGTGTAATTTGAAATTATCTTTTTTAGAGATCTGGCTGTTTTGTATATAATTGTTTAAAACCTTGGTTTGTATATGAAAGAAAGTAACTTTTTATCTTATTTAGCTAAATACAGGAAACATTTTTTGGATTTTAAACATAATTTGTGTCATGGGAAAAAAATAAACTGTTCTGCTTATTCTAAAAATATTGTCTTTATCTGCCATAAAATCTGTTTTCCTGGGGAAAATCTGATTCCGATGATGTCTAGCACAACTGGATAATGTGTTTTGGAGATTCTACTCCCAGGTCCTGTGGCTTGCTCTTCATGCTCCATTTGTTTGGGTTGCCTTGAGCTCCCAGTGTCTGGAGATTGTAGGGTTTGATGATGAGCAGCATACTCAGGCTTAATCCCAGAAATTTGGAGTGGCTGCAAGTTTGAAAACTATTTGAGACCAGCAGTTCCCTGGCTTTGATTCTGGATGAGCTGAATATATTCATTATTCACAGCTCCTAGGTGCCTCTTTAAACTATTCCTGATTCAATTATTCCATCTGCTTGCCAAATACATGAAAATATTAGGAATAGCAGTGAATGAGGTACTGGTTCCTGCATGTAAAACAATCATTCTCCTGTTTGTATCAGCAGGTACAAATGTTCCTAACTGGACCCAGGATTTTGCTTCTAAATGAACAGCCAATTTCCTGTTTATAGGTCATTTTGTGCACATAAACCAGTGAAAGCTGCAAGCTAGGGCTGTGTTTTCATGGCAGTCATACCCCACAATCAACCTTGATTTGCTCAGTCCAGTTTTCTTGAATTACGTGACACACTGAACCACAAACTAACCATGAAAGCTAAGTTTAACATAGAAAATACAGTTGACTAAGTTTAGTTGTAAATGGTGTGTGCACAGCCTATATTCATTTGAAACATGCTTTCATAGGTCTCTGAGTGTCCCAGTTCCCTTCACTGATAGGCAGAATGCATCAGCAGTCTTTGCACACCACATGTCTTATGATTCACAGGTCAAAATCTAACCTTGGAGCTCTCTTATTTTAGTTGGGGATTGTATATTTTTAAATCTCATGATTAATGTGTATTTATGAACAAAATCCTGTAGAATACATGAAGGACAGCAACGGGAAATAATTACATTGGAGGTTCTTGGTTATTTTGCCAACCTTTTTTTTTTTTAAACATGTAAATTATAAATCTTAATTGCTTAAAACAGACTAAGGATTCGTGCATGTATACACATATGTATGCACCATAAATGATGCATATATATCCCAAAATCTTACCTTTCATTTCTGAATATATTGATTAACTGCCCACTTCCTCATGAGATAGGTGATGTCTAAATTTGAAATATAAATAAATGTAAAAACATTATGGATGATTCCCCCTATATGCTATACATTATTTTAACAAGTTTGGTTTATATGAAATAAAGAGAATGGAATATTCAAGAAATACACTGTGGCAGAATAGAAACCTTTTTATAGCTGCAGGCTGCACTTTTTTGCTGTCATATTTTGGTGGCATGTAGGCTGTGAGTTTTCCTTTCTGGTCAAGAGATGTAAAGCACTTGATAAAATTGGCCATAGTCTCTTCCTTGATAAAACTGAATAATATGGGATGGATGGTCCCACTACCAGATGGATTCACAGTTGAACAACTGTACACAATACATGGTCCTTAATGGATCTATATCTACATGGAGAGACTTATGCAGAGGGGTATTTCAGGATTCTGTCCTGGGCCCAGTGTCAACATTTTTATAAATGACTTAGATGAGGGGATTTACAGACAATACAACACTGGATAGGGGAATTGCTAATACTTCAGAAGATGAGTTTAGGGTTCAAAAGAGTCTTGATAACCTTGAACTGTATCTAAAATAATGCTATTCAGTGGTAAGAAATTAAAGGTTCTGCACTTAGGTAGGAAAACAACAGATGTACAGGTACATTTTGGTAGTACCTGGCTTGGCAGTAGTACTTCTGAGAAGGATCTGGGTGTCCTGGTAGACCACAAATTAAGCATGAGCCAATGCAGTCTTGAACTGTGTTACATCACAAATACAATGTCAAGACCATGGGAAGTGATGGTTCTGCTCCACTTTGCACTGGTCAGAGTGCACCTGGAATACTGTGTCCAGTTTTGGATGCTGAGGGCCTGGAAAGAGTATAGAGAAGAGTGGCAAGGATGGTGCAAGGCTTGGACTCTAAATCCTGTGAAGAGTGGTTAAATGAACTGGGCATGTTTGGCTTAAAGAAGAGAAGGCTAAAGGGGAGACATGATGACAGTCTTCCAATACTTGAAGGGCTTTCACAGGGAAGAGAATGTGAATTTATTTTCTTTAATTCCTGAGGGTAGGACAAGAACAAATTGATGAAGGTTTGAAAGATATTCAAAATACAGCCATCAATATGTAAGTACTGATCCTGAAAAATTTTAGGGGTTACTGGGGTTACAAATACAAGTAGCAATCCAGACAAAAGGTCTTGATTTACAAATCCAAATGGATGTGAGTTCTTAAAGAAGAAAATACTGAAAGAGCAATTGCAAACAATTTCACATGATGGAAAAAAGGAGGACAGCAGAAGACAACAATATGACTATAAAAACATAGTGATAATCTGCAAACAAAAAGGACAGGTACAGGAAATGGGAAGAGGAAGTGGTCACAAAGAGTACAGACAAATAGCTTGTACTGTATAACTAGTGTTAGGAAAGTGAAAGCTCAATAAGCTGAGGGTAGCATAGGATGCAAAGAATAACAAAAGTTTTCTTTGGATATGTTAAAAATAACAGGAAAAGAATTGGTATAACAGTTGCTCAATGAAAACAGTAAAATCTTAAAAGGCAACAAAAAGAGTTATTTAACTCCTATTTTGGTTTAGCCTTCTCCAAAGGAAAGTGAGTATTCCACTATGAAATTGTGAAGATCAGGATGAAGGGGTAGGACTGAAGCTTGAGGTTGGTAGAAACGTAATCATGGAATACCTCTTTAATTTTCCAGAACCAGACGAATTGCATTCTAAAGTGCTGAGGGAATTGATTATCTGGCTGAGCTCTTATGTATTATCCTGGAAAAATTCTGGCGAATGGGTGAAGTTCTGTGTTTTGTGAAGATATTCCTATCTTCACAGAAGGAAAGAAAATCCAGCTGCTGCAGACCAGTCAATCTGACATTGATACCTAGGAAGATTCTAGAGCAGAAAAGATTAATCTGTAAGCACTTTGAAAGCAAGGCAGCATGGATTTGTCATGAACAGATCTCATTTTTTGATCAGGTAACTTCCTTAATACATTCTGGGGATGCTTTAGATGTAATATATCTTGATTTAAAAACAAGGTGTCTCATAGAATGCTGATAGGAAGCTAGTTAAGTGTGAGCTTTATTTATGATGATGGGGTACATAACTGGTTTTAATACTGTACTCAGTACTTATCAAAAGAGAACCAGTTTGGTGTAGAAGTTAAGGCACCAGGCTAAAAACCAGGAGACCATGAGTTCCAGTCCCTCCATAGGCACGAAGCCAGCAGGGTGACCTTGGGCCAGTCACTCAGCCCTAGGAAGGAGGCAATGGCAAACCACTTCTGAAATCTTGCCAAGAAAACTGCAGGGACTTGTCTAGGCAGTTGCCAACACTGATTCGAAAGTACACACATACACTCATCAAGAGTTCCTCATCAAATTGAAGATGAGTATTGAGAAAGCTCTGATGCTGAAAAAGGTGGAAGGAAAGAGAAGAGGATGACCAGTGGAAGGACTCAGTTATAGTGGTGATGAATGTACTGTTGGGAAACCTGAAAGAACAGGAATAGATTAGCATGGAAAAAATAAGTGGTCGCTAGGAGTTGAAAACAACTTGATGGCACATGATAATTATCATCACTGAGAAGGATGAGGCCCAGCTTGGTGTAGTGGTTAAAGGCACCAGGCTATAAACTGGGAGACTGTGTGTCCTAGTCCGGCCTTAGGCACAAAGCCAGCTGGGTGACCTTGGGCTAATCGTTCACTCTCAGCCATAGGAGAGTGGCAACGGCAAACTACTTCTGAAAAACCTTGCCAAGAATACTGCCTGGACAAGTCAGGCAGGAGTTAAGACTGACTCAGACAACAACATTCTGGAAGAAGACAATCAAATCATACCTGTCTTGTTAAAAACAAAAGAATTACACTGAAGTTCAACTCAAGGGAAACTTTATCTTACCTTTTATTGTTGGAAGGGAACAATACCTATAAATATAAAATAAGGCTTAAATCAAGTACCCTAAAATATGTTAAAACCCTAAATAAGAAAGCTTAAACAATACATATAAGGCATCCAGACACATTAGGAAGTGCATAAAACTTTCTAGTTGCTTAAATATATGATATCATTCTCCGGAACTGATTTCCCAAGCATTATGCTATGGTGCTATCATCATTATTCACTGACAGTCTTGAGTCTGTTATTTTCAGTGCTGGACCAGTTCTGAGATCTATAAATAAGATGTTCTCTTTTTCATGTAAATTTTATCATAGTTCATGGCTTTGGGTATTGTTTAATAGAAAACAGACTTGTAGGTATTATAAATAAATAAATGTGTTATGGCTGGTAGTTTCCATTTCACACAGTAGTTTCATCTTTCTACAGCCACCATCTCGTTATATTCCAGATTTTAGCTGAAGAGTTGCACTGAGATGCACAGTCCCTGTACTAACTTGCCTTCTGTACCCTTCTTGCATAGTAATACATAGTAGTCATTACCAATCCTCCAGTACCAGCCTGAGATGCTTGTGGGTAAAATTCCATTCCACAACAAAGATTATCCTTTTTACAAATATTCTTGGTTCCCCCCCCCCCCCCCCCAAGTTTTAGGAGGTTGAAGATACTCTTTTCAAGATCAATCTTCTTTTCAAGAGGATGCTGGAAAATCAATTACATCTTCCCCCACATTCATACATTTACAAACATGCAAATTGAAAAGGAACTGGGATACAGTGCAAAGCAAAGGAAATGCTAATTCTGAAGCAGAATCAATTTTGTTAGTACTTGGCAAGCTAGATCAGAAGTGAGTGAGATTTGACCCCTGGATGTTGCTGGAATCTCTCCAACCCTCATTGTTGACTCCTTGAGGAAGTTTATCTCTGGGCAAGATGGGGAAATGATTGCTCTCTAGTGATCAGAAATTCACCAGAATCACAGGACCAAATTCACAAATGTAATGAAAGTTAAGAAGGAAAACTTCAGGAAGTAGAGCTGGTATACTAATCATTTGAATAACGAACTATAGAATGAAATTGTGCTGCACAATTGGTAAAAGAAAAGATCATTAGTACAAAACCTGACCACTGAAAGATTATTTAAGGCTTGTCCTGTTTTTTTTGATTCAAGACAACCACAAAGCATGGAATCTCGTGCATCAAAATAGAAACAATATAATTTAAACAAAATAGCTTTACAACAGCTAAAACAAAAATAATCAAATAAAGAGCCATGAAAACTATGTTCACTGCTTCTTGTAGTCCACTCCATTAATTGTATTTTCCTGAAGCATTGCTGTAGGGGTGAAGTTACCACAACAAAGATTTTTGTGGTACCTTGAAGGTTAACCAACATGACACAACCTTCATAGGTTATAATATACTTCATCAGGGACATGAAGCTGACAACCAATCCTAAATTGACACACAAAAAGAGGGTTGTGGTAAAGGGAAATACCCAGCCACGTGATCAGAGGGGAACATAATGCAGCAAAGGACAATGATCATTGGTAGAAAACAGAATAGCTATAGGAAAAACTAAGAAGGCTTTACGAGTGATAAGAGAAACATCCTGGTATTTCTAAGATAATTAACCCATGCCCTGATGAAAGGGTATAGCTTTCCATGTTAATCTCTGTGGCCCTTTCAGAAACTTGTATCTTGACCATTCTATCCTACCTAACCTTTTGATGAAAGGCTGCCTTTTATTCTACAAGGTGGATTCAAAGACATCTGGAAAGAAGGCCAGCTCCTGGTAATCTGAGCCAGGGAATTTCAAGAACACTGTCAATTAGCATCCAAGCAGTCAACCAATCAGCCAGAAACTAAATATCTCTGAAGAAAAATGGTGTGGGTGTGGGAGGGGAGGGAGCCCTGCTGGTGTGCCAGAATGAAAGTGAGAAAGAAGATATTCCAAGCCAAACGTACCCCTGAAATTATCTCTAACTGCAACTCTGCTAGGTCAAACAAAAAATGAAGATGGCTATGTAGTTAATGGCTGCTCCCTGCAAATGACAAGTGTATTTGTTCCCCAATATGTTCCAACAGCATTACCCTAGACCTAAGCTAATACTGAAATTACCATAATAAGCTACCTCTGTTGAAGAACTTAGTGACTTGTTGGCCATTCCTTGTGAAATGATTAGTCTGGCTATGGGTTTTATTGGAAAGTGTTGCCTTACAGATAGTCCTCACATAACGACCACAATTGGGACCAGAATCTTGGTTGTTGAGCGAAGTGGTCATTAAGCAAGATGCCTACGTGACTGCTTCGCTCAACGACTGCAATCCAGGCACTTGTGGTTGCGGTCATTAAGCAATTTCCCAGATTAAGTGGATGGAGCAAAAGAGCTGTCTGCTGAAGGATTTCAGCTCAGCAGGGAGCTGAAATCCTCCAGGCAGCCAGCTCTTTGAGAATGAAAAAGCTGCCTGCCAGATGGTTTCAGCTTCACGTGGAGCTGAAATCCTTCCAGCAGTCAGGTCTTTTGCTCTCAGACATTCCTAAAGCCAGCTGAAGGGTTTGCCCTCCCCCCCCCCCCGCCCCCTGGAGACAGAGGGGAAATCCTTCCTGGGGCTAGAGGAACAGATCTCAAATCTTCAGGATTTGAGGTCCATGCCACTGAGAGGGGAGGGGAAACCTTCCAGCAGTGAGGAGTTATGGGGCTCAAATCCTGAAGATTTGAGGTCCTTCCTTCACCCTGCTGTGAAGGGACAGAGCTCAAATCTTCAGGATTTGAGTCCCATTCCTGCACACCATTGCATCCCTTCTGCTTGCAACCTTCCCTCCTGGCTTTCAATGGGGAAGCTGGCAGAGAAGATTGCAAATGGTGATCACATGATTTCAGGGCACTTGGAAACTGGTTGTAAATGTGAGCCAGTTGCCAAGTGCCCGAAATGTGGCCATGTGACCATGGGGGGGCAGTGCAACATTTTACGATGGTTGAAGTGCTTTATGGGCCGTAAAGCATCCTTTCTGAGGCCATCATAACTTTGAACC
Source organism: Liasis olivaceus (assembly GCA_030867105.1). Lineage (NCBI taxonomy): Eukaryota > Metazoa > Chordata > Lepidosauria > Squamata > Pythonidae > Liasis > Liasis olivaceus. The sequence continues at coordinate 181,458,372 of CM061350.1, read as the reverse complement.
ATGATTAAACAAATGGTCATTAAGTGAGAACTGTACTTTCTCCTATAAAGATCAGTGGGTTAGAGTCTGTTCATAAGATGTGGATCTGCCAGATTCTTACATACTATTTCTGAAATGTCTTTTTGAGGTATCTGGTTTATAAACAATGCAAGCCTTCTTGGCTTCTGCTGCTTGGTTCTTCTTCAGATATAAGGTCTGAAAAGAGAGCCAGCCAGCTGCTATGTTACTACACTGAACTCTTCTATGCATTCCTTGTCTCCAAACTTAAGCAGAGGAAGAAAGGGGGAGCAGAAGAAATAGCTTTTGGAACATACAAATTTGTCTACTGGCTTCAACTGGCACAAAGAGAATCTTCTCTCCATGTCTTTGAAATCTTAATCTTTCTTAAACTTTAGTCACTTTCATAATGCAAACCTTAAAACAGCAAATGGTTGGGTATTAAATGTAACAGCTAGGATTACAGCTTCTGTGATTGGACTATGGCATGCTAAAGGTTCTGTAGAAGGGCAAGTATGTAAAATGCATGAAGCACCTGCTCTGTCAGTACCCACAAGCTTTGGCAGCAAAGTATATAATTTTAAAGAGACTACAATTAATGCAGAGAAGCTCTTCATGAAAACCACCAAAGCGGTAGTAGGAGGAAGGAACTTTTTAAAGTTTTTCTATGGCCATTTGAGCCTTAGTGACTTATAACCCCTTCTAGAGTCATCCAACTATGATGCCGACGTAACAGCAATGAGGACAAGTTTTCGATTGCAATGATAGCTCAGTCACACTAGAAGATGCTACAAGTTGCTAGTGAGGAGAGGCCTTAATTCTTAGTTTGCCATAACAAGTAGTAAGTTGATCTGCAGCATCTATAATGAAAATATATATGACACCACACAATAGTTATTTCCAGGATATATCCTGTATGACTGAAAAAGGTAAAGAATTTCTAGCCAGCATTAGCCACATCTACTGTTAGCAGGTCTAACATTTCTACCATATGCTGTACACGTTTTAATACCTTAGTTTGAAAATGCTATCAATTTAGACTTCTAGTATGTACGAAGACAAAAGGACAGTCCTTAATTTTTAATATAGTTCCTTGAAACACTCCTGAAAAGCATGGGTGAAATGATTATGGCAACATGAGTGCCTCTAGTCCTAGAAGCAACATAAAGACATCTGTTCCAGAACTGCAATTAAAAAGAGTGGCAAGAGGAGACTGAAAGAAATGGGCAGTAGCCATGGAAACAAAGTACTAATGTAGCTGTATATTACTTTGCCCACAGCTGAGTTGAAGTGCTATCTTGAATCAGCAGAAAACTTAAAAATTGCTGTCCCCATTGAAACCAAGGCAGGGAAACGTGATGGGAATGCTGTGTCACTGTTTTAAAATTTACAGCATCCTTCCCAACCTTCCAGATGTGTTGGACTACAATTCCCATAACCCTCAGCCAGCAAATCAGTATATATTTTGAGCACCATTTTGGGAAGGCTGAATTGTAAGGGTTCTCTCTTAATATGCCTTCCATAGGTAATCCCTGGAAGATCATATTAGGCATTCCAGAAAGAGTAGGAAAAGTTTGCTTCCCTTTTTCTTTGAAAGCACAAGGGAACAGGAGGAAGAATGGAAAAGAAACTTTTCCTTGGAACACCCAAGGCTTTTTACATAGGAAGAGGGCATGAAAATGCAGATTTTGAGCTGGCTATTTTTGATAGCTTGGGAACAGATATTTGAGGCAGAAATGAAGGAAAACCAGGGAAATAAGAAAATACTGCATTGATGAATCCACAGATTGCATTACAGTATAATGAGATATGTTTGTTTTTGGTTTTGAATGTTGTCTGAACCCAACTGTTTTGAAAGATAAACTATACTTTATGGCTTTGTGTTATTTGTGAACCCAGCCTGTAGCAAGTTATGGTTAAACACTGTTTGAACCCAGCCCATCCTTCTCTGTGTTCACAAGACATGCCTTCTATAGTTAACTGAACCATAGTTTAACAAATTAACTCAGTTTTCTGGATTCATAAAAAACTTTGAATCAAACTAGTCATGCTGGTTGGGGTCATACAACAAACAGCTCTGGATAGGTTAAAAACATTTTCTTTGAATATTGGATTCAATTTCCCAATTTTATAAACTAGTGAGAAATGTAGAAGTGAATAGGGCCAAGCTGAGCCATTTATGCCCAAACTGAAACAAGGTGTAAAAGTGGGTTAACTTTCTTGTTATTGTGACTGAGGCAAAGGATGGATGATATCTTTCCTCTACCAGCTTATTCACTCCCCTTTGGGCAATTCCTGATCACCTGTCATGAAGGTGATCTAGAAGCAGTATGATAAGCTAGGGCTTAGATGCGGACTGCTTTTATGTATCTGTCTTTTGTAACAAAAGAGAAAAAGGATGCTGTTTCTGAGACCTAATATCTTCCCAAGAATGAAAGTCATAGGAAGAAACCCTAACTGGCCACAGGCCAAAACTACAGCAGACTCTTCTGAGTTCTTTTACATAAACATGTTTGATCAACTAGAAGTCTGAGTTCCTTAAATACTCAGAATTCCATGAGATCAGCCAGCTTCAATGAGTATCAGAAAAAAGAAAAAAACAGTTATGTTTGTAAAGTGAGACCCTCTGGAACCAGTGACATTTTCTGCTCCTTCAGTAGGGAGGAACAGACTCTTACTTTACTATCTTAGTTGGCAGACTCTCAACGAGAGGCAAAGAAGAGGCTGGCACTGGTTATTGAATCCTCCATGTCCAGCGAGAATTTCCTGGACCTAGATTTTAATTCCCACAATGCCTGCAGGGCATCCATTTTTAAGAAGGGTAAAGAAATCAGCGCTGGAGGTGATATATTTCTGAGTTCATTTTTTTAGTGTTGAGACGTTCATGATAGATGTTGGAATTGCCTTCTCTTTAATATATAAAAAAAAAAGACAAAATGTTCTGTGATGCAGAAAAACACTTACTTAAGAAGTGATTGGCAAAGAGAGAGTTCATTCTTCCACTTTACACACTATTTCATTACAGGGGAAACTCTCCATTCTAGTTCTTGTGCTGATAGAAGTTGTAGCAGAATAGGCTGCTTGGTTTTCAGCTGCAGCTGTGCTTTCAAAAGTGCCTTAATCTGTAGCAACTGGAAGCAGAGAAGAAGCTTTATCTTAACTCTGTGCAGAATTTTGCTAATTCCTGAAAATCAAAGTTCTTGTCTGAGGCTCAGTTGCAGCAGATGGCAGGAGAATGTGTAAATTACATCAACATATCCAACCTGCCCTCCTTTATTTGTATAGCTCTCCTGATTACGGGAACCAAATAATGTTTTAGCGAACAGCATCATTCTGAAGCCCACCTCTGCGTGATAGCACCTGCTGACCCCTAGCTGATCTTGAAAAAGCTAAGTAGAGATAGAATTGCTTAGGTAGGCATGGGGGGCGGGTGGCAGCGGCAAGTGACAAACATGAGTCATGATGTTGCAGTAATAACTTCTGCTTCACATAGGTGTGTGTGATATCATGATACGATAGGGCTTGCATTGTGATGTCACAATGCATATTTTGTCAATTTGATATCATCATGCTTAGGTACAGAAGCCTATCTTGGGTGGAAGACTACTGGCAAACGTTAGAGCCTTAGCTTTACTGAAAATTAAAAAAAAAAAACACCATGAAGAATGTAGTGGCAAACCATGTGTGCATTTTTGTCAATAAAAGTACATGTGTCAGCAAAATTTATAAGAATCTTCACATTTACATCATTTTAAAAGTATGCATTATTGTATCTTGCATAACTTGTAAATTTACAGTATAAATAGAATACAGTGGGACTTAACAAACTTTGAGTGGTCAGAGGCTTTAGGACTGAATTATTACTGAAAAATCTTTCCCGGAACTTCACTTTATAAAGACACTGGGCCGCAGCAAGAGTTAGAAATGTATCCATTTTTAATATATTTTTTAAAAAAGTAATTCCAACTCTTTAAAAAATTAGCCCTCTATCCTCATTAAGATTTGAAGGAATAAATCATTGTTCTACATGATGCTGTGTAAAAAATCTGCCTCGAAAATCCTCAAAGGATTCCTCACTGCCATCTCTTCAGTAGATGATGCATGTCTTGTGGCCCCAAGATATGGAGGCACTGAGAATTATTCCTACCAGTATAACCAATAACTATATTGCCTACAGCTTGACGGCAGTTGAAGTCCAACATCTGTGGCAAGTTGGTGAAGGCTGGGTTGTAATTTTTCTGGACTTAAAAACTAATGAGAGGTGTTTGGAGTGGTTAAAAAAAAAAATCAAGATAGTAATGATGCATGTAAAAAAAGGGGAGGAGCTTCAACTGTGTACTTGTAGCCACATCCTGACTTTTTTAACTACCCTGTGGATGCCCTTGAAGCCAAGTATTTTCCTTCCTATGCAGAGACATTTTTTTCTACTCCTACTATAGCAATTAAATCAGGGTGGGAAGCATAGGTCTTAAGGACCCCATTAAGCTTTCTTACCAAATTAAAATAACAGGTATCTGGAACTGGTGCTTCCTTTGCGAGTATGCTCACTTGCTCAGCAAGAGGATGAAGATAAGCAGAAAAATAGGAAACATCATGTGGGAGATCTTGCATCTGAGGGACTGCTGCTTTATAACCACTTAGATCTTTATGATGGCCATTTTGTATTTGGGCAAGCCCCCTCATCCATCCTCCTAACCCAAAAAGATGGAGAACATCTGCATTAACCCATGGTAATGGAACTCCAATATACAACGTTAGTATTTTATTTATTTACATTTCAAATTTGTCACTGCCCATCTCACGGCAGAGCAACATATATATAATGGCTTAATTCACACTGGCAGGATTTGCCTAATCTGATGAGTCACAAATGAGTTGACATTTTAGTCTACTGTGCAAGCTCTACCAACACCAGTGATCAGGGATGGTGGGAGATGTAACCCAGCAATATTTGAAGAGCCTCAGACTTCCCATCTCTGGGTTAGTGTCCAAATGACAAGCAGAGAGACTTAGAGCTGAGCAGAAATGGCTCTTTAAAATTCTCCACCAAATACGTGAGCAGAGATATTGGGGAACATATTTCTCCACATTTCCCCAGAAGAAGAAGAAATTCAATAGTTTCTTATGGTCATGATTCCCTTTAGCACTGAGCACTGGGAATGCAAAAGAAAAAACAAAACAGGGAAGGAGTTCCTTTCTGGTTTCTTCCCTTGGTATTCAGTGGAATTGGGAGAAATGTCAGAAGCGAGCTAGGCTGCACTCTTGGAGAGATGAAAGTCAAGATATTCATACACTCCTCTTGGCTACCTTGTAATTAAATAATTGCAAGAATGCTACCCCACTATCTATGAAAATGTCTCCAAAATTCTTATTGCTGTTCAAATAATTTTCAAAGCAAACTCTCTTGCACAAAATTGAATAAGAATTTATAGAACAAGATGCAAAGTGATTTTTAAACTCTGCACTCATTTAGACTCAAATATGCATTTAGCTGGGATGGTCTCTTGGTTGCCTTGCTGAGCTAATTGCTCCATCTGCCTTGCCTTGTGTACTTTTGAAGAAAGACTTTGTGAAGTATGGCTACTAGACCTGGGTGCAAAATCTAGACAACCACTAAGAGCAGCAAAGAGAGGTCTTTTTGTGGTGCCTCCCTATTGCCATCTAGTGGTCATGCAGCTCTTTGTAGCCCAGAACTGGTGGCTCTGTTAGAATGTACAGACAATTCCACCTGGATGACTGAGAATCTTCATAATTGTATGGTTGAATAAGTGTTTGGAAGCAGCTGAGCTTCCAAAGGTACACTGCACATCTCTGGCAGCACTGTTTTTCTCCCCTTCTTGATCATATCACTTGTAGCTCTCAGAATAAAATACATTTTTTTTCTCCAGCTTTTATAAAAACAATCACAAGAGAATTAAATCTTTCTATATATTCTCCAAGGAAATTTATGACAACACGGATTAGAATGTCTGATAGAAAACTTGGCAGGAGGGCAAATCTAGAAGAAAATAGTCATGAACTTTTCACCCAGCTGCTATACTGGTGTTTTTAATTCCAATTTGGAGAATGATGCTGAAATCTACCCAACGATGCTTTTTATGGCAGGGAGCCGAACAGATCAAACTTTTTAAAAAATGTATACTGTCAAAGACTGTTAGAAAAGCAGATTGTGGGATGAAGGAGGTTGTGGTGGATTGCATGCTTTGAATCAGTAGCTGTGTTCGCATAACATGCCTAACCATAGCATAGTGAAGTAAATTGTGTCTTTGTTTTACAGTAATTTATATTTTTATGATAATTTCTTGTATTTTGTGGATAAAACCTTCAGCGTTTTATTTAATAGAAAAACAGGAAATTAACCATGTAAATAACAACATGTAGTCCAGTGTTTTGTGCAAAGGCAGTCTGTTTATCAGTTACTTGAATAAACTATGAATAAGTACCTTGTACAAACGCAGCCAAAAGGTAAGAATGTCTTCTAGATTTTTAAAACTGGCAAATTCCTTTATGGAACCTTTGCTCTGTACCAGTGTTTCTCAACCTCAACAACTTTAAGCTGTGTGGACTTCAACTCCCAGAATTCCCTAGCCAGCCATGCTGGCTAGGGAATTCTGGGAGTTGAAGTCCACACAGCTTAAAGTTGCTGAGGTTGAAAAATGCTGCTCTGTATTGTCACTAAACATACATACCATGATTTCTCAGTCTTGCTTACACTCTTGCTCACTTCAGTCTTGTTTATACTCTGTTAGAGAAAGTGCATAAGCTGTGATTCTTGCTAGGTCCGTCTGCTGCAGCACTAGACCAGAATTATCAATTAAAAAAAAGGTATTTTTCATGTACCTTTCAAAAAGAACCTTGATCTAAAACATTATTAAATGAAAATGCTGATGTCCCTGCCCTTAAAGGCATCTCCTGCTTATTTCTGCAGGCAAAAATGCTGCTAAAAGATTCCAGAAACAGGCTGCATGATTTATTTCTTGGTTCCTTGTGAACCCTACATTGGACAATTTATTTATTTATATTTCAGATTAGTCGCTGCCCATCTCAGTGCAGAGCCACTCTGGGAGGTCTACAATAAAAGGAATAAATATTAATTAAAATAGAATAAAAATTAAAATACATTACAAGATTCCTATATAAATAATAAATATCTTCCAAGAAACGAATGTTAACTATAAGTTATTAGACTCGGGGAGCATCTTCAAGACGCCAGCCATCCCCAGGGTTGGTTATATCCCTTCCCACCCCACGCGAGTTGGCAGACCTCACCTAATTGATTTCTTAATATACATAAGTAAGCAGTGTGTTTGCTAAGAACTATAGGTCAATGGTGAAGCACGTGGTTTAGGTACAGAACGTTATATGTTCAATTCTTGGCATCTCAAATTGAGAACAGTTAGATACCAGAAGCTGGGAAAGATAGTATTCTCTGTCAATAAGCCTAATGAATAAAATATCTGGTCTAGATTTTTAAAAATTATATTTTTAGTCAGCATTAATTCTATCATTTTAAAAAGTATTTCTAAACCAGTAGTTTCACAAATGATTAGGCCTATGAATTGCAGTACGTAAATTATAGGTAAAGATTGAAAAAATTAACAAATGTGTCAGGCATTTCTTTAATTGGTCCAAAATTGCACCATGGTCAGCTGTTCCAGCTGTTTGCTGATGTTTTTAAATTTAGTTTTTCTATTATTACGGCAGAACGGTTCCCACAGGCTGTAGCTAAATGCAATTAGTTAAGTTACTTCTTGAACAGAATGGCAGATCATAAACTACTGGATATTTTCTTCCAGGATGCCAGCAATTTTAAACAGTGTAATCTTTTTTGGCATTACAAATCCCAAAACAGATCTTCTTTCAAACATTAGTTTAATCCCTTAAACAAAGGAAGAAAAAAAATATGAAGCTTTCTCCTTATCTCCAGCAGCTTGTGATGGCTCACTTGGAATTTGTAGAAACCACTTAACCAAAATAAACAAATTAGACTGAAGCAGGTCTAACTATTTTATTCTAGAAAATGCATGCAAGTTTTTAATTTCTGCTCTAAACTCCCCCAGTTCTGCTTGCGAAATTCTTGATACCCACGTACATCAACATACCTGGAAGAACGTCCATTGAATTTAAAAAACACATTGCATAATAAATTAGCAACATTTTTTTACACTTCCTTCAATTGTAATGCTATATATAATTACACGGGCCCTTGAGTAGATTTTTATAGGTTTGCACTGTCAGTTTCTGATCCAGCAGCCAGCAGCCTCGTGCTGTCTCAGACGGCTGGATATATCAGCAATTCAGTAATACCACAGAGAATAGTCATATTTCTAAGATGAGCTGATTATTTGATTTTGCGGATGGTTAACTCCTTTATCTTAGGCTGCCCAGAACCATAGGCGGCAACTCAAGAAAATTCATAGAGAGAATTTATGCAATCCATCTTTCAGTAGAAAATTATTTTCATTTGTACATTGGATCATTCAGGATTCAAGGCCAGTACTCTTTCTCTTTAATTTTACAATACCTCATTCTCCTTCCCTGAAATAAATGGCATTTGAATAACTGTGTTTTCGTAATAATGGCCAGTGGGGAGATATCACAGGTAATTTCAGAGCAGTATCCCCAGGTGTGGTCCATGTAATGCTGAGAATACTGGAACACAATTGTCTGAACATATGTGATTGATTATGATGTGTTTATAAATCCCTTTTTCTGTCCACCTGGTTCCCCCAGTTGATGAACAATTAAAACGAATAATAAAATCAAAACAAAGTGAAGGCACATTCACAAGGGAAAGGCAATGACACAAAAATAATGGATGCAAATAGATGATCAAGTCCTACCCATTTTTTAGTATGTTTGGTACATACCGGATGCATGTAAAAAGAAGTGAGGCTTTATAGCCCCATTTTGTCAGGCTCAGTCCAAGGACAGCAAGGAAACAGTTCATCCAAAATTCAGTTCTTGTATTGCTTATACCCTATAGACAGAATCTTGCCAGACTAGTTCTTTACTACTGCAACTAGTGGATATACCCTGGGAGATTCTAGGGAGTGGCTATCCTGAACCTCTTTCGCTTCCCATGCTCCAATTCTGGACTGTGTTGTCTTTTGTCTCCGTGCTTTCCTGGAATGCATCCCCTCCTTCCTGATAGCCTTGTTCTCTACTGCGATCCACCACATAACCCCCCCCTCACTTCGTAGATACATTCCATCACAATTTTGATATTATTGACCACCCCCCCCCCCCATGTGCCTCTGCAAATTCAAAACATTATTTAAAGCAAACCACCTGCCAGAACAATACAGTCATTATTGTCTGTCTAAAACTGTTTCTCAACCCTGGCCACTTGAAGATATGTGGACTTCAGCTCCCAGAATTCCCCAGCCAGCCATGGAGTTGAAGTCTGGGAGTTGAAGTCCACACATCTTCAAGTGGCCAAAGCTGAGAAATACTGCTGTATGAAGCTCTAGCACACACATGAAAGCCTTCAGTACTGAACTGTTTAGGCCAAATATTATCATCCTCAGTTGGCAGATGCCTTCTGTGCTCAGCATCAATGTAATTTCTCTTATGCTTTCCCTGATGTCATGGTCATGGTTGTATAAGGTGGCCGACAGAGTCTGACTTACTCAGTGATTTGATAACAGACAATCTAAGGTAGGGATGGTTGGTCCTGTTTTCTCGAGGCAAACTAGCTTAAGCAGTATTCTGGCTACCACAGATTTTGTTTGTTTGGTTGGTTGGTTGGTTTAAAGATCCCTGTGGTGATGGTGGACAGGTGAGGACGGCTCAGCCCCAACCATTTCCTTTCTGCCCTATGTCACTATTCTATACATATGGGATGTGTCATCAAAGAAGCTGCAACAGAGGAATTATTTGTACCAGGAGCTGGGAGTTTTATTCCACAAACAAAGAAAAGAATGTGTGTCAGTCCTGGACTCTACTATGGAGGCTAAAATCTTTACTGCTGGAACTTTAATGAAAATTTGCAATCCACTATCTTGTAAGGGGAATTTGAAAATCCAGCAGTAGCAATCTATTCACATGTTCCACTGTATTAACTGAATACTGAAAAATTAATGCGAAGTCAAAGAGGAGGGAACAAATCTTAACTTTAGGTGGAAAAGGAATTCCTTAAGCAGCAATTTCAAGCTAATTGTTTTCTTGCTCAGGTACTCTAGGGAAGGTATCTTGGTTGGCAGTCTTCCTCTATAAACTAGAGCAGTGTTTTTCAAACTTGGCAACTTTAAGATGTGTGGACTTCAACACTGAACTAGAGGAATCAACTTGCTCCTGAGAAATAAGACCGTGTTTCCTATTTTTTCCTTGTTCCATTGGTACAAGATTTCCCTTCCCTGTACATACTGAGGGTTTTTTCCCTTGTGAAGTCTGATGTGTTCCTGGAGCTGTTCTCTTTCAGACCTTCAGTTCTATTCCCCTATCTGACCTCAGCTGTAGCTTTTCTGTAATTTGTGTATCAGCCTAGCAGATGTTCAGAAATACTGTAATTTCCTGCCAAGCACTGTGCCTTTGTACTGCTTGTAGCATGGCGAGCGGAGGTGAAGAGGGGGAATCCCTTGTGTCTTTCCCTGTTCCAGTGATAAAAGAAGAAGCCTCTACAAACTGCATTTGGAGCAGCTCCATATTGCAATACCATTCTAGACTCTTGTCTCTGTATTTTGAGGCTGGAATGGGAGATTAACCACAAGCAAATCTCTCAGATTTGGACAGCATTAGGTGAGTTGCCTAATAACTAATCCTACACACCCTGAAGATAGTCTGAGTATAAGCCTAATTTTACAATTACCAGGCTACAAGACTTGTTCAACATGCTATGCCATTAATTTAACAAATTTGTTAAACAAATTGTGGGAACATAGCTAGTGGAGTGCTGCACTAAACATTAATCTTTACTTCAATCAGGATCAGGGCTTTGGGATCTGTTAGGCTAAACCATGGGTTAGAGAGGAAGAAATGTTGGAGTCCTGGAGCTCTCCAAGCTTGTTGTTTTCTTTGGGTACTGGTCTTTTGGTTTTCTTAAGATGTTTTGGAGGGATTTTGTTGATTTGTATGCTCCAGTGATGCTGAGTAGTTATAGGTTGTCTCAGAGATGTTGCTGATGTATGAGGACGTTATCCTTTTTGTAGGTTGTAATGGATGTGTGGCATGGATTGTGCAGTTAGGCACTTTTTGATGAGGTTGCATGGGTATTCGTCATGTTGGAAGATGCTGCATAGGTGGTCTGTTTCCTCTTTTTTGGCTACTGCTGTGTGTTTGTGCTTGTCTTAATGTTTTTACACAGTTCCTCTTGTGGGCAGTTGGGTTGTTGTTTTGATAGTGAACCACTTGATTAGTGTGTGTGCGAGTGTGTGTGTGTGTTTTATAAACTTGGGTCTTGCCAGCTTCCTTCTGCTGATCAGGGTATCTAGGAAGGGTAGTGTGTTGTTATCTTCTCTTTTGAACTTCTTTCCTTTAAAGATGTTGTTGTCTCATATATCTTTTTTATGATGATGATGATGATGATGGTGTCATCTATATAGTTGATCCATGGATGTTCTTCTGATTTGCTGGTATAATTGTCCATTGAACTGCAAGTAGGTAGTGAGGCAAAGGTCATTTCCATGAGTCTGGGTAGTTCAATCTTAGTATATTCTGTGGGTTGGGTGTGTTGTGTAATAATGCTGCAATGGATTCTTTTGCTAGTTCTGGTTTTATGGATGTGAAGAGTACACCAGTAACCCACTGATTCAGTCCTGAACTACATATTTTCTCTTCTATTACAAAGAAGTTTGTAAGTGCCATGACACCAAACATTCCCCTTTCCACGTATTTGCTGGCAAAAATTTGCAGCCGAGAGATGAGGAATGGCCATATACAGATACATTTGAGAAGTGCAGCAGCTGTCCTTCCCATCCTTTCTAACATTTGAGCGTTATATGTAATGGTTTTTAACTGATATCAACAGAACATTTGTCAATGTTCTGTTGACAAACAGGAAAGCTTATAAGTGTAATTGCAAATATCCCAGCCAACCAAAATGTCATAAAACAATGAGAAAGCTTTGGAGTGCTCCAGAGCTATACCCCAGGCTGGGTGTTAAACAAAATGGGAGAGGATGGTGAAAGCATTTGGCATGTTACTAAAGCCATGAAGTCAGCATGCAGCCCGCTTTCATGCTTAATGCTAAACGATTGTTACAACCAAAACGGCTGAATTCACACAACATGCAAAATCAAAGCTAAACAAACTACAATATGATTTAGTGTATGATCCAACTTCTGCCATTTGTAGCCTGCTAGGGGTGAGGTTGACTTACATAAAGTAGAAGACAGTACTCAACTAGACCAGTCTTTACTAGGTGCTCTATGGATCTCATGGCATATTATTTAGTGGAGTGAAATCAAATTAAGCATCCTATGGCTTCACTGCCAAGCCAAATTTCTCCCCAAATCTCATAATTTTGACTATATTCAGCTTGATAAGAGTTCTGAAAAATTAAAATGTTTCTTCATTGTTTTATGGAATTTTGGTTGACCTTCAAGTTTGAAATGTTCTATGTGTTTTCACAGGCTGCATGAAAAATCAATAAGAGAAGCAGATTCCATGATGGATCAGTTTAATCTTTATTATCTCCCATGCATTATTATTATTACTGTACATAATTTAAGTTATCTATTTGCATAACAACTGTCATTCACATGTTTGACTTGCATATGATGTTAAGTATATTTTGATTCCAGGACATATTGGGAGAAAGGGGGTACCCTTATATTCAGATCTGTAGCATTCTTTTTCAGCAGTTAAACTCTGCCAGGGATGAACAAGATGCAGCTCACCAGTAAACCCATAGCAGATGGCTCATGTCACTAGTTAATATTTTTATGCCCCTCATCATCTCTTGGAATTAGCATAGTATGATTGTACTCAGGTCTCTGAGACTGAGCAGGCTGAAATATAACAACTGCTTTCAGACCTGTTTCTTCAAAACCAAACTGCAAGAAAAAGGGTAGTATTTGCACACCTAGATTAATGACCAAATTCCTAAGGAGCTGATATGGTTGGGACACCCACAAGAATTGTAATTTACATATACATTAAAAAAAACACATGGATTTGCAAACCATATGAGGCACACCTAAGGAAACATGAATCTAAGCCATCAGCTTATAACTATGTGGTCAAATCTTTTCTGGCTGATTTTGACAATTTAAAATATTAGAGTCAAATTAGATGTGATATCTAATGTTTCATTTAACAACTTGAGAGCAACCAGAAAAGGGAAGGAGAGACTGACCTTTTCCTAGAGTTGTTTAAAGAAAAATGCCAAAAGATGAGGAGAAATTGAGAGGGTGGCAATCCTCAAATGGATGCTGAAAATCCTGTTTATTCCAGGAAAATGAAAACCATAAAGATTGGAATCTAATGTGAAGACCTGGAAAATTTTCCTCAGTCACTTTTCAAACATCTTTATCAGAAAGACAAAATGCATTGTTTCTTTTTATGTCTGAACTTCTTCAAAGAATCTTTCTGTTCGGAATCAGATGCTATCAGTGAGTTCTTGTGCTGAATGTGCCACAGCTTCCTTTTCAGAAAGATATGGCTCTAATCTACAGGGGTAGCATAACCACAGAATCTTCGTTCCCTGATCATTGTTGGCTAAGGAGTATTTGGGGCATTTAGGGATGCTGACAGCAAACATTATGGGCAGCAGCTTCCATATCAGGAATGGCTAAAGATCATTGGATATTTCACTTTGAAATTATTAGTTTCAAAAAGACTTATTCACATGACTGTTGCGTTTCTTCCAAGCTCAAGAATAGTAATTTCAGTATTTTTACTTTCATAAACTTTCAGATAGATTACAGTGTAAGGCTAGAAGTTCTTTGGGATTAGTAATGAGTGCATCCACGTGAATAGACATTGGTACAAAACGTGAAGTGGTACAATTGTTCATTAACATCTCATAGCATCACATGAAATAAGAATAGAGTACTGTACAGCTAATTACATGGAGGAGGGAGTGTTCTGTGCACTGCCTTGATTTCCTGAATGAAAGATGGGATATAAAATAAACAAGTATATAAATTGTTTTGGCATAGCCAGTGTTTAATCATCTGTGTTATCATGACAACTTAAGCTGTGATAAAAGAACTTCCAATTCAGGGAGATAATTCCTAGCTAAAGAAATTAATCAGCCTTTTAAACTTTTTTTTCAGAAAAAGGAACAAATCATCTACTCTTTTATTTAATGCACTGCTTTTTATCACTGTGATGGGAGTTTACCCCAATGTGGCATGCAAAGTTACCTTCCTTCTTGACTTTGTAAATGATATAGTTCCCAAAAGTCTATTTTTCCCAGTATTCCCAGAAGCATTACTACATAAGAAATGTGTCATTTTAAGAACCTTAAAAGCTACTTGTCTCACTCCTAGGTGTCACAAATAATTTATTGCATTCAACTAATGTAACCAGCAATGAGATGACAAAGTAAAAATGATACTGGTAGAGGAAAAGCAGGGAAGGAAAAATGGATTATGCTGGAAAGGAGGCAGAGTTGACATAAATAAAGATAGAGAATCTTAATTCTTAACAGTCTGAGAAGCATGGCCAGTGGTGATGGATAATGGGAAATGTAGTTCAACAACACAAAGGCTTCCCACCTCCAGCCTAAGTGATAAGTTAGATGCCTCTGATTATATATAATTGCAAGTAGTTCTGGATGTGGCTGGGTTTTTGTATCAAAAGATTCAGACAATTCAGAATGTCTTGGATGTGTAATAAAACACAGATGGTCATGTTTGCCCAAACATGAATCTGCACTGATAGCAGTTCAGCATCTGAATAGCTTCACACCAAGTAAACCATTCGTCTATCAAATACCCCTTTTTTGAGTCAATAGGCAAATCTGAATTTTGAGAGTATGTCATGAGTTTTCTCACAAAATGGTTGTTCTGTCAACCAGTAAAAAAAAAAAAACCCATTTACCTATGTAGGTTCATATCTGTAAATGAAGATTATGTCTAATGCTAGGGTTTTGCTTTTCTGGATGCCATGTTTCCATTTAATAATTATTTAATTAGAAGCCCCCCCCCCCCCCCCCAATTACGAATAAAGTCAGGTAGAATAGAGAGATTGGAGAGCACCAGAAGAGGTATTGCCATGCCCACTGGTGCCCCACAGCCATCAATCCGCAATCAAACTCAATACTAGGATGCTTGGCTTCTCTTTGCCTTTCCAATAGAGCTGCTAGGGTTAAAATGGAGATCTTCAGACTGAAAACATGGGCCTTATGAAAGACCCTGGGGATCCCAAGGCTGAACACATGCAATAGTATCGATAAGACCCATATAACAAGTGGAAGAGATGCCTCACAGTAAACAGGTAATTCTACAGATGATTGCTCTGCTCATCCGCAGTTGGAGGACAGATGTATGGGTAATATGGAATGCTGGTTGAGACATATGAAATAACTCAAAAGAGATCTTTCATAACTACAATGTCTGGCACAATTAGGACAATGGATGACATTCCAGGCCTCAGATTAAAAAAGGCTAGGCCTGCTTTAAAAATACGTTGGGAGCTATAAAACCTTCCCTGACAAAGGTAGGCATAGCAAAATACTGATGAGTCACCTAGCCAAGGGACACTTGCGAAAAGAAAATTACACGATCTAAAATTAGTTAAATATTATGACCAAAAATCTTCCCTTCTCCCCAAAACTAGCTATACATGAAATAGAATAATTGTCCTCCAGGTGGAATTTCCTTCCAGTCACGCAAAATAAACAGATAATGGACAAGTGATTTTCTGTGTATGTGCATGCATGTACATATTCATTAATTCCAGTGTTTGGACATCAGTAGGATGTAACTTTTTGTGTTTGTTTATATAAAAGCAGCCTTGGAGCTCAAAGCTTTTACTCTGAAGGAGAAAAGCCAGAGCAATGTTCATCACTATAACAGAGAAGGATGGCTATCCATTCTGAACTGCAGGGCTCACCCTGATCGCTTCTAACTTTTCTTGTTTGGGGATGGTTTCGGGATCATTAGCTACTCTTGGTCATCAATACTGCAGCTTAATGCAATTTTTGGCAACTTAGAGCAAGAATTCCTTTTGACTTTTCTCACCTTCTCCATCCATTTAGCATTCACAGCTCTTGGAGGCAGATACATTATTTTCCATATTTGCTGTCATGTGATAAAAAAGGACCCACCCTACCATTAAATGAAGGAGTAGATCATCCTTCCACAAGCTATTGTCCTCCAGTTGTGTTGGGATTTTTGGCTCCTGGCTGGGATTCTGAAAATATTTTGGTTGCATTTTTTTTTCTTCCTAGCAGGTGCAGGGTCCATTTAAATGGCAGGGTGGAACATAGTCAAGATCTACCACTACCACTCTCCTTCCCCCTTTCATTTGCTACTCCTCTCCTGCTTAATGTGACTCCAAGTCCAGGAAGTACATAGCTGCAGAACGAATTCCATCAGTGAGAATCCATCCACAGGACACTACATTACTTTTTGGCATAAGTTCCTGCTAAAAGCAGATTTTCAAATTAGTAATGGCTAAGAACCACTCACTTTACAATATGAATTTGGAGAACCACCCAAGTAGCAACATCTTCTGCATTTAACATAAGAGAAAAACATAGACATTTACTGAATTTGTTCCTCCTATTTCTCCCATCCATTTTTAATCCCAGCTTCCACCTGTTCAGGTTGTGGCCCTTGGCACAAAAAAGATTTGTCCACCCTTGCTTAACCTTTAGTACTTCAATTTAAACAAGGTAGGTCTTGTAGCTGTACGTATTACAGTTAAAATGGAAGTCCAGAATGAATTCAGTTTCTCCAGTGTTTTCTGGTTGCTAGGCAATAGAGTTCCCTGATATATGGTGATGTTTTTCAAGCTTAGCAACTTTAAAATGTCTGGACCTCAACTCCCAGAATTCCTCAGCCAGCATCCCCCCCCCCCCCCCCCATGTTCTCACAAACTGGATCCATTGTGATTCCAGCTCCTCCCTTGAAATTTGCTGCTAATTCTTCAAATATTAGCTGTTTACTCTGCCCAATGAATTTGCAGTATTCCCAGAGATGCTGTAATGGAAGACATGAGTGGGGAGGATTCTGGAATGGAGCTTCAAGGTTGCAAGGAGGGGGAAGAGAGGTTCCAGGGAAAGCACCTCCTCAGCCCCCTGCTGGAGTGTGGGAGAGTCAAGAGAAGGAGACTGGCCCCTCCCTAAGGGCATCATGGTTATAGTTGCTGTTGTTGGGGATTAGAGTTAGTCTGGCGAGATTCTGTCTATTAGGTGTAAGCTAATAAAGAAGCTGAACTGATTCTGGACTGTCTCACTGCTGTTCTTGGGCTGAACCTGACAGATGCCCTCTCTTTTTCATTTTTAAATTGGCACTGACAGAACATTGGTACTGAATGGAAAGGGAGCTCTAGGAAGAGATCTTCTGAATAAGCTCCAGAATCAACTTTCTTGAACAACCTCATCCTACAGGTTTTCCTCAGTAACTCAGAAAGTTCCTAAAGCAGGATGTGGAGACAATAGCTATTTCTTCAATCATCATCATGATCTGGAAGCCTATACATCCGTATCAACAGAACATATCCCTTCCTACACAGTTAGGAGATGAGATGTTTCTTTTAAAATAAATAAGGCAGTTGCTTTTGGCCCCTCACAAGAAGGAGAGTCATCCAAAGTACAGCCCAATATTTTAAACGGTTGAAAGAAATGACATATTTTTTATTGAAGGCAGAAAAATGAACATTTATAATTTACTCTTAGGAGTTATTTCAGTATTTTTCATTCAGTCCCATTTACTGGGCCATTGATTTCATTAGGAAAATAAAATAATGAAGAAGTAAATCATAGTGAGCGGTGAAAAAAAGGAGAGTTGAGAGATGCTCAGATATACATACTGCTCCTGGGCTTCTCAGAGCCTTAAAAAGGCTCCGATTCCTGTAAGTACTAAACATAAGGAATGAAAGCTGCCTGTTTTTCTTACAACTAAAAACAGAAAGCAATGCCAGGTACATGACATCTATATCATTCAAAATAATCAAGGCAATTGAATTCTCCTCAAAATCATTTCTATCTGAAGAGTTCAGTTTAGGGAAACTTTTACTACTTTGCTTGGAAGGGGTGATCCTCTTCTCCCTGGTCCTGAGCAACACTCCTAACAGTCTCATATATCTTCACTTCCCACCCACTCAACATTTTTCCAGTAGCTTAACTAGCCCTTTGTCTAGTTACTACCATGTAAAAAAATATGCTTTTTTTTTTTGTCTTTTGAAGCATGTCAGCAGCCATAAAGAAGAAAATAAAGACGACAATATAGGAGAACCAACTCATTCCCAGTTTATAAAGTATCTCTGCCCAGTTGCCTGGAGACAATTTTTAATTGCCATGGGCAACAAGGCAAAAGGTTACTTAATACACCCGCTTTTGAGCAGGTAGAGGACAGGACTGATGAGTGAGAAAATATTTTTCTTGCCACAGATCTTCATTGCTGAATTGCAGGGGAATGGCACAAGAGAATCTAGTTAAAAGTTACATCCATTGCCATTTACTTTTGGGGAGTTGAAAGGCAATTGATTTGGGACTTGTAAGAAGTTTTCTTACATGATTTCAAAGCAGCCAGCACTAGGGAGAATTGTTGTACTGGAGACAGTATAGATCAGACTCATGCTGGCTGAGGAATTCTGGGAGTTGAAGTCCACACATCATAAAGTTGCCAAGATTGAGAAACACTGGCATAGATACTTCTAGAAGAATCTAGTACTAATATAATGAAGGAGCAACTAGGTATCATGGAGTATCAAATGTGAACTGATAGTGAACAGGGATTGTATTTGGGACCATCACTTGAATAATTAGGAAAGACTGTGTGGTCTGTTTTAATATCGGCAGAGACTCCATAAGCACTAAAATATCTGATTTAGGAGTCTCCCTCATCTTGTTTATTTAGAAGCAGAAGCAGCTGCCTTATATTGAAGCAGACTGTTGGTTGATCCAGATTATATTACTGATATTGTTGGGATCTTCTCTAACCCTGCAAGGAGTTAGCAAAGTTTGTGCTTGGGGTTGTCTGCTTGCAAAATGTGTTGTTTCACTAAGCTAAGCACCATCAGTAGTGCCTGGGGGTGAGGGGAAGGGTGGGTATTGTTTCTCTAAATCAGGGCAGCACCAGGAAAAAAGAGAACATCCTAAGTGAGCATCTAAATTTGCCCCAGTGGAAATAGTTCTATTTCGTTCTGAAAAGAGGAGATGTTTGCATTAGAAGTGGATCACAGAAGCCATTATGCAACACTGTTCTTTTATAAACAACAGTCCAAAGCTTTGGTGAATCATGATAATGTGGATATTGTTCATCCAGGCATACTCAAGCATTTGAGCCGGAAAGGAGGAAAAGAAAGATATTTTTCACTGCCAGGCAAAGGGTTTGTCTGCTTTCTTTTGGAGATCAAGCAATCCAAGGCTGAAGCCTAGGGCAAAGTAACTATATGGCTCCCCCAGGGACATATCAAGAGGGACTTCTCCTTCCCAATCAATGAATGGTGTCGATCTACACATCCACAAAAATTCTGAAGCTTTTGTCAGCAAAAAAAAAAAAGGGCTGCAGCTGCACAGCTAGGTGCAGATAGAAGAGAGTAGCATCACATAAAAATAACAGGGAGATGTGTGAGGCTTAACCATGAAAAGATAAAAATTTAAGAAGAGCCCTGATAATCTAGGCCAAAGATCCATCTATTCCAGCATTCTGTATCACACAGCAGCCCACACCCTGGAAGCTTGTAAGCAGGAGAGGAAGGTGATGGCCTTCTTCAATTGTTACTTCTCAGAACCTGGGATTTTAGACATGGTGCCTGTGATTTACGATGTAGTATACCAACATCAACATTAACACAATTGATAACTCTGGTTGTAATATTATAGCAAACTTGCTGAAACCTACTGACATATACCAAAGTGTTGGGTAGCATAAATCACACTTGGAAATAATCCCTTATATAGTCCAGTAGCTGCTTTTTAAACTCTCGCTTAATCATTTTATTATTTCATGGTTCAGTTGAAAGTTTTGGTTGGGTCCTTTACAGCTCGAAATGGCCCCCATCCAAATGAACCTGCCTGAGCAGATTCTAAGAGGCTTGTTTGACATCCTCACTGCCAGATCCTGGCAGCAGGTGGGTTTAAATAATAGAAAATTTGTGATGGTAGCACCCATAATCTGAAACAGCTTCTCAGGTGGGTTTTGCCAAACTACATGACTGCTTACCTTCTGCAATCAGCAAAGTTCTTCTCTTAATCTTGCTTTTAACTTAGATCCATCTGGCTTTGTAAATTAATGTCTCTTTTTCTTGATTTTAATGGTTTTGTTCTAATCATGGTTTTATTATTCATTTAGGTTTTGATAGCTGTCTCAATTGTGTTTTTATAGGCAGACAGGAGATAATACATTAAATAAATGAGTATAATTGCTTTGCCTGCATTTGGGAGGTCAGAGAAGATAGCATTAGAAATTGATCATTGCACTCAACTACCATCATGAGAATACCAAAGGATATAAGGATGAAAAATTATTTTACGTAAGGATTTGGGGAAAATTTCATACAAAGCAAAAAACCCTCCTTTTATTGCTAAAGTAACACTAACAAATAATTGAAAAATTAATTGAAACACTCAGAAAGAATAGCAGAAGAAAATATGCAAATTATAGAGGTGAATCTACACAGGCAAATTTGCTTTGTTGATCTGCCTAATTTTCAAGGCAGAGTTCTTAGTGATATTTTTAACTGATTTTTTTTAAAAAAATTATTAAATATTTAGAGAGAAATTGCCAGATTGTTTCAGGCAAAGGATGGGAGCAGAGTGTGTTAGACTTCCTTGTTAAAGAATTAGAGTGGCTGGAGATTTTCTGTTATTGTTAAAACATGCAGCATATTCACAGCAACAAAGGACTGTGTTGAGAGACGGTTTCTGCTATGATCTGTTCTCCCTGAACAGACCATGGGAGTTCACTCGCATCTTAATTCCAGGAAATGCTATGGGAGAAATAGTTCCTAACAAAGAAACTATATTGTTGTGAGTGTAAGGAGAAAGTTTTATACTAAACTTACACACACACACACAAAGATTGTCAGCAGTCTTCCACATCCCCACATCTAAAAAATTAATTCAAACCTCTCGAATGAGAAGATGAATGCTAGTTGAACTTTGCCCCTTCTAGTCTTTTTTAATCTGTGAAGATATTGGAATGAAATGCCCAAACGTATGTCAACTGGATCTGTGAAGGAATTCACAGGATTACATCTTTTGTTAATGAAAATAAGAACTTTGTTGTTGTTGTTTTTTAATGCTGTATATTTCTAATCATATTAAAATTAAAAAGGAATCTGAAAGGTGTACAAGTGTGTGTATGTATGTGTGGGTGTGCGTGTTTTATCATATATGTATGTGATGGAATGCATCTACGAGGAGGAGACTGATGTGGGAGATCAAGGCTATCAGGAAGGAGGGGGTGCATTCCGGGAGGGGGAAGGAGGCAAGAGGCAGCATAGTCCACAAGGGGAGCATGAGAAGAGAAAGAGGTTCAGGATGGCCACTCCCTAGAATCTCACAGGGTATATCCACTAGTTGCTGTAGCATAGATTTAGTTTGGCAAGATTCTGTCTCTAAGGTGTAAGCAAATAAAGGGACTGGACTGGACTGTTTCATCATTGTTCTTGGGCTGGGCGTGACAATATATCTTATATATATTTAAACAAACAAACAAAAAATCCCCTCTTACCCGGTGGGTGGTATGTGTCTTCCTCAATCTCAGGTCCTCTACCAGAGGGCTGGGAGTTTGAGGGTTCTGCACAGTATCTTAGCTGTTCCTAGCACTGCACTCTTCTGCACAGAGAGCTCTGATGTTGTTCCTGGGATCTGTTGGAGCCATTCTCCCAGCTTAGGAGTCACGGCCCTGAGTGCTCCTACCACCACTGGGACCACTTTGGCCTTGACTTTCCACATCCTCTCTAGTTCCTCCTTCAGGCCCTGGTACTTCTCCGGCATCTCATACTCCTTCTATCTGATGTTGCTGTCACTTGGCACTGCTACATCTCTCACCACCACTGTCTTCTGGTCCTTGTCTACTACCATGATGTCTGGTTGATTAGCCAGTACCTACCTGTCTGTCTGGATCTGGAAGTCCCACAGGATCTTAGTCCTGTTATTCTCCATGACTTTCTGTGGAATCTCCCATCTGGACTTGGGAAGGTCTAGTCCATACACTATGCAGATGTTCCTGTACATAATGCCAGCTACTTGGTTGTACAGTTCAGTGTATGCTGTTCCTGCCTGCATCTTATACCCGGCCCCTATGTCTTGGAATGTCTCTGAGGCAGTGTGTGTGTGTGTGTGTGTGTGTGTGTGTATTCTCTGTTGTATGTCTAATTTAAATTTAATGGAAATATATAATGAGTCAGATTATTGGTCTCTCTCATTTCCCTTGGCTGTCAGCAATTCTTCTGGATTTCAGACCAGAATCTTTCCCAGATTTTTCTGGAGATCCCAGCAATTAAACCTCAAACCTCTTTGCAGAGCATACGCTGGTTTTCCACTCAACCACATACCTTTTGCAAAAGGTTATTCTGGCTTTTTAAAATAAAGTATGTGAAGAACCTTCTGGGTATATTTAAGAATATATTACATGCTTATTTGCCTTCAGATTCATACAGAGAAATCCCACAAAGGAGCATTAGGTTTCTCCACAAAACAGCACAATTTGGCATAGTGGGTATCTTTCCTTTTTCAGTCAGAGATCTTGTGGCAGATGCAATTTCTTTGGGGGACTAGATAAGGGAATCACGTGGTTGTTAAGCAAATTGCAGCAAAAAAATCCATTGGGGAAGCTGGATTTGCTTAATGACATGATTTACTTAACAACCAAGTGATTCACTTAATAATCTTTGTAAAAATGGTCATAAAATTGGGACCAGTCACGTGACTTAACAACTGCTCCACTTAACAACCAACTACCTGTATCAAAATACACTAGAAGCTCCAAAGAGAATACCCAAGCATACAAGAGGTTTGTTTATATATATATATATAATATATGGTGAGTCTCTCTATGTTACAGACACCACCATTTTTATTTTATTTTTTTAGAAATGAAAAAATTGCATGAACCAGGACTTTATGGCATTTGCCTGGACCATATCATTTGTCTTGATAACTCTACTCCTTAGCCCACCACTAAGTGCTCTTCCTTGTTGTTGATTTAAAGTGCTATTCACCAATCCTTGAGCCAGCAGAAAATTATAGTGCCATAACCTTTTCTGTTCCTACTGACAATCCCTCTCCTGCAGTAGGCATAATGCCAGCAAATGGTGCTATCTTTATTTATAGTGTACAGAACATCTTAAAGAAAGGGATTGGTGGATTTCCCCCAGCTTTATTTTCTTCCCCATCCACCAAATATCATAAGCCAGCAGAAGTGTATCCATAAATCACTTTTCCCTAATATTGAATGGACGTGGGGCTAGAGGAAGAAGCATGTTTTGACAGATGGCTTGAGTGGTGAACTTATCTATCAAAATTCACTCTGGTTTTGTGCAAGTATTTTGGACAGGTGCAAAGTGACCCAATCAACTGATAGTTGGATTTCCATGCTCAAATGGAGCTAAACATAGATTTAGTGCTACTGCAGAAGTGTACTAAACCTGTGTTTAAAATATGATTAGTAGTATTCCAGAACAGCATTAGACCTCTGTTCAACAGCAGCCTGAACAATTGAGAAACATGAAGAGGGTTGCATCATGGAGCAGCAGAAACTGAATTGCCCCTCCCCTTGCCCCCGACTTCATCACATGCCCCTCCACTGCTGGTCAGCTGCTGTTTAGGACAATCCAGGTCTCCAAGCTGGAGATTGGTTTGCAGAGGTGGTGGGTGCAGAGGGAGAGTCCAGTTTGAAAGAACCAGACTCTCCTACTGTCCAAATCAAAAGGCCCCTGAAGAACAGTGTCTAAGGATGACTTCAGGCTGCCCAGATGAGAGTTGTGGATAACGTGAAGACAATCTTAAGTGGACATGGCAGAAAAAAGGTTGCTATGGCAAGTTCATACCATGGTTAGGTGCAAAAGGGGAAAGGCTCTTAGGCTGATAATTGGTGAATACTATTCAATGTAATCCCTCACTTGTGCCTATCCTTGGCAACTCTATCTGGGCTACTTTCATGTACCTTTAACTGAAGACTTTGTTTCCTGACAAAAGTTTCACTGATTTTGTTGGTGCCATTTCTCATATAGTTTAATCTGTTCTTCTTCTTACATTGTTCAACAATGGCTTTTCTTTAGCGGCTGGGTAGAAATATGTTGAATTAACTAATGACTAATTCTAAATTACAAATGTGTTGAGGGATAACAGAAACTTACCTGCCAACAGACTGACTTAATTTTCTTGCTGTTTCCTTTTCCTAAAGCATTCCAAACATTTCTACAACTATTTTTAAACCATATGGCATCCAGTGAAAAATTGCATTGGGTATAGAAAAGCATCCTCAAGCTACAGTTACCATCAGCACCCCCTCAGTAATAACTCCAGATGTACTCCACAGGAATTGTTCAGTAGTTCAAGGAATATGTGGCTATTCCAAGCCCTTGGTTTTCTGTAGGACTCCATCCTGAACAAAGACTTCCTTAAAGTCCTTTGAACTGAGAATAGATTTCCTGACAGGTTTTCTCCTGTCCAGCTACTATACACAACTACTCTTCTTTAACTTCTCTCTGCCACATACTGTAGCTACTAAAGGCAAGCTAACAAATCAAACCATATCCACAATGAAATATCACAGCAATCTGTCCAAATATAAGCTCCTATTAAGCAGGAGGCTACTGTGTGTCTCTTCCATTTCTAGTTGCTTTAGATTGGGCATGGCCAATGGGACTGAAAGCCATGGGGAGAAGGCATGTGATATATGTGGATGGCGGTAGTTTGGAGAAAATGTGTGTGTGTGTATACTTTTATCTGTGATATGTCAATTTTAAGGTTTAGGCTTCCTTTTGCCATCTATTTCCCATCTCAGAATAGCAGAAAACTCTGGTTTTGGTTTTCAGGAATCATGACCATGATAACTCCAACAGCCACACAAAGGAGATAGGGAATGTGCAGGGTAAGTATTTGAATCTCTTGTCAAAGAGGCAAAATATGAAGTATCTGAACAGAAATGAAAACACTTATTTTTCAGTGGACAATGTGCACTTCTTTGGAGTCTGTAGCAATTACAAGTGAAGGGATAAAGTTGTTTCTATTTTGGTCAGCAATTACATTAGCAATAATCTTAAAATAGATTAGAGCAGTGTTTCTCAACCTTGGAGAATTCTGGGAGCTGAAGTCCACACATCTTCAAGCTGCCAAGGTTGAGAAACACTAGATTAGAGGGTATGTGCTGATTTAATGAATTTAAACTATGTCAGTGTGATGGGTGGGGGAAACTGTTGAGCTCAGTTCCAGGTGACTACCTGGACATGTCCATCTAATCATATTGCCAACAGTAATGAAAGGGTTTGTCATTACTTTCTTCCAGGATATCTTTGTATTCCCTTATCTAGCCTTTGTAGTCTGTCTACTTTGGTATAGAGGCCTGGGATGGCTGGTAGTTTCTCCCATGTAAGTACTAACCAGGCACGATTCTGCCTAGCTTCTGAACCCAGACAAGCTGTGGTGCCACCTGCTGAGACTTATCAAGTACACCTGTTGTCTTGTTTAGTGTAGAATAATAATCAAGTTAGTAACAGAAGTTACTAACAGAAGTTAGTAATGTTGCTGGACATGATATATAATGAGAGTGTAGAAATTATGTCCTTCTAGATGTTTGGCTACAAATGCCAGCATTCATTGGATACATTATACTGACGGAGTAGAATGAATTGGAATCCAGCAACATCTGGAAGGCCACCAGTTCTCCATTCCTAACATAAGAGGTCTTATTGTTGGGATGGTATCACCCACTCTTACTCTACATGAATAAATCATGAAGGATACAAGACCAGTTGGATGAAACTAAAGGGTCCTGTAGTTTAGCATTTTTTTGCCACAGTGGACAACCAAATGTTTCCAGGAAGCTCAACAGCAAAGCAAATCATAATACTGTCAACTCTATCTTGCTGTATGGATTTGCAACTCTTTGCTTCTTTTCCAATAGCTATGATTGCATTTTTAGCAGCACCCTCATCCCCCAATTAATACATTGTAATAGATGAAATACATCCTTTTCATCTGTACTCTGAGCTTACCATCAAATAATTTTATTGGATGGCAATGAGAACAAGGTGTGGAGAGGGAAATGGGGGAGCAGGGAAGGGGAAAGAAATCTTTATACCATCCTATACACCATGCATAGATTTTATATAAAGTCTTGTTAAGATTTGGGAGTGCAAAATCAGCCATAGAGAACTAAGTAACATGAACATGACTTGTGCTCCAACCCTTCTTCAGCACTTCAGCCATTCCAATCTCTCCTATTTATTTTTTAACAACTTAAAATCTTTTTAGGTTATGCTGGTAGCCTCTATGCCTCCATCAGACAGACATTTATAAGGCAAGTTAGAAGTTTTTTTCATAATCTCAGTTGTATGGAAGCAACAAACAATATTTGTCATAACTTCACAATTAGTATTTCATTTCTTTGGTGATCTTTGAAGATAAATTATGAATCAGGACATTGAAATGTCTGGGTGAAAAACAATATTGAGTATGAAAAAGTTAACAGACAATGTGAAAATATTTGGTTGCATTTAGACTCAGGATATGTGGTGAAGCAGATTAGTTGCAGCTACTGAATGTCAGCTGAAATAAAACTGTATTTTTTTAAAGTATAATTTGCATATTTGTTAGTTTCCAAACTTGAATTTCCAGTCCAATCCAGGTATTTGGATGCCTGCCTGTAAATTACACCAGTGGGATGCTACGAGTATTACTGCCAGTACAATACTCACACAGAAATGCTTGTATTCATGAATCTGCCTTCTTCTGTTGCTTTGAAGGATTGGGATACAGATGGAATCTTGAACTATTTTGTCCACTTTGCTCCAGATGTCCCTTGGCAGACTGGGGTTTGAATTAGTTGCAACATATACTGGCTTGGAAGAATATTGAAAATCCAGATGCATAAGGTCACTATGTATTCTGCATTGGTTCAGGAAGAGGTTACCTTGTACATGGTTTTGGAACAGGTCACTTTAATGAATGAATCCATGATGGCATAGGTAATGGTTTTGTTGATCATCGTGCTAGCAATTTGCCTTTTTCCTGACACTAGGTAAGTCTTCAATTTCCAATCATTCAATAGACTGGAAGGATCTTCTGGGTGAGATCTTCATCTCTCTGGTAAACTTCACTGAAAGCATCAGATTCTTGACTTGTGTAATTCTCAGAGTCCTCTGGTTCCTTCTTGTCACTATTCCGCACGGCAGCTTCAAGGGCCTTTTGCCGGCGGTAGAAATGGGAGAACTTATTGAAGATTATAGTGATTGGCAGTGCCACAACCAAAATCCCACCTAGGATGCAACCAGAAGCTGCCAGCTTGCCGGCGACGGTCACTGGTACCACATCCCCATAACCTACAGTTGTCATGCTAACTGTCCCCCACCACCAGCAAGCGGGAATTGTGTCAAAACCAACATCTTCCTCCTTTTCTGCAGTGTAGGCTACTCCAGAGAAAACAGACACCCCAACAGCCAAGTATAGGAGAAGAATTCCCACTTCTCTGTAGCTATGCTGAAAAAGAAAAGACAAAGAAGAAGAAGAAAATGGATGTAGGTAGTTAGGATCAATAACGAAGAAATTCTTAGTATGAAAGGAAAGCCCATTCTTCCAATGCTGGTTTTAATTGTATCCCTTTGAGTTGTATCCCTTCCTGTTTCAATAATACCAGACCACAGTTGACTAAGGCCATGAATGAAATTGAGGACAAAACAATATTTTGCCTTAGCACATTTCCAATAATCTCTTCATTAAGAAATTAGCATGAAACTACCTTACACCAAAATCGTTTCCCAATTTTCTTTCAGTGGTATGTGCATAAGCACATCTGGACTAGTGCCCTCCAGATGCCCAGACTGCAACTCTTATTATCCTCAGTCAATAACCCATGCTGAAAATGATGGGGGGTTGTAGTCCAGCACATCTGTATTGGAGATGGTTGTGTTCATTTACACTGGCAGGCAGCAATATTCCAGAGTTTGAGGAACAGATTACTTGCAGGTAGACCTGAGAACTTCAGCATGTAAAACTGCAGATATTCCTTCAGTGAGTTATGTTACTTTTTCTGATATGGTGACAAAATGGAAGCAAGGAGATCTTGCCTACAACATTAATTCCACTGTCAATACCACCAACATTTCAGAGCCAAAATTGAAGGATGGGGGGAAACAAATGAATTACAATTGGCTCAAATTGCGTTTGCAAGGAAGAATGGCAGATAAAATAAAGATTAAGCATGTCTCTCACCAACTTTGAGCTGTACATATCACCTCATCCCATATTAGCATTTCTCTTAGCATATGTACCGTATTTTTCCGACAATAAGACGCCCCCATGTACAAGACGACCCCCATTTTTCCAACCCCAAATTAAGAAATCAATATTTTAAAGATAGTGCAGAACACATTTTTATTTAGTAATTAGGTAACATTGACCTGATACACTCGGTGGGAGGAGGTCCAAACTGTCTCTCTGCAGCTCTATTTCCAGGCTCTTCTGCATAACTGATTACATTCAAGCACGAGTGAAACTGCCGATAGCTTCTCTCTACAGACAGCCTTCCTCTAATTGGTTTGTTCAGCATCAGCTGATGTCAGTTACATAAGGCTCATGATTGGAGGAAGTCTGTTTGGGAGATAAGCTATTTCACTCATGATTGGAGGCTAGCAATAGGAGGAAGCCTCTCTGCAGAAACAAAGTATGGGCAGTTTTGCCACCACGCAGTTCTCTCCTCGCTGACTCCCTTGAATAAGACGCCCTTCGATTTCTAGGGTAAGGATTTTAGAAAAAAGTATCGTCTTATAGTCGGAAAAATACGGTAGTTCCATCTTTATAATGTGAGTCCAAATACAAGCTTAATAATATTTATTAAATTCTTCCCAGAATACTTCCCATGTAAACATAAGCGTGCAACAGAGCTTCAGCAAACCAAAGGTCAGCAGTCTCTGGACAGAAATTATTTTCTAGATTCTATCCATTCTTGTTACTTTCAGCCCTAAAGAGCTTGTGATACAGACACTCTCTTTTTCACAAAGTTGCAAGTTTTATAACTGTAATATTTGAAATTATTTGTAGTGTATGAGGGTGGGTTAGATTTTTAGAGTTTAAATAAATGTAACACACATCCACATTTCTTTCCTCTTGTTTTTCAGATTAGAACAGGGAGGCATTTTCCACTGCAAGGAAGCTAACTTAATTACAAATGGATAACTTTTGCTCTCATTAAAACTGTTTGTTGAACTGGAATGTCTGTAAGTGCCAAGCTAATGTCCTACATTCAGTTCGCTTGTTCAACATTGCTGCTCTTTACTTGGGAGCAGGCTTCACCAAATTCATTTGGGCTTACTTCCGAGCAAATATGTATAGAACTGTGCTATGATTCTCACTTATTTAAGTGGGATCCCCACATTCTAACTGTATGGAGGATTGAGACCCATCTGCTCCTTGCTGTACCACCTGACATCTTCTTGTTAAGGGATCAGGCAACTTTCCAGATCAATGAGCTTTTAAGCATCTCTTAGAATATAAAACAAAGTATTTTACTGACTAACATTCCTAGGTCTAATGCAAACTGAGTCTCCAGATAAGGTATCGATGAGTGCCTTTGGTGCTTCTCTGGTTCCAGTGAGAAGGGCAGAATGTGGAGATGGCAATAATCTCCCCAATATCTACTTCTTGGGACAAAAGCTGTTGCTGAACTCCATACTGGCACCACCAGTCATATCTCAGTTTGTATTCAGTCAGGATAGACACCTGTCTGGTATCTAGATCTGGCAGGAAGAAGACAGATTTCTTAGTGGCAAATAAATATCCTTTATTTGCCTGTTCTTTATAGATTTAAAGTAGACATTTAAAAAAGGGGGATGCCCACCCAGTGCCTTCAGAATGCAATGTGACGCCTACACAGCTACAAGTCAGATCAAGAAAGGTACCGATTCCAGAT
Source organism: Liasis olivaceus (assembly GCA_030867105.1). NCBI lineage: Eukaryota > Metazoa > Chordata > Lepidosauria > Squamata > Pythonidae > Liasis > Liasis olivaceus. The sequence goes on along the minus strand of CM061350.1, from coordinate 181,428,181 downwards.
TTAGCACCTATAATTTTGCAAGAGATAAATAACTGAGAAACAAATGTACTTCTAGTACTGCTGTCACCATCCACCAGGCTTCCCCTTTTCCTGGATTAAATCTGGCAATCTTTCTCACGGCCTGTCCCGTTTATGTAATACGACTGAATATCCAGAGCTGATTCTCAGGACACGGGACCAGAGAATGGAGCCCTTCCAGTTCCTGAGCCAAGAAGACAGGGGTGCCAAGCTTCTTGCACTCCTATAGTTGCTGTAATCCCAAACAAAAAATTGTTTTCTCACAACTGTGCTGTCATTGATGGAGATTCCTTCCCTGGTTGATGAAAAGTGGTCCCTCTTCTGCCTTCTTTTCTTTCCCTGTAGCATAACAACCACAATCACTGTGAAAGCACATGGCTAAGGAAAGTAGGAGAAGCTTTGAGATGAAAGCTACAATTATCCTGGCAAACCACTCTCATGAGCCCTTGAACTCTAGACTTCAGTCTTAACAGGAGTCTACCTGCTTTTTATTAACAGATAGACATTTCTTTTAGCATACGTGTAAGAAATCCAGACTCAGAGTTGATTGGATTTGTAAACCTGTTTGGGCAAAAAGACTGCTATTTGTCCAAAACAGATCTCAAACAATAACTATTCTGTGGCCCAGCAGGAAGATCAAGACAAGCTTGATGGAATGGAAGTTCCTTTTCAAAAGTATACAGGAGTCCAGCAGATGCAGTAGAGAGGCTTAACCTAGAGCAGAGCAAGTGCTGTCAGAGCTGGCTATTTATAGGCATGGCACAAGTGACAAAAAGAAAGAGACAGCACAGTAGTCAGACACAAAATGAAGCTGCCAAAGAAAATGACAGCCCATATAAACACAACCTAGGCAGAAATGTGGAACGACTCAAAATGCATCCATTTATATATATATATATATATAAGAAAGAAGCAGAGAACATGGTTAAGCTGCAGGAAGGGAAAATAATATGATGAGTTAAGGGCTAGGAATCCCAGTGCTGTGAACAAGGAGAAAATGATGTGTACAAAGGAACTAGACACAGATTGAAGTGTGCAATTTACACTTGAATAGAATGGGTCCCAGGCTTCTGGATCAATAATACATTTCCCACTTTTTAGATCAGCCATTACATTTACTTTCATCCTCTTACTTCACTGGCTGCTTAAAGGGAAGGGAAAGCAATAAACCAAAACATTTTTACAGCATAAAGCAGAAAAAAGAAATGCACTGCCCAGGAAGCAGATGCTCTATGCAGGCTGTGTATTCTCTACCTTCTTAGTAAGAAGCCTGTGTTTTGATCTCAATATAACTTGCTGGTGAAATCTCTAATGCTCCTGGTGTCTTAACTGAAGCTGTTTGGATTATGTGATGAAGCCAAGCATGATACATTAGAGGTAGCAGTTTATGTTTTTATTTCCTTACAGTGCCATTTGTTAGTAAGGGAAGGAGGCTGGCTGCTCGCTCCTAGCCGTGCATAGTCAGAACAAGCCTAACAGCAAACCAAAGCTTTCCTCTTGGCCACCTACTACAGCTGGACCATAAGCAATCATCGGTGCCAAGATGATTGCCTAGGCCCATTCAAGATTCTGTCTTACTTGCTGCAGGAAGGAGAGCTGGATTCATATATCCTGCTAAGGTATGGTTTGCGTTTGTCAGATATGTTACAATGCCCTGGTTCACACACACAAAGTATGGCTTACAAAACATAATGCTGAGTTTACACATCACACCAAACTAAAATTAAACAAAACACTTTGTAGCTTAGCCAAATGTGTGAACTAGGGGATCTTCACCTTCTTTCTTCATATGAGCGGGCTGTTAACTCTGCAAAATTGTGCAAAGAATAGGATTCTGGTCTAAAATAAGGGAAGATGTTGAGACAACCAGAAGCAGCGATTAACATAAAATACGCTAGACTTTCCTTCAAATGAGACATTGACCTAGTTTGTCTTAACCTTTGTTTAATAACACAGTTGATTAGGTTCATATTATAAGCAATGTCACCAACACCGGTTTATCGGCACCAATGGCTAGGTTCATACATAAAACTAAGTTATAGTCAAATACACCATAATATTGCTCAGCACTGTGTGTGAACCCAGTCACTGTGGAGAGAGTAGAGGAAAGCAAAAAGAGCAGTTTTGTTGTTTTGGTACTTTAAAAATATGTGACAGTGGTTTGGGCAACAAATTATTAGTCAACACCCAACTCTACTTTCTCTTGCTTCTTCATACTGTGTATCTCGTACTCTCTCTCATAAGCAGCTCTTTTAGCCAATGCCTCATATTCCACAAAACCTTTGACTTAAATCCTATAATTCAGGGGTAGGCAATTCAATGTCCTTTGAGACTAGAACTCCCATCAGACCTAGTTAACATAGTCAGTGATTCTGAAAGCTGCCCTTCAAAGCATCTGGCAAGCCCTTGGTTGCTTACCTGAATTTTAGTTGTGAATAGCAAATGAGATGACGTTTAGCTTTATCCATCTACAGCTATGTATGTTTATTTGCACAAACTATAGACTCAACTAGTCGTAATGCATTTTCCAAAGTGTAAACATTGCCTGGTGCTTAAAAGACAGCAAGGTAACTCCAACTTGTTCTTCCTGGGAAGGAAATTTCATAATTGGGATGTTACAACCAAGAGGAGACATTCATCCTGTTATCCTTAGCACACTTTTCCCTTCTGTTATCTTTCTTCCCCCAATGTCTGAATTTAAACTGAAACCATACAACATTGGTTTGCCCTTTAATTATGTAATTAATGTATCCTGGTTAGGGTTGGGACGAATGCACTGCACCTCTCTTTTTATGGCATCCTTTTTCCTAAGACTGTTTACTAAGTGTTCCATCTTCTTTAGGAAAACTGAAGAACACAAGGAAAAAGGGCTTTGCTAAAACATGAGGAAGTTTTGACTTAGTATTGCTTGACCACCTCAAATCTGCACATGGGATATTTCTACTCGCCCTTTCTTAGTCTCCAAAGAGCAGTCTGAATACAGCTGGAGAATCACCTTCAAACCTCCTGATTTGTAATGCTGAGGCCAAGGAGCAAAAGTCTCCACTTTGCCCTGAGCTGCTGCAAGTCATTATGTGCATTCATCTGATCACATGCCACTATATATAAATTGATTAAATTGTTTTTAATCCTGAATGGGATTAAAATTGGAATTGACATTGTCTTAAAAATGGATATTCTACCCAGTTTGTGTGTATGTCAGTCTGCATTTGAGCTATCATAACATGGATTTCTATTTTGTTTTAGTTATATGGGGGAGGTTATTCCATACATTTTCCACAACTCCTAATCAATCTTCTCTAGCCTCCGAAGGACTGGATAGGGGACCAACTGGGAATACCAGAGCTGTCAGACTGAGAAGCCAAAAAAAAAAAAAAAGCAGTGGCAAATAACTTCCATAATCCTACATATATATGTATGTATGTATGTATGCATGTACAGATGTGTTCACTAGGAAGTGAGCGTGACTCAAAGGCTTCTTTATCCCAATCCGCAAACTGGTGTTCACCAGATTATTATTTACGTAGTGTGTTTAGTGTGAGATACTTATTCATTTAAAATATTTTTATCCTGCTTTTCTACTACAAAACATGTAAAGCGGCTTACGGCTGTCGTAAAATAGAGAAACCCACCCCTCTTTCTGAACTGAGTGACAGAAAGCTTTTCTTCTACTTCTGTTCAAAAGAAGGATTAAAAGAGGGAGAGAACATACATGTGTCAGTGTTAATGCATACTGCAATTTTTTTAAAAAAAGGTTAAAAGGTGTGTGAAACCTTTCTCTCATGTAGCCAGTTTCGTTAACAATTGAGGAATGAGGATAATGGCTGAGAAGCAGACTAACAAGGAAAGACCCGCAGATTCCATACTATAACTATCTTCAGTAAAGGCCCCACCTCCAATTCAAATGAAGCAGAAGCGCTAATCCCTTCCCATGAGCACACATGGATCATGCATGATTTGAACAGAGATGGCAAAGCTTCCCTTCTGCTCCCTTTTCCATTTATATCATGCTCTAGATAGCCTACCAAACAGACACTAGGCTTGGGGATGTTGTCTTGCTGATTTCATCTGGTTTGTGAAAACCAACTGCTACAAAGGTTAGCCTAATTAAATTTAACAGCTGCAGTGGGGGAAATGAGTTGGGAAAGACAGGCCTGAGTGCCCTCTGCCTTCAGGAAGGGACAGGAACACTTTGGTGAATATTTACTGTGACACTTTGGTGAATATTTACTGTAATTCTGAGGCCCCCTAGAGAAGGAGAGAGAGGCTTCCCTTCTGACATGGTGATGGGGCTCCAACTGACAATTGAACGGGAGGCAGACATCTTCGCTGCTTGCTGCTTTATGCCCTGCTCCCATGTTCTGTGGATGCATGTTGGAAATGGTGTTCCACTGAGCGCTTCGAGCAGAATTGCAGGTATATGTGGCCAGAGGAGAAACAACAAAACATTTCCTAAAGGACTGGAAACCTTATATGGACCTTTTGCTGAAAGAAGAAAAAAAAAAAATGATGATTTATGGGTTTGAGGATTAAAAAGATGTGGACTAAGGGGCGCGGGGGTTAAAGGGATTTGTATAACACTTAAGACGGGGGAGGATTATAAAATTGTAATTGTCCATTGAAGAGAAGGTCGAAAGTTATATTTCATAAATTTAGTTTTTTTCTCTTTTTTTCTTTTCTTGCACCTTTTTCTTTCTTCTTTTTTGATTTCTTTTTTGTCTTTTCCTTTAGATTTCCTTTACTGCATGCAAAATTCTTAATAACTATAACTATAAATAAATAAATAATTTCAGGTATACAGTTGCATAAGAGAAGTGGCAGGTTATCAGAGGTTATGCAAAGGAGAATAGTTGGCAGAAAACATCTGGATGCTGGGACATCTGATGAGGGAGGAATAGGGCACCCTTTCTCCATGAGAATGAAGAGTCACTTTATCCTACTATCCTACTTATTTTTCTCCCAGGAGTAAATTCCATGATATTTCATGGTGTCCTCCTAAGGAGACCTAAGCAGGTTAGAATAATCATGGGAATTGGTTGTTGTCTAACTGAGATAACACCACTAGTGGGAGCCAGTTTTAGTAATAATGAGGACACATTAATTGGCACAGCATTTAAGAGAAGGGAGAAATTTCACAAGGTTGCAGGTTGCAGCACATGGACCCAAGGTGGCTACCTGGGAAACTTTAATCGGCATTGCTCAGCAGTTTGCACAAAGTAAACATGAAGAATCTAAATATGAACTAGCATCAAAGCAAATTTTTCCTTCATCACGGTTGGGAGCATCTCAGATGGCTGAGATAGAGCTTGTGGAATTGAAGTCAGAAGGAAGACATTCATAGTTAATATTTTCAGCTATTTTGTCCAGGTGTTTGAGGCTTACAGACCCAGACTATAGCAATCCCTTGGGACTTTCTGGAATGCCAGACAGTGTGCTAGCCTGCGGCTCATAATATCTTGGTCCTATGCTAGCTAGAGTCTCTCTCAGAATTCATTAGCGTTCTCTGCAGCTGACGTGACTTTCCTAGACTTACTGAATATTACAAGCAACAAATAAAAATAAAGACAGCAAAACAAACTTCAGTCCCTCAAATTTCCTCTGTGCCATTGGAGATCACCCATCTCAGTCACTTGCTCTGACAACCAGCCATGTGCACACATCCAGCTGGCCCTGAAACTCCTGGTGCCAGATGGTGCTCGTGCAGGTTAGCCTTAGGCTGCCTGGCAGCAAGCCCATAAGTCAATGAGCTACAATCAACCAACTTGAACAAATAACTTAAGTTTTAGGAATCAAGCTGGAAAGTTCAACGTTTGCAAGAATTTTTTTCTTTTTCAATACTGTCTGCTTTCCTCCCCCCATTTTTTTTTTTTTTATGGTAAGGAAACAGAAGCCTGAGCATAAACAGAGAGCCAACTGCAGAGGACCACAATGGAAACCTCTCACTGAGTTCTGCAGGATACAGGAGCTCAACCTGTGTAAATGCTGCATTTAAAATAGGCCAGGTTAACCCATATTCCATGCCAAGAGCTTACTTTTGCCATTGCACAAATCAAACAAAGATACCCTTTGGAGGCCAGATAGGATGCAGGAGCATTTCACATTAATTCCATACACAGAAGCAAGGTCAGATATAACTCTACAGATCTTTCTTTTCTTTTCTTTTTTGGGAGGGTTTGCAGAGGAAATGATGCTAGATAGATAAGAACAAGGCCGGAGGAAATGTAGCTGTTGAGAATATGTGGGAATTATTGATAGGAATAAGGTTTACTACTGAAACAGAAGATGATTTTATTTATTTGGTAAGGAGTATTGGATCTCCTTTTGGGTTTTATAACTCTGCATCATGGTAACTGTCACTCTGCAGTATGCTAATTTGCTGATAACTGCCAGCAAATCTGGAGAATGACACAGTGGCAAACAGATTGGAAGAGGTCAATCTACATACCAATACCAAAAAAAAAAAGCCACTTAACAGAGTATATAAACTATTATGTAATATCCTTAATTTCACACGCTAGCAAAATAATGCTTAGGATCATTGAACACAGATTAGAGCCCTACATGGAAAAAGAGATGCCAGATGTTCAATCTGGCTTTAGAAAAGGCTGAGGAAGATGACATATTATTGATGATGCATGTTGGATAATTGAAAAAGCCAAAGAATACTGAAAAGAAATCACTATGTGCTTCATTGATTATAGAAAGGGCTTCAATTGTGACAATAATATCAGGCTGTGGAATGTGCTTAGAAAAATGGAAATCCCAGAACATCTCATTGTCCTCATGAAATCTCTATACAGGTCAGGACACCACAGTACAGAAAAAACATGGCAGAACAGACTGGCTCCAGACTGACAAGGAGTGAGACAGGGCTGTATACTCTCTCCATATTTATTCAAACTATATGCTGAATTAATATTAAGGAAAGATGGATTGAAAGAAGATGAGTAGCTTGTGCTATCTTGATGACACTACTCTAATAGCCCAAAATGCAAAGGATCTGCAAATTCTAGTAATAAAAGTCAAAGAGCAAAGTGAAAAAATGTGACTAACATTAAATATAAAGAAGGCCAACCGGTACAATAACCAGCTTTAGAATTGATAATGAAGATATTGAAGTAGTAGAAAACTTCTGCCTTTTAGGATCAACCGTCAACAGTAAAGGGATAAGCAGTCAAGAAATATACCACAGAGCAGCACTCAGTAGAGCAGCCATGAAGGCCTTGGAAAAGATACTCAGATGCTGTGATGAGTCTATACCTTCAAAGATCAGAATAGGGCAGGCAATGTTATTCCCTTTCACTTCCATAAAGTGAAAGTTGGATTTTGAAGAAGCAGGATAGGAAGAGTATTGATGCTTTTGAACTTTGGTGTTGGAAAAGGCTCCTGAGAATATTGTGGACAGCGAAGAAAACACTAATGGATCATCGAACAAATCAACCCAGAGTTCTCACTTGAGGCACAAATGACCAGGCTCAAATTATTGTACTTTGGAAACATTAGTAAAGGCCTAACTCTCTAGAGAAGGCCCTAATGCTGGGAAAGATGGAAGAAAGAGAAGAGGATGACCAGCAGCAAGGTGGATGGACTCAGTTACACTGGCGATGACTGCAGCATTGGAAGACCTCAAAGACCAGGTTTGGGACAGATCATGATGGAGAAAATCTATGGGATCACTAAGAGTCAACATGACTTGATGGGACAAAATCACTCAATAATCAATTATTGTAACTGAGCTTTAAAATGTTCAAAAGCATGAGTAAACTTCACCAGGTTAGAATCAGACACAAATTTAAGATTGGATCAAGACAAAAGTGCTTCTTACCACTCTTTTGATTATTTTTTCCTAGAAACATGAAAATATGAAATAAAAATAAATGAGCTAAAGCTCATTTACCTTCAAGGTGGCTCCTAAAGACCTCAGGCCTGTTGAATGCCTTGCCAGCTTCAGCACCCGGAATATTCTCATGAGACGAAACACTTGCACCACCTTACCCAAATTTCCCAGTTCTGAGTCTCTCTTCATGGTCACATCTACCCAAAGGGTGAAATAGAAAGGCAACACTGAGATAATGTCAATCAGATTGAGGGGATGCTTGAAAAACTTCCTCAGGTTTGGAGCCAACAGCAGACGGGCAGTAACTTCAAATGTGAACCAGGAGATGCAGAAATACTCCAAGTTTTGCAACACAGAGTCATCCTTCAACTTGCCCTCCTCATCAAACTGCTGGTACTCTGGCATGCTGTGAATACACATGGTGGCTATGGAAACCAGCACAACACTGATAGACACAAAGCTGAAGAGTTTGCTTGGGATGGAGTATCCTGGATTTTCCATGGTGAGCCAAAGGCGCTTGCGCAGATTGCCACAGCGCAGCGTACTATAGCGAAGCAGGTCATGATTGAAATCTAAGATCTCATCTGGGGATGTATCCACACTACTGACCTCACTCTCCTCATCCCAGTTGTGATGATGGCCCTCCAGTTTCCGTTCATGATAGCGATAGCTGCAGCAGGAATCCAGAAAGAATTCATTAATGCCCCAGTATTCTATTTCTTGGCAAAAGGAAAAGACACACAGTTCCTCCATAACATGCAGCTTGCCAGTCTGGTAAAAATGGAGCACATATAGGAAGAAGCCAGGATTCCGATCAAAGTAGAATTCCCTGGCACTCACATCATAATCATCACACAGCTGTAGGATAGACTCTTCAGAGTCACAGGAAAGCAAGCGCCCAAGCCGAGTGTCAGGAAATTTGGAGAGGGCACTTGAACTGAGTCTCCTTCTCAGGCCCCCAACATTGATGTTGATGACCTCATCCTCAAAATCAGAATCCCAATAGTTTAATGTCCTGTTGACCATGATCAGTAGAGATGGGGCTAATTTGGCCTGTGGACAACACTGAAACAGAGAGAAAAGAGAAGATTCTTTGCTTAAACTAGCTGAAAAAAAGCAATTATCCAAAACATCTAAAGATAGTTTTGTGCCTGAGAGTCACCTAGCTATTTAGACTATTGAAGCTTTGTTATAACAAAGTTAATTAGTTCTACAGCTAAGAGTGTACATGTGCTTTCACCCACATAATTTAGAAAGAACCCCTGATACACTTTTCAATTAAAGGGTTTTTTTTTAATAAAGAGCAAAACTGACATTTGAAATGTGTGTTTTGCATGGAAACACCAACAGTTCTTTTTTCTACACAAAAACAGAAGGGGAGGGTGATTTTGAAGGGAAAAATAGAAGGCATTGCTTAATTCCTCTGCCTGCTGCAACTTCTTCCACTTTGAGGAGATACGTGTCTATAATCACACAGGGAATAAAAAGTATGCATCTACGTTTTCTCTATGGAATTACAGCAAAAAAACTGGTGGATAGGGAGGGATTATACTCATCCATCTGTTTTTGCCAGAAAGTGTAGTAGTGGCTCAGATTCAAAATGCTGATAAGGCTCACCCAAAGGTCTTCATACTGAGGGCCACAGGAAGCTGCCTCATACAGAGTCAGACTCTATGTCATCTAGCCAATAATTGTTGTCACTGAATAGCCATCACTCTCCAGAATTCCAGGCAGGAGGTCTGCCTAATCTACCTGGAAATGCCATGGATTAAACCTGGGACCTTCTACATGCCAAACAGGAACTGTACCACTGATCTATGCCATTGGGTCAGTAGCCCAGTAATAGGTCCTGTTTTCTTTCCCCAACTGACATCTTACTGCTTTAAAATTTCAACTAAACAGTGTTCAATATTGGAAGGATAAGCTGTTGTCTGAGAAAATTAAAATCAAATCCCTGTGGGGAGCATAGGAAGAAGTTTCATGTGTCTTTAGAACCTGCCCACACCCAGTCAAATAGCAGGGTCCAAGGCACCATTCCACAAAATTTAACATGCAGCTAATTCATCTAGCTAAGACTCAACAATTTTGCCTAAGAAGGAAAGTCAGGGAAACTGACAGCATGTATGGCTTTAAATTAAATTGTTGATGATTGCAGACCTGATGAATGTAGGTTTTAGCTCATAACAAGCATGCTGCCTTCATCGGTGGGTGAAACTAAATGAAAGTAATCCAAACAAGCAGATCAAAATGGAGCTTTACATCCCACAAACTCTAGCTCTGTATCCAAAATAGAAGCTCCTAAATGGAACAAAATACCAATTTTGTCAGCAGAGTAGGTGGCAGAACTTCTACAGCAGGCCAAGGATGATTCACCTTTTGAGAAACTAAACCAGAGTCACCACACTATTTCCTGCATTCAGTTATCCTTTCCAATGGTACTTTGCCAAGTTGGTAGTGGTCAGAAAAGATTTTTTCCTTCTGTGATGCTACCCATCTTGCATATTTTTAATGATACCTATAAGCAACATCTCAGTGGCAATCTGATTAATCAGATCCAGGTAATATAAGAAAAGAGGACAAAGAAATATCCAGATGCTTTCATAGAGGGCATCCTTACCTAACTTAATGACCTCTAGAGGTGCTGAACTTCTGTGTTAACCATGCCAATTGGGAAATTATGGGAATAGAAAGTATATATTTCCAGAGGGCACCATGCTGGAGGATTTCCACACTGGCTGGGGATTATATGTCTTGAAATTAATTTTATTGATAGGTACCAGATGGGAGATTTTTAGCCTGATTTTCAAAGGGTGCAATGTTTTCAAAGCAGACAATAATAAATGAATAAGAATAGAATTAGAATTCTATTCTAATTAAAGAATAGAATTAAGGAATAACACACACTAAGGTTGTAAAGGCTGCAGATAAGGGCATCAATTCATTGGGAAACTATCTAGCATAAAGACAAAATCAAACCGATCCAATAAAAGCTATTCCTACATTTATTTGTCAGAAAATAAAATTTCAAAGTTATGTAAATAAATAAAATCAGTCTTAACCAGATGCTAAAAATGAATAATGAGGATGTCTGGAAAAATCTAAAAGTAAACATACAAAAACCTGGCATCTGTATTTGCCTGAACAGGGTACAGCAATACTCATAAGGACCAATTTACCTTATTCATTTTTGTCTGCCCAGTCCCCAACTTCCCCTCATTGAATGGGAAGCTCTATACATAGGGATTGTACATGGATCTGCTTGAATGTGGAAAAAAAAACACCTTCTATGCAATCAAGAACTTTGCTTTAACAGGCTTTCTGACTTCATGCTGGAAACACAGAAAGAGATAGGCAAAAGGGTGTGTAGTGGTGCATAGTTCTCTAAGCTCCTTACCTGTGTTGGTTACTTCGTTTAGGTACGATGCCTGCATCTGGCTAAAAAGCTCAGATCCACACCTTGATTTTCTAACAGGTTCATATAGGAAAAGCCAGTCCTTCAAACAACTCAGGTCTCTTAAGTATTATGCCAAATAAACGCTCTTTTATTTGCTGGATAATAAAGTATCCATGAAAGAATAAAAAGGCAAAATCTAAACACTATAGAAATGGAAATGGATGGTTAGGGTTCCCAACTATTTAAAAGAAATCACTGATTCTAGATTTGGAATAGCTCCCAATTTTATCTTCAGCACTTCCAGAGTTATCTATTTGTTTCAAACTCTGCAGAGTGCTTGTCTATTCCACTTCATAAAAGTGGTGGCCCTTCAGTACATTGTTAGCAGCAGTGGTAGTTTAGCAGTCAAGCATAAAGTCTTAAAGAAGGTTTCAAGTTCTGTCCCTGGTGTCTCCTGTCTACAAGGGATCAAGTGGCTAGTGATGAGGAAAGATGTCAGCTGAAGACTTTGGACAACTACAACTGACCAGACTAAATACATTACTGGGCTGAGTGACAAATAACCTGACAGCATCCTATCCTGAGATCTTGTCTCAGATTTCATGTTTCACAAAGCAGCTCTTCTGTTTACAAAGTTATGCGTCACTGCCGCTTAACCTGAAAAGCCAACTGGAATATTTCTGTAGCACTCACGAGCTACTTGAAACTGGTGCTCATTCCCTAGCTACGAAAATGCACTCCAAGCAGACTCCAGACGTCTCTTCAGAAGATGCTTATGAAATCCAGCTTGAATGATCCTGAACATTCTTTCAGGCCAAGAATTTGTTCATATATACAAATAAGGATTTACAATACAAGCTGGGTGCACATGTCATGCTAAGCCATGGTTTGTTTTAAAGCATATGACTCAACATGAGCTAGAGTATAGCAATATGACTCAACATGAGCTAGAATCCAGGTATCATGTTGAACAAGACTGCTCTTGTTCAGGGTTCCAGCCAGACAAATATGGATGAAAAGTGTTTAAACAGGCCATTCCACCCATTCCCCACCCCCCACTTTTTCTGCTTTTGATTTCCAAATGTATACAACTCATTCATCACTGAACTTCTTTATATTTGTGTGTGTGTGTGTGTGTGTGTGTGTAGTGGGGTAATCTACAGTTTAGGGCCTTTGGGCTTACTCCAATTCTCTGTAAAATATGTTAACCAAGATCAAATCATATGTTAATTGTTAAACATCTGAGGAAATCCTTACCCTCCATTCAGAAGAAAGCATATGGATTCAGATCATTTTCCTACTGAAGTTTATCACAGACTTTTTCACCACAAACAGTGCAGCCACACTGGTGTCACTTCAAGAAACATGACAGCATCCCAACAGCACTGCAAAAGTATATGTATTTAGCTTTCATTGATTGCTTTTTATGAGTTTCAAAATTATTCTGAATTTAGTCCAGACAAAATAGCATCCCACTGCCCTTTGCAGATGAAATCTTATTGAAGAAAGTAATCTTCCTTGGTTACTTTGCAAACAGATGGGTAACTTCAGTAGGTCATCAACGTTTCCGAGTGTAAGATTAAAGGTTTGGATCTAGACAAACATAATGAGAACAGATCTACTGAAACTAGGAAGAATTCAGTTCAATCCAACGGGCTACTCCACATGTGCAAACTCATCTTCAGTCATATTACTCCATGCCATGGTTTAACCATATTTAATTAACTAAATCACAGTAGGCTAGTTTGTACAATGTGCAAAGCTATAAACTAGGCTTTATAAACAACTATTCTAGATTCATAAAACATGTAAAGTGAAAGCCAAACAAACCATGTTTAATATAATGTGCAAATCAAGCCATGATCTAGGTCCAAATCAGGTTTTATGAACATAAGCATCTAGGTGGCTTTCTGCATAGTAATTTTATTAAAGATTATAATTACAACAGTAAAAACTAATATAAACTAAAAAAAGATAGAATAAAGAGTAGAAGGTGCAGAAAAGAAAAAAAGGAAAAAAAAGAATAGAAAGAAAAGTAAGAATATAGTAAAGAAAAAGAAAAAACAAATATAAAGAAGTGACTTCCCACCTTCATCACAAGTATAAACAATTTTAGTAAGTTATCACCTTCTCTTAAAATACAACAAATGATCTCTTCTTCCCATATCCCATCTCATATCTATAAACAAATCCATAAAGCATCATCATTTCAGTCCTGGTGTCAACAAAGTCCATTAAGGGTTACCAGAGATAACAACATATCTATTTTAACCTTGATCAAATAAACCAACTTTATATTTCTTCCTTTTACTTTTAACAATCTTAATCTTTAGTCCATTCAAATAATGCCGTAGAACTTGACTTCTTTTCATTTTTTCTTTGTCCCTTCTCACGAGATTCTTCAAAACTTTTAACAAGCCTCTTTTGTAAGTCCAATATAGGAAAATTATCCAGGTCACTCTCTTGCTTTGTTGTTTAATTATTTAAGAAAGACATCAGCTGGTTTCTTTTGTATGTCCAGTGTAACATCTTTTTCCATGTCATTTTTGTAGCCTGTCATTTTTAAATCCACTTTCAACTCAGTCTCAGTCTTGTCAGGTAGAACTTGTTCCTCTTCCATAACATCTTTTAGATACAGTGTCTCCATAAAGGCAGATCTCTGTTGACACTATTAAAATTAACTTCTGAGTCCATTGTTCAAAAATATCCTTCCATATGTCTAATGCTAAAATATTATGCTTCATTTTGTAATTGTAAGTTGAGTTTGTGTTCTTCTCCTTCAATTGTAATCTTTAGTTCCCGCCAGTTCCCTCTAGTGTCCAATTTTTAAAATCTTATCTTATTATGTTTTTTTTAAAAAAAAAAATCAAAACCAAAGCATTTTCCCATGGGAAGGATTCTTTATAATTAATTTCAAAATCTTATTTCAAATTTATCTGGACCCTTAGACTGTTTGTAACTTTTTAAAATCAAAGTTTTAGTCACTCTTTTGCTGTTTATTCCTATATATATATCTTAAACTTGTAGTTGCTAAGGATTGAAGGAAATTCACCTGGTACTGTCAAACTTGTTGATCCAAAGGTTTCTAATATGAAGAAAATAAGTTTTCAGATGAATGGGATCATTAAAATCAAATTGAAACAAGGAATTTGCAATAGCCTTGGAGCTGGCTTATCACCTAGTTCACATCAGCCTGTTGCAAATCTTATCAGAACATATCCATGGCAACCCAGGAATCTGTCCTCAAGATGCCAATGAAGAATGCATTCTTCCTGGCATTTGGCACCCTAAATTGCCCCCTCCTTTTGACCTGTCTCTTCTCACTAAGACAATTGTTTCCTTTGAAGTAGACATTAGAGGGGCAGAAAGTAACCCAACATCTATTACTCAGGAATATGCATGCATGCATACATCATTTCTTCCCATTTTCTAAAATGTATAAATATCAGTGCATCTCTTTTGTTTCTCACTATCCTTTTGGTGGGGTCCTCTCCAGTACATACTGTTTATATAATAAACACTGCAGTGAGCCTTGATCATCTGCTTTGTGTCCTGTGTTCTGATTCCACACTAATAGCTGAAAAGGAATTAACAAGCAATTTCCGAGAATGATTAGAAAAGGAAGTATGTGAACTTAGTGTCCTTTCAAAGGCACCAACTGTGGTTTGAGCAAGATGGCTATTCCCTCATCTCCCAGAGCTTTAAACCTGCCAGAGACCACTATCTTGTGGTCTCTTTGCAAGAAGCAGCTGTATGGAGCACTTGTGGGCAATCTCAAGCCCTCTCCCTGTCCGGGGAGGAATTATCCAAGAGCTGGTCTACTCATTGGCTCTTCATTCTGCTGCAGTTGTCAGCTCCGCTTTTTGTGGAGCCATCTTCAGTCTGTCATTTCTTCCTCCAGAAGCCACATCTAGATAGCCTTCAATTGTCTTCAGTGCACTATTTCTTCCTCTGGAAGCCAGATAGCTTTCAATATTCTCTATAGGAATGAAATCGATCTTTTCATAATTTTGTTAAACATCTTTTCTATTTTAGCAGTATTTTCCCCTTTCAGGATGGAATAGTAAAAATTCCAAAGGGACATAACTCAGTATTCCTTCCTGTTACAATTAAATAAATATATGTAGGAAAGCAACTAAAATGTACAGATGATTGATGTGTATCTTCATTTTTTAAAATGAATTCTCTCTATGATGAACCTCCTGGTCCAGTCCTAGTCCTAACCCTTATTGTACGTCTCAGGTGTCCTATTCTTATGCAATGCTACAGACAGTACAGTCCCCATATTTTCATAGTGGAAAGCAAGGATCTCTACAATGTCTTTGGAATACTTTGAAAATAGAAATTAACACAGCATCCAGACCTGATGCATGCAGGATGTTGTTATTAAATCTTTATTAAGGCTTTCCCCTCCCTACCAACATAAAGTAATAAAATTCAGCAGTTTCTCTGAAAGACTATTATATTTGTGACTGATTTTTCAAAACCCTTTGGTTTACTGGAGGTGTCGTAGTTGTGGTATTAAGCTGAAAGGAAAAATGAAATTGAAACACATGCAATGGGAAGAAAGAGATCCCCTCAAATGAAATTCAGTTCCAAAGACTCTCAAATAGTTGTTTTTAAAAGTATCTCAAACTAATACCATTTCTTCAAGAGGAATACAAGTACTTATTCGATTGCAATACATGCAGAAGTAATTCTTATTTAAGCAAACATTAATCCGGCCACTTTGAGAGAACAATTGTAATGTCAAGCTTATAAGCACAGCAATTTGTCTATAGAATGAGCATACACAAGGATAAATCCAAAATTACATACTTTTACCTCCTCCATTCCTCAGCCTCCCTGACAATCCGGCAGAACTTAACTTGGTTATCTAAACTGTAATAGTTAAAAATGACCATTTCTGCTGACATTTTTAGGATCAAGAAGTATTTATACAATGCCATTCATCAGTGCAGAATCTCTGCATTAAAACTTAACTAAAAGCCAGATCTCTAGGGCCTGAACTGGCTGAGATTTCAGACACAGAAAGGAAAAAGATGACAAGAGAATAGAAAGGACGGAATAAAAATGACATGTGATTATATTTGCCCATGGAACCATCTTATCATCTCTCAGGCAACTTCCCAGTGGCTACAGACAGGGTGGATTTCACTCTTCAAACTTGGAGAGGAAAATCCAATTTTAAATTCTCTTTCATGCTGGCTTTTACAACTCTTATTTGCAAGACTGGGAATCTAATCTTGGAAAGTCCCCCAAAATGGTAAAATGGGTGGCGTTGACCGTCCCAGGATCCTAAACCTTCTGCCCCACCTTACACTTCTCTGCCATACTCCAAATATCAAGTAAATGTAGAACAGTTGGAGAACTGGCGTAAATTCATTTATTTCCATTGTTTACAATGAAAGTGTATGTGTGCATGTGTGTGCATTTATGTTTGCAACTGCAAGCAAGCAAGCAAAACTTCTTTTTCTACCTTAGTGATCATTGAACAAGTAAGATTTGAGTTTAGAAATAAAGGATAATTGAAAAAGATACTTCAGCTTTGGAAGGAACAATCATTTCATGAAAAGATTTTTTAATGGGAAGGCTCAAAGAACTGACTAAGCCTTTTTCTTCCATGAAAAAGAGAGACAGAACAGAGGGCAGGAAAAACCACTTCGGGCCTCATAATTATCACTTCTCTGATGTACTATTTCTGTATTTGTGGTTTATCCAGAAATTCTTAAAGGTGTACTGTGTGTGCACATAAAACAAACAAAATATTTCAGCCTCTCCAAAAGTTGACTGTTTTACACATTTTGTTTCAAAGTTCAAATGACCAGTGAGAAAGCAAGATACGGTATAAGTTATTGATTTGCTTACCAATTTTTTTTACAAAGCACTGAAGGCTAGTACAGAAAGTACAGGAAAGAGTATTTTAAAAGTAAAAGCAAAAGGAAAGCAGCAGTGATTTTAACTCTGAGCTATGAGACAGATATGAGCAACATCTCAAAACTGTCTACCTAAAAACTCTGCAGGGAATGTTCAGAGAGGTTGTTTCATTTGCTAGATTTGTACCTGACATTTATTAATGTCTTTTGTGTCCCTTTATTTGTTGTACTTTTAACAACTGGAGAGTGCAAAGAAGGGTTTTTGATAAAGTTTTCAAAAGGCTCATGGTATGGGAAATGATTGAAATTCTGATCCACAGGCTGCTTTAGATCTTTAAAGGTCAAATCCAGCTCTTTAAGTTGTGCCTGTAACTAAATTATCTACCCCTGACTCTGGTTACCAATCACAATAATTTGATTTAACCAGGTGGCCCTGGTCAAAGCGATGATAGCTGCATTTCTGGGCAAACTGAAGTATCAGGACAGTCTTCAAGAACAGTTCCACATAGAATACATTGCAGTAAACTATGGAGGAGATGATTACAGCTCAAACAAGAGTCGGCTCTATTTTGTTGATGATACCATGCAAGATGTTTTTTTTTAAATGAAGGGTTTGTCCAGAACTTCCAACTAACTCTCTGTAACTAGATTTAGGCATAGGAGTAATTCCCATATGACAATCTGCTGCTCTGGAGGATGGGGTATAAACTTATCCAAAGTGTAACAAATAGCTAATCTTAGATCAACAGAATCCTCAGACAGCAGTAGGTCTGCCTTACCTTCCATGTGGCCTCATCCAACTGAAGCTGCCAATAGGCTTTTGTTTAGGACACCCACTTCTTCCCTTGGAGTAGAAGATGACAAGGAGAGATATAGAGGAGAGCCGAGATATATAGATCGTAATGTTCCATATGTTAGAGGCCAAGGGATAGAGCAGCAGCTCCTGGCATAAATTTCTGTCACTTCCCACAGATATTGTTGCATATTGGGTATGTAATTCTTACATATAATTACATATTGAATGTAACATGTCAGTTATAATGACAGCCTGTTTCATCAATGCCCGGAGTGAGATTTGCTAAGAAATATCTTAAACGTTTGCTTAACATGCTGCTTATTGTGGTATTTTATCTTGTAGGCAAAGTTGGAAATCTACTTTCACAAAGGCAGGTTGCACAAAATTGTAATGGGGCCATCTATGCCTTTTCATTTAAACAATCATATTCTCTGAACTTTTATCCAGAGTCATCTAGAGGTGATAATTTTTTTCAACTGGTTTAATGTGTTGTCTGAGGAAAAGTCTGCTAACATCTCCTCTTCATTCAAGGATAGGATATGTGTTTGGCAAATGAAATTAAATAGTTCTAAAATGATCAAAACTTGGGATCAGTTTATGGAGCATCTTCAAGATGTTCAGAAGAATAGTTTAAGAAATGTTGCTACATTCTATTCTGCTTCTGAAGTAGTAAATTTAACTCCCACCTACCCCAAACCCCCAAAACCAGGGATGCAGGAAGGCAGAAATTTTTTACTTCCAAAACAGTGCATCATATAATGATGGCCTGCTTCAAATACATGCAGTTATTCCGGTATTAATCCCCATTTTCACTGGCCAGCAGATATCAAAGGAATATCCTTAAGTGTCTCTGCATAGCAAAAACTGAATCTCCCTGCCTGTTAGAAATAATGGCTAGATGCAAACATCATTCTAAACCATAATTTGTTCAGCATTTATTATGTAAACAATGGTTAATAAACCTTGGGATATCGATTAGTGCTATGTGTAAATCTGGCCTTTAACCCCGCCTTGCAAGATTATTGTATTTCCATACTCTCATTTCAGTAGTGGCTCCACTCCATAGAATGTGCAACTTCTATGACATCAAGGCCACAGCAAGCTTTGTACAGCACACTGAGGGCTGCATTATTTTTAAGAGAGGTTCAGGACTTTTAAGAGATAAATATAGATGCTATAGAGGCTTAAAAGAATGATTTTGCCCCTTAAAAGTCCTCCAATCCTCTAAAATGCAAATTAGGCTCAACGTTTTTGCTCATGCCCACTCTGAGGGTGCAAGATGGTGCTAGTAGGGTGCAAGTGGTCCAAGGGCCACACTGTTTTTACATCTAGTTAAGGAAGGCCAGGAGGACAAAAAAGCTGGAAAATTTTCTCCTTGCACTTTAATTTCATTCTCAAGGACCAATTAGGCTGCAATCAGATCCCTTCTGGTGCTCCAGAGATTTCTATATCAAAGACAGCTCTGGAGACTGACATCCCTGTTGTATACCAGAGGTTTAAAAAGCTGGAACAATTCTCCACCACCATGGATGTGCAGAGATACTGGGATAATCATCTTTATGTCCAATAAAATAGACTGTTGCCCACAAAAGTTTAGGTTGTTTTAAATATGTCAGTCTATTGCAAATAAATAGTCTTAAAGACTAACATAGCTACTACTCAGCTACAAAGGGTTGGAGCTACTGCCACAAGTCATTTAAGATTTTCAAACACACAACCACAGAACCTGCCACTTGACAAAGAAATGCCTGGGTTGGAAGGACTGAATCTCCTTCAGTTGCTATTACCCCACAACTGAAAAAAGAATGTGAATAGAATATATTCTAGCTTCTGCTTTAAAACAGAAAATACAAGTAATTGAATCACAAAAGGTTATGCACCCCACATCTGGGCTGCATAACTCTAACCATCATCATCATCATCTATGAAACCTGTATGCTACACAACTCTAAATAATTCTGAATGGCTCATAACAATCAAACAAATTACAATCAAATTAATGGATAAATAAATGGGAATGCAGAGATACAGAAAAATCTCTCTTTGTTTCCATCTTGTGGTCATCCTCAGTTTCACAGCTCAGATATGGTATTGGTACAAAAGGTATAGATTAAAAGGCACCCATCATCCGTTCAGCTTCTTCCCTCTCAGCACCACAAATAAACTGCCTCTCAACTTGCAACACTTCTCAACACTCTGGCAACTATATGATATTCACATTCTCTAGATTGTGCCTTATAACCTCCATGGATGGTCTGCAACCATTATCATAGCAACCTCCATTCTTCCGAAGTTGAACTGTACAAGATGTTTTCCTGCTTCTGTTTCAGCACAATAGCACAAAACTGAGCACGGGAGCTCATACCTGAATCCATATGAAATCTGATGATGCATCCTTCTCTGGAGTGGTCTGCGCTGAATGTACAAAACTGACTATCTGCTACATAGAGTGTTTAGAAAAATGGTGTGGGCGGATGTGCAAGAGCACCCACATGAGGACAGAATGCATGAGACTGGGTTTCTCTAGCCCTAGGCTTCCCTTTTATATGGCAAATTCCATCATCCCAGCTACATGTTGGTGTGATGGCTGTGGATAAGGGGCTGTGTAACACAACAGATCCAGAAAGAACCAAGCTGGCAAAGGTTGATCTGGGTCAAAGGAAGGCAATGGACCATATGGAATTTTGAGAGCCAGCTGTGGGCACTCTCACAAAATGGCTAGTATGGTAATCACAGCCAGTCATTGCAAATCTCTTTCACTGGAAGATGAGATGCCAAAATTGCTTCCCACCTCTTCCTCTACCTTCCTTGGGTCGTTTCTATCTTAACAGCTTATCTTTAGTGGGGGTGGGGGGGGGGGAGCACTTCCAAACATAAACCTTGGGCACTTCCAAACATACCCCTGAGCTGCAGCAATCCACTGTTATTTTCTTGAAAGAATGTTTATGGGGTTTATTTGACAGACAACAGAACAGAAAATTATCATGGTCAGTTGCCAGTACAGGAAAAAAAAAAAGATAGCAAAATGTCCATATCCATATAGCTAAATGAATAATAAATTGAAAATGGGATAAAAATAGACATACAACCTATAACATCCATTAAGTATGAAATTTGTCTATATTATTTACTGCTTTCAGTCCTTGATTAGGTACATGTAAAGAGTAAGTAAGAAAAATGGAGTGGAGGAAGTAAATAACTTTATGGCATACCATATTAGAGTAGAATGAAATGTAGAATTTAGCCTTGCTAAGCCTGCTGAATGTTTTTTATCCATAAGGCACTCACACTTTTGCAGGGCTTCAGAGCAAAATCTCGAACCTGTGACAAAGTAATACAGGCTGTATGTGAAGGTAAAATTCAGCAGATTGCCCTTTAAACCTTAAGTAGAATTATCCTTAGGTGTCTAGCTTGCTTGCAAAAGGGGCAATGAGAGACAAAAGCATTTCTGGTCAATAAGGATGATGATACTTGTTGATCTGTCTACCTACCTACCTACCGTCTTGGTATCTTCAAGTCAGTGTTGACCTCTGCCTGGACAAGTCCCTGCAGTTTTCTTGGCAAGTTTTCAGAAGTGTTTTGCCATTGCCTCCTTCCTAGGGCTGAGAGAGAGTGACTGGCCTAAGGTCTCCCAGCTGGCTTTGTGCCTAAGGCAGGACTAGAACTCACAGTCTCCCAGTTTGTAGCCTGATGCCTTAACCACTATATCAAACTGGGTTTTTCATTAAAATGATATAAAAATACTGAGAAGGCAAAAAGCCTGGCAAGAACAAAGGTGATGTCCTTGGATACTTTGGTCCAGCCAGAAATCATGCCGTCTCCTCATTTACATCAATACAATAGCTGGTCCAACAGATTGTCTTCACTTGCCCTAACTGCAGGGCTCAGTTTGACACCCTGTGACTTCCAAGGTCCTCAGTCAGCGTGGCCATCAATTCTCTGGGTGGTAATCTGGGGGCTGCATTTCCAAGTCATCTGGAGGGCACTGGAGTGGGGAAGGCTGTGCAGTGAAGGTCATGACTGAACTAAGACTTGAACTTCCACTTTCTATGGTCACATTAAAATTCCATTTGTTGCACTGCTTCTCCAAACTCTGTCTTGAAAAAGGCATTTATGTGCTGTGTCTCCCAGATAATTAGCACCAGATTTCTGCTGCATCAATTTAGATTTTGACATGCAGGGGACATTGGCCAAGAGAATGCCTCCTCCCCAAATAATCTACCCCTGTGGAAAATTGAGTCCAACACAGGCTTTAAGTGACATTTGAATAAGATTGCCTGAAACTCAGCAACAGTCATTTTATATTAATATCCTACCTTTCCCTAAGAGCTCAAGAAATTGTTTATCTTTCACAACAACCTTGTGGGTTATATTACACTGAGAAATGCCCCATCATCATTTCCAGCAGTGTGGCTGAGAGAGATATGAAACTGGATCCATCTATTCCTGGTCCAGAACTTAGCATTTGCACAATGTGAAATGTACTCTTTTCAACTCTGAATTTGTGTTTGCATATGAATGCATGCGTATCTAACCAGCCCATACTATGAGAACAGAGAAAACGGATTAATTTAATACCAAAGAAAAATGTGTTGTGCCAATAAAGCCATTTGGAATCCTGTTTTTCCCAACTGGCAATCAACCACTACCTCTTACTGACCAGTTAAAGCCCAGAAGTGACTGCTATTTTACAGAAGTGGAAAGCCAAAGCATGGCAGCGCATCATTTTCCAGTTTCTGGATCCGTAACATGACCAGCTGTCTGTTCTTTGGCATGATAAATCTTCCACCAAGTAAGCAGGATGGTCTGCGCTGTCTGGAGTTCACCCATGCGCTCACATTCTCTCTGTCGCCCATCTCCGCGATGCCTGACTTGACAGCAAGGCCTCCACTTCCTACCCACGTCCTCCTCAGCCGGGCTGGAAAAGTTTAGCAGAGCTCCAACCCAACCTGCTGCTGGCCACAGCAAGCAACGTGCGAGTGTGTTTGGGGTACTACCTTTGAGCGTGAAATACTTTCTACAGTCAAGCCTGAACATATACAAAATGGCCCATCCTGGAAAAGCTGCTCAACGTGACTTGGTATATTGGAGTTAATAAACATCTGCGTATGCACAGGGGCACCTAGGACGTGCTTATTTCCCAGAGTGTTTTACCTTGTCTTACTAATATCCTAAGTTTTTATTATCCAGAATAAGTCCTGGAGTAAAACGCTGACAAAAACTGCAACTCTGTCAGAGCACAGCTGCTCCTGCCAGTACTGCTCCAGAGCTCCAACTCCTGCTCTCCCGCCATTATATCCATGCACTACCACTACGATGACTATGCCACAAACCTTCTGCACATGCTCAAGGACACCCCTCTTGACCAAGAGCCCTGCCGATAAAATCGGGTGAGCGGAAGGTGGGGAGAGGAGAGAGGTTTGGATACTACTGAATTAGAGGGCAAAAGATGCCCTGGGTTTCTGGAGGAGGAACTTCGCCTGAGCGTCTGGCAAGGGCTGAGTTTCGCGGGCACCTTTCCCGTCTGTTCCACAGCGATCGCCAGCGAATGCCACCTACCTCCGGGCACGGCAGGTGCCTTCAGCCGCTGCGCCCTGGCCAAGGACTCCGGACGCAGTGTAGCGCGCACATGCCGGGCGGCAGCAACACCCCCGCCTCACCCGCCAGAACTGCGCTCCGCCTGAGCCATGTGCTGGGAGGCGCCCCAGTCCTTCGCTCTGCTCCCAGAGCCAGATCCGAAGGGGAGTCTGTTAGCGCCGCAGCTGCCCAGCGCCCCCTTCCTGGTGCCGAAGGCGCCTGCCGCTCAGTAAGGCGCCGCTCCCAAGCCACCTCCAGGCACCCAGCGGGACCTGCTCCGAGTGCTGCCCCCGCCCTCTGCCGCTTCTGAAGATGCGATGGCCACGCCGCCAAACGCCGCCGGAGAGGTAGCTCCCCCTCGCATCCCCGTCTAGGCACCGTCTACAAATTTTCGCTTTGTTGCTCGCCAGAAAAGGGGAGGGAGGAAGAGGCCGTGGTGAGCCCCGCGCGTGGCTTTTCTTCCTTTCCAAATCGGGGAGGTTGCCGGAGGGTGACTTTCTCTCTGGAACCAAGGGGGATGGCGGGCGAAGCGCCGCGTCTCCGCGCCCGGGGTCTCTGGTTCCCGCCGCGCGTAGGAGGCAATTAATTACGCGAGCCGCCTGGCCTCCGAGCTGAGGCAGAGACGCGGAAGAGGAGACGGGAAAGCCTCCGAGGAAATCACGACTGGATTTGTGTCTTGCCAGGAAGCCAAAGAGCGGAGCGAAGAGAAGGCAGTTTCTCTGTGCGCGGGGTAACTGCAAGGCAGAGAAAGCTCAGTCGTGGGAAAAGTTTGCGAGCGATCCAACAGGGACGCGGGGGAGAGCGCGCCGCTGCTTCTTCCCCTCTGAAAGAAAGTGGCGAAAAGGATCAGCCCAAAGTGAAAAGCGGGAAAGAAGCGGAAGTACCCTGCTCTAAAAGAAGACGATTGATATGTTGGGGGGGGGGGGGGAACCACCAGGGAGAAGTGGGATTGGACTGTAGAATTAGCTCTTTTATTTGTTAGACGTCTAGCTTGCCTGTTCTCCAGCAATTCAGGGATCTCTCTTCATTTTCGCCTCATAACCACAGCCTTGCAATGTAGGTTGGGCTGAGAGAGAAGGACTGGGCCAAAGCCACTATTAAGTTTCCACGACTGAGGGTGGGCTTGAACCCAGCTTGCCCCTCACAACACCTTTTTGGATCATTGGACGTGGGAGTCCAGGCAGAAAAAGAGGCTTGCTGTCTAAAGAGTTAGTGCTATGTTAACTGGGGCAATTTCTCTAGCATAATATCTGCTTTGGTAGAACCTCTCATCACGTGCATTTTAAAGAAGCCATTCACAGGCAGCAGATGCTTTACTGGGTTAAGATGCAGGGCCCAAGAGAAGATGGAGCATTGACAGGATCCAGCCTGCTGCCTCACCAAACCTCTGTGCAAGCTGACCGTTAGAATGGTCATCTGCCAGCTTAAAAATACATCTGCATCGTATCTAAAAAAAGTAGGTTGTGTTGTCTAAAATTTTAAATTTTAAAATTAATTTAAATTTTAAAATAGTTTTACATGGAGACTAATGCGTCCCTCTGCACGAAAGCGAGCCAGAGGCACAGGGAGCAATGGATCTGGCTCTTGCTCTCACAGTCCTTGGTTTATGGCTCTGTTACTTTGCAGTGTGGTCAACATAATGCCCTTAGGGACTGGCATATTATGGGCTGGGTAAAACAGCTCAAGCAGTTTAATATCACACTCACTGTTATAATACTCCTGTCCTCAAATCTAATTGGAAGCCAGCTGAGATGGTTTTGAAATACTGGGGCAGTCATGCATAATGATAAATGTCTTAACTTTCTTGGATGTAGCTCTCTTGGAGAAAGATCGGGGGTGGGGGGGAGAGATTTCAGAAGAGAGGAGATTCCATTTGGCTGTGAGTATGAGATGAATCAAAAGTTATTTATTGTTTATGGTAATTAGGAATGGATGGATCAGCGACAGGGAAGCCAAGATGTAAAAGCATATGTTACATGGAACAAATATTGGGTACAGATTTCAGGGTTTCTCTGCTCCAAGAAAAGGATGTTTTAAAATGAATTTTTCTAAAAAGCTCCCCAAGGATTGACTTCATTATCTGCATATTTTTATGGGAAAGCATTCTGAAGAAAAGGTGTCCTAAGCAGAACAGCTGAATGGCATTTAGAGGAACAATCTCAGATTAAGGCTTGTAAAAGGAAACCACTGAAAACCCCTTTGTAGTGAATTAGCAAGTATGATACTTGTACAGGTCAGTAGAGAGAGAACAGAGATTACAGTTCCATGGGAGATTATTTAAATATCCGAAAATCCAATATTAAATATTGTTGGGTTACAGGTGGGCTTCTCATATACTCTTTTGAAAGTATCAAACACTCTCATACACTCTTTTGAAAGAGTATTAGACTCTTTTTTAACAATACAGGTTTAAAACAGCATTAGACAGATGTTTAGAGAGTGCTATCATTGTGCTACACAGAAGGTAATTTTAAACTGGGAAAGAGAACGGAGTTTTCAGCTCTCTTCAAAAGGGGTTTTGGCTGTATTTTCTGTTGCTTATACCATTTTATTATTTCATGTGTGAGGACTACAACTGCCACTTAGAACAATCCATGTTCTAGGGACCAGATCACACAGCTGCAATCCCCATAGCTGTTTGATATTACATAGGTCACTCTTTGTGAGGGGCCCAGTTTTGTCTACCCCATTGCAACTTTGGCAGTACTAGATGCCATGGTGCCATCTGCTGTTATTATGCGTGGACCAGTTGCAATTGCATCCTCCAGCTACTTCGGGGTACTTCCAGTGAGAGTCAAAACTGTAGTCCTTGGTTACTTGCTGCCAAGACCTCCCACTCTGGCTTTGGCGACACTGGCTGCTCTGGAGATCACTGTTGTAATTTGCACATGGGCCACAATTGCACAACTGCACAATTCTGGATATGGATCAGCTCTATAAACTCTAGCCCGTGTCTTCCATACTTGTTGATTGGCTGCCAGCCGCAAGGTCAAGACTGGATTCCTTGCTGCCAACACCAGCGTTCCTTTGTAGCATGAGTAGGTCAGGGAACCTGCTTGTTTCCTTCATCTTGATCTTACCTTGAAAGATCATTGCATGTTCATATGTTGGCTGGAGGCAATCATGAGCTAGCCAAGAAAGCACTCCACCAAAGGCTGATGGGAGCACATAGAAGAGATTATACAAATTATAATGCTGGAAATCGGAGACAAAGTCCAGCAGCAGTGTAGGCCAGCCACTGCAATCTGTGAGAAAATTGTAGAGGAACTATGCAGGCATGGATGCCATCACTCATCAGTGGAGCACTGGATGAAAATGAAGCATTTAGGTTCAAGCCCATCCGCAGCCATGGAAGTTCACTGAGTGCTTTGGACCCATTACTCTCTCTCAATCTGACTTGCCTCACAGGTTAGTGGTTGTGGCAAAAATGGGAAGAGGAAGCACTATGTATGTTGCCTTGAGCTCATGGAAGAAAAACAGGATATAAATCTAACAATGTAAAATGAAATAAAGTGAGTCAACAAATATTTTTTTGTCTTCCAAATGTTTGTGAGTATCTGCACGTGTATGCATGTGTCAGTGTTTCTCAACCTTGGCAACTTTAAGTTATGTGGACTTCAACTCTCTGGGAGTTGAAGTCCACACATCTTAAAGTTGCCAAGGTTGAGAAACACTGGTATATGTGTCTATATGAATGAACATCAAACACTTTGGAACTATGGGGAAGAGAAGCACGGGAAGAACGTGAATGAATTAGGTAATGCTGCACCCCTAGGCCTCCTCCAACTCTACCATGCACTTCTCCAGGGTACACAGTTCATTGTTTTCAGTGTTGACAGCTGTCAGAGAAAGGTAAAGGAAAAAGCTCCATCACCAAAGTTCACTGTATGTATATATCAGTATAATATCTTTTGTAAGTATTTATTACATTTGGATAGAGCTGGCTTCAACCAACTCTCTGCAGTTTATATATAAAATCAACACAATAAAAACCAGAATAAATACAAGTATATTCAGAAAGCAATGACACTACACTGATCATTCATAAACATTAGGCTCCAAATGCCCTGTGGAATGACTTCAAGGCCTTTCTAAAGATAGCATCATAGGTCCAACCTGAAAATCTGGAAGTTGCAGTGATTTCATTTTGAACTCTTTGTCTATTACTGTAAGCTTCATGTTTTCACTCTATGTTGTTTGTGCCAGCCCATACTCCAATGTTGAAAAGATCAGAAAGTGACCTTGAAGTCGTCATCGTCATGCTGGGTGAAAACTTAATAGTTATGCCTCTATAAAAGCATAACCATTACATCTCACAATGTGTGTACGTCATAGAGTGCTCAAAATACTGACTTGCCAATTAAAGATGTATGTTTGTACTGTTAAGTCAGCAGTTGGCAAAAGCCTGCCTTCCCCAAACTGGTGTGCTCCTGAGGTGTTGTGTCTGCCATTTTTGTCTATCTTATGACCCCATCCAATCTTGGGGGACTGATTTTAATCTCCCTTCACCCTTTCTTGTTGTCTTCTGGTTTCTCAGTGCTCTAAAGGGGCAAGTTCAAGGCAGGGAACTATTCTCCTACTTTTTGGGTTCCTTTTCCACATACCAAAATTGGCATAAGACGGCTTACTATTGTGGAGGACTGCCTCAGATACCAGACGTGGCTTCCAGCTCCTCCTCCTCCCAGGATGTTCCCATCTTGGCAGCCATGCCAAGTGCAGAACTGATAAGTGAAGCACAGTGGAGGGAGTGGATCATGGAACTGAAACCTTGCCACACTGCAACTATGTTGCAGTTTCATCAGCAAGGGAGGAGGAAAAGCAGGAGGAAAATTACTGTGAAGGGTGATAAATCATCTGGTTGGCAGATGCAGCCACAGAAGAGGAACGCCGGATGAAGCAGGAGGGATCTTTTCCAATGCTCCTACTCTGTTCTCTGAAGAATACTAGACCTGCGGTCAAAAATAGCCAACCGCGCTCGCCCGAAAAAGGGCGCGAAGCAACGGAAATCCCGCCTCCTGCGCTCGCCAGCTGGGCTCTGCTCTAGGAAGGAGGCTCTGGCAAACCACTTCCGAAATACATTGCCTTGAAAACTGCAAGGACTCGTCCAGGCAGTCACTGCAGGGTCAGTAATGACTGAGTGCAGACAAAAAAAAAAAAAAGGTCATGGGCACAGAGGAGAACTCTGGGTGAATCTGGAGGGAGCTCCCCAACTTTTGTGCCTGGGACCTAACAGGCTATTTCCAAACATGGGTCTAGCAGTCTTCTGAAAGACCACAAAATCCCTGTTCAGAGGTAGCCTGGCTGACCTGGCTGTGTGAGGAGGGACACCAGATGAAGTGGGAGGAATTTCTCCTTGTGCTTGCGCTTGCGCTCTGGGCAAATCCTCCTCTGGCCTGCATCCTATGGGCCAGGCCATCTTTGAACATGATTTAGTGCTCTTTCAGAAGAACACAAGGCACATGTTCAGAAACAGCCTGATTGATAGATTACAGCCGGAATTCCCCAGCCAGGATGTGGGAGTTGAAGTCCACATATCTTAAAGTTGCTAAGGTTGAGAAACACTGGATTACAGCATGGATCTGCCCTTGCCACCTGTCACCAGGGAACTTGAAAGGTGCTTAAGCCTTAACCCAAATGCCTGTTTATATTGATCCAGCCTCACCCCCCCTCCCATTAAGGAAAATGATGGTGGTTGTTTTTCTTACTGGCGGGCAATGAAATAATGAAGCCAGGGAAATCTACCAACTGCTTTCCTTATCTTGTCTCACATAAAATGTGTAAAGAGAATATGATTTGCCCACCTTCTTCCTATGATAGAACAGGGATTAGTAATGACGTCAGTGCAGTTTATGCCCACATGCTTTTCTGCTGGCTCACGGAATGAGGAAAGCATTTTAAAGCAGTCATTTGGCTGTGCCCTCAGACTCATTTTGGGAATGGCATGAAAGAGAGTAAGAGAAATGCTAGAGGGATAGATGTAATTAGGAATGGCCGAGCATATTCATTAAGACCTGATGAAGGTTCTCTCTATGATCACAGAGTAGCATTTATAGAAAATAACAAACCAACTGCACTATATACCATTTTTAAAAGCATCCTTTCAGTTGTGCAATCCTATACAATTGGAACTGTACAGTACATTTATATTTTTGCTTCTTTTTTTTTTGTGCGTGAGTATGTCTCTCTCTCTTTGTGAAGAAATGTCAGGATTGTACAGCTTACCATCATTCCCAACTGTTGGCTCCCCTGTTTTAATTTCCTCCCACTTTTTCACATTCAAAATTCTCAAGGGAATATCAGTAATGCTGAACAAGTTTGGATTGGATTCTAAAAAGTTGCCTTGGAGCAGAGCATGCAGGGGAGGAAATGTCCCACTTGTCTACGCTTCCTTAAAGTACACACATTAATCTTTCCTCAGAATTGTGGATCCCAAGAAAAGACACAGCTGCCTTAAAGAGTTGCAGACAAGTATTATATGTGTACTCCCATGCACTCCGAAGCCTGCCTGCCTGCCTGCCTATCTATGACTATCCATCCATCCATCCATCCATCCATCCATCCATCCATCCATCTATCTATCTATCTATCTATCTATCTATCTATCTATCTATCTATCGTCTATCTAATTGCAAGGACCAGAAGACAGTGGTAGTGATAGATTTAGCAGTGCCAAGTGACAGCAACATCAGGAAGAAGGAGTATGAGAAGCTGGAGAAGTACCAGGGCCTGAAGGAGGAACTGGAGAGGATGTGGAAAGTAAAGGCCAAAGTGGTGCTAGGGGTGATAGGAGCGCTCAGGGTGTGACTCCTAAGCTTGGAGAGTACCTCCAACAGATTCCAGGAACAACTCTTCTGTCCAGAAGAGAGCAGTGCTAGGAACGGCCAAGATACTGCACAGGACCCTCAAATTCCCAGACCTCTGGTAGAGGATCTGAGATTGAAGAAGACACATACCACCCATAGGGGTGAGAGGGGATTTTTTTTTTAATTGCACTGTCAGATTTTCCCCCCAGTTTGACCTAACAAATTTATTGGGGGAAAATGCTGGTTGATGACAATAGTTCAAAAGAGACAAAGTCATGAGTATATGCAGATCAGAGATGAGGTCAAATGTTGTTCTGCATAGCCTAATGAAGTCATAGAACTTGTAACAAAGTCTTACGGTCTTAGCTGGGGATATTACATGGAATATCATTTGCTGCTGGGGACTCTTTCCTTGGAAATGCAGAATGTATCAGTAGAGACAGTTCACCCTTCTACAAATTTTCCATTGTATGTGATTTCAAGAAGATTGACTTGCCATGCTTTATGAATCCATTAATGCATTGGAGCTGAGTATTTAGAATCCATATTTCCCTATTAGTACGTCTTATGCCATTAGTAGATTAAAAAATAGCTTATTTCAACAGTAAAACTAATGGATCCATATTTCTGTTGCCTGAATAAAATTACATCTTCTTCCATTTCTTTACAAATATATCTTATCATGACCATTGTATATGTAACATACTTGTCTTATCATTTTCATAGCTTCAAAACCTAGCATATGATTTATGCATATCTTTGACTCTTTGGATATCATTTTGGCAGAATCTCATATTATATCTCCACTAAATGCATGGCAATGTTCCAATTGTCATTTTTCAGCCATCCTTCCAAAGATCAATAGATCCTTCACTACCAAAATCTCTGGTTCAGGCTTTGCAGTAGGCAGTATTTGTTCAATTAAGAGCCTTTAATAAATTTTTCCTCACTTTGTTTAAGAATTGTCTCCAAATTCTGATTCAGCTTTCAGCTTCGTCTAAGGAAGTTAGATGGATTACATTTTGTAGCATTTACCTATGGCAAATCTTTTTAGGGTTGGATAATCAATGCATTCTGTCATAATTCCATATTTATTTTGTTGGTAAGTGAAGTGACAGGAAATCTCTCTGTATAATCAAATAATGCATTCCATTATAAATGTACTGCTGCCTTTAGGAAGGTGAGTTTGGAGAGTTCAACAGGTACAGTATATAGCCACCGAATTCTTTGCAGGGATTAGTGTTACAATGCCTCACAAGTGGCTTTCCCCTCTTCTTAATCCCCATTTATCCCTAAATCCATTTCTTTATATTATAACAGTATAGTGCTACAGTAATTTCATCTGCTGACTGCCTGTTTATAGGCTGAGTTAAATGTGTTGATGGGCAGTGCAGTGATCAGGATTAAAGGGGACTCAGAACATGGTGGGCACACATGTTGCATCTGTCGACTCCTCCTTAATTTCCACCACACAAGCTTGGGAAAAGACATAACTTCTGAAAAGAGTTGATTCCCTTTCGAATTCAGATTGCTGCATAGCCTTACATGGTCATGAACTTTAAAGTCTTGAACATGAAGGATTAGCAACTAATTTAGTGGAAGGACTGCCTGATTCCTTTGAAACCTACTTGAACCCATAATTGTCGTTTTAGTATCTGCTCTCAGATCTGGCAGCCTTGACAGATATGTTGGGCTTCTTTCAGGTATGTTCCATATTCTGGATTCTCTCCTTCAGGAAATATGCATGGTCACAGTTTTATCTGCCTAACCAACTACTGCGTGCATTTTCCCTGTTTTTTCAGGCCTTTATTAATGTGTTCTGCATGCTAATGGCTAGTGGATACTAATTTTTATGTGTTGTGAAGATTAATTGTATTTAAATTATTGGACGTTCTCATTTTAACTTTTTAAGTTTTCTTGGGAGGGCTTTTTATCTTGAAAGCCAAGCTATAAATCTACTAGCTAAAAAATAAGTACAACCGTCAGCTTTTCATGGTGTTCTGGTAAGAGTAGTACCATAAAAAATTCATACCAGATTGCAAGTCAATGCGATAAGCATCAAGAAAAATGATAACAGTTCTATGTTCTGGATATAAATACCACAGGCACTGTATTAGAAGTTATATCGCGCCTTTCCTTCAGCTGTATCTATTGGATAATTCCTTGTGCTATTTAACTCTTCAGATTTAATCATATTATTTTACTGCTACCATAATTATCAATGTTTTATTATTTCATACAAATGTGCATAAAAATGACACATGCATGCATCTATTGTTTCTATCCACCCTTGCTTTTTGAGGGGCATCGTTTTAAGTCTTCCTTTTGAACAAATACAGTCTGTGTTTCTGGTGAAAATAAAATGTTAGAATTCCTTCTTGCTACAATTTTGTTTTAAACTAGAGATGGCAAACTTGTGGGTCACCAAATTTGTTGAACTACAGGTCCCAACAGCCCCATCATGTATGACTTCATGTGAAAGAAGTTTGCAGTTGTAGTTCAGCAACAGTTGGAAGCTCCCTATATTTAGTTTATAGTTTCAAAAAGAGTGATGATGCCTCGCAATGGAGCTTTGCTCTTATCTTCCTCCCTATTTGTCCCTATGTCCTCCTCAAATTCTGTTCTGGAGAGTTCCTTAACTCTGTAAAGCAGAGGTTGAGAGTAATTAAGGGATACAAAGGGATCCTGCCCAACAAAAGCCATTTTATTGGGGGAGAGGCTAATTTGACGCAGTTCAAAATTAGTATCTTATGACCCATGTTCCTCCCATTTTCATTCATCAAAAAGTCACGGGAATGGCACAGCAAACAGCAAAGAGGAATATATACAGCCTTTTCTAGTTACATAAGCATCATTTTCAACATTGTAGTAGTATCAGAATGTGACATAGTCATATTTTTAAAATGTTTTTTAAAAAACAAACAATTGGTTTTAATGGATCTATAGTATAACTGGTTGGAATGAATTGTTTTTATGTGGTTATTGGTGCAAATTTTGTGACTTTGTCAATTATCTTGTGCTCATTTTTATTTTGGGCGTTATCTTGAAAAAACTCTTAGTTCAGAAGAAAGTTTTAAAATAGTTAAGTAAACCACTGATACAGTACTTTGTTCCCCTGCAACTCTTTGCAAAGTTCTCTAGCATCATTTACAATTAATAACATTTCTTGATTTCAAACTAACACCTCCATAAGTTTGTCACAATCACATTGAATTGCCTCTTCTTTATAATGCCTGCCAAAAAATAAATTTATTTACAATCCATTCTAAAAATGTTTATGTATCTGTCATAGTGATGGAGTAGAGATTGAGTTGGTGGGAATTATTCTCAGTTAATTATATTATATTCAGAATTGCAGCTTTAGGTTGCATATATGTAGGAATACAGCCAGTACATGCAACTGAGCACATACTTACCTGAAATAAAGCCACTTAGAACTGAACAGCTGGTTTACACATTGTGGTAAGCCATGATTTGTTTAAACAAGTTTTTTGCATAAGCCACAGTGGTATGATTCATGATGGAATCAATCCAGCCTCTGAGATTAATTTCTAAGTAAGCCCACATGTCATACCACAAGATTGTAATATTATACAGCAGCTGCATTCATATAACATTCTGAAGATACCGAATTAACCCTTTTTCTGGATTTATACAACACGTTGAACAGTAGATTGAATGAATGGGCTAGGCTTGCACTCATCAGGCCCCAAAAACAACCTAAAGTAATCAAACAGCACATTGTACAATTGCAAACACCAGGTCTTTACCTGGCCTATGGAAGCATGTCATGTGAATCTGTTGTGTGTATATGAGGGAGAGAAAGAGAAGATTCTTAGAACCAGAGGCATCCATGGCTAGATCAAGGAAGGGGAAATGATGAAAGCAGCATTGCACTGGTATGACATAAGCTCTATCCCTTTTACATGAGTATTGTGATATTGTACACATGTACAAAAGGAGCAGAGCTTGCACTGTGATGATGGACATCTGCTTTGGATATTTTGACAGAAACCTCTGATTCTCTGCCTATCACTTGGAATTACTAGCAGCTGATTACAGCCATGGAGCAATGTGACTTTTGTTATCTCCTCGTCGTCTGATTCTTTCCTCCCACTCTCCTTCTGCAGTCAGTGAGAAGGAATTATCTAAGGTAGCTCCTGGACTAGAGTAACCAAGGGCTGCTTTGGAAATGGTGACACTTGGGACTCTACAGTTTCAGTCACCTGGTGTGCCAACCCAAACCCTTCATGGACCCCACAAATATGTATAATAGTAAGAATGAAAACATGGCTGTAATGAAAAACTAGCAATCAAATGAAATCTAAATCAATCATTGGTTAGACTGCAGAATCATCTATAAAGATCCTTCCTTTAAAAAATCACTCGAACTGTTACAGAAATCCTGCAAACTTTTGTCATAATACTTCTTAGTAATTAAGAGCCTTTAATTATTTGGAAGGAATCTTCACATTGGTCACTATTTCAGTGCAACCAGTATTTTGCATCAGCTATTTTTATTAGTTATTCCTACAAATCTAGTGGACATTTATCCTTTTCTGTCCTCTTCATCATATCTAGTATTTTATATGATTTATCCTAGCTTTCATTTCCCAATATTAATCAATAAAGTAATTTCCTTTCTCTAACTCTTAATTATTTATTTCATAATAAACATTGATTTTTCTCCCCTTTTTCATTTCCTACTGAATAGCCCCTAATAATACTCAATATCTTCTTTCGGATATTTAATTTCAGTCTTGATTTGCGAAGTAGTCAACTCATTCATTAGACTCCTTACTTCAAACTTTTCCCCTCATATTCAATTCTGTTTTTTAAAACAAAAACTATGTTGAAATGATTTAGGTGTAAATCATACACTGGTATTGAATCTGTCTTGTCCTTTTTTAAAATCTGCTTTCTTCACAGCTCTGATGGTTGCAAGAAACCTTATGATACTGATCCAAGGGAAACATAAAAGGCCCACAAGAACAGCTAAATTAAGCCATCTACCTCTTTCTCTTCCTGATATTATATAAGAGTTGCAATTATTATTTTTTTAATAATGAGAATTCTCTGGTTCTAGTCCAGAATTTTTGGAGCAGGGAGATATCTGGAGTTCTGGGAACACATGATGGATAGTTTCACAAAATGGCCACTGTCGTGAGCATGGCCAGTGACAAAACAGTCACTCACCAAAAGGCAAACTACCCCCCACCAGGATCCTTGGTACCATCCAAGTGGAACTTTGATGAGGCCCAGAGGAATTACTGCGAATAAATATGGTATTAAAAACATGTTAACTTCCTTCCTTCCTTCCTTCCTTCCTTCCTTCCTTCCTTCCTTCCTTCCTTCCTTCCTTCCTTTATTTAAAGTCAGGTGGAGAGGAAGATTGGTGGGTAACAGGAGGTACTGAAAGCACATTGATGTGTGCAAATACCATATTGCCTACTCCTGCTCTAGCCTAGGAATTCCAAATTAGAAAATACTGCTCCAAGAGGATGGAGCTGCTTGGCAAAGTGCCCTGATCCAGGTCTCTCACAGTGAGGGCCACAATGAAGTCCTGGTCAAGATGTAAGGCAAAGGGTTTCACCATCTGCAGCAACACATGGAGCATTAGGTAGCTAAGTGATGTCAAACTTGTGACAGGAGTGAAATTCTGCAAATAGACATAGCAAGTGCTGGGTTCAAGCACTTGCTATGATTTGCAATTAAGGCAAATCATCACCTATATTGCTTCAGAACCAAGTGGTCCAAGACAGACTTCTGTCTTTGAAGTTCCTGACTTCCATCCAAGGATAGCCAGCACTGATAGCACCTGATTATAGGTGCCAGAATTTCCAAGCAGACCGTTACTCCAAATATATTATTCCAAGCAACTTCATACTCTTCTATACTCCACTGTTTGATTCTCAGTGCAGTGGAAATAATGTTTTAATGGACATGGAAGTCATATGAAGTCAGGGCAGAAGAAGTCTGACCTACTAAGGCTTTATTGCTAGGCTGAGTTTCCCAGGATCAGGGTCAATAGGGACTTTGTCTGGACTTGTAGCTTCTCTTTTTTGGATGAGGACTTCTGTGAAAAGCTCATGATACAACCATGTAATAATCTGGTGACTTAAATTCAAGGTGGAAAGGCAAGTAACCCTACAGCTCTAGTTTTGTGAGAACTTGTTATGGGCTATCTATTAATATCTTCTTTTTAATAAATCTAAAACTCTATAGTCATCACTGAATTAGCATTTAATTAAAAAACTAAAAATGCATATTTACAACATGAATCCCTGTTCAGCAAGACAAGGTATTGTGTGTGATTGTGATATTATATCTAGCTATATACTATTAAAACTCTCATTGTGTTTATCTGTTTGTCTGTTTGTACCCTCAAGTTAGCCCAAACGGTGCATTATACCACAACAATTTTTGAATCAAGGTACCTAAAATCCACTAACTTAAAGAATGTGTAAAACATCCGGGATCCATTACTCCTGTGGAACTGAAATTTCCACGATGTTCAGACCAGTTTTATTCACAAAGTTATGACCATTGCAGCATCCCCGCGGTCACGTGATCATGATTTCCAACACTCCCTGCCAGCTTCCCACAAGCAAAGTCAATGGGGAAGCTGGCAGGAAGTCAGAAGTCGCTCCCACTCCCACTCCCACTGCTTTTTTGTCTGCCCGTGGTCATTCTGTGTCTCTGCTTAGGTAAGTAAATACTGACTTATTGTTGTCTGCAACTACAATTATTTTTCTATTTATGGTATATACTCTTCTTAGAGTGACCATCCAGCATTGGGGTAAAAAAAATATGGTCAGCCTAAAATTTAATGTTCATTCTGGTCACATCAGACTGCACTACCTTCGTCTCAAAAGATGACTCGGTGGGTCACAGGGTTGTCTAGTACTCAATAAAGATGACAGAACATTATGAGATCAGTAAGACTAAACTGATCTGAATATCTCTGATTGATGCTATAGCTGATTGAGTACATGTAGTTCAAGTATTCTGTATGACCAGTCCTATCACTATGCAGAGTAGTGGGATGTCATTTGGTTTTTTGGTTTGTTGTTTTGTTTGTTGTAACACATCTGAATATGGAAGCTATAGCAAATAAAAAACACACTGGCATCTACATTGGGACTCCATTAAGGTCATTAAGCCCAAGATCTAAAGTTTCTTAGTTGCACCACTGTTGGCGGCTCTAACACAATTAACATTATTTAGGCACAGAGTAGAAGAATGAGATAAAGCAATAACCTGATACATAACTTTCTACATTTTAAATTGAAAAGGTGCCCTTCCTTGAAACCATTGCTTGTATTGGGCAGAAATCTTCTGCTGTGTTAATGAATAACCTCTTGAGGTGTATAGTGGCTTCTGAGCTAGGCTGGCAGCAATTTTCATTTGAAATATGTATGTGGAAAAGGTCAAAACATCCTATCTCACATCCTGAGCTGATCTATCCTACCATGATTGTTTGATTTTTTAAAAAAATATTTGCACCAAGTATGGGACCAGCCTGGTGCAAAGGGGTCCCATGCCACCTGACCCTGAACAAGAAAGACTTGGTAATATTCACTCTTGATTACTGGACCCTACCACTTGCCTTTGGATTGGAAGAAAAAGTCTTGCCATGCTTTATTTCGGCCGCCTTATGCAAAACATGAACTCAGGCACAACTGAATCCTGATTTTAATCATGATGTGCAAAGGCTTCCCTCGGGAAGCCGCAATATCCAGTTATTTATTCTAAGACTAGAATAGGAACTCTACAGTTCTATTACTGGAGCCAGGGAGACACCAAGACTTCTTAGAAATGTCACTGGGTGAATTTGGACCAGTCAACTCTCAAGCTATATCACAGGGATATTGGAAAGATAAAAATCAAAAGAAAAGAGAAGCACATATATTACCTACATCCTTGGAAGAATGTCAAGTTATAAGTAGAAGCAATAAATAATTTTTCAAAACATCAAAGACTCTGAAGTTATGTGCTTTATGGTTGTCATTTTGGGTCTCCTAGAAAGCCACTAATGCTCCATATAGACAGGAATGAATTTGGAGCCATTTAATCTGTCTTGTAATATTTTTGATCTGGGTTTTTCTCACACCACATTATGCCTCCTGGTTTTGGATGACTTTGCCCATATTCCTGGCTTGGCAAAAGACTGTCAAATTTCTGCACTTAAAAATTACAGTGCTTCTGCCCAGACATTAAAGGACCATTTCTCCCTTCTCTGTTATCCCCGTTGGGACTTGCTTGAGAGAAAATTAATATGGGGTTAAATCTTTTAGAAGCCCAAGAGTACAGAGCTTTAAAAATCAGCCCATAAGAAATAACTGCTAATTAAATGACTCTGATTTTGATATTTGGAAAGTATAAAATGCCTCAGTGGTTTTAACATTTTTCAATAAGCTTCAGCTTTGACTTCCACTTTGCCTTCAATTAACTTTGTGCTTGACAATATGTTTTGAATACAAAAACAATTAGAGTCTGAACATTTGTGGCTATGCAAAGTAGGCTGTATACTAGAAAAAGGAGACCCAAGAGGAAAGGCATATTGGCATAACACTGCTGCTTGGTTATTCAAAGTCTGCCTTTACTTTTAGGATGGCTGGGACACTAGAATGACGGTTAATTAATAGACAATCAAGGCCAGTCAGGCAAGTGATATCTACATACCAGGACAGGAGCTGAGGCACATTTGGACTTTGATCTTGGGGAAACAACTGGTTTATATTAAAAATGGAATTAGGGAAAGAAGTAACAGTGATTTCTTTGGGTCTCTGTGTGTCGGGAATTGGTTGGCAAGAAGTTAGGAGAGGGGAACAGCATAGTTATGTTCTTTGTCCACACCTCAATAATTATTTCTGACCAATTCCAAAAAATCCCTTTTTGGCTATGTTGATTGGGAATTGTGGGAATTATAGTCTAATACAAATCAACGTTGACAATACTGAATTCTGAATTCTGAATTCTGAATTCTGAATTCTGAATTCTGAATTCTGAATTCTGAATTCAATTCAATTCAATTCAATTCAATTCTGAATTCACATGTGGATTTGTACTACAGATCAGTTTCACACCTTCATGGTCTTCCCTAAAGATGGAATCCAGAAGGCTGTTATATCTATGGAGGTCCAGAGTTTAGCTGAGATGAGTTGTGAGGTTTGGAGTTTGTGAATTATTTTGAATAATGTGGAGGAAGATTGAATGTCCACTGAAAAAGACTGTAAAAAAATTCTTACCTCTTCCTCATTTGGAGGTAGTGCAGCACCACTCTACTCCAAGTGAGTGGTGCTGGAGACCAAGAAGTGTGCTGACTGG
Source organism: Liasis olivaceus (assembly GCA_030867105.1). Taxonomy (NCBI): domain Eukaryota; kingdom Metazoa; phylum Chordata; class Lepidosauria; order Squamata; family Pythonidae; genus Liasis; species Liasis olivaceus. Next base: position 181,388,550 of record CM061350.1, on the reverse strand, counting down.
GAGGCCAGGATAGAGACCAGTGCAGTAAGGCCTGACAGGCTGTGGGGGTGGCTTTGCTGGTATCTTCATTTGGTCCTGCTAATTCCTTGGATAGCCTTGGAATGGGAGAAATGTATGGTCATGAAGGAGTTGGGAGGCATATGTTTAATAAATTAATAAATCCCATATCAGCATCTCCATTGGGCAGCTGAGGCAAATTGTTTCTCCTTGAGCTGTGAGAAGTTCCTTTAGAGATGAACAGACAAAATGCAGCACATAATGCCTTCTTGTAGATTAGACCATTTTTTTCTTTATTCGTAACATTTCAAAGATGAAAAAGGTGTGGTTTCTTTTTCAGCCATGGAAAATTAATTGTGCAAGCCACATTCAATTAAGCATACAAACTTGATTCCCTCTCCTTCCTGCTTTTCTCTCCTGCTTTCTGAAGAGAATAGAATCCAGCAAAGTGGATTCATGACCCAATGCATCTACCATTCAGAGATTATTTATCTCTCTGCCTGCAATAACAATGCTTCTGCTCCTGCATCAGTGTGCCTATTTTAAGTTATTACTAAGTGTGTAATTATTATTAAATTCCCCATAGAGTTAATCAAGGGCTTTAATTAGCTGGCAATCACTCATAGCTAGCATAACTTTGATCTTCTTCTTGGATCTTCAGATCATCTTCTCTTTATCTGGGCATCTGCACCGGGTAGGCTGATCTTATGTTGCACCATTTTCTTCCCCCTATGCTGACCCATATTTGTTCAAATCAATCAGTAATTTATATCTCTTTTCTCTTCAGCAGTCTGAAACTACCTAATCCCATTTTTGCTTGCTAACCACATTTTCCTCCTTCTCTGAGTCCAGAAGCCACAAGTCTTTTCCTGCTAGCTCCTATTTTCATCTTTCTTTCTCTCCTTGTGAGAGATTCTGTATGTGTGAAAAAACCTTATCTGTTTTCTCCCAGCTGTTTCCCATACTCAGATTATTAGCTACAAGTACAGTAGCTGGGAGATCACACGACAGGATAGTGGACAGCATTTAACTTTTTTCATTTTGTTAGACAGGGAAGGGTGGGATTTAAGTTAAGAAAGGCTGAGAACCACTGTGCTAGACTGCTGAACTCATTTCTTCCATCTCCAGAGCTTCAGAAAATAGAACTGATTCCACATTTTTCTGCATAACTGCCCTGTGAAATCAGCTTTAATAATTTGGCACAATGGAATTGTGGGCAGTGGAAGGAACATTTGGGATAGTTATATGTTTGTTTGAGATTGTTGGAGTTCTTAGTATTTGGTTTTTTTATTACAGATATTTCATTACTATACTAGGTAACAGCATTATTGAAGGAGTTTTGGAGACATAAGGTTGGTTGGTTGTTAGTTATTATATATCCTTCTTTCTGTCCTGCTTTGTACATGCTTGGATGAGTGATCCTGTGGGCAGATGTTGCTTCACACATGATTGATGCCTTATTGTTGGTAGACTATTTACTTGGCTGATGAGGGCCAAGTCTTGTCTTTATGTTGGATATTATTTATGTGATCAATTAGGTTTGATGGGACAGGAGTATTGTTCTTTTCTTGATAGTCTGTTTTTTGGTTGTTAGGTTAATAAGGAGTTCATCTAGATGTTGGTTATTGTATGAATGAAGAGGAATGTGTTACATGTTGAGCTGATGCAATGATGTTGGGTCTTTGGTTATATCTTTTGATAACTCCATAGAGAGTCTATGGACTATAAGTCTATAGGCCTGCTGACTGCAGCCTGGTCAGGATGCTGTGCTTTTAAGGATTCTCCAACACATTTTTATCTGTCTTGTTCTAAGATTTCAACTGTTTCCCTGTTAGGTTACAACTGAGATTGTCTGTGTGGAGGGAAATCTAGTAGTAGTCCAGATATTTGGCAGCTCAGATATAGTAATCTGAGATAGCATTATATATAAGTTTAAAAAATAATTAATTAAAAAAAACACCTTTTTTATCCTTACTTGGATGATGAGTTCCAGAGAGGTAGAGCTAATTTGAGACAGCATGAGATAAAATGGAGATTGTGTTCCTGAACTCCACTGGTAAATATTTATATTGCCTTTAATTACAGATTCAGCCACGTGACTCCAGAAGCATTTATTTGTGAAGGGGTGGAGCTAAACTGAAAACAGAATTAACTACATTTTGCTTTGTATAACTCTTGCACGTAACTAAGTTAGAATTTGTCATTGCTGCTTTCTGAAACAGCAGGCTTTCCTCCCAGGCAAGCTAATTATTGGTTTTAAATGTACAATGTTTTCAATTTGTGCATACTATTTATTTCTTAACTTTGTGCCATTTATGTCTTTTCTTGAATGCTTGTGACCACCTTCCAGAAAAGAATGTCTTCATCTTGACATTTGAGAAGTACATTGTAAATAAATATATAATGCTTAACAGCTAAAAGAAAAGCAGGCAAGGCCATAAGACTTGGCTGCCAGTGAAGGGGCACTGACTTTCCCCACGCATATCTACATTACCTTCCTCAAATTCAATCTCCTGATGTCTTCCAAGGTTCCACGTTACAGCACCTTAAAATGAATGCCAGTTCAACTGTAGTCCTGCAGTTCAGCTATTCAGAATCGCAGAGGAAAGCTGCAGCATTGACTGATGTTCCAGTTAGATTTCTTTCAGGGATTTTCTTTGCTGAAACTGAGAGATGCATTTCAACAGTGTCAGATTTATATAAGCTGTCAGTTTCAATCTATTCTGGAAATATAACAACAACAACAACAACAACAACAGCAAGGTTAAATTCATTAGTTTGAGAAGTGGGGTGCAGGGAAAGAAAGACAAACAGAATATTATAATAAAATGCACTTTAGCATGGCAGTTTTGCATGCAACCCAAATATAAATTCATTTCTTTCCTGCTTATTGGGACCTTTTGTTGTTTGGAATTGTTGTTGGTTTTATATTAAGCAATCAATCTGTTTTTCCCTTCCTTTATTGTTATTTTTCTTTCTTTGAAATAAAAATATCCTTCCCTAGGGCTCATTTTCATACAGATCAGTCCCAAAAGATTCTAGCCAGCTAAACAAATTAAATACATAAATAATTTTCATTTATTGTAATTTGCCATGCCTCTGTTGAAACTATTCTCTCTCTCTCTCTCTCTCTCTCTCTCTCTCTCTCTCTCTCTCTCTCCCCCCCTTTTTTTATCCTCAATAATATCATTTGCCTGATTATATTACTGATACACAAACTGTTGGTGCTGGCTCAGATGATTTTATGTGCTAATGTTACATGACATCATGAAGAGAAGTCATGCTAAACCTTGAGATAGTATAGCTGTAGCGCCCCTGATTGGATGGAGTGCTTCATGTCATGAATCCTGGATGAAGGAAGAAGGTGTATCTGGCAGAAGGAATTTGCCTATCTGTATTGAACTGAATAAAGGGAGGCTATACACACCTATATATAAAACTAGTAAGAAATTACGTCATATTATGAAAAGTCCTATAAGCATCAGTCTCCACCAGCCTTGCCAAAACCCATGGTAAAGGCAGAGTCAACTGCAGATATTACAGGAACTACCATGTATGGAATATGGAAATATTTTCAATCTTCTTTAAAGATAATTATGTAACTTATCTGTCTATATACAGAAATATATTTTCCAAGTTATTCTGGAAAACTTTCTGTGTAGCACAGGATATTTTTTATTTTGAATTATTTTGTAAAAGTGTTAATGAGCTTTGTGGTGCTAAAAAACCCCACTGAAAATGGATTTAAATGTTTTAATCAAGCATAAATAATACATAAAAGAAATAATCTATTTTTTAATTTTCACGAAATCTTCAGTTGCCAATATTAATGAGACTATTTTAAAGTAAAATATTCAACTTGAGATCTGTTCCAAACATTTCAGAATTTCTTTTTGGACAGTTCCTTTTTTTCTTTTTGGTAACAGTTTTCTATTTATATATTTTTTAAAATTAATTTCTGAAATGTGTGCACCAATTTAAAAAGCATAAAAATAAGAACAATAACAAAAATAATGTTGAAATTGCTAGATAAAACAAGACGCACATCTACAATGGTCTCAATAGCAAAAGCCAAGGAAAATGGATTAGTCTTTAGGGATTGCTAAACATGAGTTTGAAGATGTCTGAAGAACACCAACGGGAACTGTGTTTCCCAGTTAGACTACAGCTGAAAAGGCCCCATGTCTCATAACAAGCGATAGAATTGTAGTTAAAGTTACTGGCAGTTTCCAGTGATGATCTCAAAGCACAGACAATATGATATACTGTAAGTGCAGACATTCCTGCAAATTATGTGCCCCAATCTAGTTTGGCACATTAAATAGCAATACTGTGAAAAGTATTGGAAATACAGTATATATGTACTAATGCAACTAGTATAATATCATTGATACTACGGATATTTAAGATGAGAGAGATGCACTTGGTAAGCTGAAGTTTCCAAATGATCTTTAAAGACAGTCCCACTGAAATCCTGTCTGAGAATCCAGTACAGATAACTAAAGCAAGATCTGTTCTTTGCAGATAGACTGACAGTTGGCTTTCCAGCCGAAGCAGGGGAATGGTAAACCTGGGTACAACTGCCAAAAGAGACAGTCATGGAGGTGACCGACCAGCCAACTGCTGTTCCTATCCTAGAGAAGCTGCCAAAAAGGGGCTGACCAATTTGTCCTCTAGACACAAGTCGATATGTGCCTTGGCTTTTATTAGCTGAACTTTTGCAACTGTGGGAAGTAGATTTTTCAGGGAAATGTGTAAGCAGCTAGAATGTATACTCCATAGAGGGCCATGAAGGGGTCTGAGAATGGCTTGCACAAAACTAGATGAGCCTTTTTATTAACAGAGAACTCTTGCTGGATTTGGAGGTCGCTCTTCTCATTACTGCTCATGTAGTAAGTCAGAAATAATTCTTTTTGCAGCAGAAAAGACTACATGCAGAAATATATTTATGTTTTAATATGAGGTTTGCAAATTAGAGTTTTAAACACTTAAAGGAAACTAGCCTGGAACAGAATGCATACTCAACATTAATAAGAAACAATAAGAAGGCTTTTCCTTAATTATTTGTGAAATGAATTTTTTAAAATCATAAATGCCATTCTTTCTTGCATAAGATAATTTTGGGACTCCCTGGCATAGCCCACCTTGTCATTCTATAGTCTTATATGGTCCGCAGTCAGTTTTGGAGGAGGAAGTTTTACAGAATGGATGGTTAATGACTCCTCAATTTGTGTCTTATAGCAACAATCCAGAAAGTTCGCTGATGGCACACGCAGTGCAATAAGCAAGCAGCAAAATATATTTGAGTTTATTTGTTAGGGTGACACAAGCTGCCTGTTTGTTATTAATGAGCTTGAGCCCATGCTACTATTGTATTGGAAAGTCATTTGGATGATGGAGTATGCCTTGTCCAGGGTTGAACACATCTGGCTCTGGTTGCAGATTATTTGCCTGCATCCCTATAAATGTAGGATAATTTTAAATTCCTCTGAAGAATTCCAGATTTAACCAAGTTGTATTGTTGAATACAAATAACAGATGCAGTTATATCTTCAATTAACTACACTAATCAATAACATCAGATATATTTGAGTCTTTAAATAATTAAGGACTATACACATTCCCCGTTTTCTCTCCCTCCTTTTTTTCATAGTCTGGACTCTGTTAAATTTGTTGGTAGCTGGAATTGAATCTTGGCCTTCAAGCTGTGTTTTCGCCTTAAAAGTCCCCCATACAAACCCTTGGAGCTCAAGCAGATCAAGGAGTTGTAATGTGACAGGGGTAAAAAATCTGTTCTATTGTGCAATTAAGTACAGGAAATAAGTTTTCTGGTATTCTTTTATAGGAAACATGATCAATTCAGGGCCAATTGTGCCTGCCAATTGTAGGTAGGTAGGTAGGTAGGTAGGTAGGTATTTATTTATTTATTTATTTATTTATTTAAAACATCTCTGGGCGGCTCACAACTCTGGGTGGTTCCAACAGCACATGGTCACACATAGTGCATATGAGCAAAGAAAACTACATTTTTATAGAGTAAACCATGTGGGTGTTTCAGGTTCAAGTCTTGCAATTATGGACAGTTTTGTGATCTTGAAAAATGCTGACATGCCTTAACCACACCAAACTGGCTCTTAAATGTATGTATTTATTTATTTATTAAATTTGACCCTGCCCATCTCCCCCCAATGGGGGACTTTTGGCGGCTCACAACTCATTAAAAACAATAAATAAACATACAATTAAAAGCCTATAGACACAGTTACAAAAGATGAAGGGAAAAGTCCGGGATATATTTAAATAATTTAATATATTTAATAATTTAAATATATTTAGCTAAATATATTTATATATATATATATATATATATATATATATATATAATTTAAATATATTTAGCTAAATACATTTACAATACTGCCAGGAGAATCTGCCTTATACCCTCCCCCCCCTTGCAAAATGTCTTATTAGATGGACACTTGATGAACTTTTTAAAGAGCTGGATATGTGGGGATGTTAGTAGGGGTTTGTAGGGTTATGTGTGCATATTCACTTTCCTCTCATTCTAAATGGGAACAAGTTAAGAAATGGAGAAAGTGGTTGGATTGAATCAAAGAGATTACTGGAATGTTCTTAGAAGAGTTGTACATTGTTACTGGAGAGACATGGGTAGGGCGACTGCTTGTCCATGCAGTCACCAGGAATCAAGATCAACTTGACAGTAATTAAATAGGGATATTTGCGCTACAAACTGGGATACTTAATTTTTTGCAGATACCCCAAAGGAATTTTACTTAATTTTTTTCAGCTGGTGAATTGCCCTTGAGCCACAGCAGAGTGTTCAGCGTGATAAAAACAAAAATAAAAGCAAAATAAAATGATTAAATGATAAAATAAAATAAAAATGATAAAAGCAAAAGACAACACAATATAATTCAGTTAAATACAATAAAACCTTAAGAATATTCACAAATCCAATTTGAAATAGTAATGATTAAAAGAAAACTTCAGAAACTATGACAAAATAAATAGCTCTAGGATATAACTTTTAAAAAAATACAGTATGTCAGCAGTAGGCTTGCAAAGATGAAAAGGTCTGGTTGGCACAGAAAAAATCAATAATGAAAAGCACTGGGTGACTCAACAGAGATGCCTGGTTTCTTTCAAAAGACTTCAGTTCCCAGGATGCCCTGAAGAGAAGGAAAGACTGTTTACAGTAATTGGTACCACACTCTTTCCTTTTCCCCAGTGAACTTCTTGGTATAAGCATGCCCTAAATGCCTCATTTCAAAAGTCCTGTGTGAGTAATCTCTCACTCACATACAACATCTTTTAAAATGCAGTGACTGCGTTTAGGAGTTTAGTTTTAGCAGTTTAAAAAATGTTTATGGGCTAGGGCATTTTTCCCTAATTGGGAACTATAGTCTGTAACATTTGGAATGCCCTGAGTTGAACTAAAACTGTTGTTTCTTTTCTTTGCTGTAATTTTCCTTTGTAATAGAAATGGCCCCATTACTGAAGAGAGATTTTAGATGGATTGTGTAGCAGATATTAAGAAATTAACGCTCCTTAAAAATCAAGTGTGTAAAGAATCCGATAAATCCAAGGGAGTTATCTGTGGACATTATATTAGGAATCCTGGATTCCTGAACTTTGGAAGTAATGGGACTGATTTATAGTTAACTGACTGTATATGTTAAGCAAGTTGACAGAGATCTGGTTGGTCCAGAAATTGGACTGATTAACTGAGAAATACTTCCTTTGTTTCAAAGGCTGCTAATCTCCTACTGCATTGTGATTGACCAAAGCTCTGCAATTGGTCTTAATTTCATCACAACAATTATATTAAATAGGCATCTGAGGATAAGACTTTAATATAATTGTCTCTGACAAACCACTGGCTTGGAACGGTAGCTTGATGTGGGCTCACTGAGAGAGAGAGAGAGACAGCATTTTCTCAGAGCTGCTCCAGTGAGGTTTGCTCACAGCACTTTAATTAGCTGTCATGTGTCTTATGTTTGTGTGTTTAGACCCAACAATACCAATAATTATGCGTAGAGCCTTTTTATTTCTTGTGCAGTTAGACGGAATGTTAATCTAGATTACTGCCAATAAAAAGAGCATCTGTTCTGTAAATCTGGCAAGCAAATCAGATTAGTTTATGCTAGTAATTGGAGAGATGTGATAACTCATTCAGGAGGCATCTAAGAATGGAAGCAATGTTCCAAACGACCACAGGCCTAAGGAATGCTAAAAGATGCTAACATGCTAAACCCAGTAGAGGAAAATGGCAGTATCAATCTGGAATTGATACCCTCCCCCCCCCCACACAAAAACCCTACCTGGAAATGTCTATGTTAGCCTTTCAAGTTAGTCCAGACAAGAAGCACACTCAGAAGTACTAGTTATAACTTTATTGTAAGGCTACATTAACAGAATCTTACAAGTCTGAAAATACATCTCTCCCCCCTCGCCTCTACGGTCCCAGAAACTAGGGAGGGTCTCTTCTGAGACATTTGCCACACCCACATTCCTTCTCTGGATTCAGCTGCCTCTTATCTGACTGTTATCTAATCTGTAGCTCTTCCACCTGTCTCCCAAGGTCATTCCCACATACCATTACGTCCTATGAAGTCACTAAGAATTATGGTCAACTCTAAGGTGATTTATTAATTCTAATAGGCGCTTAGTTGATCCATAGCTCTCACACTAGTGTGCATTCTAAAACATAGCAGTCCGTCTCTTTTGCTCTTTTCCAGTTCTTGAAGTTTAAAGATAACAAAGATGCATGCTGATATGTATGTTTTGAGAGAAAAATATATTTTAAGAAGCAGATATAAATGGTCATGTGGATTTTGTTTTTTTAAAGCTGTGAATACATGTGTAAATTGAGTGAAATGCCTTCTATGAATTAATACATACAGAAGGAATGGATATTAAAAAATCATTGGGAAGACATGGTATGTGTGTAAACATAATTTCCAATTGTCCCCATGAGTCAAGGTGCCTTTCAGAATCTATGAACATACAGTGTTCATCTAAAAAGGATTGGGGTAAACATGCTTAAGAGTTTCTATAGTTGGGAAACCTGTTTTGTCCTGCTGGCTGGAAAGATTATAACCTGGATACTCAAATTAAAAGCATCCTTGGTGTACACAGGTACTGCAGCTCCTTCTGCATGCACATTATGTTCATTATATGTAATTAAAAGGTTACTCCAATCCCAGAACTTTTTTTCAGGATTTCCCCAGTTGTACTCAGGCAGAAAGCCAGTTGGATGACCTTGGGCCAATCATTCTCTCTGAGCCCGAAGAATTGAAAATCTTGCCAAGAAAACTGCAAGGACAAGTCCAGGCCATTGCCAGGAATCAACACTGAGTCAACACTGACTCACAGGGTCTATCTATCTATCTATCTATCTATCTATCTATCTATCTATCTATCATCTATCTATCCATCCATCCATCCATCCATCCATCCCCCCAGCTAGGTAGGTAACCATGACTAATCTTGGCTAAGCTCAGCAGGGTCAGACCTATTTAGCTTTGGATAGGTGATCACTGGGAAATCCCAGGGCTGCAGGTTAGACAACAGCAAGCCACTTCTCATATTGCTGCCTAGAAAACTACATGGATATATTTATGCATGGATGTGTCTTACAGTCATTAGGAATCAAGCTCAACTCAAAGAAGTCTTTATCTTTAAAAGTACATCATACATCTTCCAAGGAAACCAAGAAGATTCAAATCTTTGTGCTAACAAGCTCCTTCAGAGATGGCATGGTGGTGTATATCTGAAGGTTAGTAATAACATGGATGGCGCAATATGGTTCATGGGGTCACGAAGAGTCGGACACGACTTAACGACTGAACAACAACAACAACAACAACAATAACATGGAAGGAAGGAGTGGCCAGCAGTCTAGTTCCAAGAATGGAGGAGAAATGCTAACAAATGGTCCCTTGATTAGAAGAAAAAGGGCTAATTTTATTGCTAATGAGGCATGCACTTTTTTTTTAAGGTATAACCCATGAGATGTAATAAGTGATTGCATGGTGTGATCAGAACAGGTGAGGTGGCTCTTACCCCCGTCAGAACAAAACAAGCAAATAAAAAGCTGATTAAATAGGGAGGAAACTTTCTAAAAGTGTGAAATGAATGTCTTAAGCTTCTAGAAGGTATAAGGAATTTATTTAATCCCTTAGGATGTCTTTTGCAACCTCCAGAGAATAAAAAAAAGTGTCTAAATTTACTCCAGGATGCTTAGGTGGTTACAAAAGGGATGCTGAGGAACCATGTATAACCTTCTGATCATGGATTTCAAATTCCTACATTAGAAGAAAGACAAATGGAGAAGTACATTATTTAGGGCTAATAAATGAGCTTACTGTTGCCTATGCATCTGAAAATAGAAAATAGAAAAAGGAAAGATGTCATCCTATTATCTCTCAGTTTTATTTTTCAGCAGGTCCTCTAAAGAGAAAACCAATATATTTCTTAATGTATGCTGCTCTATGCTTTTCCACAGAAATCAGCATTGTTTATTTGAAGACACCACTTTCTCCTCACTGCAGCTTTCCCGAGAAACTAGAAATGACTTGTTTATTCTTTCTCCTTTTCTTTTGGCTCTGACAGTTTTTAAATTTCTTCTTCAGTCTGTTGGTAGATGCTGGTGCCTGTTTGTCAGTTTTCAGGAATGGGGATGACTTTTCTGTTTTATGCTTTTTATCTGATTTATCCATCCATTTCAGTCATAATCATAGATGATGGGGAATATGTGAGTTGTGCCAATCTATATTTCCTTCTGTGTTTCCTCTGGAACATTTAGTGAAATGCTGCTCTTTAAGCAGCAGCTAATAAAATCAAAGCTGTGCTGAAAAGTGCCTTGCAATTTCTCAACATTGCAATTTCTCAAAATTTTCTCTCCTTGCAAAAGAGGGATCTATTTTTGGTCATACCCTTAAGATGCTTGAGAATTTATTTCTCTTTGAACAGACCTTATTGTTGGAAGTGGCAGAGTGTCCTTTTGTTAGGGTTCTTTCGTTTTGCATCTTTTCACTGCTATGAAGCCCCCCTTGCTACAGTCAGTTAGTAGAAGCCCAATGCGAGGAATGGCCTCCTAATGTCTTCCTTAGGAATTTAACTGAAGTGTGAGAAGTTTTGGAGAGATGATTGTGCAGTGAAACAACATTTCATAGACCCTTTTGGCCACTTCATAATGAAATAAGTGCAAGAATACAAGCTGAGAAAATTTCACCCAAATGGGGAAGCAAATTCTTTTTCCAAATTGAATGAGAACTAATAGGAAAAAAGGGCAGGATAGTTTTTCTGCACAAGAGTAAGAAATGACAAAGACAGTTCAACATCAAGAGATGAAGCTATTACTGTAAAAAGTGTGATGCTTTTCATTAAGACAATGAAAATGCAAACATGGATTTGTGGGAGCTATCTTGGTAATATGCTTTGAGAACAGCTTGAGATCCCTTTTGAATTTCCATTCTTGATGAGTGTCTCTCTCTCCATCTCCTGTGCTAGCCAATTGCACAGTCAGTTACCTTCACGATGCTCCAGGAATGCATAGTAATGAGAAAGTGAGTCGTGCACAGACAGAGGAGACAGGCAGAGAAGGATGACAAGTGTGATGGCAGACTTCCCTGTGGTTCTGTCTGGAGCAAGCCCTTGACAGAATATGCTGCATTTCTAGGCAGTTTAGTGAGGCACATGCTGTTTGGAGCCCAGCATTCTGCAAGATGTTTATGAGGCATAAAGCAGAAAAGGGCAGACAAAATGTTAGTGTTGGGAATCAGCATCCCTTGCTGTGGAATCTATTTTCTGCCAGTTTATGCATTGTGCCCTCTGTTCAGCAATTCAGCTTTCCTGAAGGGCTGTTTTGTGATTGGAATTAGGTGTGAAAAAGGATGAAATTCCACCTTTCATCTTTCAAAGTAGCTGCCGGCAAGGCCAGTTGATAAAAAGGCCACTTCCTGTTTACATTTTGGGCACTTTTGCTCACTGTCCTGAACAGAGCCCAGGACTTCTGCCCTACAATCCTACCTAGAGGGTACCCTAGGTGAACCTATATAGACAGAGGGCATGGCGAGGTCAGCAGGAATAGCAATAGGAGGAGGTAGGCAAGACAATAGGGTGGAATCTGGAAATCATTATGTCAAACCAAATGAATCCCAATCTCAAAATGAAAAAGAGCAAATTTATAAAACTCAGGATGGCAAATATCAGGATATTCTCTTCTATGCTCACAATCCAGCAAGGTAGTTTAATTTAAGAGATAATGTATTATCCAAGGCCAGCCTTGAGTTTCATGGCTATGAATCGGAGCTAGTTGGAGACCTAACACTGCTTCCATGAATCTCCATGAGCCTGTATGACAGATACTATATATTTATTTACCCTGTTTTAAAAACAATACTTTGTCTTTCAAATTGATGGAAGGGCATTATATTCATATAAAGGATTTATCAACCTTCTGTAACAGTGGCAATCTGCAGTCAGGTCAATCTTTGTATTTCTAAATTAATAGAAATCTTATTAAACAATGAAATATCTTGTGGTATTTCAGTTGAAAGACAAAGGAACTTGTGTATGTCTTGCACTTGGGCATTTCATTCTCCTTGGAGAATTGTGGTACATAGAGTAAGACATTTAAGATACTAATCTCACAATAAATGCTTGTGCATCTCACTATTGCATCTACAGGTGGCTTCTTTAAGGTTACATGCAGATCTAGTGGTTCTGCTGCTTTTGGGGAGTGTGAGTGGGGAAAGACCACATCATTGTTTTCAGAGGAGGCATACATCTGCCTGGCTTTTTTTGTAGTAGAGAAATCAAATATATGGCCTGGCTACTGAACAATCTCAAAAAGATGTGAAGGACTCTACTCAGGGGTTTCCGGGGGGAGGGGGGGGCAAAAAAATCAAAATAGTGGCTGCAACCACGATATACATTGTATGTGCAACACTCGTAAAAAAGAGATGAAGCACAGTTGTATCTGCCATCTTGACTTTTTTTTTTACACCCCTCCCCTGGCAGACCTGCCCCCCCCCCCAACTCTACTGAACAATGAATAGGCTCTGGTGTTACTCTGAGCAGAATCTGCCTGTGGCCTTTGAGAAACAGAACTGAGATGCATGATTTCCTAGTGGGGAGGACCCAGACCAGCCCTTGCTTTCACATGGTGCTGAAACCTGTCTTTTAATTTCTCAACAGTTTTCTTCTCTTTAAAACAAGGTTCTTTTGTTTGCTTTTCTTATTTTATTTTCACATCCTTTTAGAATTTTTGTTTTAGAGAATCTTTGGAGAAGTCCTTTTCAGCTAACTTTATTTTTGGAGCAGCAGGGAATCCTAGTGCTGGTGTTGTTATTTTTTTATTTATATTCTTCCATTTATCCATTTAAAAAAGCCCAATGGAAGAATTTTCCCCTCGGGGTGTAATGGAGGCTTAGAAAGATCCAGATTGCTGGAGAAATTATTGAGCAATAAAAATCAAGGCCTACCCATTAACCACCTTATAACTAGGGTAAGCAGGGTAAATTCTGCATCGTAGCCAAAAGATTTGCACTAAAAAAAAAATCTTCTACTTTGAAAAATAATTGAAAGCAATTGCTTTTCCATCAGATTGAGTGCAAGTGGTTGAAAAGAACCTCAGAAGAAATGTTCAGCCCAGCACTACAAAACAATGCTTTTATATATTATTGTATTTATTTATAGAAATTGTTAGTCCGCTTTCCATTCCAAGTGATCCCAAAGAGAAATACAATAAGCCAAACCCAACCAATAAAACCTTGCGAGCTAAAACTGTGAAAAAAGCAACAAAAACAGAAAGATTAAGTAATGACACATAGCATTGCTCAGAATCTCAACATCCTAGGAGAAAAATACTAACTGAGCTAAACATGCCTTTATGTGTAATTTTATTATTTTTGTGCCGATTGGATGCAACTTCTCCTGCCATGTACAGCAGAGGCCTCTAAAGGCTTTGGAAGCACGGCACATGGAAGCCTAAACAGCCACACAAAACTGCGCAGCATTGCTCTTCCGCTAACTCAGCTAATGCTCTGGTGGCTCCTCCCAGACAGCAAGATGGTGGTGGCGAAGACAAAGGAGAACCGAGGAGCACATTACGAGATGGCAGCCTTTGCAAATGGTCTTAACATTGTAATCTTGAACAATTTCATTCCATCTCAGAGCTCCCATCCTTTGCGGGACTGACTGGCATATAAATGGCACCAAATAAAATACACAAATAGCCTAGAATGTTACTGGGGCTACACTGAAACACAGACTTAATGAGGCGCGAGTGCTTGTTCATCAGGGCCATTAAATTCTGTAGAGGTTACTTCCAAAAACACAGATTTAAGAATAGAGCTCAGGGACTTATTCACACACACGTACATACCCATCATACTATTCCTCTTTGGGGGAAGCGGTGTTATGCAAAACACATAAAAAGAGTAAGAAATGGTAAGTCAAAGAAATTAAGAAATGAGATAAGAACAAGAAAAGGAAAAAAAAGAGTTTATACCAACACTATTCACTGTATCTGAGTAAAGAGAGGTCAGGGGTGCACTCGCAGGGTCACAGTGAGGATTATTCTAGGCATATGTCAGATTGAGTTGCTCGAATTTGCTCAGAGTTGGAGTCTACCTGTACAGGTCTTATGGAGGTGCCTGAGGCTCTTTCCAATTATCTGGGAAGAGTTTGAACCTGGTAGTCCCTATGAAGTGGATAGGGTCCTTGGAGCTGTGGGTTTGAATACCAGTGTTTTAGATCCATGTCCCTCTTGGCTGGTTAAGGCCTCCAGGATGTGATATGTGTTTGGACACCTGTGGTGGTTAATGATTCTTTGAGGAGGGAGTTATCTGCCTGATCTTCAAAAGGCCATTGTTGGACTTAACAGAACTAGACATTTTTTGTCCAGTCTCCAACTTTCCCTTTCTAGGGAAGGTTGTTGAGAAAGTGGGTAGCTTGCAACTTCAGAGGGCCCTGGAGGAAGCAGATTATTTGGACCCTTTTCAGTGGGATGCAGACCTGGTTATAGCACTGAGATGGCATTGATTACTCTTGTTCATGAACCTCTGATGGGCTTGGGATGGGGGTACTGCATCTGTCCTGGTCCTCCTTGATCTCTCTGAGGCTTTCAATACCATCAATCATAGTAACCTTTTGGACTGGCTCAGAGGATTGAGAGTGGTAGACACAGCATTTGGGTGGTTCTGGTCAGTGTTGGTATGTGGGAAGAGATCAAGAGTGAGTCCCTGCCTTGTGTGGTTCCTTAGGGCTCTGCCTTCCCTGCTCTTATTTAACATCTGTATGAAGCCTCTGGGGGAGGTTATCCACTATATGAGGTGAGGTATCATCAGAATGCTGATAATATTCAATTATACATGTCTACCCTGGGCCAGCCCCCAGATCCAGAGACTTTTCATCTTTATCTCTGAATGGCTCTGCACTTCCCCAGACAACGTTGGCAAGCAATCTGTGGATCCTTCTGGATTCACAGCTCCTACTTGAAGAACAGGTGGCAGCCTTTGTGCAGGTTCATCTTGTGCACCAGTTGTACCTCTTTTTAGACTAGAAGGCCCTACTCACTGTAACTCGTGCCTTAGTCACCTCCTGGCTGGATTACTATAACACATTCTAATGCTCTTGAAGAGCATTTGGAAGTTGCAATTGGTCTAGAGCACAGTGGCACAGGCAGTTTTAGGTGCTCCACAATACACCATAGTAACGCCTCTGCGTTGTGAGCTGCACTGGCTCTCAGTGGGCTTTTGGGTGCAATTTAAGATGGTGCGTGCTACCTATAAAGCCCTACATGGCATAGAGCCAGGTTATTTGCAGAATTACCTATCCCTGATTATCTCTGCTTGCCCCACCAGATCCTGCAGGATTGGTAAGCAGAGACAATCAGGGATAGGTAATTCTGCAAATAACTTAGGGGACCTAGGAGTTATGCCTTTTCTGTGCAGTGTCTGTCCTATGGAACAGCATCACCCAGGAGATCCGAATGGCCCAACCCTGTTGGCTTTTCGTAAAGCATTAAAGACCTGAATAGTCTCTCAGGCATTTGGGTTGGAAGGTTAAACCACCCATCTTGGCTTATTAGTCCAGTTCATGTCTTCACTGACTGAAAATGGAATTATTTTTAGACCCTGGGCATATGCCTTATATTATATATTAAAAGGATGTTTATTTGTAAATTGTGTTACTGCCTTTTGGTTTTAACCTCTATGTGCCTTTCTGTAACATTTTAAGTAATTGCCAACTGTCAAATAACGTACTCTTTATTAGTGAAGACACATGGCTCAACTTGGAGGTTTACACATATTCAAACCAACTAACTATTTAATCTTGTTAAAAGCCATGATAATTGCATCATTATCAAATCAAGTGCAATATAGAGATGCTAGTTTAATAGGGGATAATAAGTACTCTTGATAAAGAAGTGGATCATTTGATCTCTTAATCGTTGAATTCATCTCATCTACTCTGCCTGCTTTTTCTAGGACTATTTTTTTCTGTATTGTTTTAATCCAATAATCTTCTGTGGTGAGAATGAAATGTAAACAGGTACAGGGCTTGCTTGATGCTCAAATTGATGGGGACTACTTTTAAAAGAGGCATGGGGAAGCACTAAATCCATCCATTCTTTTAGCCAGATTGGCAGACTGAATCTTGGGAGCCTTCTGTTAGCTCAGAAATGTGAATCCTGTAGCCATCTCAACTTTGTTGAAACCTCTTACAGGGGTGTCAGGGATTTGATCCCTGGTCAGGAATAGCCACATGGGAGTTGGATAACACTGGAAGACAGCAGGTTCCTACCCTTGGCTTAGATTGCTGTTTTGGGGGCAGTACAAGATTGTACAGGGATGTCATATTATAGTCTCTTACCTGCAGAACCTGAATTCTGAATCATTATTACAAAATAGTGTAAGACATATTCCTTCTCATGTAGGTCTTCCAAATGGAAGTATACTATGGGTAGTTAATATCTCTATCTTTATATCTATCTATCTATCTATCTATCTATCTATCTATCTACCTACCTACCTACCTACCTACCTACCTACCTACCTACCTTCTATCTATCTATCTATCTATCTATCTATCTATCATCTATTATCTATTGGATTTATATAGGAGCCCATCTTGCAAAGCAGCTCTGGGCAGCTAATACAATAAAAACATAAATGTAACAGCAAATAGCACAAATAATAAAACCATAGGAAAAAACAGAAAAGCAAAGAATGGCAACAAAAGACAAGCCCATCATAACACATTCACACATCTCACAAGCTCAACTACTTCCTGACCCCCATGCCTGGGAGTATAGCCCAGTCTTAAGGGCTTCACAGAAGGCGAGCAGGGTCAGGACCAGTCTAATCTTGGGGGAAATGGTCTTCCAAAGGGCAAGCCCTGCAGTGGAGAAGGTGTGCTCCTGGGTTACAGGATATGACACTCTTTGATTGGCAGGACCCAGAGCATGCCCTACCTGCCTGTAGAGAGTAAAGAGGATGACCTTGATGGGGAGAGGGAAGATCCGTTGATGTAGAGGAAAGAGGCCTTGAAGGACAGGAGGAAGAGCTGCTACCAACGCAATGGTTAGATAAAAGGGGCCTGAGCCCGGGCCAAGAAAGTAGTGTGAGTAAATTTCTCAGACAAGCCCCTCCCTAGTTCACACAAAGGGAGAGAGGGGGAAACTGCATTCAGGCTTGCAAGGTTCTGTTACTATAGCTTTACAATAAAAGTAGTACTGACCTACATGGTATTGGTTTCCTAAGTCATGTCTACCTTGAAAGGCTGACAGTTATCAAAGCAACAAAAATTGCTTAAGTCCAACTGATGGGAGAAGATTATTTAAACATCTCAGACAGATATCCTGGCAACTCATAAGAATATAAGAGAGGGAGGAGGGGAAGCACGATCAGACTTGCAAGATTATGTTACTACAGCCAATCTAAATAAAAGTAGTCAGTCTTCTGTGGAATCTGTTTCTTGGTCTGGTCTGCCTTGTAGGGCTGACACTACCAGATCTGATGGGGCAGGTAGAAATAATCAGAAAGAGACAGTCCCTTAAACATCCTAGCCCATGCCATGAAGGTTTTGTAGGTCACAACCAGCACCTTGGATTGGACCCAGAAGCTCTGCACTGTAGCAAGGCATGCCCATAACTGCTTATGACACATTTCTTTTTTTAGGTTTAACAAACAAAAAATCCAGAGTCCTCCAATTTTAATTGGAGCCAGAGCAGATGGGATGGGAGAATCCTGAGTCTTACCCTATCCTGTGCCATTTCATGCCCCCTCCCTCTCCATATAAAGGGCAGCAAAATGAAATGAGGGCTACTCTAGACTCCTGTTTCTGGGTTCCACCATGTTCGGAGAGAGGAAGGAAGTGTTAATCTCAAATTAAACCTCCCTTTTGGATTCAGATGACACAAGGAGTCCTGAGTAAATTACTGTAGCATTCTGGGTTTAGGTTAGCTACGATTCAGATTTGGAAATGTTGGGTTGCAGGTTTAACATGACATGCTTGGCCTTTAACTGACCTGATTAAGAGTGTTGTGTGAACATGATCTTTAACATAAGAAAGTGTACAACCTTTCCAATCTGAAGATTATACCTGACTTGTGAGTAATGCTCTACCGGCTTAGCTCCAACAAGTGCATGGAACCAGGACAAAGTGGGCAGGGCCAAGAGAGGAAATATGTTTCAATTTCAGTTTAATTCAATTTAAATGCAGATAATATGATAAATCTCCATATGTTCCAGGGCCTCAGAATGGGACATCTGCTGTAGAATTTAGCAGTGCTGTATGATTTGGACTTGGGGAAATAATAACCGAATGTCCTAGAAGTCAGCATGAGTTCAGTAAGTCATGCAATGTAAATATCTGTAAAAGGATCCAAGGAAATAAATTAAGTCTAATTCTAAATGGTTTTGATTTTATTTTATGAACTACATACAGTACTATATTAAAGGCAGCATTAGCAAATCAATAAGGTTAGGAAATTCAGTATCAGATATCCAGAAATCTTTAATAGGCTCCTATAAAAGGAATGGTTTTGCAAAGAAGAACACATTGCCCTCTTGTGGTGAGCTGGCAGTACAGCCTCAATGAAAAGCTGTGTTTGTAATAGCTTAATTTTATGCTGAACTGAAATTCATGTTCACTTAGGTAGCCCTCTTAAATTGAGCACGGGCCAGAAGAAAGTCCATTTTCAGCCCTGGAAGAAAGAGGCTTACTACAAATAGAAATAGTGATAGCACAGACCATTTATTAGGGTTATCTCTTGTTTATTTGTTTACCCAAGTTCAGAGAACCAAATAAAACTTGAGACGAGGCTTTTTAACTAACAGAAGTTTTATTGGCCAAGAAACATTCTGGATGGCTCATTCAATGCCGTGGCAAAGTGTTGAGGAGGACCACACCTTGCAAAGCGAACATCAGAGGTTTTATAGGCATTTACAAATGTAATCAGATCGTACATCCCCCCACGTCCATACAAGGGAATACAGGGATGGTCTAGGGAGGAGTAAAGGCAGATTTCAGAAAGAAAGTTAGCTCAACTCTCTTCTCCTGTTACCAAAGAAATGCCTACATCCTTATCTCTCTCTGGAATGCAGGGCCCCTTTCTTTGCAACTTTTACTAAGCTTGTACCAAGCTAATTGCTTATTCAAAGACAATCAGGCATTCAACGAAGAGATAAGGTGGGGGGAAAGAAAGCTGTGCTCTTTACAAAGCTAGTTAACCCTTTATAAGTAAGATAGAGTGCACTGTCACATGCATGCCCACACACTACGTGAAATATATATATATAGAATATAAAATCATATATCAAAACAATGCCCTTCATCTCTTTAATGGTTATCTCAGCTGAGCCTTGCAACATGCAGCTACAAATACTGATGCAGTATTAGTGGTGCAGCAGCTAGAGTTGGATCTAGGGACCAAAATCCAGAGTCCTTCAATGTGTTGGGGGGTGGGGAGGAATTACCACTCAAATAGTATGGTTACAGACCAACAGAAAATGGGTTGGATATAAGACATCCACAGGGGTGGATCAAAAAAGTAAAAATGGCAGCTGCAAAGGGGGCGGGTTCAATTTTGCATGTGTGTCTGCCATCTTACTTTTTGGACCTGCCTCTGGATACATAATCTTTTGCTTATTTTTAGGAGTGTTTTAGAGCAAGGAGCTAGATATTTGGGCATGTATGTTTATCTGAAAGAGGCTACAGATGAAGGAAAGTGAATAGAAGAGAATGTTGCAAAAATGAGGTTGAAAGAAAAATACTGTAGAGGACATAATGTAGTAAAAAAGAATAGCGAATAGTTAAAAATGGAAGAGAAAATGCAGAGCAATTCTGATGCAAATAAAAAACTGTTTTGGAAAGAGACCCTAGTAGAATGAATGGATTTAAGAATAAAAGAGATGAAATGATTTCATATGAAATTGAAATCAAGAAATGTTGGAAGGAGTATTTTAGGAATACTACCATATGTGGAAGAGTGAAATTGAAATGAATGCATTTTGTTATTTTAATGTCGATTAGAAGCAGCCCACCTCTCTGATAAATGTAACAAATTTAGCCCAGCATTATATAAGCTCAGAACTCATGGTCTTTTTTTGGCTTTTTTTGTGTGCTTTCCAGT
Organism: Liasis olivaceus; assembly: GCA_030867105.1. Lineage (NCBI taxonomy): Eukaryota > Metazoa > Chordata > Lepidosauria > Squamata > Pythonidae > Liasis > Liasis olivaceus. The sequence goes on along the minus strand of CM061350.1, from coordinate 181,367,885 downwards.
CAGCATTGACTCCTGGGGACTGCCTGGACAAGACCCTGTAGTTTTCTTGGCAAGATTTCAGAAGCGTTTTGCCATTGCCTTCTTCGTAGGGCTGAGAGAGAGTGACTGGCCGAAGATCACCCGGGTCTCCCTGTTTCTAGCCTGATGTCTTAACCACTGCACCAAACTGGCTCTCTTCATAAACAGTGATAGACATATTCTTATGAGGATGCTGAGGATCCTGGAGTCCCACACAGAGTCCGGGATTCCCCAAGTAGATGGAATAACCAATAAATCTGTTATTAAATGTGTTGTGGGATAAGACTCACCTGCCCAGCATAGTGGTCTTCCAAGAAGACGTTACTGGGCCAGTCCATTGTGCTATGTGCAAAAAACATGCAGTATTTGCTTTTCTTGATTGAACAAGCCAACTGAGACTAAGTTGCTAACAGCATCATGATATCAGGCAGTATTTTCTTCCTGACTGTATTTTTATGTTGTAGGTCAGCCCTTGACTTGCCATGTTATAGGTGTTCCACATCTGTATTAAACTAAACAATGCAAACAATATTCTGACTTAGGAGTGAGTAGAAGACTTCTGCCAATCAGTTGGACCAAGGCTCAAATATGAATGAGAAGATGAGGGAATCAATGTATCTCTGAGTGGTTGGGATTAATGCTGATAGCTTGCTGTGCTTTCTTTAAAAAATTAATGCTTAGTTCTTAAATTTGCGTTTCTTCTAATATTATCTATTTTCTATTTTTCCGTTTTTTAAATGCAGAGAACTTTCTAGTATTCTGTGTGTACAACATAAGTAATGAAAGCAATTAGATGATACAGTTGGAACAAAAAAGTATTTCAGAAGCTGTAATAATGTCTAAATACAGGGAAATCAATAGAAGGTCTAGGAGGCAAGGGCTGATAAGAATGTTTCAACACCACTCTGCTGCCAAATATGACCATATGATTATATGTAGCAAGTTCCAACCCTCTGTGCAAATGCAGCCAGCTTCAATGAACATGTCTATTCAGGGGCACAATCTACTTTGGGATAAACCTTTACCTCTGGGATGCCTTTCTTGGAACCTGGCATTCCTTCCAGGGAAAGATATCCCAGATGCTTTTTTATTCTGTACATTAGGTCGCTTTTGCTCACACAAGTGTGGTAAATCGATTTCCATATACTGATCCATATACTGAAGGCCTTGCTGGCACTAATTCAGCTGCACTGAATCATGGGGGTCAATTGGTCCATCCTCTTCGGATGAAGACTCTTCTGAAGGGGCCATAATATATCTGTATGTTGCCCAGAGCCACAGCCATGAGATGGGTGGCTATGTTACATACATACATACATACATGCATACATAAAGTCAACTGCCATCATGGCTTCCTCTAAAACGTTGTGAATGTCTAGCGAGGATTCTAAGAATTCTCTGCTAGAGCCTCATTGCCTCCAACGGAGTTTCTAGGATTCCCCAGGGAGATGGAATGACTGTTACATCAGTAATTAACTGTGGCCTTGAACAGGGCCCATGTGTCCAGTCCAGAGAAAAGCTGGAAAACCAGGAATCCTGGCAGTTTTCCAGAAAGACACTGCTGCTGCTCCTTCCTCCCAAAGTTATGTGTAAAAGATCATAAACCACCTTGGACAGCTGCAATAGATCAGAGAAGACATAATTCTAACAGTACCATGAGATCAACTGACACTTTTTTTCTCACTGTCTTTTTAATCTTCTGTGTAGAAATATCTTGCTCCATTGCAGATGTCCCACATCCAGCAAAAGGTAAGTGAAAGAATAACATTTTGGGGCTTCATCTAGACCAGAAAACCTTTGCCAATTACCTTTGCTGAGTTTCTGTCTAGAAATGAGGATTCAAGAATCATGTTATTTTCTTCCTTTTTAGCAGTTGAGAATACAGTAACGCTGTTCTCCTGCTATAATTATAGAGATTTATTTATTTCCTGCATTTTTATCCTGCTTTTCAGAGAACTTTTTGCCTTTCAAAAGGGCTCACATCCTTTCAGTAGGGAAAACCCCTGTCCCCAGGCTCAAAATGGGAAGGGGCAAGGCCCACAAAGGGGAGTGAAAGAAAAAGAAGGGCCATCAATGCTTCAGAATGAGAAAGCCATGGTGAGCATGTAGGTGGTGTTGATGTTTGATCTGGATGGCCTGATATTGTCTTCCTGAAGCTGTTGCTTAATTGGGGAGTGGGGGGAGAATTGCCATAAGTGATAGATGACCTTTAGTTATCCAGCACAAAGCAACTGTCAGTAGGAAGTGAAGTTCTATCTGTCAGGGAGGGGCAATGTAAGCTTCCTTCAACTATTCCATCTCTGACTGATAGAAAAGACCAGGTGGATAATCCTCCCCTTTCCCATGTTTTTTTTTTTTTTTAATTGGGACACAGACTACAGTTTCCCAATGGCTGGTGATTCTTTGGGCTATAAACAAAGCCAGAATATTCTGCCCTACAACTCTCCAGGCTAAATTTGATTTGTTATAGCTTTCTGTTTTTATTTTTACAGTCGATGTGCTTTTAATATTTCTAATATTTCTAATTTTTAGTATGTTAGCTATACAAACAGCATTGGTGTTCAAGATGTAGCACATAAATTATAGAAACATAACCAAATGCAAACAGAAAAACTAGTAGAAGAAGATTAAAATGCAAGATTATTACTATGTCCATTAGTTAGGTAATCCAATAAACATATTGGGGAAGCAGTAGCATAAACTCAATTTGTGGGGGATTATCTTAGACCAGGGGCCCTGTCATGGGCTGTGAGAATATCCTTGGGAGACAGGAGGAAGATCTACAGCCAGGGCAACAGTCAGACAAGAGCTATCTCAGCCCACAGAAGTAATGGGGGTGGAGAAAGCATCTCAGAAGGGACCCTCCTACTTCTCTGGAAAGTAAAGGCAAGGGAGGGGAGAAGTGCTTTCACACTTGCAAGAGTCTGTTACTGTAACCTTACAATAAAGATAGTGGTAGTACTCACGGTTTTGGTTTCCTGTCTGGACTACCTTGAAGAGCTGACATGCCCCCAACCTTCTTGAACTAGTGGGCACATTTGGAGTTTTGAAAATATGACCTGGGCTTTCTCACAACATGGTTGTTTTGTAGGCATGGCCTATAAAATATCCACTGAATAAAAGGTAGGCAAGAGAGATTGCTTCTTACCACCATGCTAGCCTTTCAGGGAGTTTTCTGCTAGGGCTGTGCAAAACATGTGGAGGAGTAAGTCACAAAGTGCATTGGTACAAACCAAGTACCACTCCCCAAAGTGTTGAGTCAGCTGCATCCTCTGGAAGGCTTAGTTTGCCTATTTCAATGAGTTTCTTAAATTCACTTTTCATGTATGTGATATACACGGCTTTGTTTCCACCAACAGTGGAAGTGTTACCAGCACACGTGCTGCCTTTTCAGACAACCTGATAACGCCCTTGAAGCAGCCATACAGAGCCTTCTGAAGGTCAGAGCCACCTCAGTGCTTTGAGGATGGATGCTGTGAATGTTTTGCATGACTCTATTTTCTACCACCTCTTTTTTCATGGGTAGGTGGGCATACTTCCCCCAAAAGCAGCTGCCTGCAGACATTTATCAATTTATTTTTTAAGAATATTCCTGGGGTTTACATGGGGTTCCAGTGGACAAGATTACACCTGAGGCTGGAATTTTGCTTTGCCACATGCTATCCACTTTTTAATTAAAAAGAATTTAACAAATAAAGAACAGAGGGTAGAATAGTGGAAAATACTTGTGGAAAATTTGGGGCCTAGAGGGACCATGGTGGGACCAGGCCCTGCCATGGGGTGGATTTCATGTATGCATTTGTTTAAAAGATTTCTGTGCTAATTCTATGCAGTTTCTTCCCGGAGGATTTTGTAAAACAAGATAAGCAACTTTAAAAATATTGTTATATTTTAAAAGTCTGGGAAACTAAACATTTTTGCCTAGTGTTAAATGACTTTTTTTCTGTCTTTACCAAAGACTTTCTCTGATCATAATCTGGTGAGCTGGACTTTTAAAAGAAAATCTACTTCATTTAGACGGAGATTAAATGAAATGTTACAAAAGGAAGTGATAGTGAAAGACTGTAAAAAAAAAAGCTAATGGAATTTTTTAAGAATAATTTAAATAAAGGTACGAACTTGAGAATGGTTTGGGATGCAAGCAAGGCTTTCATGAGAGGGTATTTTATACAGAAAAAAAGAGGAGGAATTAAAGTTAACAACAGCAAGTCAAGTATTTTAAAACAAATTAAATATTTACAACAACTATCTATGTTAACAGTATGAGAATTGGGAAAAAAAGAGGAATTATGTCAAACAAAAGAAATTTGAATTTGCAAATAAGCTGGGCAGATGATTGGCGTATAAATTAAGAAAGGAGAAAGAAAAAAAAGTGATTACAAAACTTTGAGAAGGGGATATGGAAATAATGAATACTGAGACTATGCAAAGAATTTTCCACCAATATTATTCTGATTTATGTAAAAACCAGGACTTTTTCTTGGAAAAAATAGATGATTATTTAAAAAAACAAAACTTGCCAAAACTTTCAGATAAGCAGAGGCAGATTATGAATGGGCCTATTACAGTAATGGAAGTGTCTGAGGCTATTAAAAAGATGAAACCAAGTAAAGCACCAGGATCAAGTGGGCTTATTATAAAAGTTTTGAGGATGAAATTTTACAATCAGTCCAAGCTATGATGAACTTTAGACGGGTGGAAGATGGAATCTTGGAAGGAGGACAATACAGCACTACTACCTAAAGAGAGACAGGATTTGACTTTGACAAAAATAGTAGACCAATATCATTATTGAAAAATGACTATAAGATTTTTACGATGATTTTAGCAGAGAGATTGAAAGTTATATTACAAGAATTTATCTATGAAGATCAATGTGGTTTTTTACCCAAAAGACAATTACAGGATAATGTCAGGACAGTGTTGGATATAATTGAATATCTAGAACAGCATAATGAAAAACAAGCTGCATTAATCTTTTTGGATGCAGAGAAAGCTTTGATAATTTACATTGGCCTATGTTTAATATTTTGGAAGATATGAACTTTGGGGAGACTTTTATAACAGGAGTGAGATCGATTTATACATCACAGAAAGCACAAATTATTGTGAATGGAGATTTAACCACTCCATGTGAGATACAAAAGGGAACAAGACAAGGTTTTTCAATGTCTTCCTTGTTGTTTATTTTAGTTTTGGAGGTCTTGAATAGAGATATAAGGAGTGATTAGAAGAGAAAGGGCATACAAATAAAAAAAGAGTCATATAAGTTGAGAGTCTTTGTGGATGATTTGGTATTGGTGTTGGAGGATCCATTGAAGGGGATTGAAAGTTAATGAAAAAGTTGAAAGAATTTGGTGTGTTGGCAGGTTTTAAATTTAATAAACAAAAGACTAAATTGGTAACAAAGTATGAAGATACAGGAACAAGAAGAGTTGATGAATAAAACTGATTTTAAGGTAGAAAAGAAGGTAAGTATCTGGAGGTGCATTGACAAATAGTAGTCGTATGTTATTTCAAAATAATTATGTTAAGACTTGGAATGATATTAAGAAAGATATGTCAAGATGGGAAAAATTATAATTGTTGGGTAGAATTTCAGTAATTAAAATGAATGTTTTGCCTAGAATGTTATTTCTGTTTCAAACAATACCTGTGATGACAACTTTTCTGTGGCTTCCACAAGAAGCTTTTTATTGAAGAGAAATGATAACGAAAAACAAATGGCTAACCTATGGTGATGTACTGGAATTTTCTCAAAGGATTTTAAATTGAAAAAAAGAGAGGACCTGTTAGCAGAGGGATATATGTGTCAATGATTTTCTTATGTTCAATTACAAGAAAGGTTTAAAATAGATAAAAAGGTCATACTAATGATTGAACAGCCTCCCAGAGTCAGTCTCTGGGGGAGATGGGTGGCATATAAATTTAATAATAAATAAATAAAATGTTATTGTAAAGATGTATAAACTTTTATTGAGATTTGAAACAGAAAATGAACAAGTTAAAGAGTGTATGATAAAATGGGCAAAAACTTTTGGTTATAATGTACAGCTGGAACAATAGGAAAATATGTGGCAGAAAGGATTAAAATTTACATTGTGTTATAATCTAAAAGAGAACTTTTACAAAATGATGTATCATTGGTCTAAAATGTATAAAGGTCCGTCAAATGTATGTTGGAATGGTGAACAATGTGAAGGGATATTTTATCACCTTTGGTGGACTTGTAAAAATGCAAAAGAAAATTTGGGATGAGATCCTTATTTATATACAGAAGATCTAAAGATTAACATATAATCAAAACCAGAGACTTTTCTTTTAGGTTTGATGGACAAACAGTTGGGAAAAACTTTATGGAACTTTGTTCTTATATATGACAACAGCAGCAAGACTTTTATATGCACAGAAGTGAAAGGACAAGACACTACCTATGGTGGAAGAATGGATGATAAAATTGATGGAGTTAGCTGAGATGGTGAAATTGATGGCTTTGATTCGAGATAAGACATTGTGTAATTTTAATATTACTTGGAAACCTATTTTGGACTTTTTGCAAGATACGGAAAAAAATGAAATTTTGTTGTATGGATTTGATGATTAGAAATAATATGGATTAATAGAAGTAATGAAAGTTGTGTTTTAAACTTAGAGTAAAAGTTGGATGTATACTGTTACTTATATCTGTTGTGAGGAGGGTTGGAAATCAATTCTTTTTTTTTTTCTTTCTGATTTTTTTCTTATCTTCTTTGTCTCTCACACTTTCTAATCTTTTATATCTCTTATTTCTGAAATTTCTTTTTTTCGTTCTATAGTCTTAATACTAGTTTTTGTTAGGTTTTTTATTGTTCTTTTAAAATGTTTTTAATAAAGTTATTATAAAAAAATGATTTTTTTCTGTGAAGGGAATTCCACAAACAAGACACCACCTATTTAATATCAATGGGCAGAGAAACATAAGCACTAATAGCAACAAATGAACACCCTGGTTTAGGTTGGTTGGGAGTGGATATAAATCTTAAATTGTTTAGGGTTTTAGAAGTCAACAGTGACACTTTGCATTATATTCAGAACTAAGCTGGAAACCAGTTCACGTGAGATACTTTTTCACCAATCCAGTTCCAATCAACAAACTAGTTGTTGTATTTTGAATGAAGTATGAGCAATAAGATTTATCTAGACTGCTATGATCAATATAAATATATCTGTATAATTTGGTGATAATAATTGTGTGTTATATTTATTCTTTGAATGAAACTTTCTCCAAGAAAATTCAAAAGATTTTAGACAGGTTAGGATTCTATGTTTATACACCATTGTTTTTCGGTTTATGCCCTCTCCCTTCTTTTGTTCCCCAGTAGATTCTCATCACAGCATTTTTAATTGTTCCAGGATACAGATAGTCCCCAGTTTAAGAATGAGTTCTGTTCCCAAGGTCTGTCCTTAAGCTGAATTTGTATGTAAGCCAGAACAGTATTATTATATAATACTGTATAAGTAATATTGTGTAATTAACTTGAACCATTGTGTATTTAACTCAAATTTTGCTACAGTAGGCTCCGTTCTTAACTATGGGTCATCTGTAAACTGGGTGTTCTTAACCCAGGAACTACCTGTATTTACAAATGTCCTTAAAACTTTTCTTGTATTTTTTCAAAGATAAACCTGGGATCTGTCCATACACTGATGCCATCTGTCATGGAGGAACTATTGGAAATCAATGCAAGCAAGATGATGAGTGTCCGGGTGCAAGGAAATGCTGTCCTGGCTCTTGTGGGCAAGCCTGCTTGATGCCAGAACAAGGTACTAGGTTCAGCACTTGCTTCATGGGGAGATGGTGGCTTGCTAGTTTACTGTAGAAAGCCATCCTGAAAAATAGATAATACATTTTTCAACCAGTGCTTATCTTGCAGTCATTCCCAGTGATCATCTGAAGAAGTGTCACGGAAAAGCCAGGAATGGGGCATCTCTAGAAAAGGCAGCGTATCTATCCCTAAACTTGAAAGTAGCAGGAACCACGGCTCTTCAGCCTTGCCTGCTTGCTCTATTACTTCTAGTAGAGCTCCTGTATATTGTTAACCATCTTCATTCTCAGAGCGGTCTGGTTTTATGGGTTATTCTGAATTCAGGGTTCTTGGAAATGATGTCTCTGGAGGTTGACATTATAGATCAGTACAGTAACCATGCGTCCTTTATTATAAAGGACAGTCCTTTATTTCAGAAAGCTGTCCTTTATCACTGTCCTTATAACTGCTGTAAAGAAGATCAGAAGCTACTTCTTTGTATCTTTTTTCTTTCTTTTTTCTTTTTCTTTTTCTTTTTTTCTTTTCTTGCACTCAGCTTTCTCTTTAATTTCTTTCTTTTTCTTACTTTATATTAGTTTGTATTAGTTTTTCTCTTCCTTTTTAAAAATCTTTAATAAAAATTATATGGAAAAAAAAGAAGAAAGCTGTCCTTTAGATTTATTTATTTTTCAAAAACTCACTTTTGTCCTTTATTTTGGTCATTTAACTTTTACCGTGCAAATGGTATCACTTAATGCACAGTCTTTCACATTCATGTGAAAAATATGGAAATTGAATTGTCTTGTTTAAATAAATTTACATCTACTGTTTGATTTTAGATATTTTTATTAGAATATGCATTTTGGTAAAGGTTTTCTTGGTTTTGCTTTTGAATTTTCCTTTGTAAAGCAAAGTTATAAACAATTTTTTTTTATCCTTATGAACCTTTTTCAGATTTCCTTTTCAGATTTGTTCTTTATTTTTTCCAAGAAAATATGGTCACTGTATATATAAACTAAGGCCAACCAATTTCCTATTGTTTGTGCTGTTTCTGTGACATTGCATGTATAGTTCCTCAACTGTTAATTGCTTCTAATGTCTAAAGCTTACCAATAACTTCACCAAGGGGCTTAGAACATTGCAAGCTGTCTTACATACTTTCAAACCATTGATCCAGCTAGGCTAGGATTATTAATACTGTACTGACAAGCAGCAGCTCTGTATGGTTATGGACAGGAGTTTTTCCATCTTTCTGAATATTCTATGGATTGACCTTGGGACCTTCTGCATGCAAAGCAGATGCTTTATCACTGAACTATCGCCCTTTTAGGATGCTGCACCTTCCCTCCACCATGCTTTTAATTTCTAGAATTTAAGCTCAGCTCTGTGTGTGTAGGTCTGCCCTAACTGCCGCTGAATAAAGCTGCATCTTTGTCCTCACGAAGCAAGCAAATTTCTTAGGGAAGGGGAAAGTATGCAGCATTGCCACAAGGCTCTCTATTTTCAGAAGTATCTCACTTAGAGAAAGCAATCTCCATAGTAAGGAAAAAGCCATGAAAGCTTTATCCTGCAGCCCTATCATTTTCATTAATCCTCTTATAATTAGATCCCAGTCTTACAACAAAAAATCACAGGGCTGTAACGGCTCCCTCCGAGAACTAGCAACTAGCTTGCAGGACTAGAACTGTGTTGTAATGCTTTCCAACAATCTTTTGCTATAGTCATTGAGTGAAACCTACCCAGCAAAATTGGAAGAAGTGGTATTAGTCATTTCGGAGTAGACAAGGAGAACTAGAGGCATCTTGGCCATCATCAGAGTGATGGATTTGCACTTTGGTTAGTGAAATAAATCATAGCAATTGCTAGCAGATAGATCTCATAGTTTATCCATTGTGTTATGCCATAATCTGGTTGTTTGGTTTCACTTTAAGGTATCATGCAAACCCAGCCATTGCAGTTTGTAAATTATGACTATAGCTTAGTGTGGCCTCCTAAAATGATAAATGAATTTGTGTGGTGCTCCCATGAATAAAACTAATAATTTCATCAGGTTAGAGCTGGGCAAGAGATAAATACCACTTATGTTTAATAATTAAAATGTAACCCCAGATAAAACAATATATAACCTTAAAACTTTGTACAATAAATCTGTTTCATAGGAAATGAAAAAAAAAAAAACCCACCCAAAATTTTAACCATTGTTTTAAAGGATGTACTTGCTTATATTTTCATTGCAACCAGAAGAGAGAACACTGTTTTTGCAGATATGGAATAGGGTTATGCAAAATGTTTTGGGTGATCCGTGTCCATATCAAAACATGAATATTCACACATTCAAACAGGAAAGCAGGGGGAAAAAAGCCTGGGACATGAGTGGTGATGGTCATTAAAGGAGAGGTAGGGAAAGAAAGGTGCTGGGAAGATTGCGGGGAAGGGTGGGTTGGTGGACTGTTGGATATGCCACACCTGAAGTTACAGACATTGCTTGTAGCAGCTCATTTCTTTTCAGGCATATCCAACCCACCTGTCCAGCCCCCAATCTTCTCAGTGCCATCCTTTCCCTACCTCCCTTTCCCTGATGTCCTTGGGATAGGTGGGGCAGGGGGGCTGATTGGTTATGCTGTGCTTGAAGGAAGGGCATCGGCAGTGTCATCAGCAGTTAAGGGGAAAGGAAGGCCCTGGGAAGATTAATAAGTGGGCTAGCACATGGCTGCCCAGAAAGGTCTTGTCTTTGCAGCCTTAGGTTTAGTGCTTGGAAATTCCCTTCTCACTGCAGTCTGACCATATTTCCTCACCTCATTCCTTCTGCAGTGTGAAGGTCAGGTCAGGGTTCGCATAACAGCTTTGTACCTCCTGGCATGATGATTGCTTCTCTGAAAGGCAAACCAAACGCTCAGGTTTCAGACAGGGCTCTGATAACAGGGCACTGCTTTTCATTCAGCATGTTTTTGCAGTGAACCCATCAGCCTCTCTCTCCCCTCAGTTGTAATTCTCTCTTTGAGACCCTCTGGATTAGTTTATTGCGAATCCAGCCAGTTGCAGCCTATTTAATCATCCATGGTTAAGCAAACCATGATATAATATGTATGAGCCCCGTTCACCAAATTCTCAACAGGGAAAACCTTCTCACAATTTCTTCAATGTACATAACAAGGAGAGGCCTATGTATGTATTTGGCTCCCTCAGAAAATAGCAAAGTGGCATCTCAGAGAAGTTACATTTGAAATCTATTTTTATATTTTAAAAAAGGATTCTGTATTCTTTAAAAATTCAAGACAGACAGAAAAATCATTAAGGTAATCAAATAGCATCGTGACTTATGCAACAGATCACGCAGCCAATGTTTGGAAAGTCTGACCTTTTAGGTTTTTCCTACTAGTATATCTCTTCCAAAAAGTGCTTACCAGTTTTAAGGCTCTTGTGACCCACTAATGTGAATAAGTCACATTTCACCCCAGTGCAATACAGTATTGCTTCAGGAGAATCATGTGGGTGAGATCCCAAAATCCAGAACATTTGTGCAGGTGAGGAGGAGGAGTTTTAAAGGAAGTATGTGCCTCCCTCCCCCCCAAAAAAAAGTCTGCAGGAATTTCTCTTTGCAAGCTGCTAGAAGTTCATTTCTGTTTCACATGTTTGTTTCTCTAATATCTGGACTTTTTTCTGTTACAGTAAAACCTGGAGCCTGTCCAGTACAATACACAGTTTGCCGAGCAGCCTTTGATACATGTGAGAAGGATGATGAATGTCCAGGAATAAAAAGATGCTGTGAGGGTAGTTGTGGGACATTGTGTCGCACACCAGAACAAGGTACTTCATAAGTCTTAAATATTTTTCTGGTGTCTCCCACTTTCTTGAAAGATCAGCCTAGAAACATGCCTCTCGCAATTCTGTATGTACTTAATAAAACGGGAAAAAACTAATTAGGAAATCTAAACCTTGTAACAGATGATCAAATGATTATTTTTGCCTGTTGCGAATGTAGGAAGTAGGAAGATTACCACTTCAGGAATGCCCTATGTAAACATTTAATTTTTCTCACTCTTGAATTGAACCCTAATTGTCTGTGAAGCAATAATAGTGCTATTTAAACCCTTTTCTCACATGGTCTATAAATAGCCCTCCCAACTCTGCTTAGACTTGGATATTTTTAATAGGGATATCCAGTGATGCATGCCAGGAACATGCTGGATCCACAAACAGTAATTATGAGTTCCATCCCAAAGGTATCTATTCTGTATCCTATGATCTCAGGGGTCAATTTCTGCAGCTGGAAGGCTTGAATTGAAGCCCTAGCCTAGTGCATAATAGAAGCTTGATGTTTTGCCCAGTCCTTATCATCAGTCATTGCCAGAAAAGAGATGCTTCAGTCCAAGGAAGAGGGGAAGCAGGAGAATGAGATGTAGAATAACACCACCTTAATTATATTAGGTATAGGTAGTGGGGGAGAATTCTTTTGGTAGGCAAGATTCTGTTACAGAACCCTACTAGCAATAAAGATCTTTCCAGAAATCCAAGTAGTTCTTGTTTCCTGAGTGTTTCTGCCACAAAGGACTTGACATATCATGACATCTGATGCAAGACCATAAGTCACATTATTTGCTTTTTTTTTTCATCATTCTGTCTTCAGCCTCTTGGCTTCCCGAGATTGCCTGTGTTCTCAAATATCCTTCTTCCTTTTTCTGAAATATAAACATAGTTTCCTTATCAGGTTCAGGCTTTAATGCTGTCTTCCCTCTATGGAAATGAAGTACCTCTAAAAGTTCGATTGAATGCTATGGGTGCAGCTCTTTCCTACTGTTTTTTGTTGCAGAAAAACCAAAGAGCTGCCCTGAAGATGTTACAGAGTGTCCAATTAATGCACCATATGAATGTAATAATGACTCTGAGTGCAAACATACTAAAAAATGCTGCTTCTCAAAGTGTGCCTTGCGCTGTGTGAATCCACATTAAGGTAATTCCAGTAAGGAATACTGATGCCATATTTCTGCATGGTCCAAATCAGAATGAATGGAAATGAATTGGTCTGGGGTTTTACCCCACATCCACCCCTCTGCCCCAAATACTCCATTTAAAAAATCCTTGTGGTTTGCTTTCACTTGTGTCTCTTGATAGTGTTCTTCTAAGCCAGGGGTGTGCAACTTCCAGCAACCTAAGAACCACTCCGGACTTTGTGTGCCAAACTAGAAGCTGTGCTCTCAGTTTTTCAGGGTTCTTAAGTGGCAAAATGATACCTTAAGTCTCTACAAAGCTTAGGCCCAGCATTTTGCCCTTAGACTCCCAAGAAGAATGAAATAGGCTAAATTTATCTCTAGGGAGATATCTGGGTCCACAAAAAGGGAGCTATTAGGTATCGCTGCACTTTTTGCACTCCTAAAAGTCACTAATCAGCATGTTACTGAAAAGCCACAATGGCCTTTTCCATGCATGATTTTTTAGTGTTGGAGGCATCATCGTCTAATATTTCTTTTGTTCTAGGGAAGGCTGCATGGGCAGAAAAAAATCTAGCAGCTTGGAACAAGATGATCACAGCTAACAGACCTTTTTATAAATTATAGTTTATTGACTTTTTTCCCCCTGCAGCATGATGAAAAAAGTTCCTTGCTCAAGTATAAAAGTTTGGGAAATTCCAAAAAGTTTGGAAAATTCCTTCTAAATGCCCATCTAGTTTCCTCTCGTACCTTTTTGTTTTCAGTTCCCTTGCCTTTGTGTAGTTATTTTCCTTGGACTATCCAATTGGAGAACATTTTAGGCTCTTCTTTTCAAAAGTTACATTTTCCAGCCAAATTATTTAGCTTTATGGTCTCCAACAAAGAGTTATCCAGCTATTTAATCTCAATAAAGCTCATCCGAAAAAAAGAAGTGTTATTTATTTGCAGTCTTTGTCAGAGAACTTATTTTCTCCTTTGCTGGCATACTTGTTTATAATCTTTCTTCACTAGAATCATGAAAGCAATGAAACTCATACAGAACTGGAAATCCTACTTAGTCTTCCTCCTGAGGCTTTCAGTAGGTTTTGACCCCATACTTAAAAGCCATCTTCTCAGCCATATGCCATACATTGTTTTAAATGAACTGAAGTGTAAAATTGGTAGGATACTAAAATGCACAGCTTTTACACATCTTCTGATTCCCTTTTCTTGTACGATTAAGCAAAATACCCAAATTTCTGAAAAGTGTGTCCTTGGATTTGGAACTAACTAAAATGGAAGCTTGTTATTAAGGTATCCTCCAAGTATATAATAATTCTACAATTCTGAAAGTTGTCTGCTTGTTCATTTCTGGCAGTTCTGGGAGAATGCTGTTGTATTCTTGCAAATGGAAAATGAGTCACTATCATGCTTGAGTTCACAATTTTAATCTTATAGTACTCAGGCAAGGAAGATGTGCTTCAGTGACAAGATGTGACTGAGAGCTAGCACTTTGACATAGAAATTGTGTATGTGATGTGCTTTCATTTGGAACAGCCCTGTTTTATTACTCTCTGCTTCCCTGATCTATCTCCAGGTCTAATTCCAGGACCTTCTACATGAGAAGAATTGTTTCAGAAATGTATTAGCATACCCAGGAAGCTCCCACCGGATCCTGGCAATTTGAAGATGTCATTTGGATAAAGCTTCAGTAAACTTGCCAATGGCACAACTTTCTGAATCATAATGATTTGGTTTGATCATTTCCTTATCTGCAGTGTAGAGAGCAATGATAGGACAAACCAGAGGGACCTACTGTAGACTGTTAGTTGAATATAAAGACCTTCTCAGAAATTATTAGTTCTTAAGCACCATCAGTATATCCTAGATTACACACTAGCATAATTCTTAACCAGCTGAGTGTCTGAGGTCTTAAAATGATCTAAGGAGAGGAATGACACATGCCAAACTCTCCTTGATTCTGTGACAGATGTGTCTAGGAAAGGAAAGCCTAACTTCATGTCTCATGCCAGAGTCTAAACTAGATGACTGTATCATGGGGTGGGTTAGTGGGGAAATATTTTAAACTAACAGAAAAATTGATTGAGCCCAAATAATTCTGAGAGCCAAGGAATCTATAAAAGTCAAGGAGACTGCCTTTAAAGAATACAATAGGACAAATAGGGCAAATTTTCTGTATAAACTATATAAGAAGAAAAGGAGGAAAAAAATGGCTTATTGCCACACTTTACATACCCTGGAAACATGACCTAGCTAGGTGGCTGGACATATCACCAAATTGTGAAAGGATTACTAAAGAAAGATACAGAATAGGGAAGTGAAACAAATTGTTATTTGCATAAGTTGTCCTACATCCTGTAACCATTTTCCAGATGGGGCATGTCATGAGTCAAATTGAGTGTTTTAGCTCATGTGGTAGATTGTAACAAAAATGGAGCAAACATTTGGCCACTACAATCTCTATTTGCTTCAAGGGTGTCTGCAGGATGTGGTTAAAAAGGTCAAGATGGCAGCCATGATGGTGCAACCAAAGCTCTGGCTATTTTTTTTAATGTGGAATTACTTTTTTTAAACCTTACCCTGCAGACACCCTGGTTTGCTCTGCTAGCCAGTCCCATTGTTTCAGTTGTCTACCTGCTGCCATCTTTTTATCTGCTTCAGAGAAACAAAAAAACATGTGGACTATTTTTAAAATCCTGTAATCTTCTTTTTATTCTTTAATCAGGACCTGATTGGTTGGTTGCTTTCTCTGCTTTGTGCAGTTTTTCCTCACTGGAATATTGTAAGCTTTCCAGAATTATTTCCTGGAATGAGGCAGTTTATATTTTATTATTTCTACACAGTTTTCCTCCTGAGGGAGCCTCAAATGGTGCATAAAAAAAGAACAATATTCATTAAAGCAATTCAATATAGCAATTTACTATCGAAGAGCAATAAAAGTAGAGTGTATCGCTATATAAAAAAAATTAAACAAAATTCATTTAAAATTCAGTCTCGTCCTGGAACAATGTCTTCCCAGCAAATGCCCATGTGAACAAGCCTTGTCCTAGGTTGCTTGAAACTAGGCAGCAGAGGGGCTAAGTGGCTTTTCTTCCCCTGATTATGCAACTCTTGTCAGGGGAAGAAAGGGTGGCTATCCTCTCAGGTCACCACACTGAGGAGGTCCTACTCCTGGTCAGCACACAGACTGCTGGGAGGATTATGAGCAGAGCTTCTCCAGATAATTTAAAGACACCACTTGGAAGGTACTGGGAGGTAGTCTTTAAAATATTAGGGATTGACTAGATGGATCCACGGAGAGTTGTAAATGCATCTTCATGCTGTGGAGGGGTACCACTGACTTTTAAAGAGCCAATAGTTCATCTGCTCCTGAAGAAGCCATCCCTGGGTCCAGATAATTTTGCCAGTGATCACAGCTTTCCCCTTTGAGGGCAAGATGCTTGAGATGGTGGTAGTTCTGTAACTGCAGACATTCTTGGAGGAGACCAATTATCTTCTGTATCAGAAAATATTGGGTGACTGGGCAGCTGAACCTTGGGAGCTATGTTGGGCAGCATCACAGGGCACTATTGTACCTCAGTGCTAAATAATATCCATATTAATTTTCTGAAGATAGTCACTCTGGCTTTCGAGGCTGGGTGTCATCAGTATGGTAGTAACACTCAGTTCTGCTTCTCCATAACATCTGAATAAAGGGAAGCTATACATATTCTCACAGAAGGCACTGTTGGCTTCCAATATAACACCACCACCAAGTGGAAATGTGGAAATGTTGGGGAGGTATTTGAAAGACCTGACATGGGGGATTCCCCCATGTGTGATGCAGTCTATAAAGTGGATGTTGAGTATCCAGAAAAAGAAAGCTCTTGTATTGGCAGGTGTAAGAACCATATCTAGTAAGCCATTATGGTCGACCACATAAAGCAAATTTTATAGGAAACCTTAAATAGGAAAATATGTTTTTGTTCTCCTCAACTCCCCTCTTGTCTCACAACAGGTAGTAAAAGTTTATCAAAGTTTAAAGACCACTGCCACCCAACCTAATGCCCTTTTTAGTTGGTACCTATCCAGGAAAGGGATGGGGGGACCAAAAGAAAGTGGCAGAAGTGTGAATAAGGATCTGAAGGTCTTCACATCCCACTATAATTCCTTGTTACAACACTGAAACTTATAATGAAAAGCTGAACCTGATCTTGGATTTTTCTCCTTTGCACACTTCATCTTAGTTGTATTGCACCTTCTCAGGATTTGGTGAAGTTTTCCACACTTATAAAATTCGTTTCCCAAGTTTAAATGTTGAAACATCATATTAAACAGGGGTGGGCAGACAATTAGAGTATTAAAAGCAAGGAAGCAGGGTTAATAAAGATGATTCATGCAACCGCAGAAACTTGGTGGCATGCTGTTGATAACAAATCAGAAAGAAATTGAACATCAGCGGTACCTTGTGAGATAATGGGTCTACTGATTATTGCCTGGACTTCAATCACTGGCTAAACACACTAAAACAAGAGCTGGCTGATTTTCTCAAAAATAATTGTGAAGGGTTTACTTTTTTATTTTCTTAGAGAAACCTTGGAATCTGGGTATTGTGGCTTATTGGGGATAACTACTTCTGCTATTCCTACCTGTGAATCTTCACCTCTGTGCTGATTGGCTTGTGGAGCTATGGTGGAGGTCATGCTTGGCACCGACAGCTTCCCAACCAGGAAAGTTGACAAGCAGGATGGGAGGAAGTTAGCAGAGCCCCTCTCTTGTCTTCAGACTACATAAGCCTGGGTAGAATTAACAGATGCAGATGGCTATCAAATATTCAAACTACATGGAATGGCAGGTCTCTTTTCTCATCTTATTGCTTATTGAATATACTTTTAGTTAACAGAAGTTTTCACCCACTCCTGGGTCATGTTGTCCTTGATAGCAGTGACCTCATATGATCTGTTAGGGATCCATCTTTTGAGTGGGTTAAAACATGACTCTTCTTAGAGGGAAATATTCAACAAGTTGGCAATGTATCAGCCTATTCACACACTACCTATGCAGCTTGGCTTTCCACCCTTCATGCATTCTACAAGCAGACTGACAGACTATTTTTGCTTCTATGAATTATGGAAAGAAGTAAAAAGTTAAAAAAAACAATGAAAGCACATTCTCTGAACCCTTGGAATCTTTTGAAAAATCCCCTTGCCATATTGAATTTCATCAAATAATGCTCATATCATTACAACAGTATTTCAACAGCCATTAAGGCTAGAAATTTTCGATTTCTGGGGAAATTGTGAACTGAAGATGGTTTCACAAAAAGCGGAGCCAATGACCACAGCAGAATGAAGAGCTGGCGAATAGACTGGCTGTTCGTAATTCCTCTCTGGACAAGGAGAAGACTTGAGATTGCCCACAAATGCTCCAGACAGTTACTCGTCACAAGGAAACTGCAAGACAGTGGTCTCTGGCAGGTTTAGAGCTCTGAGAGACAAAAGAATGGCCATCTTGCTTAAACCACGGTCAGCGCTTTCAAAAGGACACTGGGTTCACGGGCTTCCTTTTCTAATCACTTTTGGAAATTGCTTGTTAACTGATTTTCAGCTGTTAGGAACCTCTGGATTTTACAGCACTGGGTGAGTTTCCTTCAATCATTAGCAAAAGAAGTTTTAAGTACAAGTTTAAGGACTATTTATCTATTTATTATTGAAACAAGTTTAAGGACTTTTTTTGGCGGGGGGGGGGGGATAAACAGCAAAAGGGTGATTAGGACTTTGATTTTGGAAAGTTAGAAACAAGCAAAGGGTCCAGATGGATTTGAAATAAGATTTTGGAATTAATTATAAGAATCCTTCCTGTGGGAAAATGCTTTTGTTTTCAATTCTTTAAAAAAAATGATAGGATGGGACTTCATAGGTTGGACACTAGAGGGAATAGAATGAAGTAAATATTACAATTAAAAGAGAAGAACATTTAAATTTAACTTATAATAATGAAGTGAAATTTTTTAACATTGGACATACTGAAGGATATTTTTGAACAATAGACCCAGAAGTTAATTTTAAGAGTGTCTGCCCTTATAGATCAATTAAGTTTAAAAGATGTTATGGAAGAGGAACAAATTTTACCAGACAAGACTGGGACTGATCTGAAAGTGGATTTAAAAATGACAGGCTACAAGAATGATATGGAAAAAGATGCTACACTGGACGTACAAAAGAAACCAGCTAATGTCTTAATCATTAAAAGGGATATACAAATAACAAACCAAGAGAGCGACCTGGATAATTTTCCTATATTGGATTTACGAAAGAGGCTTGTTAAAGCTTTGAAGAATTTTGTGAGGAGGGACAAAGAAAAATGAAAAGAAATCAAGTTCTTGGGCATTATTTGAAGGGACTAAATATCAAGATTATTAAAAGGAAGGAATTTCCTTTTAAAATAGATACATTATCTATTGTATCTAGAAATAGATACATTATTATCTCTGGTAACCCTTAATGGACTTTTGCTGCTCAGGACTGAAATGACAAGGTTTTAAAAATTTGCTTATAGATAATAGAGGTGATAAGCTACTAAAATTGTTTTTACTTGGGGAAAGTCACTTCTTTATATATTTCTTTTCTTTTCCTTTACTATATTCTTATTTTTTCTTTCTTTTCTATTTCTTTTCTATTTTCTTTTTTTCCTGCACTTTCTATTTTTTATTCTTTTCTGTTTTTGTTTGTATTAGTTTTTTTTATCATTGTAAGTTTTAATAAAATTACTATTAAAATTTTTAAAAGGCTAGAAACTTTCTAAGACTAGAAAGATTCTCAGCATTTTAAAACAAAGAACTTGCCTTACAACCAGTATTACCTTTTGTGAATTTGAAGAATATAATGGTAAATGATGAAAAAACAAAAAAGAACAAGAAATGTATAAGATACACGTATAAGATACATAAGAAAATGTATAAGAAATGCCGGACACCATCCAGGTAGGTGATCTGAATTGAACTATGGCCGATGATGACTGAACAGAGAAAAGGAAGACGTGTAGAGGCAATCACTTTCTTTCAGTAATGTCTTCCTTTGATTTCCCTAGCAAAAGTTGGATAGTTATCAATGTCTTAATCTGTTGTTTTTTTCCCAGGTCAGCCACCTGAAAAAAACAAGAAAAAGTTCTAAAACTTACGGATTTGCATAATTTAATATTATGTTTCTACGTTATCACCAGAGGGCAGTACAGTACTAAAAGACACATAATGCCATTCCTTCAGCTATACACCTTATTCTGCAAACTTAACTGAATTAAAAGTTTTAGCTGATATTGAAATTTCTTAATCCTTAATTTGCCAATGATATTTATCAATGACCATTACTGAATGCACTTTAGATATTGCCTGCTAGTAAACTGCTATTTGAGATAAAGTTTTAAATGTTGAACTTCTTCTGTGAGATGGTTTACAGAATCTTAAAATATGTATTAAGGCACAGTATCTCAAAGCAAGCTCCCCAAAAGAAGTGGTGAAAATGAATTTTGCCCTCATAGGTATTGGCATCTTAAAATTAGTTGCTATTATGTTATCATATAGTCTATATTGCTAGGTAATGGTATCTCGACAGGAATACATTTTATTCCTATCCACAATACTAGTGCTATGATTCAGAATGCAAAAACACACATGTTCAGAGTATTACTTTTCTATTCATGACTCCAACAAGATTTTATTTGATTGGGTTGTTCTATTCTATGAGAAACAAAGAAGCAGCTGTAAGGCACAGGAAGGAGAACAGAAAAGGAGCTGAATGTGCTTGGGCCATCTAGTTTTTGCAGCTCAGATATTATCTATGAGGCAAAGTAGGCACAGTGTCCTACAAAACTTTGGGGGGCTATAAAAAATACCATTATTAAAATAACAAAAAACAACAGTTCCCACTTATCTGGGAACAGTTTGATCCTGTTGCTCCTGAGGAAGTGGACAGGGTCCTAGGGACTGTGAAGGCCACCACTTGCCATCTTGACCCATGCCCCTCCTGGCTGGTGAAAGCAGCTCGGCAGGTGACATGTGGTTGGATCCAGGCGATGGTTACTACATCCTTGCAGGAGGGAGTGTTTCCGGCCACCTTCAAGGAGGCATTGGTGCACCCTCTCCTCAAGAAACCCTCCCTGGATCCTACCATACTGGACAATTTTCGTCCAGTCTCCCACCTCCCCTTTTTGGGGAAGGTGGTTGAGAAAGTGATGGCTTTACAGCTCCAAAGGGTTCTGGAGGAAATGGATTATCTGGACGCTTTTCAGTCAGGTTTCAGGCCCAGTTATGGGACGGAAACGGCATTGGTTGCGCTTATGGATGATCTCTGGCGGGAGCGGGATGGTGGAAGTGCGACCATCCTTGCTCTCCTTGATCTCTCAGCGGCTTTCGATACTGTCAACCACGGTATCCTGTTAGGACGGCTCAGGGAGTTAGGGGTGGGTGGCACAGTCTTGTGCTGGTTCACCTCCTTTCTTCAGGGCCAATTCCAATTGGTGTTGATAGGGGGCAAGAGGTCCCATCCTTGGCCCCTCCTTTGTGGGGTGCCGCAGGGCTTGGTTCTCTCTCCGCTTCTTTTCAACATCTACATGAAACCGCTGGGTGAGATCATCCGTCACCATGGGATGAGGTATCATCAGTACGCTGATGATACACAATTATACATCTCCATCCCTGGTGAAGTAAGTGATGCCGTGGCCGCCCTTTCTCGGTACCTGGAGGCTGTAAGGGTCTGGATGGGGAGCAACAGGCTTCGGCTGAACCCTGGTAAGAAGGAGTGGCTGTGGGTTAATGGCTCCTCTGTATCCGGGACTTTGTCATCTTTGGTGCTCGATCGGGTGGCACTACCCCAGACAGACCCAGTGCTTAATCTGGGGGTCCTCCTAGACTCATGGCTCCTGCTTGAAGAGCAGGCGGCAGCCGTGGCTGGGAGGGCCTTTGCACAGCTTCGGGTTGTGCATCAGTTACGCCCTTTCCTGGATCGGGATGCCCTTCGAACAGTCACTCATGCCCTTGTTATCTCCCAGATAGACTACTGCAATGTGCTCTACATGGGGCTACCCTTGAAGACTATCCGGAAGCTATGGCTGGTCCAGAATGCGGCTGTGTGGGCTATTTTTGGAGCCCCAAGAAGGGCCCATGTAACACCATTGCTCCGCAAGCTGCATTGGATACCAGTTTGCTTCCAGGTCCAATTCAAGGTGTTGGTTATTACCTTTAAAGCCCTACATGGCATGAGGCCAGGTTACCTAAGGGACCGCCTCTCCCCTATGTCTTCAACCCATCCCACCCGATCGCACAGAGAGGGCATGCTTCGGACCCCCTCAGTAAAAGAACTCCATCTAGCGGGGTCCAGAAGGTGGGCCTTCTCTGCGGTAGCCCCTGCTCTTTGGAACATTCTGCCCCCAGAGGTGCGATTGGCCCCCTCACTCCTGGCCTTCCGAAGGGCCTTGAAGACCTGGTTCTGCCACTTGGCCTGTGGTGGGGAGGGAATACTTCAAGCAGGGGGATGGCTAGCCCCGTAGTGGCCAGCTCTCCGCAGCCTGATTTTCCATCTTCTTGGATCTTCCTTTTTTAGTGTTGTATTAAATTTTGGATGTTTTATGTGTTTTACATATATTTATAGTTTTAATGTCTTTTGTAAGTCGCCCAGAGTCCCCTGTTGTGGGGGAGATGGGTGGGGGAGAAATCCAAAAAATAAACAAACAAACAAACAAGCTGTGGAGTCCTTGGGGTTCTCTGAGCTCGGTTCTTTTCTTGCAAACATTTCATTACCCGGCTAGGTAACATCTCAGTGCTAAAATGGGCTGGGGTTTGGTCTCTGTTTATGTGCTGTGGCCTGCCTTGCCAGTGCTGGTGGGGGTGGGGTTTTTTTGTTTTGCTCCTCTGGCAGTTCTTTGATTGGCGTACGTTTGCTGCTTGATTGTGTGCCTGGTGGTACCTTTGCTTATCTGGGTGATGATTGCTGGTGAGGAGATGTTCTGGTCTATTCACCTCTATTGGAAACATCAAGCTACGATGATGATGATGATGATGATAATGATGATGTCCATGGAGGGCCTACAAAGATTAAGTTGCCTAGGGCCTCCAAGGATCTTCATGCGGCTCTGACCAGTTCCTTCTGCTTTAATCCTTATAGCATCAAAGCAATGAAGGTACAATATGGGGGGAGGGAGGAGAAAGGTTTTGTATTCTCTCCATTGAAAGAATGTATGAAAGGAGGAGGGAAGGCATCCATGTGTGCAAACATCTGGGAAAACAAAAGAAAAGCATGGGGACTAGTGAGGAGTGAATTTGTCTCCATACGAAGGCAGGAACTGGGAGACCTGCCAACACCAGGAGCAGCTTGGGGGGCTTGCCTTCCTTGGACTGATGGGAGGGGTAAGGACCAAGGGAATGACTATTTGGATCTTGCATAGTACAAAGAGTAAGGAAGATGACCTTGACAGAGATAGGCAAGCTCCATTATCAAAGCAACAAGGGGTAAAGTCTACAACAGACAGATAATATTCAGAAGTGACTCAGACACTTCCCTTATTTACTGGAGTATAAGAGGTGGGAGGAGGTACAGCACAGTCACACTTGCAAGGTTCTGTTATTATAGTCAGTCTCAATAAATATAGTTTTAGCCTTCCTGGGGAGTTGATTTCCTGGGCTGGTTTACCTAGTGGGTCTGACACATAGTCTGGGCTGAGCACCAGCCCAGCCCCATTGCCACACCCCACAATACAGTCTGGAAATTCTGGAGTCAACTTCAGGAACAGCAGGGAGCAAGACCGGAGCAAGCAGCTTAGGCTGCCATGTGGAATTGCCCGTTAGGCTTCACAACTGAAGGAAGCCCAGAGTTTCAAATTATTCTTTCAGTCAGAGGCCACTCTCATTCTTTTTTCAGACCCCCACCCCACCCTGCAGTTCCTTTGCAGCATATACACAAAGGATTTCAGTCATTCTGTCAGCCTCGCCTGAACATCCATTTCCACTTATCTCCCACTTCTGGTGCTTAAAGGTCCATTGCTAAACGCTACTCCTGTTTTTCGCTTCCCTCAATTTAGTTCATTTTTGTTTCAAGTTTTTCAACTTACCATTTTTGGTTGTATAAATGATTTTGAAAAAAATATTTCAATATTCTTAAATGGGGAGGGGGGGTCTGAAAAATAATCTAAATACACTTTGCTTTTCCTGTGTAGTGAGGGATTGTTGCTGAAATGCACCTTTGTGTTGTTTTATTGGCTAAACCTCTCCATTCCCTAATTATGATCTTCATGATCTTAAAGGTACTTCCATCATTTTCTTTTTTTGTATACTGTATTGGGCTGAAGATGGAACTACAATTGTGATTTAAGAAGTGTTGGTGTATCGTGTTAGGGGTCTTTCCCCCGTTGCTTTGTGCTGATGACATTTCACTTAATATTTTGTGTGACTGAATGTAGTCCAAAGGAATTATTTTATATTGCTTTTTTATTAGGTTTTCTCCAATCACCATCCTAAAGTTATTCTGCCCATAGTGATTTATGCTACCCTCATCACCAGCTATTATTCTTTCCATATATATATATATATATATATATATATATGGGCTTTGCCTACTAGATATGAGCTGCCACTGGTAACTAATATGATTTACTACATCAGAACGTGATACAAGTTGCTGAAGATGGTGGAGTAGCATCAAATAGTGGCAAAGCTGTAGCACAGAGAAGTTAATCAGCATCTTTCTCAGTGATTTATCTTCAAAAAGGACCTGAGAATGATAGAGATGGTAATGATCGGTTCATTTTGTTCCTCTTGTATGGATGGAGACCAAGTGATCCTAGAAGCAAAAGCAAAAAACAAAAACAGGAAATAGAGATGACAATAGGTCTTTTTAAACTGAAAAATCCAGTATCCAGGTCCCCTTTTTTCTATTTTCTGTTTATAAGAAAATATCTTCTTGCATAAGAGATAAAATCAGAGTGGTGTTAGTGTTAGTTAGTCCCCGTGGACTGCATGACTGCATGGGACTTTCCATCCAGAGAGGCCAACCAGTACTCTGGAGCCTTAGGATGTTGGTGGTGGCTGGGTGGGCAGAGGGGATAGCAGCAGAATGGCAGTCTGCTCTGGATGCTTCCCCCCCGAGGAGCCTTTCCCTCTGTTAGCTCCAAGGGAGGGAGGAGAAGAATACTTGCCTCCCGACTCTATCTGTCAGCTAGGTGCTCCTGCTTGTATGATTCTCCCCACTCAAGAGAGCCTGAGGAGGGGTTGTTTGGGTGGGGTGAATGGGAAGGGAATCCTAATTAGCAGGTGAGTGCAGCTGGGAGGGGCTTCTGTGGGCGCTAGTGTGTGTGTGTTTGTGGGTAGAGTGGGGGAGGCACTGAGAGCCAATGGAGCTGAAGTGCTTCGGGGTGCCTGGCTTCCCCTCCCTGGGATGGATGTAAGTGAACGCTATGGGAGGTCCCTGGCCTTGGGAATTGGGGGTCCTGGAGTGGAAGATAATGTGGCTTCTGGAGGAAAATAGCCTGGCCATAGTATTTTGGTGGTGTCAGGCATGGGGAGATATGGTGGGAGATGAGAAGCAGGCCACATCTGCGGAATGCAGGCCTGGTGTTTTATACCGGTTTCACATTCCAGCTCCTTGGTTTTGGCACCTGTACCCAGACAGCAGATCTTCAGAGGCCCTCGCTTCTAGCTGTTGCTCTTAAATGCCAGGTTGGTCTGTAATATGGCCTCCCTCATCTGCAATTTGTGGATAAAAGGGCCAACCTGACATGTATTACTGAGACCTGGCTGGGCCTGGAAGGGGAAGTGATCCTGTCGGAGATTTGCCCAGCCAGGTTTTGGGTTTGGCACCAGGCAAGAACATGGGGCAGGAATGGTGGTGTGGCGATTGTCATCTGAGAATCGCTTAGAATCTTCTTAGAACCGCTTTCAGAGGTGCTGCCCCACAGGTCACCACATGTGAGACCATGTTCATTAAATTGGGCTCTAGGGATCAGTTGGGATTGTTGCTGTTGTATCAGCCTCCCTGATGCATAGCAACCTCCGTGCCTGAGCTCCTTGACTCCATTTCCAGGTTGGTGGTGGAGTATCCCAGACTTATGATCTTGGGGGACTTCAATCTGCCTTCCCTGGGAGTGGGGTCTGATGCGGCTCCAGAGTTCATGGCCACCATGACGGTCAGGGGCCTATCCCAGGTCATCCAGAGCCTGACATGGGACAGTGGTCACACACCTGATCTGGTGTTCCTGTCAGAGCAGTGGCTATGTGATCTGCAATTGGGGGAGCTTTTGGTGTCCTCCTTGTGATGGTCAAATCACTCCTGATTACCATGGGATTCTCTGGGACCACTAGCCACTGCAGGGAGGCTGGACCCATTAGATTGGTCCACCCCTGGTGACCGATGGAGGCCTGGATGGGTATCAGAGGGAACTGGGGGTTGTTCCTGCTGGTCTGCTTCATGGTCCATCCAAAGCCTCGGTTGCCGCTTGGAATAAAGGGGCAGCTGAGGCATTGGATCAGATTGCACCCATGTGATCTCTCCTCTCTCAGGGATCCTGGCACTCCCTGTAGTTTATGGAGGTGCTGATGGAGATGAAGCAGGGGAAGAGATGTCTAGAGTGTTGCTGGCGCTCAACTAAGGACAAACACAACTGAACACAAGTTAGAGCCCTATTAAGGCCTACCTTGTAGCGGTAAGGGCGGTGAAGTGGCAGTACTTCTCCACCCTTATTGCATCTGCAGATTGCTTCTCTGCAGCCCTGTTTCAGGTGACGTGAGTCCCCTTGGGTAAAGGCGACCTGGGGAACCTTTTGCAGGGATGTGCAGAGGGATGTGCTCAGCATCTTTCAGACAAAATTGCTCTGATTCACTCGCAGTTGGATGCTGGCCTTGTTGCAGGTCTGGAGAAGGTGCCTAGGGTGGAGTCTTGCCCAGTTATCTGGGAATCATTTGAACCTGTTTGACCTGTCCCGCCCTCGGCCCCTATTGCATGGGGTGCCACAGGGGCCATTGTCCTCTCCCCTCCTATCCAACATCTACCTAAGACTGCTGGGTGAGCTCATCCATTGCCATGGGGTGAGGTATCATCAGTATCCAGCAGAGAGGGCATGTTATGGGTTCTGTCATCAAGGGAGCTACATTTGGCAGGCCCTAGATGGCAGGTCTTTTCTGCTGTGGTGCCTGCATTGTGGAATGTTCCCCCTGAGGTGAGGTTGGCTCCATCACTTCTGATCTTCTGCAGGTTCCTCAAGACCTGGTTGTGCCATCAGGCCTGGGAACCCCAGGGGACTGGTGAACTAGTGAGGTGGCTCCGTTATTATTAATACCCCTTTGCCTTCTTTGTCTTAGCATTGTTTTTTATAGTTTTTAGTGTTTTTAATAATAGTACAGTAAATGATAACTATTTTAGGTTTTTATTAATTATTTTAGCTTTGTTATACATCCCCAGTGTAAGAGCCACAGTACTCAGTTCCCAGTGAAAGCAGCTCCCATTGAAACCAATGCAGATTCAGAGAAAAGTTCATTTATTGGAAAGTAGTGCACAGCTCTAAGCGACAGCTGGAACTGAGTCCCGCGCACACCAAAATTCAGTCTTACCTCATTCCCCTTTCACCTCCCCCCTTCTGTTTTTGAGCCTCTCTTGCGCATGTCGAAGATTCTCTCCAGGTCTCATGCTGGTACGACCTTGGGCATTCCTAAGAACCAGATAACAGTGCATCTGTGCCTAATGGTCTCAACTCTCCCCCCTTCCTCCCCATCACTGTAATGGCAGAAACGAAGCAAGCAAACAAGCTAGCAAGGCAGTTCACTGATTGCGAGGATTCTGACACTCAGAGTAATTTGTTGTAAGATGGGTGGCTGTATAAATTGGACAAAAATAAATAAATAAATAAATAAATAAATAAATAAATAAATATTAACAATTAACATCCATTAAGTGTGGAAGCTAAATATCTAATCAACAAAAGATAGCCATACACATTAAAGAAATATGTGGAGGGGATTCAGGTTCCAATGCATAATTTTGGAGTGATTTCATAATCTACCGTGTAAATACATTCTAACTATCTGTCAGTGGGATATCCTGCATACATTGAACAACTGACATTCCACATACCTTATTGTGGATCCATACATCGTAAAAAGCAGTTAGAGCTGCAACACTTCTTGAGTCCTCCACAATCATAATCATTTTGGCAATTTTTCTTGAAAATGCATTTTATGGAATCTGTAGGGCAATTTTTAGGTACCTCTGTAAGAAATATTTTTAAAAAGAAAAAAAAAAAAGATATATTTTGCACTGGAGGGTTTTGTCACCAGCCATATCTCTCAACCGTTGTTTCATGATTAGGACATACAGAACACATTGCCAAGGACCATATGATGTAGCTGGGCCCATGTGTGCTTGGCCAGTTCTACACAAATTGGAAAAGTATGTAGCATTGTCTCTGCCATTGGTAGACAGCATGGACCTGCCAAGGTGATATAGTTGGAGTTTAGTGTTCTCACATGCCTGATCAAGCCTAGGTGGACAGTATGTAGTCCTCTGATTACTACTGGATTGAAATGCCCAAGATGCTCAGCATCAAATCCCATTGCACAAACTAGGATGAATGGAAGTTAGAGTTCATTAGCATCTGGATAAGGGCACTTTGCTTATCCTTGCTTTAACCATAAACCCTATTAGATGTGACATTATCAGGGACATATGCTGGTGAAATATCTAGGGCTATGGATGTTCAGACCAAAGAAGCAAAATTCCTTTTTCGTCAGTGCAGTTTGCTGCTAATGGGGCAGAAAAACTGGTCCAAAAGGGGCTTTTCTTTTACAGTGTTATTAGGACAGTCCCACCACACCACAGCACCTCACTGATGATGTTGAAATAACTCTTCCCATTGGTTGTGCACTCTGAGAGAGTGCTTCACTTCAACAGACGATAAGGTGAGTGCCTTCTCAAAGCCACTTAGCAATGCCAGGTAGTCTCCTTGCTCCTAAAGGTGCAACCTCCATGGATCCTATAGTTTCCTAATTTCTTACAATAAAAGCCATGGTGGGAACAATCTCTTCTCAAGAGTCTTCCTTAAAAAAAAAGAAACTCGCCAATCACAGTTCCCACAGTTCCTAAGAACCACTGCCTCAGGTAAGCTACTGAGTACAACACCTTGAACAGGCACCACACAGGCTTTTCTGCAGACGTGTATGCAGCACTTCTTTTGATGTGGGCACCGCTCGTCATTCTCGCACTCATTTTTAAAATTAATGTCTGAACAAAGTTGACTGATGGCTGGACAAGTCCCAGGTTTCACTTTAAAAATATAAGGGGACAATCTTAATGATACCAGAAAAGTTCTGCAGAAATCAGAAATCACATGCTGATTCTGATCACAATACACTTACCCAGTGGTAAAGACCTAGTAGCCACAGCATTCACAGAAGCTAAATTTGGTTAGTGTTAATTTTGTATGTTTTTTGTGGTTAGCATGTTCTTCTGAATCTAGCCCATTTAGTTATTCTGTGTTTCAATGTATGTACATACCCTGAAAATGGTTATTAACCAGATTAAGCATTTTTAATGATTGCAGTCTGTGAAAATTAGCTGCAAAATTCATTCCTTTTCAAATGAGCCTGAAAAAATTCAGAGACAGGATTTTTCAGGGGATCATACCTGATTAGGGCTATGGACTCAGAGAAAAAAGAATATTATTCAAAGACTGGATCTGACCTTGACAGACAAGGAAGAACGTGATACCAGACAGAGATTTGGGCTTCCTGGCTTTATTCCACATAAGTCAAGGCATAAACCTCACCTGGAAAAATGTGGGAGAAGCAAGATTCAGCCTGTTGTCACATCAGTTTTGCTAAATGTCTTTCAAAGGTGTGGAATCTATTTCAGCCTGAGGGCTGCATTTTTTTTTCTGATGTTCTGCAAGTAATGTCATGATTTCAACAGAGTGAGACTGAAGTCTGATTCTTCTCTTAATTTTTTGGAGTTGGCGGGGGGGGGGGGGGGAGGATTTGAACAGGCAAAATGGATGCCTTACCTTCTAGATGTTCATTTCTACTCCCAACTGGAAAAACAGCCCAATTTTATTGGGGTGGGGTAGAATTTTTAAGGGGTGAAATGGGGGTTGCATTGCAAGATTTTAGTTACCCATTTTAATTGAAAACTAAAAAAAAATTGTATATTTCTTATCTATCTTCTCTGGGAGTGGCTGGGATCTCTGGATACTTCAAATGAGATCCTAGAGCTAATCCACACTTACTATATAAAAAAGTACAGTGGAAGGACCCTGTGCTCACATTGTAGCTGAAGAGCCAACCTTTGATTGGTTCATTCTCTGTTGACTAGATACATCTAAGAATATAAAAGTTGGATACTGTACCTTTCTTAGGCACAAGACAGGCCTTCCCACACTTGCCTACTAGGCAGCACTTCCTACCATTTGTACACTGATCATCTATTGCACACTGATCTTGATCAGGGCCTGTACAGGTCATAGTAACTGTTGGACAGATCTCAGGGTCTCCTGTAAAAATTGAAGTGAAGACATGTTTGGTTACCCAGATGACTTTGGCATACCTAGATTGCTGTTGTGGGAGCAGATACTCTCAGTAAATTCTATCTAGCATTTGTTCACACAAGTATGAGAACTTCAAATTACTGGGTTTCTTAGAAACTTATGGTTCAGTTACAGAATTTCTTCCAGATAGTTACTGACATCAGACACTTGCAGGATTAGCATACATCAGCTAACATTGGCATAGACAAATGTTATCTCCAGTTCACCTTCCTATCTGCAGATTATGGTGCCAATGGATGTTATGATGTAGTTCCTAATCTAATCCCATTGTCTGCTGACACATGTTTTGAAACTGGTTTCAGTTAAAGTTTGCTATATTTTACAAAAAATATGTAGGTTTGTTTGTTGCAAACTCTTAAAAATTCATGGAAAAATAAATGAAAAAGCCAACTTAGTCAAGGAATGCTGAGGTTAAAAAGACTAATACTGAAAAATAAAACACCTCCTAGTACTTGCACAATATTGCTGTTTTTTTGGTTGTATGGCTGAAAGGAACATCCTGATGATATTCATGATTATGATCATGGAGAGAAGATGAATCTGGTAGAATTCAAACATCATATTCTATAAAAAACAGCATATTGTATTTGCATTTATTTCTGAATAAGTTAAGAATATTGGAGGCGTGTGTGTGTGTGTGTGTGTGTGTGTGTATGATTAATAACTGATCTTCATTTAATCCAATACACTGTAAGTTAAGCAGACCTGTTCTTAGATAATGTTAGACAGAGAGAAATATCTTCCTTCTATATTGTATTATGCTTGTAACTATCTAACAGTTAGCACTGATTAAAATCTCAATTGTTTATTAGGTTCTTTATTTGCTTTATACAAAATGTTTTCTCTTTTCTCTTTCTTCGCTCTGTAATAAACAGAAAAATTAAATAGTTGAATTTTTTTGTACATTGTATATTATTCTTTATTTCTTTTGTGGCAGGTTTATACATCTTAGAAGAGTGAAGACAAATTTATTTATTTAAAAAATGCTATAGTGTGGAAGCCAAACACAGCTCCCCAAAAAGTACATTCTATAGCCTGATTGTTCATATGAAAAATGTGGACACAAGAAAGGAGGTTGATCAAGGAGGAAAAGGGTGTTTTCTTACACTGCCAGAAAGATGACCTTTGAAAAGAGGCTAAACAAGATCAAGAAGCAGCTGAACTGATCCAGACCAACTCCAGGAACTGAATACCATACCTTTCTCAGGGGAAAGGCATTGTTTCACACAGGGACCTTGGCAACACTTCTTGTCCCAAGGGCACTGTTCATCATTTCTGCCCTGGTTTCATTCACGTGACAACAAACAGGAAGCACAAACTACTGGGCAAGTTCCAGGTTTCTCTTCAGGAAATAAAGGGAAGAATTTCAATGATAATTATAAGGACTCTGGGACAAAAAGAAAAAAAATACTGTTTGTGGCAACAGTTGCGCAAAGTTCTTTCTAGAATTGATTTGACAACTTTTACAAATGGGATTACTCAGTGATTCCTGTTGCTTTCATAGGATATCTTAGACATAAACATTGATCACATGCATGCACACTTGTAATAGGCTCAGCAGCACCCAGCAACAGCCATAGAGCAGTCGATAATATGGTGAGGTCAATTTTTTGTAGCTTAACATCCAAAACAAGTTTTGCAGCCTAAGGGCACAGCCAAAGTGCTACGTTCCGGTCCATGAACTAGAAGAAAAGTATGCCAGCATAAATTGCAGAGCCATTATTGCCAGTCCCTGTTCTCTGTGATTTACAAGGCTGGTACTATCCTTACTGTTTTAAGTGAAGGAAATCAATGGGTGGGTTCCCCTGGCTTCATTTACCCTCCCCCAGCTAATGTCACCTGCCAGAGGGAAAAACAATCACCAGGCACTCTCCTTCATGTGTAATGGGATGGGGATGCCCAAATGTGGGCAGTTGCTTAAAAGGTTTTCTGCATGTATTAACTGTCAGGCAATTCGTGAACATGGGTCTAGCACTCTTCTGAAAAAGTACTAAACCAATGCCCAAAATGGCCAAGCTGACAGATCACGGGGGTGAAGAAGGAGCTTTGGATTAAATGGGAGGGAATGATTGATTAATAACAATGAGCATCCTTCATCCTCACTGGTGCCACCAGAGAATGGTGTGGCCACCAGCACCCAGAAGTAGCTTGTGAAGTAGGTCAAATGGTGCAGGAGTAGACAAAATGTCACCAACTCCTAAAGCAATAAAAACAGTGAAAGAATGTCCATGTGAAATCTCATGTTGGCAGAAGCAATAGACAGTTGTAATACACTGACAGGTCACTGAGCCAACAACATGTGCTAAGCAGAACCCAGCTCTCTTTTCCAGTTTAAACTTGCCTTTTGTGCAGCATAGGACTACTCTATTTCAAGAATTCAAGATTTAGAACTTTTAGTGCTAGGCTTGTGTTTAAAAATCAGGTCTAGCATCCGTTCAGAAGATGGTTCAGCCTCTGTATTGAAGAGCCTCTACTCCTACTGAGACAGACTGAAGCAGTCATCTTCCTGGGGTACACATTTGGGATATGGTGGAAGGGTCCACAAGACTCTTTAAGCCCACTGATGAGTATCCTTTTCTACTAATCTTCTGGGAACAAATGGCACAGCCAGACATAATTTTGAAAACAAGCTAAGGATGATGAAGTGTTGAGCAGGAGCGTGAAAGATCTGGAGACATAGGTGGTGTTTTTTTCACTCCTTCCTGTTAAAGGATGTAGCTCAGAGATAAGAATACTGGAAGTAGCAACTGCTTATACCCATGGTTCAAGTAGGAACAATTTGGATTCATGATCCTTTCCAACCCGTACATTCTATAATTCTAACCCAAGTGATGTTTTATTCCATTCATTAAGAAATGTTTCTAATATCAGAGAAATTGCATTATTTTGGGAGCTATATGTGTACAAAGTTGTAACCTAGGAATTCTGCTTGATGGTAACATGGCAGGAGCAAAAGAGTATTGTTGGATATTCCCCTTCCAAACTCTGATTTTAATAGGAAAAGGTTGATATCACATTTCTCTTTCTACTGCCCTTTTCTTTGGCCTAAAAAAACTCCCAAAGGACATATGGCAAAGAGCAAGCCAAGTGGATCCCCAAATGCCTTGCACATTTTGATCAGATCAATCTGAATTTATCCCCCTATTGTGCACAAGGAGAAGCCCTATTCTCCCCTAATCAGCAAGCACTTCCAAAGAGGGCTGTTCTTCCATAATTCCCATCTACAGCCAGTAAAGCTTTAGAAATCATTGGAGTGCTCCAAAGTCAACATGCTGTAAGCAAACATTTAGTGGAGATACAACTGCATTTGATGAGGCAGTTCTAATCCCAAGGTGAAATTGGAGCCTTTAGATCTTATGGCTAAGCTATTCAAAACTTGTCACATTCAGACCACATTATATTCTGTAGCTTTTGATACTTTGAGAAGAGATCTAAGGTGTGGCAACCTAAAGGCAGTTCCACACAAAAGACCAAGAGACCAATGAAGATGTATCTCATGGTGCAGATGTATTTCAAAGGCTCATTGTGTGAAGTCAAGATGGGCTTTTATAGTAACATATTTACAACTTTCAAAGGGTGGGAGGAGCATCTACACTATTCTCTTGAAAAAGTATTGAGATTCCAGCTTTTCTGGTATTTTTTGTTATGCTGAACAGGTAGGTTTAATCTGAGGACACCCTTAATTACTGATTTAACTATCATTTCTTTCTGTGGTGAGTCCTGAAGCTCTGTTGGGGGCTTGTATATTAACAGATAAATCTCTGCCTCTTCATCAAACAATTCCTAAGTTCTTTGGAGAAAATCATAATAATAGTTTAACTGGTCTAGCATCCTATACACTTATAGAATGTGGTTTATAGTGCAATATTCTCAGT
Source organism: Liasis olivaceus (assembly GCA_030867105.1). Classification (NCBI taxonomy): domain Eukaryota; kingdom Metazoa; phylum Chordata; class Lepidosauria; order Squamata; family Pythonidae; genus Liasis; species Liasis olivaceus. The sequence goes on along the minus strand of CM061350.1, from coordinate 181,333,727 downwards.
GCTCCTAGAAGTACAAATACCTTGAGCTGGGTGGATTAAAAGCCTGCTGTTACAATTTTTTTCTTACATCATATGAAAACCTCAGGATAATATACATGCTGAACAACACTGTTATGATAATATGATATATGATATGATATGATATGATATGATATGATATGATATGATATGAACTTCTCATATTTATGTCCTTTAAAAGGAAAGAGCTAGAAATGTATCTCTGCCTGGCAATGAGAATGAAGCCACTGTTTGAGAATAAGAAACATTATATTAATGTTATGTTTTTACTGGAATTATCTCCTTTTGTTATGAAAATTTCTTCATTGGAAAGATCCACAGAAAAAACTGTCAGATACCAAGAGAACAAGGATTTAGCCAATAGCACTTCAGGTCAAATGAATTATAATTGTGGCAAAACCAGGATTTATTTGAATAAAAGTGGCATCTTTGGCCCAAATTTATTTTGAAAACAGAGTAGTATCTTTAAAATCTCACTGCCAGCAGCCCAAAATGGCACATATTGACTTCTTATTTTGAGTTTTGAATTATTGATGTTGTCTCTCTTACTTTTCCTGATAACATAGTATCAGGGAAATACAAAGAGGTGTTAGTATATCCTGTCTCTCATTTACTCAGAGGACAAGTGGATCAACAATTAATTTTTTATTTAATAATAGCATTGTATGAACATATAGTATAAGATCAGTAAGTGGTTTCTCTTTAGTGGTACATTAGCAAAACCCTTATGTGCTTGTAGAATGACTGTTTGCTTTGCCACAAAGGTTGTTGCAGATTTTTTTCTTTTGCTTAAATTTTATCAAATATCTCCTTTTCTTTCCATCTTTTTATTCTGGTCACCTCTCCACTGCAACTCACTTTCTCCTACTTCTTTCTCTCCACTTTCTCTTAGATTTCTGGCCTTCTTTATAAAAAGTGGCCAATTAATCCTTTACATACATTCTAACAGAACCTTAAAATAAAATTTCATCAGAATAATATCAACATGTTCACATTCTGAATTTTATACTGAAGCGTAATAACCACCCAGGGGTGAGAGGAACAGGCCTGTGGATTATCATAATAGTGCAGTAATATTAATTCTTAAATGACAGCTTTTATTACTCCTTTTTCCCAAGAATTTCATCCTTGTAGAGTTCTGTTGGTTCTGTTACATCCCTGAAATCTTTTCTTTCTCCTCCTGTTTTATCTGTCAACTGAAAAAAATGTTATGAATGCAGTCCATTAGACTGATTTGGAAAGTAAAATTGTCATTGTCACAGCCTCAAAACCTACTTTCAGAGCATTAATTCTGCCTTTAAATGATTCTCTGCAACCATCTTTTAGAGTCTACCAGATTGTTGGGGGAAATGAAATTTCATAGTTCAGACTCATCTCTCAATTGTTACCATATTACCCAATTGTATTAATAATGGATTTGAGAATGAGGGAAATCTCATACATCACCTTGAACAGAAATTGGCTGTTTTCTGGGCATCTTGACTCATAATCCTTACATTGTCAGAATGACCTGGCCACTCATGGTCATTCCAGATTGGACATAGTTAATGGTATCTGCTGCATATATTTCCTTTCAACACTTGTTATAATGGGGACACTTGCATGGTTATGACATGGTGAATAGGTGGCCTTATAAATTTGTTGAATGAATGAATGAATGAATGAATGAATGAATGAATGAATGAATGAACAAGTACAAAAATAATTTTCAGGCATATGCAAATATAGACAGCATGATTTCATAATGCCTTAGACTTTTCATTTGTTTTATTCATTAATTCTGAAATTTGCCCTAGTCTCCCAAGGAGGAAAGTATGTGTGATTTTCATGATGTAGTCAGACTTTGGTTCCAAATCTTCATAACTAAGTCAGGCTTAAATATAAATGAAGTTAAATATTTCTGAAAGGGAAACATTGAACTACAAGAGAGAGGAATCTTACTTCACTTGTATCACCAACTTGTCAACCAAATGTCATTAAAATGTATGATTTGTCACCATATACTATTATGAATACTGCCTCCTGACCTATGAAACAGTGCGGCACAGAAAATGGCGGATAACTGATAATAATCATGGATTTAGCATTTGTGTTTCCAAAAAGGTGAATCGCACACGCCCTCATCACACATCACAAGAATGGACTGCTTTTCTGGGCCTAGAGTTGTAACAGCTCCACTATCAGAATAACGCCTTACATGGGGGCCTTTTCAAACAGGGCCAAAGTATAGCAGAACTAGGCTGCTAGTAAAATAGCCTAAGATATACTGTCCAATACTGAGCTGGTAACAATAGGGCTTTATATATTGACAATATCCGGTTTCTCTTATGAATGCTGACTCTTTTCTCTGATAAATAGAGATAGTGATGGGAAACAGCCTGAGGATCCACCCCAAGGAACTCAGCCAATGGTGCAGTTGACCTTGTCTTCTTAGCTAGTGTGCTTGTCTTGCAGTGACTAAGTTTTAACTCTTTTGACTTAAACAGTATATTTACTCCACAATTTCATATTTTAATGCTGAATGTTTTGATATTTTAATGATGAATGACTCAAATTCAGATGTCAGATTTGCCTGGGTGGTTTTGTAGCCTTCATTACATTTGAGGCCTTCTTATTAGACCTGTTTCTTAGAGTAATCAAAGCAGTTATCCACTGCTGGATCAACTACCTTGACTACTGGTACCTTCTAGGCACAATTTAGATTAATATTGGTTGCTATCACAGAAGCCTCAATGTCTCAGGACTATAATATCTATAGGACCAGAGTTCCTTTTTGTGAAGATTATTTGGCAAAGTTCCTGATGAGGATTTTCAGGAAAGGCCTTTCTTTTCTGGAATCTAATGTATGGAATTTCCTGCCCTAGAAGATATGCCTTAAACCATTTTCGTTAGCACCCTGCAGTTAATAAAATAATTGCACAGCCCTTTTGTCTGTCTGCATTGAAATTATTGCTATTAATTGGATCTTGGATCCAGTTTTTTTACCTGCTGCTTCATATTCTACTTGTCTATATCCTGTTTTATTTGTTTAACTGTTTTAGTTGTATAAGTCATCTTTAGGGTTTATTTCTAAAACTAGGAAGTATGGATATACATTTTCCAATAAATAAGTTATAACCATACCCTTACCCATTTCTATGAATCCACATCTGTCCCTAAATATGTTGTTTTAATTTTTTGCGTCGTCTGGAAAACATCTTCAGGCACCAAACAACAATTTCTTTTCCAAAGATGCCTGGGTGAATTTAAGCTACAATCCTTGTCATGTCATTATTTTTTCTTTCAGGGTGTTCTTTGATACATTAGTCCAGCTGGAGATTATTCTAGGGGGAAAAAAAAAGGAAGGAAAAACTTCTGATTAATAGGGAAAAGGAGATTTTAGGTTCAACTTTCCCCTTACAGGGCCTTTGCATGTCTTCACACAATGCCAAAAGTCCAATAGAAAGCTACAAACACAGAGATATTAGAAGCAGAACCTAAGAGTGCATACAAATTCCCACCCTCTAGTTTGCATCCATGTGCAGGCAATGCCTGTATAGCTGTTTCTCAACTTCTGATGATCCATTCTTCTTCTCCTCTCACCTGACCTTATATTTGCCCACTGATATAATATTCATTTATTGTGGTTTTTACCAGCTGTGACCCTAGCTGTATGGGACAGCAACTTGGTTTTCCCCAACCTCTTGTCACCCTTATATTTATTGGAGTAGAACTCTCATCACCTTCATCTATCATGACCATTGAGGATGACTGCAATGCTATAATTCTCAGATTCTCATCTCATTCCCTTTCTCCTTTCCTGCCTTTACTTTTATTTAATAGGGGGCACTTTAATAGTTATCATACCCTCTGTACTAATCATCCCCAATAAAGTATTTTATTATTTTAGTAGTCCAGGTCATAATAGTCTATTTCCCTAGCACATTTGTTTAGTGTTCAAAAAGTTTGTATTTCTGTTTAATGTATAAAACATCTTCTTCCGTATAAGCTGAACACTGAGTTTGCTTTGTGTTTGTTTCTGTGCCCCTGAGTCAATGTGACTGCCTGAAAAAGTCCTTGCAGTTTTCTTGGCAAGATTTCAGAAGAGATTTGCTATTGCCTGCTTCCTAGGGCAGAGAGAGAGAGAGAGAGAGAGAGAGAGAGACTGGTCCAAGGTGACCCAGCTGGCTCTGTATCTAAGGTGGGACAAGAACTCACAGTCTCCTGGTTTCTAGCCTGATGCTTTAACCACTTCACCAAACTGGGTCTCAGAACACTGAGTAGATACAATTTTTTCTTCTTTTGCTTAGTTTTCCAAAAACATAAAATGAATATTCTTAGATACCTTCTACTGGACCCACACAATGTTTTGCACAATGATATAGGTAGCAAATCTGGATTCCTTTGCAATCAGAGTCATCCTCACATTCATTAGGTTCTGCATGTTTGCATCGGTAAGTGTCTAGTGGGCAGATCTTCTCTTCTGTATTTGAAAGATGCCATAGCATAATAAATTGTTCCCAAGGGTAGTACATATTGGCACCTAAGTATCCACTTCTTTCATTTCCCCATTGTCCAACATAATGCTAAACTTTAAAAATCATCAGTAATATTTAAAATGTATATTTTAAAATATAAACATGTAAAATTAATAAAAATAATAATTAAAAATAAATGTGTATTTTAAAAATATAAATGTAAAAATGAAAACAATTTCTTTGTCAACACACTGCGTAACAGATATATTGTACAACATAAGCTAACAACATTTCAATTTCCTGACTTATGGCACTGCCAGAATCCCACTATTTCTACTCTCCCATTTCTTCAAACAGTTCAAAGCCAGCCCATAATAATTTTTACTTCTGTTGTGCTCAAAATACCAAGAACATGCAGAGATCACCAGGAGCTAGTGTTCCCTCCAGCTGACCAACAGAAGAGAAAAAAAGGATTAAGTTAATACTCCTATTTGTCAGGAGTCTGGATACAGTAGCTGCAAACAGGAAGATCTGCAAAGTCACCTTTTCTCCATTGCAATTAACAGCCCATGTAGGCAAAAAAAAAAAAAAAAATAGCATGGCAGCATATTTGCAACTACACACTTCTCTGTAGTTGTCTCTGTGGTTGCTTATTGTTGTGTAGCTGGAATGCAGGAGAAGGGAGATAATAAATAATGCCTTGAAGCTCTCCGTGCTGGTGATCTTATGTTTAGCATATAGGGCATAGGATGAAGCAAGAGGCCCCACCACTGTGAAAATAGGCTGACTACACACTGCAGCAATGCAAAAGGGTGTTGCTATCTAAGGGGTGACTTTAATTTTCATGCAGGAAGAGCCCTTATCATACCCCAGCGAGAGCCATCCCTATCAAAAACTTTGTTCCCACAAGAAAATACTGCAAACTTGATGGATATAGTACCAAATACTATACTTACTCTTCCACAGGGACCTTAAGTCTAGGGATTTATTTTTCTATTACTGAGAAAACATGGAATGCAAGTTATGGTCCCAGACAGCTGAGCACTATATTAAATAAAAATTGGCACCCCTGACTAGGGTGGATGAGTATTGGAATCTGGGAATATCTAGGAAGCCACGTATTGGCTATCTCTGATGCAGAACCTATTCATCCTCCTTCAACTACATATAGAATGTCTAGTTTATAAAATTTGAATTCCTGGTGTAATGAGTAAATATTGTTTTGTACACGCACCCTCAAATGATATTAATCTGTTTCTATCATGAGGCGTCTCAGTCATACAATTGGCAGTGTAAACATCTTATACAAATGATGAGAGCAAGCAAGAGAATTAATAAAGGTTTCTTCCTTATTTGACAGTTTGACAAAGCTCTTCTGAGTCAGTTTGCAGGCAAAGAAGACCTGATCATTGTTAATCACACTTTGTACAAATATCTTTGAGAAAAATAGGGAGTCTATGTTCCATTTTTGATCAACACTAGCCTCAGACTTCAGAATTGTGTCTCATAAAAATTTCCCAATTTTAACAGCATCTTTACTGCACAGCTAGTTTTGCCATGGATTTTATCTTCCCAGTATTTTCTTCTGAAGTTTAATATCAGATATTTTATTGAAGACACATTTCTGAAGCTATGTGCTAAAACCATTATTTGTTTGCCCAAAATCTTGATCTATAATGCTCAACCCCCTCCTCGATTACCCCCAAACCATCAGACAAGGTACCCCTGGCTTATAAGGCACCAAAGACCACATTTTTGTATATCAGTCCTACCCATCTCACCCCTCATTTTTGGGCTTGATGGATGTTTGAAAATCATATACATATTCCTTAAATGTAGGGGTAGAAAAGCTAGGTTCCTCCAGGTAGGACTACAAATAGTCAAGGATTAGGGGACTGGCCTTCAAAAACACCTCAAGGAAATGTTGAAGTGATTGTATAGAGCAGTCTTCCCCATCCTAGTGCCTTTCAAATGTATTAGAACAATTTCCTAAATTCCCAGGCAACAGCCATGATATAATCATTATCAGCCTGCTAATCATTGTACTTCATGAATTCCAATTCCTTCCCTTGGTTATGTTCTTTCATAGCTGCCAATAACTGCACTCTGGGTTATAACCTGTAGCACTGTACATTATGTAGAGTGCAAGGGGCAATATGTTACCCACCCATAGTCATTTTAAAGTTTGGGAGGTATATGTAATGGATCAACCACCACTACTTATTTTTAGCAGATGCAAAGTGTTCTGTCCATTTCCACAGAATGCTACTTAATTTAGAACATACCTGCATGCCCTGAGTTACCCAGTGTTGATGTCATCACTGACAGAAGAACTAGGAGACCCACAAGAAGAATGACATTCAATATCTTCATGGTGATAGCAGATCTTAAATCTAATCATTTATGAGTGAGCTAAATTGGCAGTTATATTAGAAGAATATATATGCTTGGAAAAGATAGTATCTTCTCCCATCCTCATACTTAGCATTTTCTCTTTGGAAAGTTGGGCTGACCTGTATTTTCAGTCTGCTTGTATACTACAGTTGACTTCTTTAACTTATTTTCATTTCTATACACTGCTTCATAATATCGGGAGACGTTCAGAATCCCATTGATAATTGCATTCATTACCTACATTAATTTAATAACTGCAAATTTGGTTGGATCAGATTAAAATGTGAACCTGTCCTGTTGCAGAAGTAGCAAGAAAGCAAAGCCAAAGGGAAAAAAAACTAAGACTGCATATCAGTTGAATGCAATGTTAGAGGCAGGGCAGAGTTAAACACAAAACTCCATACTAGAGAAAAAGCAACAAGCAAAGTCAGAGTCCAGAAACAGTCCAGAGGTCAAATATCAGAGATTCAAAATTAATACTTAGACTAGCCAAGTGCATGTATATAGTAATCTGCTCAAATCAGTCTACTACAGAAGGGAGGCTTCTTTGTTGAAGATTATGGAGTGTAATCTACCACACTGGTCCAGCGAGAGTTGGTAGATAGATTTAAAAATTAAATTTTAAAAATTCACAGTCTAGGGCTGAAAGAGATTGATTGGACCAAAGTAACCCAGTTGGCCTTTATGCCTAAGGGAGAACTAGAACCTGGGCCTTCCGGCTTCTAGTCTAGCATCTTGACCACTACACCACACTGACTCTCAACCAGATGGGTATGGTATGTCAGTTCATAAATACTGTTCCAGCACTGACACACAAAATAGAGGATTTAAAACCATAATTCCTAAAGTTTAACCCAGCACTTTGCAGCTAGGAATCAGGATTATCTGGAAAAGAATTTCTCCCCATGCATAAATAAGGCTCCTTATTTCTGAGAAACCTTATACTCACAAGAAGATATATTTCTCAGCCATGTACCTCATTATTTATCCTTACTTGCCTGCACTTCCTGATCTCTTAAAAATTCTGAGTTTTCAAAATCAGGTTCAGAGTTATGTAGATCAGATAATTCCTTGTCCTGAAATTGGCAGAAAACTATTTTGGCATGAAATGTACTATCCCTATTTCCAATCCATATCCTGCCTTGATTCCTCTTTTAAACTCACTACAAGTGTCTGATTTTCTTCCAGGATAGGGTGACAAGGCAAACTGATTTTATACACTTTGGGACAGCCTTGGACAATGTCAGAACAAAGGGGAAAATATTACTTTAATACTGATATAGCTAAGCATGATTTAACTCTGTTTCACTCATAGGCTGGGGATGAGATGAAGGCAATGCCCCGGAGACATGACGTTTGCCGAGGCATGTTTGTGCTGTGGTGAGGAACAAAAGAAGGTCCAAAATTTAAAGGTTCCAGTTCATAGTCCAATGAAAGCTGAAATCTACTCTGCTCCTTCCTCCTTGAGTTTCAGCAGTGCAAGTAAGACCTGGTTGTTCCATCTAATGTAGGAGGAAAACATGTTTGTGTGTGAAGGTTGGAATCTGGTGGGCACATAACTTTATATATTTTCTGTTTATTATTTTGATATTGTCAATTTGGGGTGGGTTTATTATTTTTGAGGGGTTTACTTTTTATTTAATGCTGAACTTGATTGCTAGCTGCTTACAGCCTTTGGGAATTGTAGAATAAAGCAGAATGAATAATTCTCTTCCAGAGGAGATAGTGTTACCACATAGTAACAGGGGTTGGTTTGTGTAGGCTCTATACAGAAGGAGAAATTTGGAGACCATGTTTAGTTAAACCATTATTTATGCACCCTTCATTAATTGCAAAACAATTATAGACAGGAAAGAAAGAGGATTAAATGCATTTAAGCATTAGATTACTAATGGACTCTTCTTTCTTTATCTCATACACATTGTTCAATCTATAAACAGTAAAACGTAGCAAATAAATGAACATCGGGCATCAAGGGTAGCTTCAAAAGGATCTGTCCTGCTGATATGAGTACCAGGATAAATTCAACATCCTAATCACATCCACACAGCCTTCCTCAGCTGTGTAATTCTCAGGAGATTCCAAACAGCTGACTCCCACCCCTATTTTCTCCTATTACTAGTTACAGAATATAGTAGTCCATGGAAGAGAACTTGGTTCATGACTCTTTGGATGAATGACAACCTGAGTCATGGCACTAAGTGATTTGCCACATTAGAAAGCCCAAGTAATAGTTTTCTCTTCTCTAGTCACATTTCCACAAAACAGCTATAATTTAAGCAGCTCACCATATCATTTCTGTGTTGTGTGTTCTGTTTCAGGATAAATGTTTTGGAGTATAACAGTTGACTATTGTATGGCTATAAATTATACTGGGGACCACTTTACAGTGGAATTTGAGAGATGCTGTTCTCTTTTTCCCTTCTAGTTAACCTTCTAGTTAAAAATCCCTGCAAATTAAAAAAAAAAAAACAGGGAGAAAAATTTAGTTCAGTTAAATGCCTAAAATGACAGTATTTCCCACCAAACCTGCTGTTTGATTCTACTGATTGCATTTAAGTGTGTGTGTAAGATTGTTGCACTGCCAATAAAAGTCCCAGCAGAGTACTATCCTTCTTTCATTCCTGAACTTCTTTACTTTGTTGTTTTTTCATTCTTCTTCTTCTGGAGAACAAACCAAGAGCTCCCCCAGAATCTCATACCAGTAGTCTGAATCAGATTCTGATTCAAATGCTGTTCTCTCTAAGTGTGAGGGAAAACTAGAGCTGTACAAAGCTGCAATGTTTCATTTCGCCAAACTGCTTTGACTCAGCTCATGAAGTAGCACCAAACACAGACAAATGAAAGGCTCTACCTCTAATGGGAGTGTCAAGATGAGTCAGTTTGTTTTGCCTTGCTACGTTGCTTCAACTGAAAAGTCTGCTGGGCATCCATATGTATGCGCAGAAGATGAGTTAAAGCAAGCCAAACATCTGCTTCAATATGGTGCAACAGTTCCATTGTGGTGTCTTGACAAAAGCTGCCACTCTGTTTTGTGCAGCTGGATCCCCAGCGTGGAAAGTAGATACTCTACTTGTGCTGGTCTTATGAAGAGTTTCTTCTGATTCATTTTCTACTGTTCGTTAGATTGAGGATATAACATAAATAAGTGGCTTTTTAGTTTTGTATTCCAAGAAATGGGATGCCATTTGCAGAAAAGTTCAAATATTATATGTGGCAAAAGAAAACCAAACTTCACAAAAATTAGTACAGGGACTGTTGTATTATATGCCTATAAACACTCTTTCTTTGTGTTTTTTATCAGACTTGTATAAATGTTTCAGAACAGCTTATTCAGTTTTAAGCAACGAAGACAACCTGAACTGAAATCATAAATCAGTCACAGGCTCAAATTCACCCAGATGGCTTTCTATTTAAGGGAGAACAAGAACTCCACTTCTCCACTTTTAGTCTGGTGCCTTTAACCACTACAGCAAACTGGCTCATAGTAATGAATAACTTCCTGTGGCAAATTATAGGCAGATAGTTTGAGAGGTCCTTGGGCAAAGGGAAGAGATAATGGTAAGGAATGATGATGCCTTTTTATGAACAGATTTGAAGTAGCTATGAGAAACAGTGTCTGGGGAGAAGTCTAATATAGTCCTTAAGCCAGTCAGGTAGATAAGAACATTCTTGCAGTCCCTAAAGGTGGAGGATGGGAAAAGCAAGGTGAGCTTAAACTAAGGATTCTTTTTCAAGTTGCGGTCACTCATCTCCTCCTCATCTAAAGTGCTATGGTTGAGATACCACTGATGGTTTGATCTGTGGGCAGCCACTGAATCACAAACAATCTATATTCCCACATCTTATGTCAGATTTTTGGGACTGTGTCAAGTCAGAGCATAGCCCTAGTATATAGACATCAAGGCCAGATGTCTAGTTTCCAGTTAAAGCATCTGAGCTATAGACCAATCCGTCACCACATCTGATATCGGCCTGCACACCTGTCTCTGGTATCGCTGCCCAACAGAATGAAGAGCAGATAATAAGCAGCGCTTCTACTCAGTCTGTAGCAGCTCACTGGCTGATATAGTGAATAATCCCTAGATAAATGGAGAAATAAGTGTATCTGGCATAAAGTAGCTTCATACTTTTTTTAAACCTACTAAAGTTGTTTGAAACGGTGAGATTTATTTGTATGCTGTTCTGTAAACAGCTTTTATATTGGACAAGACTGTAAAGTAGAGGGCAGAAGTTAATTACTACGTGCAAAAATATGTTTTAATCTGTAGACAGAGATGCCTCTATTCACCTTTTATTTTTGTATACTTTTTCTGATGTATATTTTGGGGACATAAAAGTGGAACCAACTGTTAGAAAAGCAGTTTCTATATCTGTGTTTTGAGTGTAATCAAAGGTTCCCCATTTACAGAGAAACGTTTCTTATTTATGATACACATCAACCAATCATACAGCATCCTTAGTATTTTGTATTGTTACAGAAAGGGAAAGGAAGATTATTTGGCATGGTGTGTCAATGCCATAAATGAATGTTGTTAATAGTTTACATTTATTGCAAGAGTCCCAAATTCTGAAGCAATTGAGTCTGCATATATCATCACATGTAATTAAGAAGGAAGAAAGTCATAGCTGCTGGATTAAATTGTTTATTGGTAAATAATATTCTTATTGATCTAACTGTATCCAAGAATACAGTTAAAACCAGTTTACATTCAAACCTTCTTTTGCAGCCCCCAATTTCTTTCTATAAAAGGTGTTTCACCCAAAAGTTAGTTAGAAGCACTAGAATGAAAACAAATGCTATTTTGTCTGAATTTGATCTAAATTCTAGAAATGTAGATTATCTATTTCATTTATTTAAACAGTACAGCAACAGAATATTATTCTAGAAATTTATTTGACACAGTATGTTTATATATGTGGAAGCTGAAGATTGGAATGATCAATGCTATCACATAGCTGGAGATCCATCCTTAAACTTTTTCCTGGTTATAGACTGATAAGTAACTTCTAAAGATCTTGATCAATAAATCATTCAAAAGAAAAATTTCCTGCTTAATATTGAGCACTGTTGCTGACGCCACGTGTCCATCAATGAAGCAAGAACTTAGACTAAAGAAAAAGAGAGAAAAACATCTGGTGTAATGGGCGGTGACAAATTTCATATATAAATAACTAAATAAATGCTATGTTTATAAATAACCATTATAGATGGCAGACATTTATGTTCAGCACTGTTCAGTGAGAATGAGAAGATAATGTTAAACCTTGGCTAGTTTAGCCTTCAAAGGCTCTACTCATTGATAACTCTGATCAAGGTCTGAGAGCCTACCGGACATAATAAGCAGGAATTCTATAGTTTAAGAAAATCACATTCAGTTTCATGATTAGATTGTGGCTGTCCTTTACTGCTGCAGTGCAGTATCTGCAAATAATAAAGATAATAAACTGTTCCAGAGGAAAAGAAAGGAAAGATGTTATTAAGACACTTTCTTCCTCTATTCCATTTGGAACTATACTGTCCCAAACGAAGCCAACCCCAGCTGAAGGAAATTATATCTTTCATTCCTGATTAAACACATTGGGTGATTAACTGATAGAACAGGGTTTCCAAACCCAATTGCCCTTTAGATGTGTTAGTTAGAAATTCGGGAACTATAGTCTAACATATCTGAAAAGCACCAAGTTTGGGGAATAGTTATTCAATCACAAAATATAGATATAATCTTCACTACATGTTCCAAATGTGTTTCATATAAAGAACAATTAGATTGTTGTCATGGCTAAAGTTGGCTTTTTGACAACAAATAATATTGGCTCCAGGAAAGAATGAAACACTAATGCAATTAGTGAAGGAAGAAAAAACTTTTTTTTTTTTGCATTAGTAAGAGTTTTGATCTTTCCTCGCCCCTGAGGGAAAAAATCCCATTGTTTCCTCCATTAGTTGCTTCCATCTTTGGAATGCTTTGACCATCCTAGGTCTAGAACCTTCATGAGTTGATCCCCCTCTAGGGATAGCCTGTCCTTCCTTAACACAATATAAGAAGCTTATTGACTACAGTACCGGACACTGGTGGGACGCATACTCTTCCACATGCCCCTTCGCAGCATTTTTTATTTCCTTTACATTGGATATCATGATCACATTTATTAGGAGGATTGACCATCATACATCTTGCTTTAATATGGGGGCAATGTCCGGGTTTGTCTATAACACAGAAAACATACAATGAAAGACAAACACATCATTTTTATGGTCTCAGCAGGCCAAGTGCTGCTGTGCAACTTTTTCCCTTTAGTGTTTCTCAATCTCAGCCACTTTAAAATGTGTGGACTTCAACTCCCAGAATTTCCCTGCCAGCTCTGGGTAACTCCCAGCTCAATTCTGGGAGTTGAAGTCCACACATCTTAAAGTGGATAGGATTGATTTGGAAGTAAAACAAAAAACACAAGACTTCATTCTGGTAGAAATTAATGGCCAAGTACTGTATTTCTGTATTTATGCCAAGAAAACTAGATGAATTGTTTATACAGTCACCAGGAGTTGAACTTAGTTTAAAGGACTCTTTAACTTTTTTATTCATAATATGAAAATCAAAATACTTTTTATATATATAAAAAGAAATATATGATTCATGTATGGAAAAGAAAAGTATGCATGTCTTTTCATTTGTTTTATTGCTCCATAGATATTTAGGCAGCTCTCTCCCATATAAGACAGAAAGTTTACCAACCATAACAAAAAACGTGAATTGAATGGTGATCTTGGAATAGGGAGAGCACATTAAATCCCTATTTAGTCATGCATTTGATCTGGTGATTTTCAGAAAAATACTGCCTTAAAACCTTAAAGGAGTTTTGTGAGAATAAGATGAAATTGTTCCCCTATATCATGCCATGAATTCATTGAAGGGCAAGTAGGAAACAATACAATTCACATGTTGCTAACTCCCATGAAAATTCTCCATTTGTCACATGTCCTATAGACTGAAAAATAAAGAGGTATTTCGGTTTTGCTTATTGAAAAATCTATTGAAAAAGAATAGATAAATATTAGAAATAAATCATCATTATTTAGGGAATCAGTGTGGTGGAGTGGGTAAGATGGTGGATTAGAACTAGAAACAGGAGGAGCCAAACTCAACTCCCAACTTAGTCATGGAAGCTCCCTGGAAGTCTATGGGCAAGTCAATATATCTCATCTGTCTCTGCTTCACTGGGTTACGTAGGAAGAAATTTGAGGAGGGAGGTTTGAGCTCATCTTGAACTTTAATAACTCTAATAATTTAATAAATCTAATAAATACAATAAATAATGAAAAGTGATACCGATTGGGTTTCGGCAGATCTTGGAACAATTCAGGTAACAGCATTTTAAGATTCCAGGGCAGTCATAGTCAATACTGCAAGCATGCTTTCCTGATCCAGTGCATTGAATTATCCTTGGGGGACAAGTCCCAATTTTGTCTGAAGGAAACAAAAACGTTAGTGTTAATAAATACTCAAGTACCATATCTGACAGCAATGTTTTGAGGTTAAATGAAAAAAATGGCTGTCAGTTGGGTAGGTAGACAGAAGAAACAAATGAAATGCAGTATCCAGAACAGAAAACTCACATCATTACATTTTATTGCAACTTCAATTTGTGATACAGTGTAACTTGGATTCATGTGAGAAGAGCTTTATGTGGTCAGATACATTTTTGTACTTTATGTTGTTGATTGAAAGATGAAAACCTTCAAAGAAAGGCAAAACAGAAACAAAAGAAAGAGAGTCTGTCATCTAAAACTAAATATTGTGACTTCACCTCTTCCATTACATGCCAATTTTCCTCATAAATGCATTCATTTCCCACAGTTACCAGCATGTGACCTTCACTTGCTGTCTGCATGTTGTAGGCATAGAACTAGATTATATTAAGAACTGCATGATGGAAGAAGCAATCATAACCAAACTCTACATTTAGCCAAACTTCACACACACACACACACAACGCCTAAGGCAGGTATCCTCTCCCTGCTCCTGTTTTAATATCTACATGAAGCCGCTGATGAGGTCATCTGCTGGCGTGGGAGGAAGATGATACTCAGTTATGCTTCTCCACACTAGGCCAATCAAGTGATGTTGTTGAGGGCTTTTTTGATGTCTGGAGGCTATAGGGGCCTTGATGAGGAAGAACAGGCTTCCATTCAACCCAGGCAAGACTGAGTGGCTATGTGCTTTAGCTCCCCCTGCACAAAAAATCTGGTGATTTGCCATCCTTAACTCTGGACTGCCCCAAACTAACTACCCCAAACAGAACCAGTACACAATTTGGGGGTTCTCCTGGACTCATGGGTCCTGTTTGAAGAACAGGTGGCAGCTGTGGCTAGGAGGACTTCTGCACAGTTGCAACCTGTGCACCAGTTGGGTTCTTTCCTGGATCAGGAGGCACTGCTCACAGTCACTCATTCCGTAGTCACCTCACAAGTGGAGTATTGCAATCCACTCTACATGGGGCTGCCCTTGAAGAGCATGTGGATGTTTCAGCTGGTCCAGAATGTAGTAGCATGGGTAGTTATGGGAATATCTCACTATGCCCAAGTTACATCTCTGCTCTGCAAGCTGCACGGGCTTCCAGTTGCTTCCAGGTGCAATTCAAGGCCAGGTTATTTGTAAGATCATCTTGCTTTGATTTTTTTTCTACTTGCCCCACTAGGCCCAACAGAAGAGGCATTCTCCATGTCCCATCTATTTGGGAATGTCATCTGATGGGAGCCAGGAAATAGGCTTTTTCTGTTGCAGCACTTGCCCTCACTGAATACATCCCTAAGATCTGGCTGGTATTTCAGAAAGCCCTAAAAACATGACTGTTTTCTCAGGCATGGGAGTCAGGAGGTTAAGGATACCCATGGGAAGGTTGCTATGGATGCAACTGTTGTCTTCTTGGCTGTCTTTATATGTATATTATAATTGATTATGTCTTTTAAAATTGTGCTTTTAATTCCGTTAGCCATCTAGAATCACTGTTTGCAAGATCAGCAGTTATATAAGTTGTCCCAAATAAATAAATAAACCCAATCACAGGTGAATAAGACCTTAGCTTGTGCAGGAGCCATAAAAAGCTGACTGACCGTTGGGAGAGGGAAAAATGGAATGGAGTACAATGGAGTTGGGGATAGTAGAATGGAGTATTGGGAAATAAGGGAGGGCTGTCTGCTGGAACAATGAATAGATAATGTATTTTTGGGCAGCCTCCCCTCCCCCTTTATATTATTAAAACTTAATATGACATCCCGGACTAGGGTTACCAAACATCTGGCAAAAGGAGGCCTTGTCCTCCTTTTTGTCCTCATGTCCTCCATCTGGCAGGCATAGGCTTAAAATCAAATATTGTCCTGTTTTTTGAGTATCTAACAAGCGATCTCTTCTTGATCTGCTTTTCTCCACTACCTGGCTTCCCTAATGAATGCTAACTGCAAGTTAACAAGCTGCGCTCAGTGACCTTAATTAGTTGATTAGTACCCTCCCATTGGATTCCTGCTTGAAACTGACAAGGCCTTAATCAGTTACACTCAGAAGGCTTTTGCTTCCTAACCCACTCTGGCACATTCCTGTGACTGAAAAACTAGCCTTTCTGATGCTGGAAAAGTAATTCCATATACATGTAGGGTTAGGTACATTTTTTTTTTGGTAGTTTTTCACTGTAATTTTTGTTGCAGATGCTAAGAAAGTTAAACAGTTAGTGTGTCCTCCTTTTCCCCCCATTTGTCTTCCTTTTCAATTGTCTATGTTGTCCTTTGCTTGTTCAGCTATCTGGTAACCCGATCCCAGACAAGATAAATAATTGCTAGAGTTGCTATAGGAGACCTATAGGTTTCCTTTAGAACCTAACCCTTAAAAGTATTCCCTAATTAAAAAAAATCTTTAGAAAAGGTCCTAGTTGAGCTGTGGACACTCCAAAAAGAATCCAGTGGGGCCTAAACATGTCAGTGGCAACGGAAAGCTCTTTTTCTAATAGAAGAACAGATGCAAAACCGGATGGAACTGGAAGAGAAAGGGAAATCACAGAGAAGGGCATGATGGAGTGGCTGAAACAGGAATACTTCATAAAACAACATTGTTAAGAGGTGAAGTCTAAACAGAAGACAAGTAACTAAAGTTAGGCAGTTTCTTTGGAACTTACCTTTTGGAGGCATGCTAGAAGCAGTTGGCAACTGTGTGCAAAGGGTCAGGAATCCCACAAGGAGGAAAGCGCATATGATCTTCATGGTGTATTCAGAGGCTAGGTCCAAATATTTACAACTGAACCAGGTTTATATTTAAGTTTCCAAAGAGGAGGGATTGATTTATAAAAGGAAAAAAAATAATGCTTCAACTTTGTCACAAAGACTTGCTGGTCAAACTTCCTTCAATTTCTTATTTGTACTTCACCTATATCCCATATGTTTTGAAATAGGCACCTGACCTATGATATAATTCAGTCAGAAACATGGGGGGGGGGTGTACCCTATTATGAAGTAGTGTTAATTATGGGTTTGAGAACAGGAATTGACTGCTTTTTAGATACCTGGCCCTTGATGGTCACTGCATTGTCAAAGTGAGTCAGCAACTAGTGGCCATTCCAAGTTAGGCCAAAGATCGCACAGATGATGGTATCTCCTGCAGAAAGCCCTTGGCATATCCTTCAACATAATTCAGAAACTTGCAAAATTGTAACACCAAATATAGAAGCATGCATACAGAAACAGAATGATTCCATATTGCTATAGGCATTTCATTTGTTTTATTCATTAATTTTGAGATTTGTCCTGACATTTTTTTCTGAAGTAGATTATCCTATTAAGATTGTGTAGCATGGCGTATGAATAAACTGGATAGAACAGTTTTCTCTAAATGAATAAAACTAAGCAAAAGTTAATTTGTTTGGTAGAAAAATTGTTTTGGCTATTTGGCTACAATAAATTTCATTTGTTTGCATTTTTTTGTATTTTAACTGAGCTGGAATAATAGAATTGGAAAGGACCTTCTAAACTGTACTCCGTAATTCAGATTAATTTCTGTCCTCTCTCTCTACATACAAAATGCTTAAATTAATAATACCAAAAACCAAACCCTCAACAAACAAAAAACAAAATACCAGAAAACTAAACTCCTTAGTACAATAATTCAATTTAAAGTATCCCCTACAAATGGCTATCCAGCCTTTCCTGGAACTTATCTACCTTTTCCTTTTGTAATTCGTTCCATTGTTGGAAATTTTCCTAATGGTCAAGTAGAATTTGCTTTTCTATAATTTAACATAATTATTTCATGTCCTACATAGCTTCTACCTTTTAGGATCAACCAACAACAGTAAAGGAACAAGCAGTCAAGAAATCCACCACAGACTAGCACTCAGTACAGCAGCCATGAAGGCCTTGGAAAAGATATTCAAATGTTGTGATGTGTCTATATCTACAAAGGTGGGAATCATGCAAGCCATGGTATTCTCTGTGGCACTTTGTGGAAGTGAAAGCTGGACTTTAAAGAAGCAGGATAGGAAGACTATTGATGCCATTGAACTTTGGTATTGGAGAAGACTCCTGAGAATACCATGGACAGCCAAGAAAACAAACTGATGGATCATTGAACAAATCAACCCAGAGTTGTTCGTGAGGCACAAATGATCAGGCTCATTTGGACACATTATGCAAAGATCTAACTGTCTGGAAAAGGCTCTAATTCTGGGAAAGGTGGAAGGAAAGAGAAGAAGAGGATGTCCAGCAGCAAGGTGGATGGACTCAGTTACAGTGGTGATGGAGGCACTGCTGGAAGACCTGAAAGAACAGGTTAGGGATAGATAATCATGGAAAAAAATCTATATATGTGGTCACTAGGAGTAAAAAATGACTTGATGGTACATAATCAAAAATACTGTGAAATAATAGAGTACAGTCTTGATCTTCTATGTGATATTCCTTTAAACATTTCCTAATTCTTAGAAGATATATAACATAATCATATAACATTATAATGTAATGTAATGTAATGTAATGTAATGTAATGTAATGTAATATAATATAATATAATATAATATAATATAATATAATATAATATAATATAATATAATATAATATAATTAGAAGATATATTATAGACTTAACTTCCGGTTAAGATGGTGAAGAGAGTGGGAGCTATGGGACCGCTGTCCTTGTAATTTTATATTGTGTATGTGGTACGCTACATGTGGTTGGAGGGATGTGCTTGGACTGGCACTCACCTGAATGGAAGCTGGACTGCTGGACTGCTCGGGCCAATTTGGATTTTTGGCTGGAGGACTGTGTTGGAGGATAGCAATGCTTGCTGTCTTGAGGCACTGGCCACACCTACTGCCTTGACTGTGTTTGCCATGTTTGAGAACTTGGCAGCTTTTTTTTTAATTTGGCAGCGACGTTTTTGCCTGGATTGGCTGCCCTGGAGAAATCTGCTGCTGGAAGAACCTGTCTGGGCTGCTCTGGAGGACTGCTTGGGCTGTTTCTTGGAGAAGTGGGCCAAGGAGCGGACTGGAAGATGGGCTGTTTCTATCTGTTTGCCACGTTTGCCTTACCAACCATGTTTTTTCAGAGTCCAGTGGTATTGGGGAGATAGTCCCTTTTTTATCATCTGTTTAATCATCTGCTTTATTGCTGGACGCTGGGGCTTCAGAGGTATGGGCAGTGGCTGGGTGGGGGTGCGGGTGGGGTTGCAGTAGAGTGACAGACTACTGCAGACCCCCCATCCCTGTGGAGGCCTTTCTGCCTTCTCTCCTGTAGCCCCGAGGAGGAAAACACACTACAGCCTCCATTTAATAGTGAAGTGCCTGAGAGTTGGACTGTGGGTTTCCCACTGTGAACTGTGCATTGATCCCTTCCTCTTTTCCTTGCCTCTGGGTGAGAACCAGAGGTGGATTTGGTGGGTGGTGGTGGGATGAATGGGATGGAAGCCTCCGTCAGCTGGTGGGAGCAGCAGGGTGGGGGTGCCTTGGATGTTAGTGGTGTGTGAGTGTGTATGAATGTGTGGGTTCCTTCCTTCCCCTTGGGTGAGAGTCAGAGGGGGAATTGATGGGGAGTGAGTGCAAAGGGAACCCTCTACCTGCTGTGGGAGCAGTAGGGGAGGAATGCCCGTGAATGTGTATGTGTGTGAATGTGTGGCAGTGACATGGGGAGGTGGTTGCTGGGTACCCTGGGGACTGAGATCTAGTAAAACTAAAGTGCCTTGGTGTGCCGGGCTTCCTCTCCTAGGGATGGTTGGTGAGGACAGTCAGTGCTTCCTGCTCTTGGGAACCAAGGGGCTTGTATATGAGGATGAGGCAGCTGTTGGGGGGAGGGCCAAAATATTAAGGTGGTGATGGGCACGGGGAGATATGGTGGGAGACGGGGAGTGGGCCATTTCTGGGGAACGCAGGACTGTGGTTTGATACCAGTCTCGTGTTCCAGCTCCTCAGTCTCAGCCCCAGTACCCAGTACCTGGTCAGCAGACCTGCAGAGGCTTTCAGCTGCTTCTTCTTAATGCCCAGTCAGTCTGTAATAAGCCCTCCCTCATCAGTGTTTTAATCCTTGATGAGAGGGCCGATGTGGCATGTGTCACCAAGACCTAGCTGAAGGGGGGGCTGCCCTTTCGGAATTATGCCCAGTTGGGTTTTGGGTGTGGCATTAGCTGAGATCCTGGGGCAGGGGTTGAGGTGTGGTGATTGTCATCCAGGAATCTCTCATGGCTTTCAGGAGTGCTGCACCACAGGTGGCAGCCGTGGCTAGGAGGGCCTTTGCACAGCTTTGTGTTGTGCACCACTTGCGCCCATTCCTGGATTGGGGGGCTTTGCTCACAGTCACTCATGCCCTGGTCACCTCTTGTTTGGAGTTCTGTAATGCGGTCTACATGGGGCTGCCCTTGAAGAGTATCTGGAAGCTTCAGCTGCAAAATGTAACAGTGCAGGCAGTTATGTGTACCCCTAGAAGGGTACACATTACACCTTTGCTCCACAAGCTGCATTGGTTGCTAGTTTGCTTCTGGGTCCAATTCAAGGTGCTTGTGTTATCCTTTAAAGCCCTTCATGGCATGGGGCAAGGCTATCTGAGGTACTGCCTCTTCCCAATTACCTCTGCCTGTCCTATCAGGCCTAGCAGAGAAGGCATGCTGTGGGTCCCATCTGTCTTAACATTCTGCAAGTCCCTCAAGACCTGGCTACGAGATCAGGCCTGGGGGTCCCAGGGGACCAGGGAGATTTTATGATGGCTCCCTTACTGTGCTTAACATCATCCTCTCTTGTTCCGTGTGCTTTTTTATAGTTTTTATAGTTTTAATAATGACTGTTTTATATGTATTTATAGGTTTTCTTTTTAATTGAGTGTTGTACACTGCCCAGAGTCACTTTTTGTGAGATGGGCAGCTATACAAATAGGATAAAACAAACTAACTAACTAACAAACTCTCTCCTTGTCTTGGGTCTACCCATCTGTGTTGCTTTTCTTTATGCTTGTTCTGATTGCGCTTGTAATGACACTTGTTCCACATCCCAGCCTAAGAACTCTGTTTATCAGAAAAGGATAGTTTCTTCCCTCCCATGTTTACTGTCTGCTTCATCAGTGCTGAAGATAAGATCATGAGCAGTTCAACTTGAAGTTTAAGCGCCATGGGGCTAGTAACAGGTCATTTATAATGAGACTGAAGCTCTTGAATAATAGTGTCAAAGTTACATCTAATGATCACTTCCTGCTTTTAAAAGGCATAACAATATTTAAAAGAATGCTTAGTAATCTTACTAGGTGTCCTTGAAAACACTCCAACTCAAACTTAATCAGCCACTTTTGTTCTTGGCTAGAGAGAACAGAGAAGCACTTCTCAGATATTTAGTGCTTCAACAACCAAGGAAGAATCATTACAGTCCAATAATGATTTAAAAAGCAGAATCAACCATATGCCAGCATAGTTGCCCTATGATGTATTATTAAAGTAAATAGTTCAAACTTAACTTCATTGTGAGTAGCAAATAAATTGGTGCATTGTTACACAATTTTCTGACTAGTCCTATGGTTATATGAATCCCACTTATAGTCAAGCATTCTCCTTTCTCTCTCTTAACCTGCATACACTGTTCAGTGGGACTCCTGTCCCTATTCTCCCTTAGGCACCAGGTAGCAGAGCAACTAGAATCTTTCAGAAAGTTATGACCGTACAATGACCAATAGGCTACAAAGCTTTATTGAAAAAGAACATTCTTTGCCCTCCCTTTCATTCCTCCTTTCACTCACCAGGCTCTTGTGACTTAGAGTTGGCCAACCATCTAGCCCAAGAGCATGAGCATCTTCCATCCAGACAGAGAAGCTCCACTGAAATCCTTTAAGTCTTTTATAGTCTTGCTAGTTGCTGGGCTATTTTTTTGGCACAATTCTGATTTTCATGTCTGTTTAAATATTTACTTCTCCAGCCAGCATCCTCACTGTTCTGAGATCTGTTTTTCTAACCTCAGGTGTTTGTTTGTCTGTTCCAAGGAATTTGGTTATGCCAACTATCTGATAAGATGTGAACGTGCCTTTCTTGCTCCCAGATAATGATTTCTTGAGCTCTCTTTTATAGACACTGGCTCTAACTCTTGCGTAGCCTTCTTTTAAATTGCATCACAACATTGGCTGATGCATTACACTTCATGTGCATGAATATATGCGTATGCATTAGAGTCATCCTTCATTTACACCTCATTCCGAATTACCCTGGTGGCAGCACCAGCAACGCCAGTTTAGCTCTTGTAATATAAAGAGCAGTTTCCCAGTTCCAACATTTCATGCTTTACATCAGCAGGCTGGCTGGGGAATTCTGGGAGTTGAAATCTACACATCTTAAAGTTGCCAAGTTTGAAAAACACTGCTTTACATGCACATGCACCTTGTGATTGGTTGGTAATCATTTTATTTCTACTAGAAAATTGGTTGAACAGAAGTTTATTGGTCAGTAATACCATACTGACAGACCTAGAAGGTCTTTAATTTGGGATAAATAGCAAATGTATGTTTTGGTCAGATATTGATCTTTGTGTATCTATGAACTCATGGAGGTAACACAGGCTGAGTCTAATGTTCAGTGTGTACAATCCTGTACTGTTGACTGTTGCCTCTCTCACATGGTCCCTGCAAAGACCCATTAGCTTGTTCAACATACACAGCCCAGATCAGTTCACGTCAAGTTGATCTGAACATTTGCCTCCCTGCACACTGTAGGGTCTATCTTACAGCCATGCCTGGGGTATTAGGACTTTTCTGTTATCACCACTGCCCTCTGTAATATTTTCCCTCTGTTATACATAAAGCAACCTTTGTTTGATACTTTTGATATCTGTTGAAGATGGATCTCCTTGTTTCAGCCTTCCAGTGATACGTGTTGCTGTCTTAACATTTTTTTAATATATGAGATGTTTTACTGGTAATTTTTCATTCCGCTGTTTTCATATTTTAGATTACTGTGGTTGGCAGTAGATGGGTCAATGAATACACTCATGCTGGAGATATTATATATGTATGCATTTATATATGTATTTATTTATTTCATTCCTATCTCACTTTTCCTTTGGTAGCACAAAGATAGTTCAAGTAGCTCGAGTATATGTGTGAATATACATACACACACTATCATTACTATCTTTACAACAACCCTTTGAAGAAGATAGCCTGTTAGCAATAAGTAAACTTCACCTCTGTTTGAATCTAGTCCAACACTACAACATGCTGGCTGTCTTTTGAAGATGCAAATCAACAAATCACCCAAAAAGATTTTCCTTCTTCAGATGTGATGAGTGTTTGGCTGTTGACTCCTCACCACAAGAATGTCTGTGGGCGAAGCATTGTTGATGCTAGTTATCCTTCAGAGTATCAAGTCATTATACTAAAGGAAAAAACAAACACCTACTGAATGAAATACTATCATTATAATCCAGAAATATAGCTTGGAAATTACTCTAAATTGATTGTGTGGGTTATTCAGTTTGCAAACCCTGTCTGAAAGATATCGTTTGATTTTACTTCATTTCTACTCTGTAACATTCAGGAGCAACAGGGACTCAAAAGAATGCCCACCGGGAGACCATGCTTCAGGTCCCCTTTTTAAATCTTGTCAACTTATGGGACCTAGGAGGCATGACTTTTCTGTGGTTACCCCTGCTCTCTGGAATGATCTCCCCCGGATATATGACAGGCCCCAACTCTAGGAAAGCTGTTAAGACCTGGCCCTTCTCCCAGGCCTTAGGAGCCAGTTGACTGAGAATCCCCTTTCGGTAGTTCTGTTATGTGCTGGTCACCATTTTGTATTTTATATTTTGTACTTCTTTATTGTTATATGGTGGATTTTTTCTTTTTTGATTTATTGTTTGTTTTTTATGCTGTACACCACCCAGAATCACATTGTTTGAGTTGGGTGGCCTTATAAATCTTGAAAATAAAGAAATAGTGACATAACTAAAAACGAATTCTCAAACATAATGAAACAATAAAAAATAAAACAGCTGCTTAAGAATAGCTGAGACTAAAATAGTTAATATAAAACTATTGAAAATATTACAAAGGAAAAGAAATGAAGAACTGTTTAAAAAAAACTTTGAAGAATGAAAGGATTTTCAAAGCGTAAAGTATCTCTTGAGTTGTGGAGACCACATGGACACATCCATGTTCTTTTCCTGGGAACAATATGGAAGTAATTTGCCATTGATTTCTTCTAGGATGGCTTTCTTACATCCCATCAATTCTATACCCAAGGGTTTCTTGGTGGTATCCCATCCAAACACTAAGCAGTCCAATGCTTCTTAAGCTTTTTGAGTTCATCCGAGGTCAACTAGATGCTTCCACCTCTTTAGTATAACAAAGGTTTTATGCAAACTCAAAGGGAACAAAATACGTACAAGGTTGGAAATCTACCACTGAAAAGACTTATTCCATATAGCCACTTACCATGGTTCAGCAAGTTTTCCAGTGAATCCAAAGCTCAGGTAAGAACATATTACCGATTTTAGCAGGTCCAGTACGTAAAAAATGGATTATTCTTGTAACATCTTATAGTTCTGGAGAATGAGTGAGAAGCTAGAAAACCCCAAGAACATGAATGGAATTATTTAATAAGAACACATTTAGATTCATCACTGGGTAGTGGATAATTGCAACAGGATCTGGAATATATTACAGTGTAATATACATGAAGAATGAATAATAATGAATTGCCCGGTAAGGAAAAGCTAAGAGGAAGACAGGATAACGCTGCGATATTTCTTTTTCAATTTCGTCTGGTGTTAGCCACTCCTATGCCAAGGAGACATTAGGCTTAGATATGTGCTCTGCCCTGAATGTGAGAATTAATGGTAAGTACATCTCTAGATAAAAGGGACGCGGTGGCGCAGCGGCTTAATGACGCTGAAAGTTGCCGGCCAGAAATGGCTGACGCTTCGGCGGTTCGAGTCCAGCCTTCGCATTAACAGGGTGAGCTCCTGTTTCCTCCCCAGCTCCTGTCAACCCAACAGGTCGAAAACTCACGTGAGTAGATAAATGGGTACTCTCACTCCAGTGGGAGGAAAAATGCTGGCAGCGCCTTGCACAGAGAGACAGGACCAGTTGCCGGTAAGCGCGAAACCACGCTCGCCCGAAAAGGGCGCGAAGCAACAGAAATCCCGCCTCCTGCGCTCGCCAGCTGGGCTATGCTCTAGGAAGGAGGCTCTGGCAAACCACTTCTGAAAAACAATTGCCTTGAAAACTGCAAGGACTCATCCAAACAGTCACTGCAGTGTCAGTAATGACTGAGTGCAGACAAAAAAAAAAAAAAAATCTCTAGATACAGTAACATTCGAAATCATATCACTCCAAAATATGATTGGCTCAGCCTTCAAATTCATTTGAAGGAAAAATTCAAATGATTCATTATTACCAAAAAAGCTTTGGGACCATAGTTTTTCTACCAGGTATATTGTTTATGCTGAATTTCTTACTCCTGCTTTTCTGACTCTTATATAATGGTTTAGTGCTCTAAGATTTTACTGCACTAATTTTATTTAATACTCAATTTTAAAAGTAAGCAATTTCAGGGATCCTTGTCAAAATGAAAGGGCAGGATGCAAATACTTTAAAATATTGTTTTAATTGCAAATATATTGATTGCTTAGGTACTGCCATCTTAGTTCCTAATCAGTTACTGTGACTCTGCTGATCCAGATAATATGAATATGTGAATTACTCATCTGTCAGTACAGTCATAAGGCACAGATTAACATATCATTCCAAACTTTTTTGGAGTGACCATGTACAAACTGGCCATTTATGCTCATGGAAATTAATTCAGAATTCACAAGAAACATTACTGGATCTAGGTAAGGAAAAAACCACACAAATCAGAGTGTCTGATAGGTCATAAACTATGAAGTTCTAACAGCATGTCTTGTTGTGATAGGGTGAATCTAATAAAAAGGCACTCTTCTCTACCAATAGGTACATCCCATAGTACAACATTATGCCTCTTCTACTCCAGTCAGAACTGTTTGTGCATTTGGGACAGAAACAGGACTACTTTCTATTTTCAGGCTCATTTTCCTTGTAGGCATAGTCCATGTCACTCCTGTATGGATCAGTCCTAGCATCGCTGGCAAAAGCTTGCCTGTCTCAATATAATGCCATAATCTCAATGCATACTGTACCATACACTGGTGGGAGACACTGTCTCCCACATATCCCTTCACAACACTTCAGGTGTCCTCTGCACTGGAAGTCAAAATCACAGTCATTGGGGGGGTTCAGCATCCGACATCTTCCATGAATAAATGGACACAACCCTGGCTTCTCTACAATATAGTACAGGAAAAAAAAATTAAAAAAAGAGGTGGCATTGAAGACAAGATCAGATGTTAATGCTTCTTGAACTAATTTTGAGTGCTAAAACCTGTACCAGAAGTATTCCATGCTGAAGCTTTCTCACTTAGCCCACAAAACTCTCAATCTGATGGGCAAATTATTTTAGGGCCTACTTGGAGTCCCCAAAATATATCATCAATGAAACATACCTTCATGCTGAATGCCAGTTTCATAACAAGGATAACATTATTTTGTATGTCATATAAAATTTTCCAGAATACCAAACTGAGCCATTCTAACACTTCTATTGTTTTGTTCCCTCCTATAACATAAACTGGAAAAATCCCAAACCTCTTCAGGCCCTCCCAGGGTGAATATATTTGCCCAGAATGCAGTTACAGAATGGTGATTATGTTATTTTATTTTTATTTTACTTTTTTAAAAATTATCTTGAACCCAGGATAATTAAACACTTCATAACGTACTCCATATGCTTCCCCACCCATCCAATTCTGTCCTCTAATCCATCTAATTATACTAAAACAAGGGTGTACAATTCCTGTGAATCTGTGAGTCATAGCAGGCATTGTATGGCATGTCAAGGACCATATTCCAAGAATTTATGAGATCACAGACTGTTTTGGCAATGGAATTCAGGAGTTCCGGGGGTTAAATTCATTTCTTCAGCAAATACAAGGCTTAAAGCAACTATTTTACCCTTTGAAATGTCTCAAAATACAAAACAGGGTCTCAGATATCTGGGCTCATCAACTCTGGGAGAGTCTGAAACCACACAAGGGATGCTAGCAGGCCACGTTTTGTGCCATCGTTCTTACATCTATCCTCCAAAACACACCATGCTTGATTCTAGACCTAAGCATAACTAATTGATATTTTCCTCTATAGGCAATATATTGACCGTCCACCATACTAGAAAAATCTTTAATTGAAGCAAAAGAATTACTCTGACTTAAGTTCAGAAATGTAGTAGATTTTGATACTTACCTCTGGGAATCCTTATTCCAGATGCAAATAATATCTCTGACCAAAGAACAAGAAGGCCTATAAGAAGGAAGAAACCCAGTGTCCTCATGGTACTACCTGTACCAGATATTGATGCCTAAGACAGAGATAGGCTGTTATTTATATTGGTAGGGCTGGGTCAGATGATCATGATTGTCTTCTCTCATTTATGTAATAATTAGCTTCCCACATCCTCATATCTAGCCAGTGCATCTTGCAGACTTAATTCCATTGTTCAACATTTGCAACCATGGATACTGAAATAAATGGAGAATAAACTGTAGCCTTCCCAACTTGCTTTGGTCCAGATTTGTGACCAAATTTATTTCATCTCCCAGAATTCCTAGGCAACATGGCCAGCAACAAAAAATGGTCCAGGACAAATATAGGTCTTCAGTTATTTAGATATAGTGATCAAAATAGTGATATAGCATGTGAAGATATAAAGGGAAGAAAGGTTATCTATAACATAAGTTTTTCTTTAGTTCAGTGCCAATGTGGAAAAACCGGAACTACAATCATTTTGTTTTGGTGAAAAAAGGAGGTAGACAGAAGAGAGAAATTTCTGAGTTTCTGAAAATGGCATGGAACAACAGGAGAATGTTTTGCAGAAGACAAGCAGGATGTGATTTATATCAAAAACCAAAGTTGACCCAGAAAGTGGTAACACTGCTGGTGAATGTCACTTCTTGGAGCTGTCACATCAGCCATATGTGGAAACAGATTTGCTGATTTGATTACTGGTGGCTTTTGAAGTTCAGTTCAAGGCATTCACATCAGTGTGTAAAACAGTGTTTTTCAGACTTGGCAACTTTAAAATCTGTGGACTTCAACTCCTGGAATTCTGGGAGTTGAAGTACACAGATCTTAAAGTTGCCAAGTTTGAAAAACACTGGTGTAAAGTCTTTTCTTGGTTTAAACCTAAATTACCAGCAGACTGCCTACTTGTATATAATCTGACTTTTGCGAACTAATTTGCTTTTTTCACAGCCTGTATTACGGAATAGACTGAACTGTTGTCTCTTATTGTATCTTGGGAGTGGACACAAACATACCTATTTACCTAGGCCTTGCAGCATTTCAGGCTTTTTTTTAATGCTGCTGACTACATAGATTTAATGCTTATATTTTCAAAACCAGTTAAAGCTATTTGAGATTGGGTGGTGCCTACATTTGTACATAATTTTTAAAAAAATCATCTGCAGGTATTTTATTTTTGTTTTTATAATGGTTATGTGGGAACAACCTTGGGAGACAGGAGGAAGAGCTGCAGATTAGACAACAGTCAGGTAAGAGGCAGCTAAGTCTGCAGAAAGAATGAAGGCATGGCAAATGTCTCAGAAGGGACCCTCCCTAGTTTCTTGAACTGTAAAGGCAAGAAGGGAGAGATGCACTTTCAGACTTGCAAGATTCTGTTAATGTAACCTTACAATAAAGTTAGAGCTAATACAGTGGTACCTCAGTTCATGAACTTAATTCGTTCCGCGACTCTGGTCGCGAACCGAATTGGTCGTGAACCGAATCAAATTTTCCCATAAGGTTCAATGTAAATACAGTTAATCCGTTCTGAACCATATGTTTGTTTTTTTTAAAACTGCAAAAATATGACACAAAGTACAGTACGAAGAGAGAGAAAGCTAACCTTGCTCAATGCAACTTCTGGCGTGGAGGACAGGAAGGCGGGTGGGGAGGCAGTTACTGCTTGGAGGGAGAGTCCCCCTCCCTACAGGAAGCCACGACCACGTGTCACGGGAGGGAAAATGGCCGCGGATCCTGTTCGTCACCCGATGTGGAATTCGCGAACGGAGGCAAAATTTTGTGACCGGAGCTGTTCGTGAACCGAATTGTTCGTGAACAGAAGCGTTCGTGAACCGAGGTACCACTGTACTTCTGGCTATGCTTCTTGTCTCGACTACCTCACAAGGCTGGCAGTTTTGGATTATTTTCCCCCTCATGGAAAAAAACAATTCCTGCAACTTAAAGCTCCCATAGATTGAGAATTTTTGGCATAACCATTGGTTTTCCTGATATGGAAGATCAGTTTCTATATTTGGTGGGCAATATCTTCTTTCCCTTAATGTAGCTACTGAACAAATAGGACATATTTTTCTTTGATAAGCATTTTAAAGCCTTGTCTTTCTTTCCCTTTCCTTTCCCTTTCTCAAATGGAAGTAACAATGGAAGTGCAGGGTCGTCCTTTCTCAGCAAATGACCAAGGGCCAACCTGCACAAAATGCTTGCTAACTGTACTGTACTATTATGTTTACTTTCACAAATAGCAAGTGTGAGTTTGCGTGTCAGATCAGGACCATAGTGGGGTGGACAAGGCTTGTTGCCTCACCCCAGTTCTAACTAGAACTCCCCCTTATCTCCTTTCAGGGGAAACCAGAACAGACAAGCATTTAGTAGCCACCCTAATTATAACATTATTATTAGACCATGCTTGTGATGGGGATGGAATAATAATGCGTAAAAAAATGTCCAAAAAAATTGTTACCCTCTTCTAGAACTAATCACAAAGAGCTTGCTTGTTCCCAAGACCTGCTATAGCTGAACTCATCTGTTACTCATTTAATATCTTCCAATTTTTAATTCAGTCATAGCTGGTACTCAGTAAGCACTGAGACACAATCTACAATGGCCCAACATATACCATTCAAGTCTTGCCAAATGTCACTCTAGCTCCAAGGGCCAAATAATTCCATCAAGTTTTCCATTCTTTCCATCACCCAATATGCTTAAAATAGGGGAAAAAAGTGCAGAGCACACTGTAGTATAAGACTAAGCATAATTTGTCTCAACAACACCTCCTTGAAGATGTTTCATGGAACAACATGATCTCCCTGTTTCTAAAAGCAAAGCAAAGGGGCTGAATTGCTTTGCTTTAGACCAGCATTTCTCAAATGTAGCAACTTTAAGACATGTGGACTTCAATTCCCAGAATTTTGGGAATTCTGAGAGTTAAAGTCCACATGTCTTAAAGTTGCTGAGTTTGAGAAACACTAGACTACTTTGAGGCTACCTCTGCAACTTTCTCTGACACATGTAATAATTTTTCAACTCCAGAGGAGATTACAAGGTGATCCGAAGCACCTGGTCAAGGCAAATCACATTGCTTCTTAGCTTCAGTAAGATACATCACGTTCACAGTACAATGCACCTCATCAAGTGAGTCAAAGTTGTTGCAAATAGGCCTACTTGTGAAAATATATGACCCATTATCGACCCTGCATGATGGCATGAATGAAATATTCTTTGTAGAGCTGAAGTAATAGTTTTGTTATTAATAAAAAATTCCTCCGACAAAGAAGTATTCAATCAAGTTGAATTTTTTATAGCAGAAAATGATTTAGTGCTACTATTTTCACTACTAAGGTGGGCAGTCTGTCACAAACCCTTGTCAAATCAATCAGTTGCACCACCTTTCCCAGTCTAGAGGCCCTCAGATGTCTTGGCACTTTGGCAAACAACAAAATTGGGAAATCTTGGGTGGCTCTCAACCCAGAGTTCTCACTTGATCACAAATGACCAGGCTCAAATAAGCATATTTCAGACACATTATACAAAGATCTAGCTCTCTGGAGAAAGCTATAATGCTTGGAAAGGTGGAAGGAAAAAGAAGGTAACCAGCAGCAAGATGGATGGATTCAGCTACAGTGGCAATGAGTGCACTGTTGGAAGACCTGAAAAACTGGGCCAAGGACAGATTTCCATACAGGAAGTCTATCTCTGAGGTCACTAAATCAACACCAACTTAATGGCACATAATCAATCAATGGTTTACCACCATAGTTTCTCCCACTCCTCTGCTACAAAAGTATTGCCCAAACTCTGCAGTTTTTCTCACCTTCTCTCCTTAACATTTATCTAGAAAACAAAACAGTAGAAACAGTAGTGGGAAAAGACAAGGAAGTTAAAGTTAAAAGTCACTATCATTTGGAATCTCCAAACATTCTGTAATAATTGTACAAAGGGTGCTACATCTAGAAATGCCACATAGACAGTTATCTGTTGAAAAGAAGGTCAGAAATCATTTATATGTTTCTTAATTTGGTTTTCTTTTTCTTTTCTGTCCCCCCCCTTTTTTTTTTCTTTCGGCTTGTTATTACTATGAGAAAATTTTCAAAAAATATAATTCAAAAAAAGGAAGAAGATACACAAGGTTTCCAGAAATTCTACTTTATTGTTGTAAGATATAATAATAGAATCTTGAAAGCCTGTCAGAGTTTCTCTCTGCCCCCTCTTGTACTAAATAGAATCAAGACAGGGTTATTTTGAGTTTCTTTTTCCCACTTTCCACTTTCCCAGAACAACCTGTCATTTTCCCTCCCTTAACGGCTCATCCATTCCTTCATCAAGGTTATCTCTGCTTTCTTTTACACCCACTTTAATCCTTCTTCAGTCTGATGCAGTTTCGTGTCTCACATAGCTGAATATGACTGCCACATCAAACACAATTCTATTCAAAGAGCTAGAAGCCTAACAAGGAGATCATCATGTCTTCAGGAATCAAGTATGATCTAAGTACAAACAAGGTTGGCATTTAAATAGACCCATGATAGGGTTGAGCTGAGAGAATATATCTTTTTTCAACATCTGCATTATTTAATTGCAGTTAACTGCATTGCAAATCCAGTTTGCTTGCTTCTTGCTTTGTGCCTCTTTAGAGATTGCCTGTGCTGGAATCACTGGAGAGATATTTTAGTATAGGACTTTTTTTTTTTTTGCACTGCAGCCTTAACATACTTGTCTCCTATGAATAATATGATTGTTAATGAAGCCAGTTTAAGAAATCGCTTTCTGCATTTCAACCCCTTCCTTTGCCTGAGTGGGGTAATGACCTGGAATTTTGTCTGGACTATGCTTATCACTGCTCCTGATCAGTGGATTCCTCTGGTTCTTTACCCCACACGTGTGCCAGGAAACCAACACCAGCAATTTTCTTTCCCTGAATGGGTCTTAAATAACATGTGGTTTCTATCAGTATACTTTTCATATGAGCCCCCTGTCATGACTTTGGATTTCCAGAAAATGATTCAACCCACAACACACACATACCTCCTTGTGAATTTCTTTTCCTGTTTATTAACAGAGAAGGCAAGGTTTTAGTTTCATTTTCAGCCAAGCATATTATGCAGTATTCAATATTCAGTTAAAGTATTTTTCCATCCTCCCCTTCTTGCTTCTGGTAAAGGGATAGGAATGTGGCAGTGATTTATTGCTGCTTGTGCCCATGATATTAGGTTAACTATTTCTCTGTTTCATGTGTAGGTACATAAACCTGCAGCTATTTGCCTGCATGGCTTATTCTATAATCCCCTTCCCACTTAGAGTTAAGCAAGGGTATTAATTATGCTGGCTGGCCTTCTCTCTTACATTGGAAAGATGTTGTCTTCTATCTTCAGCCTCCTCCAGAGATTATCTGCACAGACAAGACATGTCTGTCATTGCCCATCTTCCCTTTATGGTGCTCTTCTCTGGATCCCACCCAGTTCAGGTGTCTTGCTCCAGGATCCTCTGGAACATACAAATCTGCAACAGCCAATGCTGTCTAGCCCACTTTGGTTTGGTTATCATCCCCCATTCTTCACCAAAACTCTTCCTCTTTAAGTATAGCTAGCTCTCTTCTCTCTCTCCCTACCAGCACAACAGCTTTTCTTTCCTGTGAGAAAATTTTGCCAGAGAAAAGTTTGTTATTTGTAATTCTCCCAATCTGTCCTTATCAAAGTATAAGAGCTGCCTGAGTGACATGTGACTGGATAGCAGACAGCCCTTAGTTAATGCATACTGTTACACACCCCTTTCTTGACTCCCTCTCATACTTGATAACCTTCCCACTGTGGGCATTTACTGCTGGAAGGAAGGAAGGAAGGAAGGAAGGAAGGAAGGAAGGAAGGGAGGGAGGGAGGGAGGGAGGGAGGGAAGGGAAGGGAAAGGAAAGGAAAGGAAAGGAAAGGAAAGGAAAGGAAAGGAAAGGAAAGGAAAGGAAAGGAAAGGAAAGGAAAGGAAAGGAAAGGAAAGGAAAGGAAAGGAAGCAAACATAGTTTTACCATTCTTCCTACCATTTGAACTGCAATGAGAAACTGGCCAAACTCTTGTCAGTTTCACCTGAAATCAAAAGGAAGCAAAAACCAGATTGACAAAAAACACAGGCTCCTATGTACACTTCTAGATTCAGAAACAGAGTTGCGTCTTTTGATGACAAGGAATCATTTGACAAAGTGGGTGTTAATGCCTGGATACTGCCCTCCTCCTCCCCCCCCACCCCAAATTTAAATAATTGCTTTGTTCCCATCTTCACTGACTACATATTGTGCTGCAAGAGAACCAGTTGCTGGAGTGAGTGAGCAGTTTAACAAATGCAGTGTTCCAGTATGGGTTGTCTTCCCATTTCTTGAAAGCTTGTGTTTTTCAATGTCAACATCGCTCTCATGGTACTTCAGATTTTTTCCCAACTATTTCTGTCATCAGCAGGAGGTGCTGTGTCCCCCCCCCCCCCCCCCCCCATTATACATCTCTTGCTTTTGCTGTGGAGTCTCCCGGGCTCTTGTGCTTCCTGATCAGAAATTTTATTGCTTGAAATTCAATTTAAGCATGGGAAGCCAGTTTAGGCTAGAGATCACCGAAGAGATTATTCTAGGATGAAAGACAAGATTCTCACATATATCTCTCAGCCACCTTGGAACTAAGGAAGATACAAGATCCTGCATGTAACTAATGAAAATGTGACAGGATATTTCATTTCTGTTTGAATCAAAAATTTGCTTTTAAATCCAAACCTATCTTCTAAAAGACTGACTGAATGTGGTACAGCTGTGGCCTTTTATATCTCCCCTCCCTCTTCTCAGTCTTCTAGGCAGGCAAGAGTCCATAATTTCAGTAGGGAAACTACAAACCCAAGCTTCCACACTCATAAGACTGTGCAGGGCCTGATTCAAATCTCTAAAAAGAGATGGAAAAGATTGATTGATTGATTGATTGATTGATTGATTGATTGATTATGTGCCATTAAGCCAGTGTTGATTCTTAGCAACCACATAGATTCCTCCCTGACAATCAGTCCCTAAACTGATCTTTCAGGTCTTCCAACAGTGTACCCATCACCACTGTAGCTGAGTCCATCCACTTTGCTGCTGATTGTCTTTCCTTCTACCTTCCCCAGCATTAGAACCTCCTCCAGAGAGCTAGGTCTTCACCTAATATATCTAAAGTAGAATAATTTGAGCCTGGTCATTTGTGCCTTGAGTGAGGACTCTGGGTTGATTTGTTTGATGATCCATTTGTTTGTTTCTTCAGCAGTCCATGGCATTCTCAGGAGTCTTCTCCAACACCAAAGTTCAAAGGCATCAATACTCTTCCTAATCTGCATCTTCATAGTCCAACATTCACTTCCATAGACTGTCGCAGGAAATACTGTGGCTTGCACAATTCTGATCTTTGTAGGTATAGAGACATCACCTGGTTTTTATTTTTATTGGATTTCCTAGCAAGGGAGAAGGACTTATTAGGGACTTCTGGTTGGAAGAATTGTAAAATGATAAGAGTTGGGAGAGCAAGCCATACATTGGAATCTCCCAGAAACCCAGTTCTTGATGCCAGAACTGCCTTCACATTAACATGGAGGCCACAAGAAAGTCATAAAGTAGATTTTAACTTCCTTGAGCTGCCAGTTCCTGCCTGAATTGAAATCAGTCCAAAATATGGAGTGTATCTGCTCTTTGCACAATTCAGAAGACCATTGGAGTGGGGGGTATGGTTAAGTTACACAGAAGGCTAGACATGATAACAACTTATAGGGCTTCAAACACCATGCACCATGAGAGTCCATGGGTAGGGGAAAGGGGAATGACAATCCATATGGACCATGTAAGAGTTGTCGCATTCATCACCGAATAAAGACTCCATGAGACACAGGTTCATACGAAACCAATTTACTCAGGTGTTATGCAGATGGTTACAAACAAAACCAGGGTTGGCTTGGCCCAGATTACATAGCATTTTATAGGTTCCCCAATCCTGCACTTTGCAAGTCCCGCCTGCCCGCCTCTTACCTCCCAGCTCTCCCAGCCTCAGTCCGATGGCAGGTTCAGCCAGGGTCCTTGTTTTCCAGCTGTCTTGCTCGCGAGGCAGGTACCATGAGGCTGACTCACG
Source organism: Liasis olivaceus (assembly GCA_030867105.1). NCBI lineage: Eukaryota > Metazoa > Chordata > Lepidosauria > Squamata > Pythonidae > Liasis > Liasis olivaceus. The sequence continues at coordinate 181,297,874 of CM061350.1, read as the reverse complement.
ATTGCACTTGATGGGCGGTTGAGCGCGGCTTGAACTGCGGAGCTGTTTGTTTCCATTCTCAGCTGCTTGCCTGTGGCGGCTGGGGGAAGTCCCGCTTGTTACAAGGTAATTGAATCCTGCCGCGGGCTGGTTTCCGCCACCTGTCGGCAGTTTACTTGCGGTTAGCACTTCCTTTTTTGATCACCTGCGCCTGTCAGGATTAGCCCAGGAAACTCCAGGAGACAGTACAGATTCAATTCAGCAGGGTTTATTGGCTTCAGTCCCGTTACAGAAATCTTCTCAGAGTGAGAGCAAATTCCAGGGTCACCCTCCCAACCTCCCTTGCATTCTTTAGGGAGGGTTCAGTCTCATCCTCTTATCAGTACTGCGTTGCTCGGGCGACGAGAGTAAATTCTTGACTCCCCTGTTCCTGACTCTCACAGCGCCTGAGGCAAGGAAGTTGACTAGGCGCCTTTGAACTTGGCTAGGCGGAATGGCAGCTAGCTTGAATGGCATGCGCTGAGCCAGGCTGAGCCTGACAGAACAGTGTTATCACCCAAATGCTATACCTTTTCTAGTTGCATCAGACATCAGGATGCAAATATGTTTGCCTTTGCCACTGCCTGGTTGTTCTGCACTATTGACTTCTGTGGGACACACTGGGGCTTTGGAGGTGTGGGTTGTGGCCAGGCCGGGCCAGGGGGCATGTCTTAGTAGCTCTGAGAAGGCAGGAAGGAAGAAATAAAGCTTCATCTGTTTTTCAGTGCCTTTGTGAATTAACTGTTTCCTCCTCTGGGTGAGAGCCAGGGGAGGAACTGGAGCTGGGTGAATGAGGGAAGCCTCCTTCCAGCTGGTGGGAGCAGCAAGTGAGGGAGCCTCTGCATATTTGTGGGTATGAATGTGTTGTAATATTTGTGTGTGTGCTCTGTGTGTGTGCTCTGTGGGGAGGTGGCAGCTGGGTACCCTGTGTGTGCTGAGAGCTGGTGAAGCTAAAGTGCCTCATGGTGCTCAGCTTCCCCTCCCAGGGATGGCTGATGAGGACACTGGGAGGTCTCCAGTCCCTGGTCTTGGGGAGATGGGGCTGCCATTGGAAGGATGGAGGCAGGCCATAGTATCATGGGGAGTGGCGGGATCTCCAAGAGGTTGCATGGGCATTATCTGATCCAATGCCTCAGCCACCCCTTTATTCCAAGTGGTGACCAAGGCTTCGGATGGACTGTGCAACAGACCAGCAGGAACAATCCCCAGCTCCCTCTTAAACCCATCCTGGTCCATCAGTCACCAGGGCAGACCAATCTAATGGGTCCAGCCTCCCTGCAGTGGGTAATGGCATTAGAGAATCCCATGGTAATCATGGCGTGATCTGACCATGACAAGGGAGACACCAAAAGCTCCCCGAATTTCAGATCACATAGCCACTGCTCTGACAGGAACACCAGATCTGATGTGTGACCACTGTCCCGTGTTGGGCTCTGAATGACCTGGAATAGGCCCATGGCCATTGTGTTGGCCATGAACTCCTGAGCCACTTCAAACCCCACTCCTAGAGAAGGAAGATTGAAGTCCCCCAGAACCATAAGTCTGGGGAACAACACTGCCAACCCAGAAATGGAGTCCAAGAGCTCAGGCTGGGAGGTTGCTATGCAGCAGGGAGGCTGATACAACAGCAACAATCACAACTGATCCCTAGAGCCCAACTTAATGAACACGGTCTCACATCGAGTGACCTGTGGTACAGCATCCCTGAAAGCCAGGAGACTCCCAGATGACAATCACCACACCCCCATATTGATATGGAGAGGGCAGGGCCAAGAATTTTTTGCATAACAATAATCTCATATCTCACATACCTAGCTGATTTCTCACATACTGTACCTGCCTGGTACCTCTTCAAAGTGAATTGCATTTTTCAGTATTTTTCAATATCGACTTTTTTTTTCCTTGCTGCAGCAATAGCTGTTGCAGTAGGGGATACATTGCAGTAACCTTTCCCAACCTTACAAATAGCCCTGTGTGGAAACTGCTTTACTGTTCGTTGGTTGCTTTCTAAGCCAAGTTCCAAATGCTTGATTTGGAATCCTGCTAGAAAACCCAGGAAATTTCAGTCATGTGTACATGGCCTCTGACAAGCTGGGATATATAGTCTATTAGCTTGGCTTGGCTTTTGGGGATGAATAAATACACCAAGTGACTTTCTCTTCTAATTAGGTCTTTTGTCAGATTGTGCTTAGCTTGTTTCAGTTTTAGAATGTTAGCAATTTCCTGTCAATTATATCTCATTTTCAGCACCTAAAGGAAGGTACTAGCTTGGATAACCTAGGGAAGGTCTGACTGGGGGGAGGGATGGACATGAACCTTCGACTTCCTAATGGGTGTTACATAAAAGAGAGGATAAGATGAGATGTAATGGATTAAAGCTGTAACAGGGTAGATTCAGCTGAATATTAGGAAAACATTCTTAATAGATTTGACAGTGGTAACATTTGTCAAGAATGTCCTTGCTTTGTCAAAACTGTGAGAACTCAATGCCAGCAGATGTGGAAAGCAGGAGTTGAGGAAGATTAATCCTGTAGATGTTTAGTCCTTCCTTTGCCATGTGTATCCAAGGATTGGTGTAGAGCTCCCAGGCTATTAGTGCTGGGGGATTAACTCCCTTTTACAAGATCACCTTCATTTAGATAAATTACATTCTTCCCCTTTTTCTAAGTTTCACAGATATACAACATGCCTATTTGTCTTTCCCTTCACTCATTAAGTCATACTCTGACCATTTACTCCATCCATACAATGCAATGAGCTAGAAGACAACCTTTTTGGGACAGGAGCAACGTGCTCCTCCTTTTTTTTCCCCTTGTAGTAACAGACTGATCTGTTTGGCTGCTTGTGACCTCATATCAACACACTGATGTCCACCTACCACCATTTAGGTGGTACATGCACTGTATTGACCCAAATTCAGAATGTGGTGCTCTTCAATGTCTGTAGTATTACTTTTGGTGGCATATTTGACCTGTGTTGTTGTTCTTGCAAGCTAATGAAGAGCATTGATACTGTGTTTTCCCATATTTAATCTCTCAACTCTTCTGCAGCCTTCCTGGCTGTTCCCACTCATGATCATTTTGGAATTTAATTGAAACTTCATAGTAAAGGAAGCTATAAACCACTGAAAACTGATAAAGAGTCCCTTCCATCATCTTGGGAATAAGGAAATGTAAGAATACTGAATGCCAAATATAAGAATTTTTCCTTTGAAAAAACAAAGAAAGCAGTTTATTCTTCATCAGATTCAATGCAAAAGTTTGAAAAACACAGATGGCAGACCAATACATCAAAGATATGAAGTAATCACATCCAGCTGCAAGAATAGCAAAACAGCGCAAGATATTTATTTATTTATTTATTTAAATATGATTAAATTTAAGCCATCCATTGTGACTCAGGGTGGGGTGGGGTACAACATAAACATTCAAGCATAAAATAGAAGTAATACAAAAGGAAAAGTCCAGAAAAAATTACAACAAAATCTCAGAAACCAGCGGTTCAAGCCCAGCCTTCTGTGTAGCAGAGTGAGCTCCTGCTTGAACCCCCAGTTCCTGTCAACCCAACAGTTCAAAAACTCACGTGAGTAGATAAATGGGTACTCTCACTCCAGTGGGAGGAAAAATGCTGGCGGCGCCTTGCGAAAGGAGTCGGGAGCAGTTGCCGGGTAGTGCAACCACGCTCGCCCGAAAAGGGCGCGAAGCAACGGAAACCCCGCCTCCTGAGCTCGCCAGCTGGGCTCTGCTCTAGGAAGGAGGCACTGGCAAACCACTTCCGAAACACCTTGCCTTGAAAATTGCAAAGGACTCGTCCAAAGCAGTCACTGCAGGGTCGGTAACGACTGAGTGCAGATTAAAAAAAAAAAAAGGCTGATTTAAATAATGTCAGGGTGGGGGTCATACAAATATCTGGGGGGATGTTATTCCAGAGGGCAGCATAAGAAGGGAAGGTTGGAGATGGGTGAAAATTCTTCAGGACTGTTGTGTTCAGTGAATGCTTCTTTTTAAACTTTTATTAAGATATATAAAAAGTACAGTTAAAATACAAATCAGAAAGTATAGAAGAGAGAGAAAATAGAACTAAAAGAAAAAGACAAAAACTAAAATAGTGAGATCGAGTAAGAAAATGAAACAGAAAGTGACTTCCGTCTATCTCCAATACAGATATGAATACAAATGTTTAAAAAATTAATCTCTTACCACTAATTAATCCAAATTCACATTATTTCTATCAGCACAAACCATCTAATCATTAAATCCCACAATCAAAGCTTCATTTTTTCCCAACCCAAGCACGTAATCTAGGAAGGGTTGCCATGAGGAGATAAATTTAGAAACGGTATTCTCTCTTATTAAAGCTGTTAGCTTCGCCATTTGAGCCAAGTCCATTAGTTTAATAATCCATTCTTCCACTGTAGGTATTTGTGAGTCTTTCCATCTTTGCACATATAACAGTCTGGCAGCTGTGATCATATATATAAGTAAAGTTCCATAATGTTTCTCCAATCCTTTCTCCATTGAGGCACATGGGAATTGAGGCACATGGGATGAAATGTGCTTGTTTAGAGAAAAAGTCCACAATTACCCAAATAACTGTATTATGGTTACTTGGGGGCAATTCTACAATAAAATCCATGGCAATTTCTTCCCAAGGTTGTTGGGGAGATGAGACAGTTTGTAGGAGTCCCAGAGGTTTACCTCCACGTTTCTTGTACATAGCACAGATGGGGCATGTAGCAACGTATTCTGAGATATCTTTTCTCATTGTAGGCCACCAAAATTGTTTACGCAGCAGGTGTAATGTTTTAACAAACCCAAAATGCCCAGATGTTTTGTCATCATGGCCCCTCTGCAACACCAGTTGTCTTATAGCTTCTGGGACATATAACTTATTTCCCATCCACCAGGCTTCAGATTCGTGGGTCAATTTGTCTTTGTTTTGTTGGAACCAGAGGTCACATTCCATGGCAGTGTTTAGTTTATTGAGCAGTTCATTATCAGGTGGGCTTTTCTTTGTTGCTTTGGCTTTAGCCCTGGTTACTGCCACTGTGGCAGGGTGAGTTGAAATAACAGGGGCGACCACCTGTTCCTGCTGACTGTTGTGTTGTGGGAGTCTAGATAAGGCATCAGCCAGGAATTTTTTTCCTCCTGGTATGAACTTTAGTGTAAATTTGAAGCGGTTAAAAAATTGTGCCCATCTGACTTGTTTAGGTGAAAGTTTTCTGGGTTTTGTAAGGGCTTCTAGATTTTTGTGATCTGTCCAAACTTCAAAGGAATGTGGGGAACCTTCCAAAAGGTGACGCCAGGTTAATAAAACCCAATGCACTGCAAAAGCCTCTTTTTCCCAAATGAGCCATCTCCTTTCAGTTTCAGTGAACTTCCTAGAAATGTAAGCACAAGGCTTGAGTTTGTCCTTTTCATCTTTTTGAAGTAGGACCGCTCCGATGGCTACATCAGAGGCATCTGCTTGTATGATAAATGGTTTATTAGGTTCAGGATGTTTGAGAATGGGCTCAGCAGTAAACAAGCCTTTTAAGGCTTCAAAAGCCTTTTGGCACTCTTCAGTCCATGTTAACGGGGCTTCAGGTTTATGAGCCTTAGGTGAGGCTTTGCTCTTAGTTTTAAGTAGATCTGTGAGGGGAAGGGCCACCTGTGCGAAATTTGGTATGAATTGACGATAGAAATTTGCAAATCCCAGAAGGCTTTGTAACTGCCTCCTGGTTTTAGGAGGCTGCCATCCCAACACATCTTTGACCTTTGTAGGGTCCATTTCTATTCCTTCATGTGATATACGGTACCCCAAGTAGTCTACTTGTTTTTTATGAAATTCACATTTTGACAGTTTGGCATATAACTGAGCATCTAGGAGTTTCTTTAGCACCTCTCTTACCAGTTTCACATGGTCTTTTAAGTTATCTGAGTAGATAAGGATGTCATCTAGGTAGACTAGTACCCCCTGGTATAGGTGTTCATGCAGAACCTCATTAATTAGCTGCATAAATACTCCTGGGGCTCTGGAAAGCCCGAATGGGAGGACTTTGTACTCATAGCAACCAAGCGGTGTGGAGAATGCAGTGAGGTGCTCCTGCCCTTCACGTATCCGTACCCTGAAATATGCCTCTCTTAAGTCCAGTTTTGTGAACACCTTCCCTTTGGATAATTGAGCTAGCAGATCCTTCATTAAGGGAAGAGGGTATTTATTTTCCTTACAAATAGCATTAAGGCCTCTGTAGTCGGTGCAGAGCCTCAGAGTTCCATCTTTCTTTTCTCGAAATAACACTGGTGCAGCCATGTGGGACTTTGCCGGCTGTATAAATCCTCTTGCCAAGTTAGTGTCTATGAATTCCCTCAAGGCTGCCAGCTCCCTTTGGGTCATGGAATAGGTTTTTTTCTTGGGAAACTTAGCCCCGGGTTCAATTTCAATATTACAGTCAGTGTCCCTATGGGGGGGTAGTGTATCTGCTTCCTTTTTACTGAATACTGCTGCCAAATCTCGGTACGGTTTAGGAATTTTTTCCAGAGACTCAGGGTCTAGGAAGGGGGGCTGCGGTGAACTACGTGCAGCTGCAGCCGTGGGCGGGTTGCCTTTGGAGTCCTCAGCACCCAGATACACACCATCAAGGAATTTCATGGCCCCTGTTTTCCAATCTACTTTAGGTTCCCAGCGTCTCACCCAGTTTGCTCCCAGGACCAATGCATATTCCCCCAACGGAGCCACTATACATTTTAGAGTCTCGGTGTGGGTGCCCACTTGTAATTGGAATCTCTCTGTGCAGTATAGGACAGCTCCGCCCCCTGCTTTGGACCCATCCAATTGATTAAAAACAATGGGGGTTTTCAGTTTTTTCACTTTTAACTCTAAGGCATTGACTAAAATGGGACTGATCAAGCAGCTTGAGCAGCCCGTGTCCATTAAAGCCGTTAGCGTAGCCTTGCGCTCTGTCTGGGCCGCCGAAATAGTTACTTTTAACGTTGTTACACTCACCCCCTCTTCGTCTTCGGATTCCTCGTCGTCGTTGTCCATCTCCGGCCTCCAATCGTCGGGCACCAGCTCCGGCTGGTCCGAAGGACTGGCCTGCCGCGCGTCGGCCGCTCCTCCCTCATAATGAATGGGGTCTCGGAACTTGGATTGGGCACCGCCAGCCGCGGTGCCTTTTTTCCTTTTCCGCTGCCGCTTTTTGCCACGGGACCACCGCCTTTCCGTTGCTCCTGCGCACGCACCGGCAACGCTTTGGTGCATGCCGACGCGAAATGGCCGGATTCCCCACAGCGGAACACACTCGCTGCTTGGGCGGTCTAGGGAATTTTTCGTCTGCTCCTTTAGCCGGGTGTTTTCGGTGCGTTTGCATTCCCCCACCGCTCTTCCGCTCGTAGCTCGAAATCATCTCTTTCCAATCGGCTTCGGCTTTGCCGGCGAGCTGGATCCAGGCATCCAAAGTAGGCAGGTTCCCACGCGTGATCGCCAGCTCCCATATTTTCGGAGCTAGGCCTTGCTTGAAGCAGGATATTTTGAAATCTTCTGGCCACCCAGGTAGCTTTCCTGCGATCACGCGGAACTCCAAGCGATACTCTCCCACGCTGCGCGCTCCTTGCCTCAAGTTGACGAGCTTTGTGCGGGCCCGCTGGGTTTCCCCCGGCATTTCAAACCTCCTTCTCAGCCTGGTCAGGAACAGCCCCAGGTCTCTCAGCTCTGGTGCACGGGCTCCTCGCAGTTGGATCAGCCACTCCCCCCGCGGTCCCGGTCAACGCGCGGCTGATGTACTGCACCTGCTCTTCGTCAGATGTAAATAAATGCCCCGCCTTTTCCATGCACAGTGTAACTTGTGCCATGAAATTAGATAAATTGGCTGGGGTTCCATCAAATTTTTCGGCCAGGCCCCAACGTTTCAACAGTACCTCTTGTTGTCTTAGGGACAGGAGTTGCCTTCCCCTGGCTACCAGGCGCACCGCCACTCGCGGAGAGGTCCCTCGGTCTGCTCTTGGTGCCTCGGTCTCGGTCGGGGTGGCTCTTCCCGAAGTCAGGGCGGGCGAGACCACGCGTTCTCCTTTCTGTTCCCAGTACTCCTCCTCTCCTTCGGGCAGGCCGAACGTGCCAGATCGCCACAGGAGGTCGGTGATCTCTCTCAGGTCTCTCCGGAGGGCACGATTTTCATTCTGTAGCATGCTCACGCGATCCTCATGCATCCCCACGCGGGTGGATTCCCATTTCCCCGTGGTCATCGCCCAACGCTGTTCAGGGTCCAGCTCCATGAATGTCGCTGCTCCCTCTCCCCATTCACCTAGGGACCAACGCTGGGCTACGCGCCTCGCTCTTTCGCGGGCTACGGGGAAACACTCATACGCGGTTTTTTCCCGGTCCTCTTCCTCCTCCTCCTCCGTAACTGGGCCGAGCAGGGTGAGTTCTTCTTCCATCTCCGTGGTCGCTATAGAATTTGTTGGAGAGGTCTCCACGATGGGTTGCTTTCCGTCGGGTAGATCCCTCGTCCAGGATGTAGTCTCAACAAAATATCAGAGCCTGCACACTCATTCCCAAAGTTCAGTAAATCCTCTGGAGACTATACAGTTCCATTAAAGATTTCTTTATTAGGATAAGCGTACAGCAACTTAGATTGTTGAGACTAAAGATACAAAGCAAACTATCCCCCTTTTAAGCCCACACTCCCCCTTTGAAGTTGTTTTTCCCGCTTGGCATTCTTCGCGCCGTCTCCGTTTCTCACACTTCTTGGCCTTGCAGATGCCTGTTTAGAGATAAGGATGGCACCTTTCGTTTCTTACTTCCCCCCTGTTTTATGGCAGGTCAAGCAAGCGGTTAGGCCTATACATTCTTCACATTAACCCTTAGTTGTCTATTTCACCCCTTAGTTATATATGTAAGTAAAAGATTATATGATGGTTATACATTACTACATCTACATTGATTAAGTATATAACTGGCTTGCTTGGATCCTGACAATCAAACCCAGTAGGAACAATTCTGGATTTTTTGAATGTTCACTTTAGGAATCTTTTGAATAGCAATGCATATTTGGTCCCAATTTCTTTTAGCCTTTTCACAAGTCCACCAAAGATGATAAAAGGTTCCTTCACCCTGTGAACATTTCCAACAAACATTTGTTATATCAGTATACATTTTTGATAACTTATCAGGGGTTAAATACCAGCGATACATCATTTTATAAAAATTCTCTTTTAGATTATAATTCAATGTAAATTTCAAACCTTTGTTCCACATATTTTCCCATTGTTCCAACATGATATTGTATCCAAAGTTTTTAACCCATTTAATCATACATTCCTTGACTTGTTCATCTCCTAAGTTCATCTGTAACAGTATCTTATACATTTTAGCAGTAACATGTTCATCATTCGTACAAAGTTGAATCTCAAAATAAGATATTTCATTAACAAATCTATTATTCTTTTTATCCAACTTAAAATATTCAAACAATTGCATATGAGTAAACCAGTGACATATAAAACCTTCTAAACGTTCAGTGAATGCTTCTTGAGGAAGAAGCACCCCATTACTGCCTGGCTCTGTAGATCCTTTTCAGTGGAATTACTGAGTAAGCTTTGCATTCTCTTCTTGTCTTAGCCATCCTAGATTCTACACAGCTACCTCAAGGGTCCTTTTGAACCCTCTTTCTAGCAGCCACCACTCTTAATGGAGTCTGCATAACAAAGGGGGGGCAGGAAACAACAAGGCTTCTTCCACTTTCTTCCTTTTCAATATATCTTCCTTGGCCCTCTCAAACTTGTAGTTTGCAGGAGTATTGATTGCTGCTTTTCAATTTCCATCATGGCTAAACATGCATGGACACATACCCCTCAGCCAGCACCATTCATGGACTCAGTCGCTCTTCCTTAGCCTCAGTTGCTTGTGCCGTCATGCCCCAAGTGCCTCTTCTGCCTGTGACCATACAGACCGTGGTTCCTTTCCTCTTTCACAATGAAATAGCTGCTTGTTGGGCCACCAGCAAGCCTTAACCTCCATAACTCCCAGGTACACACTGGCTGAAAATGAAGTTGGCTTAAGAAAATCCCTTTATGGATTTTATCTTCTCTGTTTCTGTTCATCAGCTATGGTCTCTGACTGGTGGATTTCCCAACTTTTTACTTCCCAGCCATTTCAGAAAAGCAAGCATCAACAACTTTCTATGGACAAGTCTTTGGCCTCCACTGATAGACTTTTTGTATGAGCCTCCTCTATTACCTCCCCTGCATACTTGATACCTTCCCATCTGATGAGTCTATCAGTGGAACAGGAAAGAGAAAGAAAAACCATGAAAACACTACAATTTTACCCATTGTTTCAGTCATTAGAAACTGGCATACCTCTTGTCAATTTAGTAATGTTTTTGCTAGTAATGTTTTTGCTTTTTAACAGAATAGCCCCCCCCCCCAAAAAAACAGGGAGTCTGAAATTGACACTGTACTGTCCATCACCTTAACTTCTTTGATGAGACCCTGTGGACAACATTGCAATGCAGGCAGGATTAACAGCTTTCAAGGTTTTGGACCATGCAAGGGGACATTTGCAGCCCCTACCTCAAGTACCAAAATGATGCCAGCTGGCCCTGGCCTAGCTGTATGGAACTGTAAGGAAGAAGATGTTTCTGAACAAGATAACTAGGAGAACGGAATCCTGTGGGTATCACATGATCCTAGAAATTTCAGCCATATGTATATGATCTCTGGCAAGCTGGGATATACAATCTGTTAGCTTGGCTTGGCTTTGGGGCATGGAAAGTGGCTATCTTTTCTAATTAGGTCTCTTATCAGTTTGTGTTTAACTGACAGTTTCTTGGAACTATAATGGGGTTAGCTCATTTCACTTTCAAGCCATGAGTAATATACTGTCCACTACCTTTCACATTCAACATCTCAACCAAGGCAATTCTCGTCTCCTACATCCTAATGAGAGGTCCTCTTGGAGAAACCAATCAACTTAGAAAGGATCAGGCCACATGCCCTGTGGTTGATTGTTCCCATATTTACTGTAGTAATAATACCTAGAATTCTCCAGACTCTGCCAGGTTGAAATATCTTAACCTTTCCAAAGGATATAAAGAAACTTTCCTGGTCCTGAGGAGGCCAACAGGAGAAGATATGTGGTTTGGAAAATAAATGTGATTAGAAGAGAAGCAGGATCATCGAACCTGGGAAAGAGCTGACTGAAAGGAGGGGTGAATGAATGATTTAGATCCCTTTCGATCAGGGTTCAGCTGAAGCATGGGATGGAAGCTTATATGGTTGCTGTTGGGGATGACCTCCGTTGTGACTCAGGTGGTTGCAGTGCAGATTTCCTTGTCCTGTTAGATCTCTTAGGGACTTTTGATACTATCAATCCTACTATAGCTCAGGACTTCTATAAAAGTGACGAATTGAGGGCACAGTATTGTAATTGTCTACTTTTAATGAGACTCTTAAAGCATTTTTTTTTTTCAACATCTCAACTTTTCCTTCTTTGGGTTACCAAAATGTGAGACTGACCACACAGTTTAGTGGAATCTACTCTGCCATGGATATATTGTCTTCTTTGGAAAATGTTGTAATTCCGCAGGTAAATAAAGGAAGAATTGAAAACTGAAATTTGAGAAGGTAATTTTATTTATGATAAAGAACAATTTCCATTACAACGAATAACGTACATATTTTTCTGCATTTTTCATTATCCATTTAAAAAAAATTATAAGCTGTAGCAACTCAAAAAAGGTAAGAAGAAGAAAGAAGAAAGACAGAAAGACAGAAAGACAGAAAGACAGAAAGACAGAAAGACAGAAAGACAGAAAGACAAAAAGACAGAATCCCTGTAACAACAAGGAGTAGAGGTTACATAATGGCAATGAGGCAGATATCTTCTGTTCTCACTTCTTCTTCAGTAGACACTTCTGAGGCTGATGGAGGGATCAGAAAGATGCTGTAAAATTGTGGAATACATGGAGCTGCCAAACCGTTTTCACTCCCTGATAAGCCTGTTCGGCTGCTCCGAAATTTATGGTAGTTCATCTCAAGCAGGGGGAATCTGAGGCAGGTTAGTTGGCAGAGGACGATGTGTAGCAACCCAGGTTGGGGAAGATCCAGAAGTGGCTACATGAGCATCCACATTTCTAACTACCAAACCAGTTCCAGGGGAAACATTTTGCTGTAGACGTTGCCAAAGAAGCAGCCGAATGATAGAATAAAGAAAAACCTCTGTCAACCTGGGCTGGAGGAACCGTGGTTGTAAATGGATGGCTGAAGAATTTAAAAGAAGAGTCAGGGATCAGCTGCTATGGGAAGCTGAATCAAGTATAACAATGCCAACAACTTGGGTTTGCACCTGGCTGCTCTGAAATTTATGACAGTTCAGCTCAAACAGGGGAAATCAGAGGCAGGTGAGATGAAAGCAGTATCTGTATTCACCAGAGAAGCAAAGGAACGAATATGAGGAGCTGAAAGGGATTTGGAGACAGTAGCTGCTGTTTCCAAACCCCTGACACCCATGCGAGCTGACTTAGTTGGCAGAGGATGATATGTAGGAACCCAGGTTGGGGAAGATCAGGCTCAAGGACCAAACTGAGGAGAACATGGAAGATATTTCCTTGTTGACTAAGAACATGATAGCCTGGAACCGAGTGTGTGTTTGAGGGGAAAATAAACATAAAGGACTACCTGAGTCCCAAAACTCTGAGTGGCTGAACACAGCACTTTGCACAACAATAGTAACAGCACTTCTTCTTTCCTGGACAGTGATGATCTCTCTGGCACTTATTAGGCTGAGGAGGAATGCAGATGCAAGGATTTGTTGGGCACGTCCCTGGCTTCTGTTGAATTTTACGGTCTGACAATAACAGAAGGTAGCACAGTGAGAAAGCAAACTGTGGGCAAATCAATATATAAATACATACGTACGTGTATGCATGTATGTATGTATGTGTACGTGTGTATATATATACATATATATATATATATATATATATATATATAGAGAGAGAGAGAGAGAGAGAGAGAGAGAGAGAGAGAGAGAGAGAGAGAGAGAGAGAGAGAGAGAGAGAGGTATATTCATTCTATACCTTAGACAACCCTTAAAATATAATGTACAGGCATTGCCCATTTGTCGACTGTCTTGTTTAGCAACCATTTGCAGTTAGAACCATGGTGAAAAAATAACTTTATGACCAATCCTCACATTTACAACCTTCACAGGTCTATCAATGAAAGGAAAGCTGAATTAAAATCAGAAGTGCAGTCAGGGTTTCACTTAACGATGTCTTCACTTAACAAACGAGTTGCCAAGTTGTGGTTGCTAAACATGGACTACTTGTATTCAGTACACATGTAATTAGCAGCCAGAAATCCTCATGTTCAACAGCACAAGTATAACCAAAGATTGTTCAAAAGAGGAGCTGTACTCATTTTCCTGGAGACTAACAAAGAAGTGAATGAATTAGCTTCTCTGTTTGCCCCACACTTTCAGTGCTCCCCCAGAAAGGATTTCTATCCACTACTAGATTTACACTTCTGAAAAGGGAAACTCTAAAGAGTTCCTCCTTCCAGAGTTCTTCTGTGACACCCCTACTATCTTACTCATTGAATACCTCCTTGTTTTTATTTAGTATGTAATTTTGCTGTTTCATACTAAGGAGGCATTCTTGGCTCGCATAAGATCCGCAATCAGCACTGAGCAGCAGGAAATTTCCTCACAGATATTGTTCAACACATTCTCCGTCGAATTCCTAACTCTCTCTTAGTTTCAAAGGCCAATTCAATCCACTGACTTTTTCTGGCTTCCAACTGCATGTTCCACTTCAAGCTATGTTCAAGAAATGCAGAGAGAGAGTGGCTAAATGGCATGACCTGTTCCTAACTCTGGCTAAATGTGGCTTCCTACTTTATGGTTTGACAGCTTATATGAACACAGCCAGTTAGTCTTAACTGTTCAGCAATATAGCCCTCCTCACCTGCATAGAACCTTCATTCCCTCCTCACCTGCATAGAACCTGCCTGATACAACACAAACTTATACAAAGTCAACTAAGTTGTAATTTTCCCCAACTTCAAAGGCCTTCAGGGCAGTATGCATAAAAAAAGTGCTCGCAAGAACATTTCCCTATTATATTTCTGAAACTGCATTACAGATTAAACTATGTTATCAGATTCTCTACAACAACAATAATTGTAATAAAGAAAAGAGTACATAAATTAGTATTTAATCAGCTGCAGAAAATAGACAAGTTATAAATAAAAATGCAGGCATGAAACTTAATAAGGTTTCCTACTCTTTTCCTCCTTCAACTCTGTTCACCGAAAACCTAATTTTACATCTCACCTGTTTGGAAGGCGCTACCACCTGCAGAGGGGAATCCTATCCAAAGAGCTAGAAGGCCCACAAGGAGAAAGGTAGCAAGCAGCTTCATGTTGTCCTCCAGATTCAGCAAAATCTTAAGAATAATCAAGAACTACAGCTGAGCAAAACTAGCATATAAATAGAAACGTGGTTAGGAAATACAGTTGCACTGAACTGCAATCAATAGTTACGCCAAGCAGGCGTGTATGGTTCAATTCTTTCTTCTCCCCCAAGACGTAAGCAATTGCTTTGTTCTCATTCTCACAGAGTATCTGTTACGTTGCAAAAGAGACCAGAGGTAGAACCGGTGGCTAGATTAGTACCTGCAATATTCTGGTGTAGTTTAGAATATATTCACCCTTGCCTGTCTTTAAGCCCCTTCAGATTCCTTCTATCTGAGGTTTCAAGTTCTTCATTTTTGGGGCTAGATATTAAGGAGAAATGTAGGAAAAGGGAAGCTAAGCACGTCAATCTGTTGCAACCACAAGGCTAGGAATATGATATCATGGCTACAATAATACAGACGATCAGTAGAAGGCAATTCCGAGATATAGAAAACTCTCCTTACTTCATCTCAGGATCTCTCAGTTTTTTGCAGCCCATGTATAGTATCCCTAACAAAAGCTGCTTTTCGACCAAGGGAACCTTACTTCTCCTCCTCTGCATGAACATGCATTCTTCCTATCCTTAAATTGGGAGAAATATGTCAACACCCCAAGGCCACAGCAATAAGGTCCGGGAGACCTTGTGCTGTACTTACAAATTTAACGCAGGACAATTTCAATACAGCTATTGGTGGATTCTCAGCTTCCATCCCTTTCCCAACTAGTGTTACCTGCTAGCAGAACTGTGTTTAACCTGAGGAGTGGTACAGTTGGGGGGGGGGTTCTTTTCCTCCTCTCTTGGAAGCCACCTGAGTATACACCCTATAGCTCTGCCTGCTGCCTTGGTATAACAGCTTGGTAGGACTAGCTGCCCCTTCGTGGATCACTGCCTTGTCGTGGCGAAGGGGCTTGCATAACTCAGTGAAGCCATGAGCTATACCGTGCAGGGCCACCCAAGACGAACAGGTCATGACAGAGAGTTCTGACAAAATGTGGTCCACTGGAGAAGGAAATGGCAACCCACTCCAGTATTCTTGCCAAGAAAACCCCATGGACAATGTTAAAAGGCTAAACGTTATGACACCGGAAGATGAGCCCCTCAGGTCGGAAGGTGTCCAATATGCTACTGGGGAAGAGTGGAGGGCAATTTCAAGTAGCTCCAGAAAGAGTGAAGCGGCTGGGCCAAAGCCGAGAGGACGTTCAGCTGTGGATGTATCTGGAAGCGAAAAGAAGGTCCGATGCTGTAAAGAACAATATTGTATAGGTACATGGAATGTAAGATCCATGAACCAAGGCAAGCTGGATGTGGTCAAACATGAGATGACAAGATTGACCGTCAACATCTTGGGAATCAGCGAATTGAAATGGACGGGAATGGGTGAATTTAATTCAGGTGACCATTATATCTACTACTGTGGGCAAGAAACCCTCAGAAGAAATGGAGTTGCACTCATAGTCAATAAGAGAATAGAAAAGGCAGTAATGGGGTACAACCTCAAAAACGACAGAATGATCTCAGTGCGTATCCAAGGCAAACCATTCAACATCACAGTAATCCAAGTCTATGCCCCAACCACTGATGCCGAAGAAGCTGAAGTTGACCGGTTCTATGAAGACCTACAACACCTTCTAGAACTAGCACCAAAAAAAGATGTCCTTTTCATCATAGGGGATTGGAATGCTAAAGTAGGAAGTCAAGGAGTAATCGGAATAACAGGCAAGTTTGGCCTTGGAGTACAAAATAAAGCAGGGCAAAAGCTAATAGAGTTCTGTCAAGAGAACAAGCTACTCATAGCAAACACTCTTTTCCAACAACACAAGAGACGACTCTACACATGGACATTACCAGATGGTCAATACCAAAACCAGATTGATTACATATTTTGCAGCCAAAGATGGAGAAGCTCTATACAGACAGCAAAAACAAGACCAGGAGCTGACTGTGGCTCAGATCATGAGCTTCTTACTGCAAAATTTAGGCTTAAATTGAAGAATGTAGGGAAAACCACTAGACCACTCAGGTATGACTTAGATCATATTCCATGTGGGTACACAGTGAAGGTGATGAATAGATTTAGAGGATTAGATTTGGTAGACAGAGTACCTGAAGAACTATGGACGGAGGTCTGTAACATTGTACAGGAGCAACTAAAACCATCCCAAAGAAAAAGAAATGCAAGAAACCAAAATGGCTGTCTGATGAGGCTTTACAAATAGCTGTGGAAAGAAGGAATGCGAAAAGCAAGGGTGAAAGGGAAAGATATAAGCAACTGAATGCAGATTTCCAGAGAATAGCAAGGAGAGATAAGAAGGCCTTCTTCAATGAACAATGCAAAGAAATTGAGGAAAACAATAGAATGGGGAAGACTAGAGATCTCTTCAAGAAAATTGGAGATATCAAAGGAACGTTTAGTGCAAAGATGGGCATGATAAAGGACAAAAAAGGCAGGGACCTAACAGAAGCAGAAGAGATTAAGAAGAGATGGCAAGAATACACAGAAGAACTATACAAGAAAGATCTTAATGTCCCTGATGTCCATGCTGGTATGGTCACTGACCCTGAGCCAGACATCCTAGAGAGTGAAGTCAAGTGGGCCTTAGGAAGCATTGCTAACAACAAAGCTAGTGGAGATGACAGTATTCCAGCTGAGTTATTTAAAATACTAAAAGACGATGCTGTTAAAGTGCTGCACTCAATATGCCAGCAAGTTTGGAAAACGCAACAGTGGCCACGGGATTGGAAAAGGTCAGTTTATGTTCCAATTCCAAAGAAGGGCAGTGCCAAAGAATGCTCAGACTATCGCACAACTGCACTCATTTCACATGCTAGCAAGGTTATGCTCAAAATCCTACAAGCTAGGCTTCAGCAGTACGTGAACCGAGAACTACCAGATGTACAAGCTGGGTTTCAAAGAGGCAGAGCAACTAGAGATCAAATTGCCAACATTCGCTGGATCATGGAGAAAGCACGAGAGTTCCAGAAAAAAATCTACTTCTGCTTCATTGACTATGCAAAAGCCTTTGATTGTGTGGATCACAACAAACTGTGGCAAATTCTTAAAGAGATGGGGGTACCAGACCATCTTACCTGTCTCCTGAGAAATCTGTATGCGGGCCAAGAAGCAGCAGTTAGAACTGGTCACGGAACAACCGATTGGTTCAAAATAGGGAAAGGAGTACGGCAAGGCTGTATACTGTCACCCTGCTTATTTAACCTATATGCAGAGTACATCATGAGAAATGCCAGGCTGGAAGAATCACAAGCTGGAATTAAGATTGCAGGGAGAAACATCAATAACCTCAGATATGCAGACGATACCACCCTAATGGCAGAAAGTGAAGAAGAACTAAAGAGCCTCTTGATGAGGGTGAAAGAGGAGAGTGCGAAAGCTGGCTTGAAACTCAGCATTAAAAAAACTAAGATCATGGCATCTGGACCCATCAATTCCTGGCAAATAGAAGGGGTAGAAATGGAAGCAGTAACAGACTTCATTTATTTGGGCTCCAAGATCACCACAGATGGAGACTGCAGCCATGAAATTAAAAGACGCTTGCTCCTTGGGAGGAAAGCTATGGCAAACCTAGATAGCATATTAAAAAGCAGAGACGTCACCTTGCCGACAAAGATCCGCATAGTCAAAGCTATGGTTTTTCCAGTAGTAATGTATGGCTGTGAGAACTGGACCATAAAGAAGGCTGAACGCCGAAGAATTCATGCCTTTGAACTGTGGTGCTGGAGAAGACTCTTAAGAGTCCCCTGGACTGCTAGGAGGTCAAACCAGTCAATCTTAAAGGAAATCAACCCTGATTGCTCATTGGAAGGATTGATAATGAAGCTCAAGCTCAGATACTTTGGTCACCTAATGCGAAGAGAGAACTCTTTGGAAAAGACCCTGATGCTGGGAAAGATTAAAGGCAAAAGGAGAAGAGGATGGCAGAGGATGAGATGGCTAGATAGCATCACTGAAGCAATGAGTATGAAACTGAGCAAACTCAGGGAGGCAGTGAAGGACAGGAAGGCCTGGCGCAATATGGTTCATGGGGTCACGAAGAGTCGGACATGACTTAACGACTGAACAACAACAAGGACCAGCTGTACCTTCAGGAAAGAAGAAGATGTTGCTGTCAGGCCTAGCCCAAGGAACTCCAGGAGACCATGTAAATTCAGTCCAGTAATGTTCATTAGCTACAACCTCTAGCAAGAATCTTCCCAGACTGAAACCCCAGCTCCCAAGTAATGCCAGTCACAACAATGTGAATTCCCCAGGGAGGTGCCCGCCTCATCCTCTTATCTCTCCCTCACCCCTCAGGAGACAAAAGAGCGTGTTTTCCTCCCTGAGTCTGGCCTTCATAATTCCATTCCATCACATCAGGAGACAAAAGAACATGTTCTCCTCCCTGAGTCTGGCCTTCATAATTCCATTCCATCACAGTTGCTGAACAAGATACCTAGGAGAACAGAATCCGGTGGGTGTCACATGATACTAGAAAATTCAGCTATGTGTATATGGTCTCTAGCGACCTGGGATATACAATCTATGAGCTTGGCTTGGCTTGGGGGCATGGATACACCAAGTGGATTTCCTCTCTAATTAGATCCCTTATTAGTTTGTGGTGAAGTGACAGTTTCTTGTATAATGTCCTCCTCGCCTGCATAGAACCTGCCTGATACAACACAAACTTATACAAAGTCAGCTAAATTGTAATTTTCTCCAACTTCAAAGGCCTTCAGGGTAGTCTGTATAAAAAAGGTGCTGTCGAGAATATTTCCCTATTATATTTCTGAAACTGCATTACAGATTAAACTATGTTATCAGATTCTCTACAATAACAATAATTGTAATAAAGAAAAGAGTACATAAATTAGTATTTAATCATCTGCAGAAAATAGACAAGTTATAAATAAAGATGCAGGCATGAAACTTAATAAGGTTTCCTACTCTTTTCCTCCATCAACTCTGTTCACCGGAAGCCTAGTTTTATGTCTCACCTGTTGGGAAGTCGCTACCAGCTGCAGAGGGGAATCCTATCCAAAGAGCTAGAAGGCCCACAAGGAGAAAGGTAGCAAGCAGCTTCATGTTGTCCTCCAGATTCAGCAAAATCTTAAGAACAATCTAGAACTATGAGTGAGAAAAGCCAAAATATAAACAGAAATGTGGTTAGGACCACAGTTGCGCCTAACTGCAATCAACAGTCATGCAAAAGAGGTTTATATGCTCTTCCCAAACTTTAGCAATTGCTTTGTTCTCATTCTTGCAGATTATATGTTACATTGCAAGAGAAGCCAGGGGAGGAACCAGTGACTAGATTAGTATCTGCAATATTCTGGTGTAGTATAGAATAGATTCACCCTTCCATGTCTTTAAGCGCCATCGGATTCCTTCTATCTGAGGTTTCAACTTCTTTTTTTTCAGGTGAGATATTAAGGAAAGATGTAGGAAAAAGGAAAGTAAGCATGTCGATTTTGGGCAACCACAAGGCAAGGAACATGATATCATGGCTGCAGAAATACGGATGTGTTACCAAGTAAACACTTCTTCTCATCTGTGTGAACATGCATTCTTCCTATCCTTGAATTGGGAGAAATATGTCAACATAAGTTGTGCTGACCCCAA
Source organism: Liasis olivaceus (assembly GCA_030867105.1). Lineage (NCBI taxonomy): Eukaryota > Metazoa > Chordata > Lepidosauria > Squamata > Pythonidae > Liasis > Liasis olivaceus. Next base: position 181,277,809 of record CM061350.1, on the reverse strand, counting down.
GGCCCCAGCAATAAGGTCAGGGAGAGCTGCTGTTCTTACAGATTCAATGCAGGACAGTTTCAGGGCAGCTATTGGTAGATTCTCAGTTTCCATCACCTTCCTAACCAGTGTCACCTGCCAGTATAACTCTGTTTAAACTGAGGGGGGTACAGTTGGGGGGGGGGTTCTTTTCCTTCTCTCTTGGAAACCACCTGGGTCTACAACCTCTAGCTCTGCCACCTACCTTGGTGTAACAGCTTGGTAGGCTTAGTTGTACCTTCAGGAAGGAAGAAGATGTTGCTGAACAAGATAACTAGGAGAATGGAATCCTGTGGGTGCCACATGATCCTAGAAAATTCAGCTATATGGATATGGGCTCTGGCAAGCTGGGATATACTATCTTTTTGCTTGGCTTGGCTTGGCTTTGGGGCATGGATACACCAAATGGCTATGTTTTCTAATTAGCTCTCTTGTCAGTTTGTGGTGAAGTGACAGTTTCTTGTATAATGTCTTCATAATGTGGTTAGCTCATTTCACTTTCAAGCCATGAGCAATATCCTATCTGTTACCTTTCTCATTCAACAGCTCAACCAAGGCAATTGACATCTCCTACATCCTAATGAGCGGTCCATTTGGAGGAACTAATCAATAAAGTAATGATACATCTCCACCAAGGTGATTCTCGTCTCCTGCATACTAATGTAAGGTCCAGTTGGAGGAACCAATCAAGTTAATAAGGATCTGGCCATGCTCCTTGTGGTTCATAGTTCCTATATTTACTCTGGTAATAATACCCAGAATTCCCCAAACTCTCTCCATGTTGCATTACCTTAACGATTCCAATGGATATAAACAAACTTTCCTGGTCCTGATAAAGGCAACAGGAGGTGATATGGGGTTTGGAAAATAATTGTGATTAGGAGCAGGATCATTTAACCGGGGGAAGAGCTGACTGTAAGGAGGGGTGAAAGGAATGATTTAAATCCATTTCAGGCAGGGTTCAAATTGAAGCATGGGATGGAAGCATGTATGGCTGCTGTTGTCGATGGCCTCAGTTGTGACTTAGATGGTTAGAGTGCAGCTTTCCTTGTCCTATTAGATTTCTTAGGACCTTTCATACTATCAATCCTAGTAAAGTTCAGGACTTCTGTAAGGGTTAGGAATTGACGGCACAGTAATTTAATTGTCTACTTTTAATGTGAGTCTTAAAGCACTTTTTTTTCCCCAGCACTCAACCATTCCTTCTTTGAGGTACCAAAATGTGCGACCAACCTCCCAGTGTAGTGAGATCCACTCTGCATGGATATATCATCTTCTTTGGGAAATGTTGTAATGGAAAATTGTCTGTTACAGATGACCAAGATGACATTCTGCAGGTGAATAAAGGAAGAATTGAAAAGCTAAATTTGAGAAAGTAATTTTATTTATGATAGAGAGTGAGCAATTTACATTACAATGAATAACATACATATTTTTCTGAATTTTTCATTATCCATTTGACAAAATTATAAGCTGTAACTACTCAAAAAGAGGAGGGAGGGAGGGAGGGAGGGAGGGAGGGAGGGAGGAAGGAAGGAAGGAAGGAAGGAAGGAAGGAAGGAAGGAAGGAAGGAAGGAAGGAAGAAAGAAAGAAAGAAAGAAAGAAAGAAAGAAAGAAAGAAAGAAAGAAAGAAAAGGTCCCTGTAACAACAAGGAGGAGAGGTTATATAATGGCAATGAAGCAAATATCTTGCTGTTCCCATCTCCTGTACAAGAGACACTTCTGAGGCTGATGAACGGTTTCGAGAGATGTAAAATCGTGGAATACATGGAGCTGCCAAACCATTTTCATTATCTGATGAGCATCTTATGGATTACAAATTAAATGTTCAGCTCAAATACAGAACAAACCAGAAGTGGCTACAAGAAGATGTTGCTGAACAGGATAACTATGAGAATGGAATCCTGTGGGTGCCACACAATCCTAGAAAATTCAGCTATATGTATATGGGCTCTGGCAAGCTGGGATATACAATCTCTGAACTTGGCTTGGCTTTGGGTCATGGATAGACCAAGTGGATTTCCTTTCTAATTAGATCTCTTGTCAGTTTGTGGTGAAGTGACAATTTCTTGTATAATGTCTTCATAATGTGGAAGGAAGAATTGAAAAGTTTTTCATTATGGGGTTTGGAAAAGTGACTATCTTTTCTTATTAGATCTCTTGCTAGTTTGTGGTAAACTCACAGTTTCTTGGATAATGTCTTCATAATGTGGTTAGCTCATTTCACTTTCAAGCCATGAGCAATATCCTGTCTGTACCTTTCACATTCAACATCTCAGCCAAGGCAATTCACATCTCCTACATTCTAAAGAGAGGTCCATTTGGAGGAACTAATCAACAAAGTAATGATCTATCGACACTTCTTGTGGTTCATAGTTCCCACATTTACTCTGGTAATAATACCCAAAATTCCACAAAGTCTGTCCAGGTTTGAATATCTTAAGCTTTCCAAAGGATATAAAGAAATTTTCCTGGTCCTGAGGAGGCCAACAGGAAATGATATGTGGTTTGGAAAATAAATGTGATTAGAAGCAAAGCAGGATCATCTAACTTGGGGAAGAGCTGACTGAAAGGAGGAGTGAATGAATGATTTAGGTCCCTTTCAGCCAGGGTTCACACTGAAGCATGGGATGGAAGCATACATGGTTGCTGTTGGGGATGAACATGGATGACCTCAGTTGCGACTTAGATGTTTGGAGTGCAACTTCCCTTGTCCTGTTAGATCTCTTAGGGACTTTTGACACTATCAGTCCTAATATAGTTCAGGACGTCTATAAGGGTTAGGAACCGGGGGCACAATATTGTAGTTGTCTCCTTATAATGTGACTCCTAAAGCACTATTTTTTTTTAGCTCTCAAGTTTACTTCCTTTGAGATACGAAAATGTGAGACCAACCTCACACTTTATTGAGACCTACTCTGCCATGGGTATATTGTCTTCTTTGGGAAATGTTCTAATGAAAAAGTGTCTATTTCAGATGACCAAGATGAAAAAAAAAAGAAAAGGAAAAAGAAAAGGTCCCAATACAGTAAGGAGCAGAGGTTACATAATGGCAATGAGGCAGATATCTTCTGTTCTCATTTCTTCTTCAGGAGACACTTCTGAGGCTGATGAGGGGATGAGAAAGATGCGGTAAAATTGTGGAATACATGGAGCTGCCAAACCATTTTCATCACCTGATAAACCTGTTATGGATTACAAATTACATCTTCAGCTCAAATAAACAACAATCCAGAAGTGGCTACATGAGCATCCACATTTCTAACTACCAAACCAGTTCCAGAAGAAACATTTTCCTGGAAATGTTGCCAAAGAAGCAACCAAATGATAGAATAAAGAAGAACGTCTGTCAACCTGGGCTGGAGGAACTGTGGTTGTAAATGGATGGCTGAAGAATTTAAAAGTAGAGTCAAGGATCAGGTGCTATGGGAAGCTGAATGACGTATAACAATGCCAACAACTTGGGTTTGCACCTGGCTGCTCCAAAATTTACGGTAGTTCATCTCAAGCATGGGGAATCAGAGGCAGGTGAGGTGAGAGCAGTATCTGTATTCACCAGTGAAGCAAAGGAACAAACCTGAGGAGCTGAAAGGGATTTGCAGCCAGTAGCTGCTGTTTCCAAACCCCTGATGCCCATGCGAGCTGACTTAGTTGACAGAGGATGATGTGTAGGAAACCAGGATGGGGAAGATTAGGCTCAAGGACCAAACTGAGGAGAACATGGAAGTTATTTCCTTGTTGACTAAGAACATGATAGCCTGGAACCCAGTGTGTGTTTGAGAGGAAAATGCATATAAAGTACTACCTGAGTCGCAGAATTTATTTTGCTGGGTCCACACAGCGCATTGCACAATGATAGTGACAGCACTTCTTTTTTTTGCAATCATGATCTCTGTGGCACTCATCAGGTTCAGGACGGATGCACAACACATGATTCATTGGGCACCTCCCCGGCTTCTGTGAAACTGGATGTGCTGAGAAGAGTAGCGGATAGCGCAGTGGAAAAAAAAAAAAAGTAGTAGTGAAATCATTATAGAAATAGGTATGTTCATTCCATACCTTACACAAACCTTAAAATTTAATGTACGGTTACTGCTTGTTTTTCAACCAGTTTATCAACCAGTAGCAGTTACAACCATGATTAAAAATAACTTTACAACCAATCCTTGCATCTACAACTTTGCAGGTTGTAAAGCAAAGGAAAGCTGAAGTAAGATTATAAACACAGTCGCTGTTTCACTTAGCAACTGATTCACTTAACAACCAAGGTGCTGGTCTCAGTTGTGGTTGCTAAACAAGGACTACCTGTATTCAGTACATATGTACCAAAGATTGTTGAAAAGAGGAGCTGTAGCCTCCTGGGGGCTAACGAAAAGGTAAATTAATTAGCTTCTGTGTTTGTTCCACACTTTTAATGCTCCCTCAGAAAGGGTTTGTATCCACTGGTAGATTTACACCCAAGAGAAGGAAAACTCTGAAGAATTTCTCCTTCCAGAGTTCTGCTGTGATACCCCTACAATCTTACTCATTGAATACCTCCTTGTTTCTTACTAAGTTTGTGAGTAAGTAAGCTTACTAAGTAACCTGAATGGCATGACCTGTTCCTAACTCTGGCTAAATGTGGCTTGCTACTTTATGGTTTGACAGCTTATATGAACACAGCCAGTTAGTCTTAACTGTTCAGCAATATAGCCTGTTCTTCATTCCCTCCTCGCCTGCATAGAACCTGCCTGATACAACACAAACTTATACAAAGTCAGCTAAATTGTAATTTTCTCCAACTTCAAAGGCCTTCAGGGTAGTCTGTATAAAAAAGGTGCTGTCGAGAATATTTCCCTATTATATTTCTGAAACTGCATTACAGATTAAACTATGTTATCAGATTCTCTACAATAACAATAATTGTAATAAAGAAAAGAGTACATAAATTAGTATTTAATCATCTGCAGAAAATAGACAAGTTATAAATAAAGATGCAGGCATGAAACTTAATAAGGTTTCCTACTCTTTTCCTCCATCAACTCTGTTCACCGGAAGCCTAGTTTTATGTCTCACCTGTTGGGAAGTCGCTACCAGCTGCAGAGGGGAATCCTATCCAAAGAGCTAGAAGGCCCACAAGGAGAAAGGTAGCAAGCAGCTTCATGTTGTCCTCCAGATTCAGCAAAATCTTAAGAACAATCTAGAACTATGAGTGAGAAAAGCCAAAATATAAACAGAAATGTGGTTAGGACCACAGTTGCGCCTAACTGCAATCAACAGTCATGCAAAAGAGGTTTATATGCTCTTCCCAAACTTTAGCAATTGCTTTGTTCTCATTCTTGCAGATTATATGTTACATTGCAAGAGAAGCCAGGGGAGGAACCAGTGACTAGATTAGTATCTGCAATATTCTGGTGTAGTATAGAATAGATTCACCCTTCCATGTCTTTAAGCGCCATCGGATTCCTTCTATCTGAGGTTTCAACTTCTTTTTTTTCAGGTGAGATATTAAGGAAAGATGTAGGAAAAAGGAAAGTAAGCATGTCGATTTTGGGCAACCACAAGGCAAGGAACATGATATCATGGCTGCAGAAATACGGATGTGTTACCAAGTAAACACTTCTTCTCATCTGTGTGAACATGCATTCTTCCTATCCTTGAATTGGGAGAAATATGTCAACATAAGTTGTGCTGACCCCAAGGCCCCAGCAATAAGGTCAGGGAGAGCTGCTGTTCTTACAGATTCAATGCAGGACAGTTTCAGGGCAGCTATTGGTAGATTCTCAGTTTCCATCACCTTCCTAACCAGTGTCACCTGCCAGTATAACTCTGTTTAAACTGAGGGGGGTACAGTTGGGGGGGGGGGTTCTTTTTCTTCTCTCTTGGAAACCACCTGGGTCTACAACCTCTAGCTCTGCCACCTACCTTGGTGTAACAGCTTGGTAGGCTTAGTTGTACCTTCAGGAAGGAAGAAGATGTTGCTGAACAAGATAACTAGGAGAATGGAATCCTGTGGGTGCCACATGATCCTAGAAAATTCAGCTATATGGATATGGGCTCTGGCAAGCTGGGATATACTATCTTTTTGCTTGGCTTGGCTTGGCTTTGGGGCATGGATACACCAAATGGCTATGTTTTCTAATTAGCTCTCTTGTCAGTTTGTGGTGAAGTGACAGTTTCTTGTATAATGTCTTCATAATGTGGTTAGCTCATTTCACTTTCAAGCCATGAGCAATATCCTATCTGTTACCTTTCTCATTCAACAGCTCAACCAAGGCAATTGACATCTCCTACATCCTAATGAGCGGTCCATTTGGAGGAACTAATCAATAAAGTAATGATACATCTCCACCAAGGTGATTCTCGTCTCCTGCATACTAATGTAAGGTCCAGTTGGAGGAACCAATCAAGTTAATAAGGATCTGGCCATGCTCCTTGTGGTTCATAGTTCCTATATTTACTCTGGTAATAATACCCAGAATTCCCCAAACTCTCTCCATGTTGCATTACCTTAACGATTCCAATGGATATAAACAAACTTTCCTGGTCCTGATAAAGGCAACAGGAGGTGATATGGGGTTTGGAAAATAATTGTGATTAGGAGCAGGATCATTTAACCGGGGGAAGAGCTGACTGTAAGGAGGGGTGAAAGGAATGATTTAAATCCATTTCAGGCAGGGTTCAAATTGAAGCATGGGATGGAAGCATGTATGGCTGCTGTTGTCGATGGCCTCAGTTGTGACTTAGATGGTTAGAGTGCAGCTTTCCTTGTCCTATTAGATTTCTTAGGACCTTTCATACTATCAATCCTAGTAAAGTTCAGGACTTCTGTAAGGGTTAGGAATTGACGGCACAGTAATTTAATTGTCTACTTTTAATGTGAGTCTTAAAGCACTTTTTTTTCCCCAGCACTCAACCATTCCTTCTTTGAGGTACCAAAATGTGCGACCAACCTCCCAGTGTAGTGAGATCCACTCTGCATGGATATATCATCTTCTTTGGGAAATGTTGTAATGGAAAATTGTCTGTTACAGATGACCAAGATGACATTCTGCAGGTGAATAAAGGAAGAATTGAAAAGCTAAATTTGAGAAAGTAATTTTATTTATGATAGAGAGTGAGCAATTTACATTACAATGAATAACATACATATTTTTCTGAATTTTTCATTATCCATTTGACAAAATTATAAGCTGTAACTACTCAAAAAGAGGAGGGAGGGAGGGAGGGAGGGAGGGAGGGAGGGAGGAAGGAAGGAAGGAAGGAAGGAAGGAAGGAAGGAAGGAAGGAAGGAAGAAAGAAAGAAAGAAAGAAAGAAAGAAAGAAAGAAAGAAAGAAAGAAAGAAAGAAAGAAAGAAAGAAAAGGTCCCTGTAACAACAAGGAGGAGAGGTTATATAATGGCAATGAAGCAAATATCTTGCTGTTCCCATCTCCTGTACAAGAGACACTTCTGAGGCTGATGAACGGTTTCGAGAGATGTAAAATCGTGGAATACATGGAGCTGCCAAACCATTTTCATCATCTGATGAGCATCTTATGGATTACAAATTAAATGTTCAGCTCAAATACAGAACAAACCAGAAGTGGCTACAAGAAGATGTTGCTGAACAGGATAACTATGAGAATGGAATCCTGTGGGTGCCACACAATCCTAGAAAATTCAGCTATATGTATATGGGCTCTGGCAAGCTGGGATATACAATCTCTGAACTTGGCTTGGCTTTGGGTCATGGATAGACCAAGTGGATTTCCTTTCTAATTAGATCTCTTGTCAGTTTGTGGTGAAGTGACAATTTCTTGTATAATGTCTTCATAATGTGGAAGGAAGAATTGAAAAGTTTTTCATTATGGGGTTTGGAAAAGTGACTATCTTTTCTTATTAGATCTCTTGCTAGTTTGTGGTAAACTCACAGTTTCTTGGATAATGTCTTCATAATGTGGTTAGCTCATTTCACTTTCAAGCCATGAGCAATATCCTGTCTGTACCTTTCACATTCAACATCTCAGCCAAGGCAATTCACATCTCCTACATTCTAAAGAGAGGTCCATTTGGAGGAACTAATCAACAAAGTAATGATCTATCGACACTTCTTGTGGTTCATAGTTCCCACATTTACTCTGGTAATAATACCCAAAATTCCACAAAGTCTGTCCAGGTTTGAATATCTTAAGCTTTCCAAAGGATATAAAGAAATTTTCCTGGTCCTGAGGAGGCCAACAGGAAATGATATGTGGTTTGGAAAATAAATGTGATTAGAAGCAAAGCAGGATCATCTAACTTGGGGAAGAGCTGACTGAAAGGAGGAGTGAATGAATGATTTAGGTCCCTTTCAGCCAGGGTTCACACTGAAGCATGGGATGGAAGCATACATGGTTGCTGTTGGGGATGAACATGGATGACCTCAGTTGCGACTTAGATGTTTGGAGTGCAACTTCCCTTGTCCTGTTAGATCTCTTAGGGACTTTTGACACTATCAGTCCTAATATAGTTCAGGACGTCTATAAGGGTTAGGAACCGGGGGCACAATATTGTAGTTGTCTCCTTATAATGTGACTCCTAAAGCACTATTTTTTTTTAGCTCTCAAGTTTACTTCCTTTGAGATACGAAAATGTGAGACCAACCTCACACTTTATTGAGACCTACTCTGCCATGGGTATATTGTCTTCTTTGGGAAATGTTCTAATGAAAAAGTGTCTATTTCAGATGACCAAGATGAAAAAAAAAAGAAAAGGAAAAAGAAAAGGTCCCAATACAGTAAGGAGCAGAGGTTACATAATGGCAATGAGGCAGATATCTTCTGTTCTCATTTCTTCTTCAGGAGACACTTCTGAGGCTGATGAGGGGATGAGAAAGATGCGGTAAAATTGTGGAATACATGGAGCTGCCAAACCATTTTCATCACCTGATAAACCTGTTATGGATTACAAATTACATCTTCAGCTCAAATAAACAACAATCCAGAAGTGGCTACATGAGCATCCACATTTCTAACTACCAAACCAGTTCCAGAAGAAACATTTTCCTGGAAATGTTGCCAAAGAAGCAACCAAATGATAGAATAAAGAAGAACGTCTGTCAACCTGGGCTGGAGGAACTGTGGTTGTAAATGGATGGCTGAAGAATTTAAAAGTAGAGTCAAGGATCAGGTGCTATGGGAAGCTGAATGACGTATAACAATGCCAACAACTTGGGTTTGCACCTGGCTGCTCCAAAATTTACGGTAGTTCATCTCAAGCATGGGGAATCAGAGGCAGGTGAGGTGAGAGCAGTATCTGTATTCACCAGTGAAGCAAAGGAACAAACCTGAGGAGCTGAAAGGGATTTGCAGCCAGTAGCTGCTGTTTCCAAACCCCTGATGCCCATGCGAGCTGACTTAGTTGACAGAGGATGATGTGTAGGAAACCAGGATGGGGAAGATTAGGCTCAAGGACCAAACTGAGGAGAACATGGAAGTTATTTCCTTGTTGACTAAGAACATGATAGCCTGGAACCCAGTGTGTGTTTGAGAGGAAAATGCATATAAAGTACTACCTGAGTCGCAGAATTTATTTTGCTGGGTCCACACAGCGCATTGCACAATGATAGTGACAGCACTTCTTTTTTTTGCAATCATGATCTCTGTGGCACTCATCAGGTTCAGGACGGATGCACAACACATGATTCATTGGGCACCTCCCCGGCTTCTGTGAAACTGGATGTGCTGAGAAGAGTAGCGGATAGCGCAGTGGAAAAAAAAAAAAAGTAGTAGTGAAATCATTATAGAAATAGGTATGTTCATTCCATACCTTACACAAACCTTAAAATTTAATGTACGGTTACTGCTTGTTTTTCAACCAGTTTATCAACCAGTAGCAGTTACAACCATGATTAAAAATAACTTTACAACCAATCCTTGCATCTACAACTTTGCAGGTTGTAAAGCAAAGGAAAGCTGAAGTAAGATTATAAACACAGTCGCTGTTTCACTTAGCAACTGATTCACTTAACAACCAAGGTGCTGGTCTCAGTTGTGGTTGCTAAACAAGGACTACCTGTATTCAGTACATATGTACCAAAGATTGTTGAAAAGAGGAGCTGTAGCCTCCTGGGGGCTAACGAAAAGGTAAATTAATTAGCTTCTGTGTTTGTTCCACACTTTTAATGCTCCCTCAGAAAGGGTTTGTATCCACTGGTAGATTTACACCCAAGAGAAGGAAAACTCTGAAGAATTTCTCCTTCCAGAGTTCTGCTGTGATACCCCTACAATCTTACTCATTGAATACCTCCTTGTTTCTTACTAAGTTTGTGAGTAAGTAAGCTTACTAAGTAAGCTGAATGGCATGACCTGTTCCTAACTCTGGCTAAATGTGGCTTGCTACTTTATGGTTTGACAGCTTATATGAACACAGCCAGTTAGTCTTAACTGTTCAGCAATATAGCCTGTTCTTCATTCCCTCCTCGCCTGCATAGAACCTGCCTGATACAACACAAACTTATACAAAGTCAGCTAAATTGTAATTTTCTCCAACTTCAAAGGCCTTCAGGGTAGTCTGTATAAAAAAGGTGCTGTCGAGAATATTTCCCTATTATATTTCTGAAACTGCATTACAGATTAAACTATGTTATCAGATTCTCTACAATAACAATAATTGTAATAAAGAAAAGAGTACATAAATTAGTATTTAATCATCTGCAGAAAATAGACAAGTTATAAATAAAGATGCAGGCATGAAACTTAATAAGGTTTCCTACTCTTTTCCTCCATCAACTCTGTTCACCGGAAGCCTAGTTTTATGTCTCACCTGTTGGGAAGTCGCTACCAGCTGCAGAGGGGAATCCTATCCAAAGAGCTAGAAGGCCCACAAGGAGAAAGGTAGCAAGCAGCTTCATGTTGTCCTCCAGATTCAGCAAAATCTTAAGAACAATCTAGAACTATGAGTGAGAAAAGCCAAAATATAAACAGAAATGTGGTTAGGACCACAGTTGCGCCTAACTGCAATCAACAGTCATGCAAAAGAGGTTTATATGCTCTTCCCAAACTTTAGCAATTGCTTTGTTCTCATTCTTGCAGATTATATGTTACATTGCAAGAGAAGCCAGGGGAGGAACCAGTGACTAGATTAGTATCTGCAATATTCTGGTGTAGTATAGAATAGATTCACCCTTCCATGTCTTTAAGCGCCATCGGATTCCTTCTATCTGAGGTTTCAACTTCTTTTTTTTCAGGTGAGATATTAAGGAAAGATGTAGGAAAAAGGAAAGTAAGCATGTCGATTTTGGGCAACCACAAGGCAAGGAACATGATATCATGGCTGCAGAAATACGGATGTGTTACCAAGTAAACACTTCTTCTCATCTGTGTGAACATGCATTCTTCCTATCCTTGAATTGGGAGAAATATGTCAACATAAGTTGTGCTGACCCCAAGGCCCCAGCAATAAGGTCAGGGAGAGCTGCTGTTCTTACAGATTCAATGCAGGACAGTTTCAGGGCAGCTATTGGTAGATTCTCAGTTTCCATCACCTTCCTAACCAGTGTCACCTGCCAGTATAACTCTGTTTAAACTGAGGGGGGTACAGTTGGGGGGGGGGGTTCTTTTCCTTCTCTCTTGGAAACCACCTGGGTCTACAACCTCTAGCTCTGCCACCTACCTTGGTGTAACAGCTTGGTAGGCTTAGTTGTACCTTCAGGAAGGAAGAAGATGTTGCTGAACAAGATAACTAGGAGAATGGAATCCTGTGGGTGCCACATGATCCTAGAAAATTCAGCTATATGGATATGGGCTCTGGCAAGCTGGGATATACTATCTTTTTGCTTGGCTTGGCTTGGCTTTGGGGCATGGATACACCAAATGGCTATGTTTTCTAATTAGCTCTCTTGTCAGTTTGTGGTGAAGTGACAGTTTCTTGTATAATGTCTTCATAATGTGGTTAGCTCATTTCACTTTCAAGCCATGAGCAATCTCCCGTCCGTTACCTTTCACATTCAACATCTCCACCAAGGCGATTCTCTCTCCTACATCCTAATGTGAGTCCAGGTGGAGGAACCAATCAACATAGTAAGGATCTGGCCACACTCCATGTGTTTCATAGTTCCAATAATTCTCATGGTAATAATACCCAGAATTCCCCAAACTCTCTTCAGGTTGGAATATCTTAACCTTTCCAAAGGATATAAACAAACTTTCCTGGTCCTGAGGAAGACAACAGGAGGTGACCCCTAAAGCACTTTTTTTTTTCAAGCTCTAAACTTTTCCTTTTTTGAGATACCAAAATGTTAGACCAACCTCACAGTTTAGTGAAATCTACTCTGCCTGGGTATATTTTCTTCTTTCAGAAATGTTGTAAATGAAAAATCATCTATTACAGATGACCAAGATGGCATTGCTTAGGTGAATATAGGAAGAATTGAAAAGCTAAATTTGTGGAAGTAATTTTATTTATGATAGAGAAAGAACCATTTCCATTATTATTAATAGCATACATTCTGAAAGGAGGGGTGAAATGAATTATTTAGGTCCCTTTCAGTCAGCATTCAACAGAAGCATGGGATGGAAGCATACGTGGTTGCTGTTGTGGATGACCTCCTTTTCCTACTCTTTTGGAAGCCACCTACTCTCTTGGAAGCCACTTGGGTCTACACCTCCTAGCTCTGCCTCCTGAGGTGACTTTAGGGTAGGGTACTGGCAGTGGTCAATTCATCCTTGTGGGAGGGGATGTTTCTGAAGCCTTTTAAGGAGGCTTTGGTCCACTCCCTCCTCAAGAAACCATCGCTAGATCCAACCCTTCTGGACAATTTTCATCCAGTTTCCCACCTTCCCTTTTTAGGGAAGGTGGTGGAAAAGGTGGTCACGCAGCAGCTTCAGAGGATCTTGTAAGAAACGGATTATCCGGACCCCTATCAGTCAGGTTTCAGGCCCGGTTATTGGACAGAAACAGCATTGGTCGCACTTTTAGATGATCTCTGGTGAGAGCGGGATGGGGGTAGTGCATCCATCCTTGCTCTTCTTGACCTCTCAGCGGTTTTCGATACCATCGACCATGTTATCCTTTTGGGTCGGCTGCAGGAGTTGGGGCTGGGTGGCACAGTTTTGTGCTGGTTCAGCTCCTTTCTCGAAGGCCAAACTCAATCGGTGTTGGTAGGGAGTGAGAGGTCCAACCATGGCCCGTACTTTGTGGGGTGCCTCAGGGTTCAGTGCTCTCCCTGCTCCTATTTAACATCTACATGAAACCGTTGGGTGAGATCATCTGGCACCATGGGATGAGGTATCATCAGTATGTTGATGATACTCAATTATATATCTCCATCCTGGGTGACCTAAATGATGCTGTAGTGCCTGGAGGCTGTAGGGGCCTGGATGGGGGACAACAGGCTTCAACTGAACCCTGGTAAGTTGGAGTGGCTGTGAGTATGGGGGGCCTCAAGATCTAGAAGTTTATCATCTTTGGTTCTTGATGGGGTTGCACTACCCCAGACAGACCCGGTGCATAATCTGGGGGTCCTCCTGGACTCATGACTCCTGTTCAAAGAGCAGGTGGTAGTCTTGGCTAGGAGGGCCTTTGCGCAACTTCGTGTCATGCATCAGTTATGCCCCTTCCTCGATTGGAAGGCCCTCCGCATGGTCACTCATGCCCAGGTCACCTCCCGGTTGCATTATTGCAATGCACTCTACATGGGGCTACCCTTGAAGAATATCCAGAAGCTTCAGCTGGTACAGAATGCAGCAGCACGGACAGTTCTGAATGCCCCTGGGGGGGCCATATAACACCACTGTTACGTGAGCTGCATTGGTTGCCTATTTGCTTCCAGGTCCAATTCAAGTTGTTGGTTACCACCTTTAAAGCCCTTCATGGCACAGGGCCAGATTATCTGAGGAGCCGCCTCACCCCTGTTATATCAGCCCACTGCACTTGGTCCGGCAGAAGGGGCATGTTTCAGACCCCACCAGTCAAGAAATTTCAACTGGTGGGATTTAGGAAGAGGGCCTTTTCTGCTGTGGCCCCCCGCTCTATGGAACAACCTACCCCCTGAGGTGTGGTGTGCCCCCACTCTCATGGCCTTCAGGAAGAGCATGAAATCCTGGTTATGCCAAATGGCCTGGGGGCCACATGGGGGCTCATACCTGTGGAAGTGGCTTGCAGGGTCATTGATGTTACTCCCCTGTCATCTTGAATGTTTTTTAGTTTTTATGTATCCGGTTTGTTTTTGTAGTTGACTTTTTAATTAATTAATTTTAATTAATGAATGGAGGTATTTATTTTTTAACTGTTTGTGGCTTTTACCTTCATTGTGAGCTGCCCAGAGTTGGGGGAGATGGGTGGCATACAAATTTAATAAATAAAGAAATAAATAAACCTCTCTGTTGGGAAAAAGCTTGCATGCAGCCAGTTCAAAAACAAACAAAAAGTATTTAAATAAAAAATTCCCTCTTTATCCTGTCACCCAGATTATTTTTGGATGGGATGAAAGGAAAGAAGGAAAGAAGGAAGCTGGTTGGCTGGCTGGCTAACTGGTGGTCAACATGGAGCTTGCATGCAGTCCTGTGTCAAAACAAGCAAGTAAAGAAATAAAACATCCCCAAATTCCATATCATATGCCTTACATAGCTTCACCAAAAGTGAGTTCACATTACAATGCAAAGCAATCACCACACTTCGAGAAACAACTTAGCAACCTGGATGCTTCCAAAGTAAGTGGCTTTGCAAAACCAGCTGTCTCTGCATAAGAGGCTTGATATGTCACAATGGACAGCAGCCACTGTGAAGGAGTAAGCAGGTGCATGATTGAAGTCAAGCTTTCTTGGTGGCCACCTCCCCATGCTGAGTCCTCCTCCCCATGCTGAGCCTTTTCTCCTCCTCATATTCTGAAAGCAGATGAGGAGTGAAAGCAGCAGTGCAGCTGATCTTGAGCTATGGGAGAGATTGTGGGGTGGCTGTGAAAGGAATGGAAGAGAGAGCAGACATAAACAATCCAGAGATAGCAGGCAAGTCAACTGACAGCTTATCTCATAAATGGCAAATTACCTGGGCTTCAAGGCTAGAAACCTGGGTAGAAGCATCTCAAATCACTCAAAGGAAGTCTGCCTTAATTAATTCACCATAAATGAGGTGAGAAATTCCTCTTAGTTTCCAAGATTCTGTATTTATCCAGTATAGCATTAAAGGTACCTGAGTGAACTCTGTGTGGTTCTTGCTTTCTTGATCTTGCCTAGCTCTGTGGGGCTTGAAAAGTAAGTTGGCTGTGGCAGGCTGGGCTGCCTCTAGGCCAGTGTTGTCCAAACTTGGCCACTTTAAGATGAGTAGACTTCAACTCCCAGAATTCCCCAGCCAGCCATGAAGTCCACTCATCTTAAAGTGGCCAAGTTTGGACAACACTGCTCTAGGCCCTTGCCTGCAGCCTGATTCTTCCAGATACAGTCTGGTTTCTCCCAGTGGAATGCTGGTGCACCCAGACGCCACAAGAGAGGGCAATGTGAGCCTGCCTGCCCTCATTCCCTTCACCAACGCTCTACAAATTAGCTTTGGACTGCCATTTTAAGATGATGTGAGTAAATCATTGTGTCAGTTCCACTGCCTTTGCTCAGCAAGTTGATTTATGCAGTGGATAATATATGAAAGTATCCCCCAAAACTAAAAAGGCTATCATACAAAGGAAGGCAGACATATCTTCCACTGCCCAAAAGGACAGGACTATGACCAAAAGCCTTAAATTACAGGGAGAAGGATTTTGACTGAACACTTGGAATTACAGTAAGATGAGATCAGCAGAATTGACCTTTCAGGTAAGAGAGAGGCTAAGCTGAAAGGTCAATTCTGCCAATATATCATTACATTATATTACATGGAATTGTCTGTCTCTCAGAAGGTCGACAACCCTCCGTAAAGGGAGAAAAATCCTGTGATTACAGGTAGTCCCTGACCTTCAACCATTCATTCAGTGACCATTCAAAGTTACAGCGGTGCTGAACAAAGGGACTTATGACCCATGCCCAAAGTTACAGCCATTACAGCACCCCCTCAGCCATGTGACCAAAGACCTTTGTTGTCTTCTTGTTCCCGCTGCTGACAAAAAAAAAAGCAGAAAGTAGCCCCTAAATGCAGTGCACCAAAAAGCCTTTTTGCACTGCACTCTTGGCCAAGCTGGCACTGGGCTTCATGCCGCACTGCACTGAGGCTCAGGGGCTGCTTTCTGCTTTTTTTTTTTTTCCACAGCACGAAGACCAGCCCCAGCCTAGCCCAGCAGCCAGGCTGGGAATGCTTCATCAGCAGTGGGAGCAAGAAGATGGCAAGGGTCAGTTGTGGCAGTGGAGCACATGGCGACAGGGGTCTCAGAGTGCAGGGTGGCGAGGGCAACTGCAGATGGGGTGGCTGCAGCTTCCTGGGTTGTGTCAAGCAACCCCAGAGCCATGCAGTTCTGGGGCTGCTTGCCACCCTGCAAGGCAGGGTGCAGAGCAGCCAAAGAGGCAGAGATGGGGAGAGTTGGAGGCAGACCCTTACCTTACTGAGGCTTGGGGCTGAGAGGGACCAAGCCTGGAATGGCTTGGATTGGGGTGGGTACTTGCTTAACAACTCGCGATTCTCAGTTAACAACAGCAACTGGGATCGCTGTTGCTAAGCAATGAGGTCACATGATGTCTCACTTTATGACCACATCACTTAGCAATGGAAATTCCAGTCCCAGTTGTGATTGTAAGTTCAGCATTATCTGTAAAGAAAAAACGACTCCTCTTTTATGATGAAAGCTAGCACTGCTACTGTTTTGTTCCAATAGCACCCATATAAAGCTAGATATAAACTAAAGACTCGCTCCAAGTGATGCTGAGAGGCAAATTGGTGTTGGCAGGCTGGTGCTTCCCATCTAAGCTAAGCACTGGGGAAGTTGTGATTCCTTGCTACCTTTTGCCTCTCCAACAATGTTGGAAAATAAAGTTGTAGGGTCAGGCAACAACATGGCGTTTCAAGGAAGTAAGCTTACTTCCCTGTTGGGTCTGTGAAGTGGGTGAGAGGAATGAGTCTAAGAGGCTAAAATGTTCCCATCAGAAAAGCCCATGTTGCACCCCAGAATAGGTGACTGAATGGTGGCTGCATGGGATGCCTTACCAGTCATCAAGTAAGGCAGAAAGGGAGTGTCTCTCCTGCTGCTGCTACAACCTCCATGAGCCTCTGTGTCCACTCAGGCAGAAGGCAATGCCATCGTGGAAGCCAAGTCAAGCAATGCCAAGGGACTGTTGACAGCCTTCAGAGCAGCCCCAGCAGCCATGGCAGTAAAGGGAGGGAAGAAGATGTGGGTCACCTAAATGCCACCACATTCCCCCACCAATAAATCTTGTCTTTATGCACTTGTGGCCCAGCAGCTAACTATAAGTCATGAGTTTTGCATCATGATGTCATTTCATCACCTGCCCAATTCTGCCCCTTGCAGACACCAGTGGTCAGGAGGCTAGTCTCTTTACATACTGCAGCTTGCACTGTGATTTTATAAAGGCAGGTCAGATATAGTTGTCTTTGTTCATTCTCACAAATCCCTAAGTCCCCATTCCCTAGCTGTCCATGCATGTCTATAATGACTGTGCACAGCTCAGATTTGATGAGAAAAAGATGCTTTGGGCTGCATGGGGGTGTTCACTGCAGAGACATAACAGCTTCTAATTAGGACAAAATAGGAGACAAAGCAAGGATAATGAGAAATAAAAGGTAGGAAATGGCAAGTGAACACCAAGAATTTCAGAACTTCCAAAACAAGCAGACAAGAACAGTAATATTCCCTCCAAAGTATCCCAAGGAGGAATAATCATACTCAGTAGCCCGCAGGAGCCGTGGAAAGTTAAGGGTCTGTTGGGAAAGCAAAAAAGAAAAACAGGAAGGGGAAACATTGTAGGAGGAGAGCCATGTTAGTCTATGGTGGCAACAAGTCATGAGGAATCTGTAGCACCTTTTCCAACAATTTTAGTAAAAGGAATATCCTTTCCTAAACTGATGAAGTGAGTGGCAGCCCATGAAAAATTAGGCCTTTAAGAAAATGTGTTAGTTGATGGCTCAAATGGTGATGTTAACAGCGTTAATAAGAGATAGTACTGTTTCTAAATTTGTCTCCTTATGGCAACCCTTCTTAGATTACGTGCTTGTGTGGGAAAAAAAATGAGGCTTTGATTGTGGGTTTTAATGATTAGACCGTTTGTGCTGATAGAAAGAATGTGAACTTGGATTAATTAGTGGTAAGAGATTTTTTTTTTAAATTTGTATTTATATCTGTATTGGAGATAGTCAGAAGTCACTTTCTGTTTCAATGTTCTATCTTCACTATTATAGTTTCTGTCTTTTTTTCTTTTAGCCCTATCTTCTCTCTTTGCTGTACTTTCTGTTTTGTATTTTAGTTGTACTTTGAAATACAATATAATACAGTTCTTATTAAAAAGAAAAAAGAAAACATGGTAGTTGGAAAAAGTTGCTATCAGACTCTTCCTGGGTTTTTTTGCCAGGAAAGCGGAGAGGGAATGGATGGTTGACCCTTTGACAGATCACAGCCAAAGCCAACAGAAGGTTTCCTGATACCCAAGGTAGATCAACAACTATTGTTTTCTCCTCCTCCATGGATGGCATCTGACCTTTGCGGACTGGCTTGGGCTGCCCTTTCAGATTTTGCAGCTTGTAGCACCAGAAAAGTGGCTGCTTCTACTTCTTCAAGGCAGTGATTATGAATTATAACATTTCATTCTGAGGAAGGACCTGGATGATGTAAGCCTGGTGACTGCCTCTATGCATATTTCTTGGCAGCCTTGTGGAAGTAGTTGCCATTTTTTTCTCCTGGATTTTTTTTAACTTCCCAGTCTAAATTTATGGAACAGGCCAGGTTCACAAAAAACTAATTAATACTAAAATATAAGTGTATTTGCAAAGATTAGATTTTTAGCCTACCTGGCTAAGGATGTTGAGTGAACCTAGCCTATGTTTCCTTCCTCAGATCAGGCACCAGATGACTAGAGTGAAAAGACCTCACAGAGTCCCACTGGATTTTCATCACTTCCCAATTTAGCTTTGGTAGAAAAATACCGTTGAAAGTTTAAACAAAAACTGTGCCAGAGATGGTAAAACATCAGCAGGGGTGTAGGCCAGTCAGCCAAGGCAGCAAGAAGCCCCACATTCACACTGGCTGACAGCCACTGGGAGAGTAATGACTCACCTGCATGACGTGAGGGAGGCTGTGGTGACCTGAATGGAATCTTGAACAGAAACATCTTTATGTGTTTCATTTTTCCTGTTTCAGCAAGATATATATGAAATCTTGTGCTTCTATGCCCAAATCACATGGCTCATTCCCAGAGAAAACATCTACCTGCATTTGGACCCAGCTAGAATATTTGCACAATAAAGTCTTATAATGCTATGACAAATCAAGCTCCCACATTTGGAAAAGATTTGACTCCTTGTAAAAACAATTCCATTCCCACCCCCTATCACCATGCCTATCCTCTGAACGAATCTGAGTCCCCGGCTTCCAGGGGAACCACGGGTTTGGAAAATCACATGCTTGCTGGTTTAGGCTTGCAGAGTTGATCTAGTCACAAAGGACTGGTGAGCATCTAGTGATACAGGACCCCTCTGTTCTTCTGCAAATTTCTGAAGGCTCTCCCTATCACTAGTCCTCAAAAAATGGGATCATGCAATGGAAAGGTATTCCAGTCCTCCTTCTGGTCTCTTCCACTCTCCAAATCAACTTTTGCTACGTGCTTTATGTATTCATGTAAAATATAATCTTTATACATAGCTTACGTATTAAGATAAAAATCCATAAGGGGTCCTTATGATCTTCAAATGTTATTCTCATCACCACTTTTTCAGGGAGAAAACAAAATTTATATATTAAAAAACTGAGAGCGGAGAGGAGGCTTCTTTTTTTTAAATGTCTGTGTGGAAGCACTTCTCTCTTCCTAGGGATTGATCAGCTGATAACACAGCATCATCCGATCACAAAATGAGGGTTCTACAACTGTGCAGTTGCTCTGGCAACCATGCAGTGGTGAACTGAAATTTGGGCCCAAGTTGCAGAAGATGGTTCCACTTTGATGCTCCCTTGCTCCTTCACAATGGGAGTGAAATCGGATGGGAGTGATCTGTCAGCACAATACCAACAGTTCAAGGTCATAGTAATAAATGAAATATCTTTGTATCTCTGTATTTGCAACACACATTAAAGAGGGGCAAAGCTTTTATTGCATAGTCACAACCACCTTCTTGACTTTTTTTAACACCCCCCCCCCCCATCCCATGGATACCCCTGGTTAGCCCTTGGAGACAATGTTGAAATACTATTACAGTAGAGAAGGACACAACAGCACTTCAGCCAGTGTTGCTTCCTCTGACCTCTAGTAGCAGAATTTACCAGAGGCAAGGAAAAGTATGAGATGAAATAATGAGCCTGTTCAAAGCCTTCACCAAACAGTCACACTGGTGCAGAAAACCAAATAACTTTGATCCAATGCATGGAAGTGACCTGATTAAATTCCCTGATCCAATCCAGTAAATTGAGTGGTTGAATAGAGCAATTTGGTTTTCATATCGCCATAATAAAAGGATCTTTTGTGTATGTGTAAAAGGCTTGCCTGCTTAGGCAGCAAACCATCCAAACAGCCAAATCAACGCAGATCCAGTTTGATTTGGTGATCCACGTTGATGAGGTGACACTATTGAAGCTTCCTCAAATCAACTCACCCCATCTAAGATCCATAAAGCCTTAGGAATAATCTCTCAATTGCAGAATTTAGTAGGAATGGTTAGAAATATAGTTGTTGTTAGTTAAGATCTTTATATTGTGCAGATTCAAGGGGGCAACCCAAGATGCTCCAAGTCAGTGATGTTAAGGTAGAACTAAGAAGAGTTACCAAATAAGGCTAGGAATGTAGAAATAGGAGAAGTAACCATATAAGGAAAGGAATGAGAGAGAATACCAAATAAGGTAAAATTGGGAGATAGTTCCAAATAAGGAAGGATGCCAAGATGCCACACACTGATTCGTTGGTACAATCCCTAGGGAAACAGGGGGAGTGGGCACCAAGACCCCTGGGATCAAATGTATAAAAAGCATATGCCAAGAACCCTGGGGGGTTCAGACTTTTTGCTACCTATGCTGAACCTTTGCGCAAATAAACTCCTCTCCTGAATGAAGACCTGAGCGTCCTGTCTTCAAATTTTCTGCAGCAATGTGAACAGATTTGGAAGAACAGAAAAGGCTTTGCTTAACATTTTTGAAAGAGGGGACGCACACATTAGTCCCCATCTGATCCATGTAATATCACAGGATTTCACATATTATTCAGCCCTATCAAATATTTAGTGATTTTTGTAAGCTTTTTTAAAAAAATGCGCCTACCCATACTTCAGCTTTTTTGTACACAACTGAAGTATATGTATAGTCTATTTTTGGGATGCATCTTTCCCAAATAGTATTTAATGGAGATATTTGTAGAGAGAATAATGAATAGTAATGGATCCCATTCGTTGCTGCGACACTGTATTGGGCTTCCACTGACATCCCTGGTGGGTTTCTTTTATTTCCAAACTTAGGGAGGGATTATGCAGAAATGGATATTCATTTATGCTGTAATCGTCTTGAGGCCTGCTGTTTTGCATTTGTCAGGGTCAACATGCTCCACATCCCATCAGTGAAGCAGTGCCGTCATGGGACCCAGGAGAAGTGTCTTGTCTGCAGATCCTGTCTTCTCACCCAGCCTTCCCCCAGATGTCTGCAAGACCCTGACACCATTGTGCTTTCAGAAAACAGTGGAACTCTGACTTTTTCAGCAGGACCTCGGGCAGGGCAGTCTGTGACCTTGCTTGTGATCTCATTCGTATGCCGCATAACTACATTGTTGTTTCCCCAGTGTGAGTTTTTTCTTACCCATTACTGTGTTGTTTTACTGTTGGATATCTATTTTAATCTGTTTCCACTATACAGTATCATTTTAAGGCACTTGGAGCTGCTTTGACAATTGGGGGGGCAGTAAATTGATTAAATAAATACTTTCCCCTTACTGGAGTTCTTGCGTTTGGATTTTATTCAAGGAAACCAGATCTCAGGCTGAAGTTTTTTTCAAAATAGGGTGTCCTCAGTCTAAATGGCTTTCCTCTGCCATCTGGTGGTAGTGCTTATGAACTGATATTTATATCATTGTTTTTCTGTTTTCCAAAGCATAGGACTCTCCTCATTCAGATTAAGTAAACTGGGACTTCAGCCTGACCAGAATTTTTGTTAGCCTATAGAATTATACGTAATAAAGCACACATTGTTTTTTACTATAGAAGAAGTACCATATCTTGGAAATCTTCCATTAAAATACTGCATTATGACTCTGGACAAGTTAATATACTGCAGAAAAACACGAGCTTTCAAACATATTTATTAACAAATTTATATTATTCATAACATCAAAATTATATGGCCAACTATAATATAATTACAATATCATTTTTTGCACTATGTATATGGAGTGAAATCCCATTTTTAAGGACTATTTGTGAGGAGGGTTATCCATCAGACTTGGCTGTTCGTTAAATACAAAAGTATATCATTGCAATGATTTACATCATTCGCTTAATGATGTCATTATGCAAATTATGCATTTTATGTCATTTACATAATGATGTCTTTGAAACAGACTTATCTGCTATTTTGTGGAGATATGTGATGGATATTTGGTCTGTTGCATCCAAAGTCTGCTAAACAGGGGTCCATTAAATCAAGGTTTCACTGTAGCTGCTTTTTTCTGTTCTTTGCTTTTAGTATGGTTTCGCACAACAAACAAAACCATGTTTTGTATTAACCTGGGTTTATCAAATAGGCTGAATTCACACATAACTATAATCCACAACTTACCAGCCTCATACAACATGCCAAACCAAAGCCAAATAAACCAAGTTATTACTTAATGCAATTTGTGGACATGGTCACTGTTTCATAACAATGAAAACGGACAGCAGGAGAAAATAAAATATCCATCAGTTCTGAAATGATTGAAAAGTTGCTGCTGCAGAGAAAAATTCAGAGTTGTGCTTTTGTGGGGAGGAACAGGGGACCCTGCTATATTTTTAGGATTATATGGTAGATTTCAATCCCAGGAAAACATAACTATCTGGCATCTGTCAGATAAAGTCACTTGACTTCGCTCAGAGTTGGACTCTGGCTGGGCAGATCCTTTGGAGGTGACGGAGACACATCTGAGACTTGTTATCTGGGAGGAGTTCGAGCTGGTTGCTCTTCTGGAAGTGGACAGGATCCTTGCAGCTGTGAGCTCGGCCTCCTGTGTTCTGGACCCATGCCCCTCCTGGCTGGTTAAGGCCTCCCGGGAGGTGGCATGTGGTTGGGTCCAAGCGGTGATTAATGCCTGTTTGCAGGAAGGGGGTGGTGCTGCCTGCCTTGAAGGAGGCAGTGATGTTTCCCCTTCTCAAGAGGACCCAACAGTGTTAGATAACGTTTGTCCAGTCTCCAACCTTCCCTTTTTAGGGAAGGTTGCTGAGAGAGTGGTTGGCACACAGCTACAGAGGATCCTGGATGAAGCAGATTATCTGGACCCTTTTCAGGCTGGGGCACAGCACTGAAATGGCATTGGTCGCACTTGTTGATGACCTTTGGGTTGGGGATGGTGCAACCATTCTGGCCCTTCTGGACTTCTCAACGTCTTTCAATACCATTGACCATGGTATCCTTCTGGACCGACTTCAGGGTTGGGAGTGGAAGGCACTGTGTTATGCTGGTTCTCCCCCTTCCTCCTTGGCTGGTTCCAGTCAGTGTTGGTGGGGGAGGAGAGGTCAAGGTGAGGTGCCTCAGGGTTCAAGTCTTTTTCCTTTCCTCTTTAACATCTACATGAAACCTCTGGGGGAGGTCATCTGTCAGTATGGGGTGTGGTATCATCAGCATACTGATGAGTATGTTCATCATCAGTATGCTGATGATACCCAGTTATATATCTCCACCCCTAGTTGGACAAGTGATGCTGTGGCGATGCTGGCCAAGTGCCTGGAGGATGTAAGGGCCAGGATGGGGAGGAACCGGCTTCAACTCAGCCCTAGCAAGACGGAGTGGCTCTCGAGTTTTGGCCTGCCAGGCCCAGGTGATATTTCATCTCTAACTCTGGACAGGGTGGCGCTCCCCCAGACTGAGTTGGTGCACAATTTGGGGGTCCTCCTAGACTCACAGCTCCTGCTAGAGGAGCAGGTGGCAGCCATGGCTAGGGGGGCCTTTGCACAGATTCATCTGGTGTGCCAGTTATGTCCCTTCCTGAACCGGGAGGCCTGGCTCATGGTCACTCATGCTTTGGTCGCTTCTCATTTGGATTACTACAATGTGTTCTACATGGGGCTGCCCTTAAAGACCACCTGGAAGCTACAACAGGTCCAGAATGCGGCAGCACATGCAGTTACGGGTGCCCCTAGGTTTACCCATGCAACACCTCTATTATGTGAGCTGCACTGACTCTTGGTTTCCTTCCGGGTGCAATTCAAGGTGCTGGTTATTACCTTTAAAGCCCTACATGGCACAGGGCTGGATTATCTGCAGGATTACCTCTCCCTAAGGACATCTACCCATTATACCAGATCAGGTAGAGTGGGCATGTTCCTAGTCCCTTCCCTTAAACATTGCCATCTTATGGGATCTAGGAAGCGTGCCTTTTCCGTGGCAGCCTCTACACTGTGGAACACTCTTCCCCTGAAGTTCAGCAGACCCCCACCCCCCTAGCCTTCCAAAAAGCATATAAGACCTGTCTTTCCCCCCAAGCACTGGGATAGGGTGAGACTGATGGGAGGACTTTGTGATGGACTGCATGTGAAAATTTAACTTTGGTGCCAGGTTTTTTAATGTTTGTGGTTTTAATAGATATATGTATGTATGAATGGTATATTGATGTTGCTTTAATTGTTGGTTGGGAGCCACCCAGAGTTCAATATAAGATTAGTGGCTATATAAATGTTATAAATAAATAAATAAATAATCAGCTATATGGGCACATATATTTGTAACCACCAAATTACATTAAATGGAATTCAAGAACGATATAAAGAAGCATTCTGCTGGCAATTGTGTCTTCTTCTCCATAAGCAGTCAAACCAAGATCTATTTATCTAGTACACTGCATTTATATGTAACTTTGATTCAGTGTAAAGCAATCTCTGGGCATCCAAGTCAAATTCTGGCCTATGCAAAAAAAAAAAAAAACCCTCTTGGAAACTTCATAATGAATCACATATATTTCAGGAAAAAAAATTTTTTTTTTCTTTTGATTCAGTCTGCTCAGCTTCTAATTACTGCCTGGACCATGGATGGATCAAAGTGAAAAACAACAACAACAGTATTCAATTAAATGAAAGCATTTTCCAGCAATATAGGATGGAAGATCTGATGAATTCTACCCTAGGTGTTTGAGGGACATCGTTAATATCTGGCAACAGGAAGCCCAGAATGAAAACATGGAAAACACCCTTGATCATGGAAAATAGAACAACGCTGATCACATGTTCTTAGGGACATACAGTATGCAATTTCTGTTTAGATCATACCCCAAACCCAACTGAATTAAATTCTTACACATTTGCAACAACCAAATACAGGGAGCTAAAAATATTGGGTTTAAGAAGGAAAAAAAAAGAGTTTTGTTTTTTTTAATTCCTGGAACTTGTACAGAAAAAACAGAAATGTAGGGCCTGGTTGGTATTTAAAAATGTCTTCTTAAAAAGGGTGGGAATCATCCTTTCTGTGGGATTGGAAGGGACCATAACAATCATTTCGTCCAAACCTTTACTTAGTGCAGCAGCCATTAGGGCGTTCTTACAGAAGACTTCTAGTGAAGCATAATAGTCAAGAGCATTTCTACCACTTCCCCATTTGAACGAGAGAGTTTAACCATTTAGAAAGCACCAGGGAATAAAGTATCTGAAATCAGTCAGAAGGTATCTTTGATTGGTCTAGTGGCAATTAACATAAAGCTCATCTCCCAGGGTTCTAGGTTGTGCTGATAACAAATGACATAAAGCACAATGATGCATGAAAAAGATATTGATGATGATACCTTATCTGCAGACCCTATTACAATTATAGTAGCAACACCTTTGTCTTCCTGGGCAATCATAATCATAACGACAGCGATGTATTCCTGGGATGGCGCACTTAAATGGATTTCGTGGGCAACTCCAAGGAAGCACTGAAATGCAAGGGAGGGAACAAGATTGTTGTTAACCATTAGTCAAACATCAGCTAACATATTTTCACCATTCTTTTGAATATAGTACAGCCCTACAGTGTCTATCTAAGCCATGGAGGCATGTAGAAAGTTAAGGAAGGAATTCCAGTTATGTCTTCCGATTTTGATGCTTCTGCCTGGTTTGAAGCATATTAAAGACTGACTCATATGGTCAGTGTCAGAGATGAAACATATCTGAAAGTACTTAATGGAATCTATAAAAATAGACATATGTATGTAAGGGCCTATTGGGCAGATTCCATAAAAAGAAAAGAGCGGAACATCACACAGTAGACTCTAGAAGTCCCACGTGTGACCCTGAGGTCTCAGTTTACCCTCCTCTATCTTGTTGCAAAGTTTCAGGAGCAGTTGGAAAAGATCCTCACTGGTCGTTTGGTCTGCAAGACTCTCCTTCCTGATTTCAAGAACTAATTTACTGAATCTGTCATTGTGTTATCCTTACACATCACCCCCATCAATACCCTTCTAAAAGGCAAATCTTATCAGGGAATCAAATCTGCCAAACTGACATTGATATTAGGATACCCACTGCCAGAGTTCCCAGCTTCTCTGCTTGCACAGGAAATCAGACCCAGAGTTGCAAGAAATGTCCTTGTTTATTAAAATTAAGATTACCTGGTGGGAATCTGCAACTTGTGCTACATCTCAGATTACAGCAACTTAGGCCCCGAGGGCAATCATAGTTACTCCTGCAACGATTAATTCCAGGTATAGCGCACTGAAGAGAATTTCCTGGGCAAATTCCAAATCCTGCCAAAAGTAAAATAATGCAAAATATCCAAATACCACTTACAAACATTGAAAACATTATTTTGACTGTAGTTACATGCCTATAGCAAATTCAGCACACAACCAGTAAAATCATATATTGGTCATATAAAACCTATCGTATGTTCGCTTACACATACTTTTACTTAGATTTCACTTTTTTGTACCTGTTCTATTCTAGAAGCTCTAGGAGACACTGCTAGTAATAACTGCACTGCTCCTTCTTTATTATTCTTTGTCCAGTCTGAAATGTAAATGAATAAATTTATGTTCATACTGACAGGCACTTGCAGATAGACAGACTCTCTCCTAGCTTTTTCGCTGAGGGCACAAATTAAATGATGCAAATAACTTTTTATGGTTACCAGATGCTATAGAACGGGCACTTTTACAACTTTGCCAGTCTACAACAATCACAGAGAACTGATAGCTTATACTTTCTGGCCAAAAGAAGAATATTGAGAGATCTCATCCAATCAGTGTTCATCTGTCGGCTGGGAAAGAGAATTTCATTTGTCCCTCCATAAAAAGAAAAGAAAAAGAAAATAAACTGAAAAACCTTACTTACCACAATGGCACATGCTTTGGAATGTTGATTCTGTATTGGAACATTTTATATAATTATGCCATCTTCTCACCAGAACCAGACAGTAGGAACTGGGAGGTAAGATGAGCAAGACATTCCCTCTAATGGCCACCCCAAGCAAGACAAGGTTGTAAACACTCCTGCTTGTGCAGCAACATTTGTTGCTTGAAAA
The DNA here is from genome assembly GCA_030867105.1 of Liasis olivaceus. Taxonomy (NCBI): domain Eukaryota; kingdom Metazoa; phylum Chordata; class Lepidosauria; order Squamata; family Pythonidae; genus Liasis; species Liasis olivaceus. The sequence continues at coordinate 181,250,055 of CM061350.1, read as the reverse complement.
CAGGGGTCCTCAAAACTGCAGCAGAAAGATGCTGTGGGCAGTGCATACTGATGTTCTGCATCATCTGATCAGCAGGGGCTTGATTCGAGTTAATATTGCAATTGCACTCCCCTTTGGAAGAGCTCTATGCATCTTTTCCATTAGTACATGACAACAAAAGGGTTGATTTGACTAAAGTGAGGAAGAAAACAAAATAAAATGTTGCGTGTGTGTGTGTGTGTGTGTGTGTGTCACTATTTCTTGCCACCCTTTAAAAGCTTTTTTCAGCTAGTCATTTCAATTTATTTGGATGACCTGAAGGGTTATTTGCTTCAATATAATTTCTTGTAGTTATGTTCAGCTTGCACTGCACCGTGCTTACCATATTCTACTGTTAATCGTTTTAAGCATCCTCGGAAAGCAAGTTGTAAAGCTACTTAATAAACTGAATGTAAGTTTAAGCCCATCAAAAAATATAGTAGATCCCATTTTAGTTTTAAATAGAGTTAACAAAGGTCTTGCCTTCCTGCAGACTTTTTTGCAGATTTCTCTGTCAAAGAGACTCCTCTCCCAACCATCTTATATCTTACCTGGAATCCTGAAAGAAGAAGTAAAGGGTAATCCTATCCAAAGGGCTAGAAGACCCACAAGAAGCAAGCCGGTCAATGCCTTCATGATGCCCTCAAAAGTCAGATGTGAACTCTCAGATTGGAATAAGGCTTGTATTTAAACAGATGTGTGGGTAGCTTTAAGATTACACCTTTCCACACCTTCCTCATACTTGATATCAACTGCATAAGAGCATCCAGAAACCTGAAATAATTGCTGTACACTGTCTTCATAGACAGCGTGCACTTTGGTCACACGAGGACTAGAACCAAAGGGTGTGACATCTAAAATGCTCTGATATAAACATCCTTACTTCAAACAACTCTTGTGAACCACACCCTAATTATAGCATCTTCCAACACGTGAAGAAAACACACTCACGCTGAGAATGGTATAAGGGCAGGGTTTGCCTTGTTAAGGACGCTGGACTTCCTATATTCTAACTAATAATTGGAGATAGTTAGGGCTGATACTTACCAAGAAAGATTACAGAAGAGCCATAGGGTGGGGTGGGTTGTGGTGAAACATAACTCAATGGTACAGGATAACAATTTTCTAAAGAAGCACATCATGCAATCTAGTTACAATGATCTCATCAGGGACATCCCTTCTAGTGGACAAGATGAAGCAGCTTCCTCAGGCAAAAGATGATAAGTGGAGGTACGAAGGACATGTTCCTGTCCTGTGACACCAAAGTTTGATTATTACTCTCTGGTGCAGTGGAATAACTGATCCATAGTCAAGGTTGAAGTAGGATGCTATTGTCAGTCTTGTTTTAAAGCCATCTTCTAGCCACTTTGAAAGCTGTTTTTGGTGGAGAAGTAGGAATTAAATTTAATGAAATAACAATCAAGATTGGAGGCCATCACTAAATCTTGTGAAACAGAATCTAATAATTTAACCTCGTACTATACAATGTTGCACATAGTTTCTTTTCACTAACCTAAGTCTCCCACAGTTTAGCTTCATTAGATGATACTAATGGTATTGGGGAGGGGGTGGGTCTTTCTATCTAATTCTCCACAACATGATTTTATAATGAATCGCCTTACTCTCCTTTTTTCTGATTTCAAAACTCCAGTTTCTGCAATCTTTTTTTTTTTTTAAATAAGAGAGTTGCTTCAGCTCCAATGAGAAAGCCAAAAGTAGGAGGCAAGATGGTAGAGAAAATGGTCCTATACCAGCATGATACCTGCAGCAAAGAGAGATGGTAATACCATTTCAGTCACTTTCTTCTCTCTCTCTCCCTTCCTCTCTCTCTCTTTCATACACATACAGACCCATATGGAAAAATACATGGATTAGGACTGTAGAATAATTCCCACTAACGTGTCAAAGTTGAAATCATAAACATTATCCCCACCAGGAGTTTGAATGGTGATGTCCTGGTTCCCCAGAATCTGTATCTTGATTCCCTTATAAATTTAAGACATTGACTGCATTCCAACAACATGTTATGTTTGATTAATGTTAACCTTGGTTAATTTTGTTTGCCTCTGTGTGCTGTGATTAATTTATATCAGTATATTGTGTTAAGTCAGAAAATTGGTTAATGTAATAACTGGTTAAGTGTTTTGTTAATTGAGAGTTTTATTAAAAATAATTTTATCCAGATCCTTTCCTTCCACCCACATTTTTTTCAGTCCATACAAACTTCTCCACCAACTTTTCTTTTCATGGCAAATGGCTAGGCAACTGAACTAATTGACAGATAATATAATTAAGAATGGATGTTGCCAGATAAAAGCCAAATATTTCACAGAGCACAGGTTCTTCAGAAATGTTTCTTAGGCAGGGTGCACAACACATTGCACAATGAGAACAATTCTTCCCACCCAGCATCAACTCTCAAACTCATTAGCCTTAGCATGAATGCATCTCATATGACCTGGTGGGCAGATCCCAGGTTTCTCTATCACTAGTAAAGTTCATAATGCCTATACGAGATAGGTTGAAGGACAACTCTTGTCTGTAGGTTTCCATATCCAGTAGGGTAAAATTACAAAATTCAGACTATACAAACCTTACTCATTTGTGGGTTTTCTTCTACAGCTACCAAAAGTGGATTCCACAACTGAAGATTGGACTGGACTTCTAAATCCTTACCTACTCTTAGTTTTATAAATGAAAAAGGAATAGGTACCTGTAATTCTTCCCTTTGGACCAATAAGCAGGATGAAATGCAGTGGAAGCACACATACCCCTTGGATTTTGGACGTTGCCTCCACCACACATCTTAAAGTACGAATGCAGCTCTTACATTCAAAAATGCTGAAATGTTCTGGATGGAGGAGAGTTGTTGCTTGATGAGACTGGCAAGAAAACCAACTATTCTAGATGCTCCAACTTCAAGTTTTCTACCTCCCAGGTGCTGACTAGGCTGGTCATTATTGTTTAATACTCACGGTGGGGCAGGTTTTTCCACAACTCCTGAGAACAGCAAACTAGTTTGAACAGCACAGTAAGGCTGAGCTACACTTAGTTCTCTGTTCATCATCTTGCCACCATTCAGTCACCCTTTTCAAAGTTGTTTCCACGGCTGAACCATCAGACTAAGGCGGTGTTCCCACGGCTTAAAGGGTCTATTCAAATCTTTCAGAGGTGCTGCAGTACACACCTCGGCGGTCTCTTTTTTGCTTTTTCTCATCTCCCCTTGCCATTGCTCCATCTCCCACCTTAACTTCTTGAAGAGATCAGATGTACTGCAGAAAAAGCTACTGTAGCTGTTGGATTTTATTGAAAAATGTTTTTTTTAAAGAAGTACTCTGTAAAACCTCCCTCCCCACTAAGAAAAAAAGGCACTGGTTTTTTAACCCATGCTATCTGTTCTAAATATTAAAAAGAAAAACTGCAGGTGCCTTGTAAAGTATACCAGGAGGCTCAGGAGGCCCAAGGGCATCAACCGTGGCACTTCTATGCAGGACTTTGGCTCTCAGATCAGACTGCACCCCTCTGATCTCATGCTGCTGGTGCCAATAGGCATCTGAGCTGATTATTTTCCCAGCTCAGTTGCAGCGCTGCTCAGATGGCAATGCTTCCATTTTGCAATTTCTGACCCTATTGCTCTGTGAAACTTGGGTGGCAGCCTGCTTGATGGGCTCTCCTGCCAGTCCTTGGCTTTCTTTCCTCCCTGTATTTGCTCAGCCTCTGTAGCACTCCAGCATCCACACCCTGGGGTTTGGGATGTGAAAAGCTGTAATCTGATTTTTATTTTTACTTTTCCACTGCAAAAAGAAATGCTGCAGGAGGCAAAGATGGAGATAGGGAACAGAGCCCGAGTTGAAGGCTGATTTTTGCACCTCCTTGCTGAAGAGAGCATTGGTTGGTTCACCCTGAATGTTTGCAACAGCAATGGTGAAGACAGCCACAGGCTATCATAAGACTGATTCTGACAGTTAAGTCATCGCTGGTGGGGGCACGGGGGGGGGGGGGCATGCAGGGATCCCTGCCTGCTCCCTGGCAGTACCATTTATCACTGTACCTGGCTTTTTTCTTTTTCTTTTTTGCTACATGTTCAAATCAATGTTGCAGTATAGCACCAATGGCACTACCATGCAACAATTATCTAGGTATTTGTTCCGAAGAGGAGCCAATACCTGTTGGCCTGAATAGCTTAGGACTACTTACTGCCTGCCTGCTTGCTTATTTATTTATTTAATTTATTACATTTATATGCCGCCCATCTCCCGCAGTGGGTGACTCTTATCTGCAAGCCCTTTGCTCAGTCAGGGTTCCTGCCCACCCCCAATGCTGTTTACGGCCCGCTGGGAGAAGGTGATTGAATGAGGGAGACAGTCCTTGTTCTGGAAGATGGGAACATCCAGGGGTTTCAGGGAATAGCTGGGGGTTCAAGGTGATTAGCACTCCTGAAAGCAACATTTGCCAGAGTCTGCCACCATTCTTAATGGTGGGTCTTGCCCTGGCAGAATGATGATAATTGGATTTCCTTTCAGAGCTTAATTCCTATGTACCTAACTAGTAAAGGATATTCATCCTCATCTGATACATTTAGCTACCTGCCTGCATCGATGATAAAATCAAGCTTAGTGAGTGTTTCTGCTTTCCACTTCCTCAAAGCAGGAGCACAGGAAGCAGACAGGGAAAACACCACATGTGCACTCATTAGCACTCGGCCTCCGTGTGCTAATCCTGGCTAGGAATTAAAGGCACCTATAGTTATTAATGGGGAAGTAAAAAGATGTTTTTGTTAAAAAAAAAAAAAGGACATTAGTTAAATTCGTGGCTTTCTTTAGATCATCTCAATACCATCTCTCATCATGGTGTGAATGATTCAGTGTGTGTGTGTGCACCTTCAAGTCAGTTTTTGACTCCTGGTGACTGCCTGGACTAGTCCCTGCCGTTTTCTTGGCAAGATTTTTTGGAAGTGGTTTGCCATTGCCTCCTTCCCAGGGCTGGGAAAGAGTGACTGGCCCAGGTCACCCAGCTAGCTTTGTGCCTAAGGCAGGACTAGAGCTCACAGTCTCCCAGCTTCTAGCCTAGTGCCTTAACCACTACACCAACTGGCCCCCTGTTTTGATTAAGCCTTCACGTTAACAGTTACAGGACCCATTTAAGAGATTTTGAAGTATACGTTAAACTTCCCTGAGGAGATCTCTCTCTCTGGAGTCTAAAGCACATCCTATTTATCTGTTAGTCATCCTGAGGTAAAGAAGTGTCTTTCCCACATTTTTCCAAAACATAATTCTGTTACAGATTTAAAGAGACAAATATATCCAAAGTTAGTTTCAAATGGCACAGCATTCATGCAATCATAGCACTAGGACATTTCTAAATCAAAGCTTATGAAGTATTTCTTTCACAGCTCTATCTTCATCATATGCAAGAAGTTACTGAGCCACATTTTGGTTAAACGAAGTGATTTCAGGATGAGTTCCCTTCGTACTCTTCCTAATCTCATATTACAGTACTTATCCACTTCTCAGTGTTTGACAGTATTTATAACTTTGGATGACATCACGTTCTGTTCCAAATTGCAAAATATTCATGTGCTAAACATCTTTATCAATGGATTTTTTTCAAATAATTTTATTAAGAATTATAAATGAAAAGAATAAAAGCCAATATAGGCTACAAAAAATAGAAACAGAAAGATACAAAGAAAAGAAAAAAGTGTGGAAAAAAGAAAAAGAAAAAGAAAAAAGAAGCAACTTCCTCTTTCATCCCAGCAAGTAAAGTCAATCTTAATAGCTTATCATTATCTCTAAATACAACATAATCTCTCTTCACCCCATATCTCATCTATTGAATAAAAAAAAAATCCAAATGTTTTGTCAGTTGTTCTTTGTCAGCAAAAGTCCAGTAAGGGCAACCAGATGTAATTATTTTTCTCCTTTAGCCCTGGTTGAATAAGCCAACCTTGTATTGCTTCCCTGAGTTTTTAAAAATATCTTTTAACCCCTTCAAAAAGAGTCCCAGAGTTAGTTTTCTGTTCATCTGTGTTTCAGGCCAAAAATCTTTCAGAACTTCAGCAGTTTTCTTTTGTGTACCCAATAAGTAAAGTTTATCCTTTTGTTCGTCATTTCCAACAAAGTCCTTCAAAACCTTAACAGAGCTCTTGTGTATATCCAGTAAAAAAAAAAAAAAATGCAAGTCAGTTTCTTGGTCCAGTATTTGTACATCTCCTTTTGGGAGTAAGTCATCCATCGGTTCCATTTGTGTACCCTTATCTTTCTCCATATCTTTCTCATTGCTTGTTGCATTTAAATCCCCTTTCAAAGTAATTTCAAAACCCCCCATTGCAACTTGTTCTTGTTCTATAATTTCATTACAACATGTTCTGTCAATTTTGTCAAGAAGTTTGTCAGTTCTGTCAGAAAACTTGGCAGACAGATATTCCCAAGTTTGTTTATAGATTTCGGCTCCATTTTCTTTATCCTCTAGCTCCCTCTAGTGTCCATCCTTCAAAGTCCCCTTATCATTTTTTTTTATCCGCACTCAATCGTTATCGATTCTACAGCGACTGCCTGGACGAGTCCCTGCAGTTTTCAAGGCAAGGTGTTTTTCGGAAGTGGTTTGCCATTGCCTCCTTCCTAGACCAGAGCCCAGCTGGCAAGCACAGGAGGCGGGGTTTCTGTTGCTTTGCGCCTTTTTCGGGTGTACGCGGCTTCCGCGTTACCAGCAATCACTCCCGTTTCCTGTGCAAGTGCTGCCAGCATTTTCCTCCCACCGGGGTCAACCCATTTATCTACTCACGTAAGTTTTTGAGCTGCTGGGTTGGCAGGAGCTGGAGAGGAAGCAGGAGCTCGCTCTGCTGCACGGAGCTGGGCTCGAACTGCTGAAGTGTCGACCATTTCTGGCCGGCAACTTTCAGCATCATTAAGCTGCTGTGCCACCGTGTCCCCATCCCCTTATTATAAAAGAACTCAAAACACTTGCCATTTTCCCATGGGAAAATTTCTTCTAGTTAATTTGAAGCTCTTTGTGGTCATTTAAAATTTAAAATTATAATCCCAAATCCATTGTTAAAACTTTCTAGTCCATACTCTGAGCACCCTTCTGCTGTTTAATCCAAGAAGTAATATTTTTCAAAAGCTTTTAAAAATCACATTTAAAAGTTCTTTCTCTAAGGAAAAGGTGATTCACCTAGCAAATACAGTATAACCTGCCATTCTGAAGGGTCTTAATCCTTTTAAGGCAACAACAACAACAAAAAATCTAAAGAAGTGAGGCTCAGTTGAGCTTACTGTTCTTTAAAATGCTGCGTTAACAACTGTGAGCAAAGTTGGTTCCTCCCTTGACTCCCAACCACTCGACACGATTCTTGTGGTTTACTCATGAGGAGTGGCTGTGCAGAGTCACACGGGCTATCTCAAAGATCTCTCTTAATCTGGAGAGCATTTCAGCGGCCAGGATCCTGCATCCCACACCAATCTCCATCGTAAAGTTGCCCCTCTACAAAGGGACATTTAGCTTGCCATGGCTCTCAATCAGAAGTCATCAATGTATTTTTTTCTGAGATGGATTTACATAGGTAAAATCATTCTCCCTGCATCTGAAATATCTCTGCATTGTCTTTAAGAATTTTTCTGTTGGTTTCCAGGGGTTTGTTGTTTCCTTTAACAAGATTTAGGACAGTGGTTAACCTTTGCCTAGGGCAGCTTCAACAGCATGAAAATTGGTACTTTCCTGGATCACCCTGGATTATTCTTTGATATTTGCCACTATCTCCACCTTCTGTTGACTTGGTCCTTCAGTTGTAGCTGATCTGCAATTCAAAACTGCCCCAAATAGTGGTTCTAGTTTCAATAGAAACAAATATATGTAGCTCAGGGTTGAACTGTGGAGTCCTTGAGGTTCTCTGAGCTTGATTCTTTTCTTGCAAATGTTTCATTACCCAGCTAGGTAACATCTTCAGTGGTAGAATGGAATGGGGTTTGCTCTCTCTTTATATACTGTGGCATGCCCTGCCAGTGTTGGTGGGGGTGGGGGTTTTGTTTTGTTTCATTTTTTCCCTCTGGTAGTTCCTTAATTAAGGTATTGTTTACTGCTTGTATGTCTGGTGGTAATCTTGGTGTTAATCTCTGCTTATCTGGGTGATGATTGCTGGTGAGGAGATGTTCTGGTCTTTTATTTTCCTTTCTATTGTCTCTTTCGAATAGTGTATAGATGTTGTTTATCTCTATGTGCCTGTTGATGGCTGTCTTGTCTGAATACCAAGCTTCCAGGAATTCCTTCCCATTTTTGGATTTAGCTTGGTTTAAGATGCTGATGGTTTCCCAGTTGAAACTATGGTTAAGTCTGTCCATGTGTTGTGAGATTAAGGAGTTTTCATCATGTCTTCTGACTGCTAGTTGGTGTTCATGGATGCATTCTGCAAGCCTTCTGCCTGTCTGTCCTACATAGTGGTTGTTACAGTCCTTACACTGTATGTTGTAGGTGACTCCTGTTTTTCCTTCTTGGGCTACTGGGTCTTTTGATTTGCTTAAGATGTTTTGGAGGGCTTTAGTTGGTTTGTGTGCTACAGAGATGCCATGTGGTTGTAATAGTCTGTTGATAGTTTCTGAGACATTTCTGATGTATGGAAGTGTTATCCTTTTCATAGCTTGTGTTGGTTGTGTTATAGTCGGCTGAGTGGCCAGGCACTTTTTGATAAAGTTGTGTGGATATCCATTTTGTTGGAAGATGTTGTATAGGTGGTCTGTTTCCTTTTTCTGCTGTTCTGGGTTGCTGCAGTGTGTTTGTGCTCGTTTGAATAATGTTCTTACACAGCTCCTCTTATGGGAGGTTGGGTTGTTACTTTGGTAATGGAGTACTTGGTTGGTGTGGTTTGTCTTCCAACAGACTTGGGTTTCTAATTTGCTGTTGTTTCCTCTGCTGATGAGGATATCCAGGAAGGGTAGCGTGTTGTTGTTTTCTTCCTCTCTGGTGAATTTTATTCCTCTGAAGGTGTTGTTGATAGTTTCATGTGTCTTCTCTAGTGGTTCCTTTTTTATTATAACAAAGGTGTCATCTACATACCGGATCCATACTTTAGGTTGTACGTGTGGAAGTGCACATACAACCTAAAGTATGTACACATAGTTTCTAGGTGTTGCATTACAATCTCTGCTGTGAGTCCTGACAGTGGTGATCCCATGGGCGTGCCTCTGATTTGTTGGTATAACATGATTTGTTAGCATATGGTTTATAATTTATTTATTGAGGAAGCATTATAAGCTCTGTGAAAGACATATAATCAGGAAGTGATCTTTTTCCTAACAAGGAGAGGAAATTATAGGGATGTCAGTTTAAAAAAAAAAATGTTAAAAACACAGAATAATGTACTAAGTAATAAATAAAACCCTTTCTGAATCTATTAGAATTGTATGGCAGCCAGGAGGGGAGCATCTGTACATCTGACCCTGTGAGTATGACAGGCTTCCAGACCCCCTTTTGTTATATATTTGCATATATTATCAGAAAATTAAAAACTGAAGCTTTTATTCCTGAATGGGGGGTGTTAGGGTTTTTCTTAATATGGTACAGAACACAGACACAAAGACTGTACTTACTTTTCCCACACAAAACTTTTTATTGTACAAAATTAAACTCTTATCTTATTCTACTGTCTTAAATTCCTATCTTATTCTACTATCTACCTATTACTATAAGTTTACACCTATTTCTATTCCTATTTAATCTATACATTTCCATTTCTATGTTCCTATTCCTATGTTAGCCCTATGTTTTCTTAACTTTCTTTTTTAAATCTTTCCTTTTCCCCCAGGTCTTCAAATCTTGTAACCAGCCTCAGGCCATTTGCATGTGAAAACCCTTTTCACTCCTTTTCGTTCACTTGCGAATGGGCTTTTCTCTCCCCGCCATAGTGCTCACAGTCCTCTGTTTCTGGAGCTGGTGTGTGGAGCTCTGCACCGGGGCTGCTGCACGCAGATGTGAGAGTCAGGACCAGGGGGGTTAAGAATTTACTCTCATCGCCAGAGCAACGAGGAACTGATAAGAGGATGAGACTGAACCCTCCCTAAAGAATGCAAGGGAGGTTGGGAGGGTGACCCTGGAATTTGCTCTCACTCTGAGAAGATTTCTGTAACGGGAGAAAGGCCATTAAACCTTGCTGGATTAAATCTGTACTGTCTCCTGGAGTTTCCTGGGCTAATCCTGACAGCAGTGGACTTGGATCAGTCTGCAGCCTTGCTTGGTTTTGCACACTCTGGTCCGGCTCTTTTCCTCCCCCGCCTCTCAGCTCTTGCAGCTCCAAGAATGGAAGTTTTCTCTTGCTGTCTGAAGACTACTGGTGAGGTGCTTGCCTTTGGGTTGGGCGTCTCTGCTGTCTTCTGGGCTTGACTCTTTTTCTCCACACACACACCCACACACACTTTTCAATTCCCTTTCTCTCCAATTAAGGAGCGTGTGGGGCTGTTTTAACCTGCTTTCCCAGGTAGCACCAAAACTCTGGATCCCAGGAAGAAAAAATGCCTGCTTGCTCCAGGTGGTGAGTTCACTCCTCCACATATGCCTGTACAGAAACATCTAGCAGCGTATTTTCTATGTGCCAAGTTGCTTATGAAGGCACAAAAGGTCTAGTTAAAAAAAAAAAAAGTACCTCTAATATCTCTGGCTGAGCCTCTTCTCTTTCTCTCCAGCACTTGCTCTTTGGAAGATGTTTTAAGAGCAGATGGCACAGCTTGACTGACCCTAATCAGGGCGTGGAAGCTAAACAGGATTGATATTTGGATGGGAGACTATTGAGAAATTCAAAAAAACATTCCAGAAGGCGGAAATGGCAAATCATTTCCATATTGTTGCTAAGAAAATGATTTGGATGTGTCCACAAAGTTACTAGAAGCTGCTGATCCTTATAATGGGGGCGACAGATTTGAAGATTTATGATAGTAAAAGGATGTTTCTGCATGTCCCAGAAAGATTTTGAGATTTGGATGTGATGCCCTTTGATCTTGCAGTTTTATTTCAGATAGGGAAGAACAGTTTGTACTGAACTTTTTCAGAGGTTCTCACTTTTTATAATTGTTTAATTTATTACCGTTTAATTTGTTCACAACTGTGTTTTTCAGTTCCAGAGTTTCCACTCCTAGAATGTCTCATCTACTTATAATTCTCTTCCCACCATCTTGGACAGTCAGTACTAGAATCAGACACAAGTACACTTGTGGCGAAGAAAGCAATTTTTCATAAATGTTTATTTACATGATTTGTTTTAATTTTATTTTCCTCTTTTTTCTTTTACTCCAAAATCAGTTTTAAGTTCACTGGATGCCATGTCTGAATTACTTATCCAGAACTACCAATAATAAATCTTATACAGCTGTGATTCATTGTTCTCCCTCTTCTCCTACTTGGAGCAGAGAGCACTGTGTGCAGTGTGTGAGCAACAAGCTCCATCCATCTCATTGGGAAGTCTTGGGGATTAAGTGCCCTGTTCAAGTTTTTCACCTGTGAAAACAAGAATTGCTCTGGGTCTGGATGAAAACATATATGCCTCAGGCTTTCTATGGGGGGAGGCAGGTCCTTTCACTTTTCACAAGTTCTCATTCATCAGCACAAATAATCCAATTGTTCCGTTCCCAGAGCAAAGAAATAAGGGATGGTGCAGGAAAATAAATTTCTTTCTTGGCATTTTCCAGAAGAGGTAATTTGGGTGGAGGAATTATGAGGCTTTTCATGTAGATTATATTAAGGCTGTGCAGTGTTTTGGAAATATTTCAGAAAAAGTATTTCAGAGTGCAAATGTAGTATTTGTCTGCAACTCATTAAAGCAGTCATGTCTCCCCCCCCCCCCCCCCGAATCATGCAGCTGCTCTCTGCAGCTACTGCTTGATCCCAGGAAAACATACAGCTGCTTTAAAGAGTTGATAGTAGGCACTAAACTCATGTTCCCATGTGCTCCAAAACAAATCCAATTTTGTAATCAAATCAGAAATGTTGCACTGTTTTTGAGCACATGTTAAACACTTATGAATTGTGTGCAGTGTTGTTCTTCCTGTATGGTGACGTTCCATGAGTACACAAATTTTTACAGTGTAACATAGTTAAGGATTCCTCCTGTGTAATTTTTGCACACTTAAGTCCCATTAAATTCTTAATGATGTACAACAGTATAGCTGGCTGCTTCACTACTCATCTTAATTAAAAGTTTTAAAGCAGATGAACTTTCCATTTTTTATTCATGTGTTTGAGTTTACTTTACTGTTGGAGGTAGCAGAGAGTAACATCAGTGGTGTTTTGTCTGTTGTCTCCCTGGCTGTACATATTTCCCTCCTGGTTTAGCTACAACAGCACCTTGCGTAAGGTAAGTGAAATACTACTTCAGTCTGATAAATAAACGTGCTGGTTCACCTTGTAGATCTGCTTTGATAGCCATCTGGCTAAGGATTAAGGGATTCAAAGTCTAGCACATCTGGATGAACCAGCTTGGAGAAGATATAGATCTAACCTAATACGTTCTCTTTGCATTTGGGATTCTTCTACAGAATGGCAGAGCACTAATCCTCAACAGCATGGTTGTCTCTACATGGATGTGTCTGTGTATTCATGGGGATTTTTATTTTTATTTTTTGCTGGAATAGAGATGTGCCTTTTGCTGAGCCTAAGACTTCTGTTTGATCAGATTGTATATATGTAGAATAATTGCGGGGGGGGGGGGATTACAGAGTTGATAAATTCCAATGTAAATAATCTTTTTCCACACGTTTCTAATGGAAAAAGAATACAAAGAAGTAAGAAATCTTTACCAAGTTTATTTATCAGGATAAAATTTACATATAATAAAGCGACAATTATTTAGAAAAATTATTACCCCTGCCCTCCCTTAGAAACAAAAGTAGGTAAGTATATATAGAGACACATACAGAACTTTTAAAAGAACTCACTGATTTTTTAAAGGGAAATCATAACAAATTCTCCAGCAATTCTGTCAAAGTCAAGTTGGGTCTAGAGAGGTGAGGAAATGTCCCAATCAGGCATCTTTTTGTTTGATTTTTGAACCATCTCATTTTAGTTGTTGATTTAAATAAAGGTCCATTTTCAAAAGCAAGTATTTTGAAGGAGAATGTTTTACTCAAGCCTCCCTCCCACCCTGGTACTTCCAGGTGTGTTGGAACTACAAGATACTTGCTGGGAATTCTGGGAATTACAGTCCCAACAGATTTAGAGAGTACCAGGATGGGAAAAGCTGTTTAATAGAAAGAGTTTGAAAGTTCAGCTGTTCACAGTGAAAGATAGTAAGAGAAATATCAACACATTCTTCTGTTTGGGAACATTAGACTGTGATGCTGACTCTTCTTCCTATAGATATCCTGAAAATATAATTTAGCAAGGAAGGAACTCCCCACCCAAATTCCTTAAGAAAGAATCAGTCATTACTGAATAATCCCAGCAGCTCTTGAAGATACTATATATTTCACTTTCTTTTCCTTCTCAGAAACGTCCACCTACCAAGACTTTTGTTAGAGTTCAGTCCCAACTATTCATTTCACCACAAGAAAAATAAAACCATTTTAAGTGTTTTTTATAATTTAAACAATCTGGAGGAAAAATCCTAGATTTTTCTCCTTAGGTAAGATCCTAAGTAGATAACCATTACAACCAGTCTTGGTATGCCAATGATGAAGTACAAGAAATTTCTTTGCCCAAAATACAGGATGTCTTTATGTGACAATCATTTTTTGTTGGCAATCTGGTTTTCCAAATGGTCAAGTCTGGCGGTCATCTGAGCGAGTGCTGGTGTTAAGGAAGCCAAAACAAGAGATAATGTGAAGATACACTGAAATGTTGAATGGCAGGGAACCGATCTCAGCTGCAGGTCAGGCAATCTTTTATTTTATTTTTTTTCTGGGAAATTCTGATTTTTTTCATGAAATTACCTTAAATCATAATGGAAAACCAATGTTTATTCTGAAAGATCCATTATCTTATATAGCCAACTTTGGTTGACCTTGAGTAAGATTAGACCTAACTAATACTTGAATGGAGACTTTAAGAAATACCAGAACTATAGACTAGGCAAGGAAGTTAAAAAAAAAAACTCTCATGGAAAAAGGCAAGAGCAAAACATTCTGGTTTCATGGACACATCCAAGAAAGCTTCACAGATGTGCCCATGAAGTCACCAGAGGTAATGTGCCATAGGAATAATCTTGAGGAGCATAAGGAAGAGCCACTACCAAGGCAATGGTCAGAAATCTGAGCCCGGGGCAGAAATGTAATTTGAGCAAGTGTCTCAGACATGACCCTCCCTAGTTCCCCTGAAGAAAAAGGGAGGGGAGAGGGAGGCGCTTTCAAACTTGCAAGATTTTGTTACTGTAACCTTACAATAAAAGTAATATTAGCATTCATAACTCCAGTTTCCTAGTCTAGTCTACCTCAAAGGGCTAACATTAGGAGACAAGCTTCTCTTAAAGGAGATTTTACTTTATCTCATACTACATTCACAACATGGCAGCCCTCCAGAGGGGATGGGGAAGCTGGCCCACAGATTGTCAGTTGTCTCCATTCAGCCTATAGAGCTTCAAGTAAGCTCTCTACCCAAGATCCTATCTCTTCTATTCCCTTTCTAGCAGGTTTGGTATTTCAAGACACTAGGAATTCTCTGAATGGAAGTTTTGCTCAACCCTTGTCTTTTCCATAAATGATTGTACTGTGTGTGCAAGGCAGAAGCCAGCTCACCAGATATTGACCCCTTCTTGGTTCTTTGAGGTAGTACCACTCCCTGCTTACAGTACTCTGAAACAACTCATTGCAGAGCTTCTGCAACCTTTTGCCTTTGCAACCACTGCTTCCAGGGCTCACCCAATGCTCACTTAAGCCCTCTACAAGCTCTTGAAGGCACTTCCAGTGTCCTGAACTGAAAGCTTCTGGGAAACTTTGGTGGCAAACAAACAAATAGCACTCTGACTCTTTGGTTGCTTCTTGTAAACAGGTGTTATTTTTGTATTCCATTTCCTAAAAGGAAGCCCCAAGGAGGAAGCTAATTGTTGTGTCTGTAGCAGTCACCCCTATCTGCTGATATGATGGAAAACACTTGCAGGGGCAAATGTGGAGAAAGATTTAAAACAGATTAGAAAGGTCTTTGTAGGGGAGTACTGGTCAGCAGGAGAAGCTCATATATCTGTTGATTTCCATCCATAAGGAGGAAACATTTTCCCCCAGGTTTCCTTCCTCATTCAACTCTCACAGTATTTTTTTAGCCTTGTACTGTTATAGTGTCAGTGATCAGTATGGTCCATTCAGTAAGTTTCTTCTAAATCTAAACTCATCACTGTAAGCACTGAACTATATTCAATCCCTTACCTACTGAATCTTTACTTTTTACTTGATTTATTAGTTCAGTATAAGCTTTGTACTTTTACTAAAGAGTTTATTGAACAGTTCCCTAAATTGCTGTCTTTTAAATACTCCAAGACACTCAAAGTAAAAAGTTCAAATTTTGCTAAAAGAGTAGGTTTAGCAACTTTTCTAGTTAATTTAGATTTTCCAGATGTCTCCAGTAATGCATTTTGTGCAAATTACACTAAAAGGATATTTTTATTGGTGAGATCTTCTAGGATTTCAAGAGTGTTTGACTGGAACTGTACGAGAGCCGCACATTCACATGGGCTACGGATTTCAGTTTCTCCTTTGCCCTCTTCTGAAATACCACAAAATGCATTAGAAACATAGGTATCCAATCCTCTATCCATATCGAGTCACCAGAGGCCCCAACATCCTAGGAGAAGCTTATGTAAATTGATCTAATATGCCCATTTTGGGGGGTTCGCACATTATGGTAAGCTTTATTTTAGCCATGGTCTTGTTCAACCATAAGCCTAAATCATAAATCATAGTTTAGAACCCATAATAACCACGTACTTATTTAAGGATTCTAAAATATGAGATACATTTAGCCATGGGTATTTGTGTATGTATATTTATACATGTAATAAAACTTGCCCAAGGGCTATAATTATGATGTGAAGCAAATCAGATAAATAATTCTTTGCTGTCACAGATTCCAACATCATTTTGAGTGCTAAGTAATCTGGATCCTGAGTGATAGTTAGGGCAGGATATACACTAAGGTGCAAAATGGACAAGTTACCCATAGGTTTTACTGGAACATATCATCAACTAAATACTTGAAACTGTAATGTCTTACCTGGGCAGATATTGAGTTTGAGATTGTCAACTATATGAGTCATGGTGTTGAAATCTGCTGAGTATGAAAAATGTTGATCCACTGGCTCAGAAGCAATTTCTCTCAACTCTTCCTCAACAGCTTTACCAACACCAACTGCAAACATGATGATTCCTGCAGATCCATCAACATACAATAAATTTTGAGTTAAGTTTTTGTGCAAGGATTGGCAGCCTGATGCTTCAAGCTACAGTCAGCCGTTAATCTTCTATTTTTGCAGCCCCTGGAACAAAAGGGGAAATAAAGCCAAGCTTCCCTTTCACAAAACTCAGGAAGAAATAAAAAATTCAAGCTTTGCACGCCTGTGTGATACAGCTCTATCCACTTTGCACCATCAACTCGCAACCCATACCTTCATTTTCCTTTCAAAATGCTGTACTGTCCCAATAATCAAAACTTAACAAACGTTGTAGGATTCAAGCAGCTCTATCTGCTGGAATTTTGGACAATCTCAATGTGGACATTTTGGACAATGCCTCAATGTGACAATTACCCCTATCTGTGACATGAAGATCTTGACTGAATTATCTTAAATACTGATGTCAGATGAAATATTATACTATTGAAGGCACCACAATTGACTCTTGGACTGTAGTTGCTTTAACTTCTGGTTGAGATGGGGAATGGGAGCTCTTTCAGACTATCTAGACCTCTGGTTCTTAAAGAAGCAGCTAATTCTGCTAAGTACAAGGGTAGAGAGATGACCAATACTGGCATCTTCTTCCAATATGTTCTAATATGCTCTTATACAAGCCAAGCCAAGTTTTAAAATATTTTCATCTTCACCAACCTCCACCCCAGTATGAATGGGACTGAAAGTTGGGGATTGTCCACTAATGTCATTGTACCCCTTGTCTTCTGACAGAGAGCTGATTCAGTTATTATAAAAAGTCATTGCCTTTTATAGTGCTCTACAAGTGTTGCTGCAACTCTTAAATGTCACAGAGAGCTCAAAGTGTTTTTCCTCTATTGTTTTTTCTTTAACAAAAACATAACCTGCTATAACAAACTGCAGGGCAATGCTGAGTAAACAATGTACAGAATGTATTTAAGCACTGTTATACCTGCAAACATTCAGACTTCCTTTATAAATGCATATATTGGGACAAAGTGGATTAGTAATACATGCCTATGTCTTTAAATTTAAATATTCATGTGAATGTTTATTTTAATATACCTTAATTGGCAAATGGGATGAATAGATGGAAAAAAAGCTGACACACAGACTTCATCCTTGGGAAATATATTTATTTGCTTGCTTGTTACTTAGAGTTATACCAAGCTAGTAAAGAAAGAAGAGCTCATTAGGAATCTAAAATAGTGAACATCTGGGTTAATGTTAAACATTAAGAAGACAAAGATAATGTCCACTACCATGCTTAATGAATTCACAGCTGACAAAGTATAAAAGGTAATAAATAAATGTTATTTTCTTTGGCTTACGAATAGGCAAAGATGGATAGTGTGCTGAAAAAGTAAAGATGAGAGGACAATGACAAATTTGGACAAGATCACAGAGGATATGAAGAACATTTCAAATACAGTAAGGATCAAACAGGAAAACAATGGCCTTTTCAGTGGTAATGTATAGCTGAGAAAGCTGGATACTGAGAACAAGCAGAAGAATAAAGATGGATATTTCAAATTATGGATTTGGAAATAATTGCTAAGGATACCAAGGAAACATCAATAAATCGGCCCTGAACCAAATAAAAGCTGATTGTTTCCTTGAGTCAATAATCTGCAAGCAGAAATTCACACTGTGGTTATATAATGCAAACAGTTGATGTATTAGAAAAATGACAATGTTTGGCAAGACTGAAGGACACAGAAAGGGGAAGTAACAGGCTGGATGGACAGGATCAGAGATATCACTGAAACACCCATGAAAAAGCTGCAAATTGTCACTGAGGACAAGGTGATATAAAGGATCTTTGAACATACAGTCATCAGGTGTTGGGCCTGGCTCAGTGACACCTAACCAAGTAACTTTCTGATAAGAGCTTGAGACAGCATACATAGCACTCCTTACATCCAATTTTCCCCATAACAATAATCCTTGAAAAAGAATGACCCACCCAAAGTCATAACCCCCCTCCACAAGTTCTATCATGTTGCCTTACCAGGAGTGGGGGAGTGTTCCTGGGAAGGATGGAGTGAGAAGCCTGGGACTGTACACCAAGAGTATATTCTCCCAGCAGAGTTACCCAAGGCGCGAAAGTCATCCCAGCTAAAGCAAACAGGCACCTACACTGAGCAGCAGCAATATAGGAACATTAGCACTTTAGTGACAATAGCAAAGACATTATTTCATAGTGCATGGGAGAAGGCAGTGGTATTCCATTCTTCTATTTTAGTAACACCCACACACACCCACACACACACATGGATAGACACTATAAAGTGATCGACAGTGGCACTCAACATGCTATTGAGTAAGAGCTGAGGTTCTTTTGGAGTACTAATGTTATTTATGACTTGGCTGAACTGCCCAGAGTCACTTCCTCGTGAGATGGGCGATGTCCAAATTTGAAATAAATAAATAAAACTAGAGTCTTATGGATCTCAAATTGCTGATGTTGCAATGCAGGAGAAGGAAATCTTAAGCAGCAAAGAGAGAATTACAATGGGAACATGGAACATAAAATGCATGAACATGGGAAAGCTAAACAGCGAAACATGAAATGGGCTAAATACTCATGGACATCTTAGGGATCAGTGAATTGAAATGGACTGGAATTGAACACTTGCAGTCAGAAGACCATATTGTTTACTACTAAGGACATGAAAAACAAAGAGGGAACAGTGTTGCTTTCATAGTTATAGAAGGATATAGCAAAGACAGTACTTGGGTACAATACAGTCAGAAACTGAATATTATCAATTAGACTTCACAAACAACCCTTTAATATGATGGTTATCTAGGTTTATACTCCAATCACTGATGCAGAAGAAGAGAAGGCTGGTGAGTTTAGTAGTCATGTTCAATTTGAAACTGACAGAACAAGATGTGCGGCTAGTGATTAAAGACAGCTGGAAATAGCAAGGAGGAAAATGTAATCAGACTGTATGGCCTAGGAAACAGAAATGAAGCAAAAGAATGACTTATCAGTCTCTGCCAATCCAAAGACTTAATTGCTAACATAATTTTCAAACAACCAAAATGACACATACATACAAGGACATCACCAGATGGAGTACACAGAAATCAAATTGAGTATATTATTGGTACAAGGAGATAGAAAAGCCCAGCAACAACAGCAAAGATATGGGCAGGGGCTCACTGTAGAACAGATCATGAACTGCTCATGTGCAATTTCAAAGTCAAGCTAAAGCAGAAGAACAAAGCCAACCAGTTTCCACAATATGATATTGAGTGTATACCCACCATTTCCAAGGAGAACATCAGGAATTGCTTTGAAGTCCTGAACCTCATTGATAGGGAACCAGAGGAACTGTGGAATAAGATCAAATAAACTGTTAAAGATGAATTAGAAAAGAGACTGCCAAAAACCAAGAAAGAGAAGAAAGCAAACTGGAGGGGGGGACAAGCAGTCGAAGAACAGACAAGAAGCCAAAGCCAAGAAAGATAAGGATCTCAGGAAATAAGAGACTGTTAGAAGAAATAAGAAGCAATATTACAATGACATCTGTAAAGATATTGAAGATGGAAATAGACATGGAAAAACAAGGAAACTTTCCCTAAAGATCTCCAAACTCAGAAGGAAGTTCCAACCTTGAATTAGTATGTTAAAGGATACCAATGGGTAAATAATAGTTGATTCAAAGAACAACAAACAAAAATAGAGTGAACTGAAATTCTGTACAGTAAGGTTGTTAACATCCAAGATAATTTAGAAGACCTTCCCTACTTACAAGAACTTCTAATACTAGAAGATGAAGTTAAAGCACTACTCCAGTCATTACTGAGTCAAAAGGAATTCATTGACTATCTACAGAGATATGGCAAACAACAGAAGAAGAATCAATGAAAGTTCTAATCAAACTATGCCAGCAAATCTGGAGAACAACACAGCGGCCAAGAGATTGGAAGAGGTCAATCTATATTCCAATACCAAAGAAAGGAACAGAATATGCAAACTATTGGATACATGCTAGCTAAATAATACCTAGGACTGTTCAAAGCAGATTAGACACTTTATGAAGGAGAAATGCTAGACATTCAAGCTGATTTTAGGAAAGATTGAGGAATAAGAAACATTATTGCTAATGCAAGCTGGCTAACTGAAAAAGCCAAACAATGCCAAAAAAGAAGTCAATAAATGCCCCATTGATTCTAGAAAAGCTATTGATTGTGTTGATCTTATCAAGCTGTAGAATGTGCTAAGGAAAATGGGAACCCCATAATATCTCATGTGGAACCTATATATAGGACAAGAAACCATAGTCCAGACAAAACATGAAATGGACTTGCTCCAGTCGACAAAGAATGAATCAAAACTGTATGCTCTCCCTTTATTTATCCAGTCTATGTGCCAATATATACTGCAGGAGGTTGGATTGGAGGAAGATGAGTGTGGTTTTAAATTTGGAAGAAGTAACTTCAATAATCAATAATCTATACTATGCTGATGACACTACTCTGATTACTGAAAATGCAAATGAATTGGAAATTCTATGAAAGTCAAGGAGCACAGTGAAAAAAATGAGACTAAGATTAAATATAAAGAATACCAAACTAATGAAGTGAAATGCTAGATACTTCTGCCTTACTGACTATCAACAGTAAAGGAACCAGCAGTCAAGAAATACACTGCAGACTAGAATTTGATAGGATAGCAATGAAAGCCTTGGAAAAGATATTCAGATGCTGTGATATGGTATATGGAATAGCCTTAACACCTAGGATTGCCATGTGAGACGGACGGCCATATAAATTATTTAAATAAATAAATAAATAAGCGTATATGTACAAAGATCTGAATCATGTAGACAATGGTCTTCCCTATGCAACTATGGAAGTGAAAGTTGGAAAAAGCAGAATAGAAAGAGTATTAACACTTTTGAACTTTGAAGAAGCCTCCTGAAATACAATGCATACCCAAGAAAACAAATAAATGGATCAGAGAACAAATCAATGCAGAATTCTCACTCAAGACACAAATCACCAGGCTCAAATTATCATATTTTGGACGCATTATGCAAAGACCCAGCTCCCTTGAGAAGTCCACAATACTGGGAAAGGTGGAGAGAAGGAGAAGAAAACAACCAGCAGCATCTTGGATAGATTCAGTTACAGCAGCGATGGGTGCACTGTTCGGAGACCTGAAAGGCAAGGCTGGAGGTAGATCATCTTGGAGAAGGTCCTTCTATGCAGTTGCTAAGAGTCAACATTGATTTGATGGCACTGAATGAGGTTCCATGGCTAAGTATAAATTTATACCTGCAGCTTCCTATCCTAGTCTGACACCTTAGCTACTGTGCTCCCAGAGAACCAATAGCTTATCTCCTCCTATAGCCAATTAGTTGCTATATCATGCAAGAACTGTGCAAATTAAGTGGGTAAGAAATTAATACAGTATATGGCTTAAATAACTATTAATCAGGTCCACACATTACATAAAACTCATTCAAATTGCAGCTTATATGACTGTCTGAAATAGCCACTGTCATTGTACAGGCAATCATACAAATCATGGCTTGTTTAACCACAATTTGTCATGTAAGCCTCATTAAGCTGCATTCATACATTTCACTAAGATATAAACCATATTTTAGAAGCCAAAAGGCTGGATTTGGCCAACACAGCCAAAATAAAACAAACCATGTTCTGGTTTAGCACAGTAAGTCAATGCAGCCATTGTCTGTCTGTTCTCTTGGATCTGTCCTGATCACCTCATCACACTTAATGCTCCTGGCCATTCATGGGAAAGAGCAAGAGTAGAAAGTCTGGATCAGCTTCAGCGAGATGTAAGGAAGTAGAATCCAAACATAATACCGGCGACGGACAAAGCCTTTATTCTTTTTTCCCTAATTTTGGGTTTAACTGCAAAACACAAGCTGCCTGAGTGAGGCCACTGTGTCATCATTCTGTTTCATCTCTTGCAGTTTTAATAACTGCCAAGAAAGCAGTATGAGAGTCTCATTTTTTTGGTTTGCTTTGTTTTACAAACTGTTAATCTGGAAGTCTTATACATTTTTCCTTTGGCAATGACGGGAGGAAATAAGAGAACTGACTAATTAGCCACCAACTCCTGGCACTACCCAGAAATACAGAAGCAGGGAAATGGGTTGAAATGCTCCAGCAAGCTTTTATCTGGTGTGCCAGAGGCAGAGGAGTTTTGCTCAACCCATTAAAGCCTGCTACTGCTATTGCAGACAGACTCTAAGCCAGCACAGGGAACAAGGGTTCTGCAATGAAGATACCAGCAATATCTAAATATATTTTTAGCCCTCTCACTAAGTACAAGAACCAGGGTTCTTCAGGAAAGCCAGCACAGCTCAAAAGATATGGAAGCAGTATAAATCTGGAGCAAAAATATTCAGGAAGCACCATCAATATGAAGATAGTTAATAATTGTTACTTTTAAAGGAATAAAATAGGAGGTGATATCTGAGAATCACGGTTTGACCAAGTAGGCATGATTGGACTAGACCAGGGTTGTAAACTTGTTGCACTGTAACTCCCATCATCCCTGATCAATGGCTATGGTGGATGAAGAACCAGAGTCCAACAGCATCCACAGGGTCCAAAATTCTCCACCCCAGGATCAGCTGGACAATCTAGTTCTAAAATAATGGCAGTTTCCCATTTTCCGTTTCAAATAAATAATGCTTTTCTAAATGTATATAATCGAGCCTTTCATTACTTGATGCTCTCTAGATGTGTTAGGCATCTCTCATAATTTTCAGCTGGAATGCTGGATAGGATTTTTAGACATCTGGAAGACAATATGGAAAGGCTATGAGAACCATAACTTGTTTATTATTTATTAAGTCCTGACACTGGAAGCTGCAGATAAATTGTTTTTGCCACTGGACGAGTGATCAATGTGCTATGCAAAGCTTTCAAGGAATACTTTACTTTGATGGCCTAACAGCAAAGCATTACCCCACTTTGCTTCATTTCTGAGATCTCTTCTGGCAGTTCCTATAGCTGGAAGAGTAATAGAACTACTGATTGAGGCAGCTGAAATCACCAGTGCAAATCACAGAACTTCTATGATGCAAAGCACCTCACTGACATGAAACCAAACCACTTCACACAAGCTTAGTGATCAAGCTGTTGTTCAAAAGAAGGCTATAATTTAATATCTCTGTTAAAGCAAAACATGTACATTTGGGAGGTGCTTCCAAGGATTAAATCAGTTCAGAGTCATGTATTATATCCTCTATATCTCTCCATGTCTGTGCAATTATGAATAATAGTGCTGCAATGCATTAAACACATTATAAACATAGAGTTGATGTGTCATATAGTTTAAGGTACTGCACTTTGATGAGGCAGATCCAGATAGAAGTCCACCATCAACCATGGAAACTCAGTGGTTGACTTTGGGGCAGTCACTCTTTCTCAGCTCATCTTCTCTCACAAGGTTGTTGATGTGAAAAATTGGACAAGGGAGCACTATGCATGCTACCTTCAGCTCCTGGAGGAAAGGCAAGATATGAATCAAACAATTATGCAACTATCACACTTTCTGTTTGTAGCCTTACCTGATTCCTTTGCTCTTCTAGCCCATTCGGAGATGTCATCTTGAGAGCGTCCATCAGTAAAGACCAGGCCAATTCTGGGAACATTTTGGGAAAGAGGTCGGGCACCTTCTGCCTCAGAGAAACTGTGTTCCACCATGTGCTTGAGGGCCAGGCCAGTCATGGTGCCCTTCTCCATATATTGCACTCTTTGCACAGCTTTCTTGACATCATCTGCTGTTGTGAATTTGTTGAGTGGGAACTCAGTGCGCACTCGGCTGGAGTACTGGACCAGCCCCACATGGGTGCCTTGATGGGACACATCTAGGAAATCCACTATCTGGTTGACAAACTGTTTCACCAGCTCAAAATTCTGGGGCCGGACACTCTTGGAGCCATCGATCACCATCACCAAATCAATGTGCCCAGCTTTGCACTCTATTTCCCAAGAAAAAAGAGAAAGGTGAGAGGAGGCAGTTTTGATCTTGACTTCAAAAAAGAAAAAGAAGAAGGCAAGGCAAGGCAAGGCAAGGCAACTCCCTGTGAGTCTTGGAACCACTGAGCTTGGCAGACACCTTCTTCATATATCAGAGAATTTCCTACCAATCTTGCACTTCTTGCCCTACAAAGCTTTGGAGATTCTCTCTCAAGTCCTTACTCAAGGGAATGCTAAGGTGCAGGTCAGGTACACTTATTGTTTATAAAATGACTTGAGACTTTAATTGAACTGCAATTACTTAGTTCATTTACAGTAACTAAAAATATAAACTGCCTGCAGTCCTTAGTCTGCTATTCCTACTAGAAGGCCTCACTCCTTAGCTAATTCCTTCTTCTGTTTGTGGATGTCCCTAGGAGCAGCAAGGAAGGCGTAAGATGAAAAGTGTGTCATGATGTCATAATGCAAATACCAGACTTACATACTTCTGTCAACCCTCACGACAATAAAAGGTGGGATTTGCATCATGATGTCCAATATGAACTATTATCATTTTTGTATTATTGTGACTTGTTGCTTCTGTTCTTTTTGTGCACTTCCTTGTCATAGAAGGTATGGTTGTTCCTTCACCTATTCAATGATTACCAGAGTGGGGATGAAGCAGTGGTTCAAATCCACCTTTCTAGAAGTCACCATAGTACACCAGCTCCTCAGTAAACCAGGCAGATTACCATGTGCCTCTAGGATTCAAACCATTACTATTACAATCCAATCAGAACACATTAAGCCATGATAGTCAAGTCAGTTCCTCTATCACTGGCAGAAGTGGCTGAATAAAAGGAACTCAGTTCAACTACTCCAAAAATCACCACTGTCATAGCTTAAATCCCATTCTCTGCATCCAAGTCGCTGGAATCTTGTCTGTCTTTGGAACTCAAACGTAGCCCATTTTAGATCAAGCTTTTTTTTTTTTCTGCTGACCCTTTGGGGGTGCATGGGAACTATATCTGTCTCTAACTCTAGCCAATGCCTGATATACTGGATGTGCTTTGTACACCAGGATCTTTGCACTTCCCTTCATAGAATCTTTGCAAATTGCACCCCAAGCTTTCTACTAGATTACAGGAGAACCAAGCACTATGTTCAATCCTTTCATTCTGTCACCACAAATCCTAAAAGCATTTCTCAATTCAATGCATTCTTGTCTTCTTCAAAGCCATGGTTACTCACTCTGGGACTTCCAATAAGCTCCAGAAAGTAATATAACTCTCACGATGACTTTAAGGTTCCCAACAAATCATTTATTTCTATTGTATGCTGGCCTAAAATGTCTCCAAGGATCAGAAAGACATCTCTGTATTCAGTTCAGTAAAAATACTCACTAGCAACAGCGATGGCTCTCATTCACAACACCACTCTTTATTGTCTGCTATCTCTTTGAAATAATCTCTGTGGCTACCCTTTCATGAGATGCTTAGCTGGGAAAAATCTCCAATACGCTGGAGGAGCCATTTATCAAGCACAAAGAACCTGATACTCACTGTTGCAGGTCTTCTTATCTGCCTGCAGTTGCTGACCTTCTGGGCAAACACAGTGGTAAGAGCCAGAGGTACTGAGACATTTAAATTCACATCCATGCTCTACCGTATTGCAGAGATCATTGGCTGAAACACCAATAAGAAGCATGTCATGTATCATGCAGAGAACTACAAAGACAGATTTTGCCAAACAGGGCAACTTCTAAATGTGTCGAACTACAACTGCCTTCTTCCACAGGCAGATTGGGAATGGCTGCATTATGACCAAATGGTGACTTGTGCAGTGCTCTGAGAAATGGCTCTGGTTGCTATTTGTTGTTGTTAGTCCTGGTCTCTCAAATATCTTTCAGATATAAAAATGAGCAAATGTTTAACAAATACCCATGCTGGTTCACCTATAGATTCGGTGACATACGTCCTTTGTGATAAGTCCTTTATTTCTTTGTTACCGTCCTTTATTTCAGAAAGCTGTCCTTTAGATTTAATTTAATTATTTATTTTCGTGGTTTTGCTCTTGAATTTTCCTTTGTTAAGCAAAGCTATAAACATAAACAATTACTTTTTTTTAAGCTTATGAGCCTCTTTCAGATTTGTCCCCTTTTCAGGTTTGTCCTTTATTTTTTCCAAGAAAATATGGCCACTCTGCCTGTAAGTAATGCTGAAATATCCTAACCCTACAAGGATGGTAAGAGACATCCACACAAGACTCAGCACTTGTACAGAAGCGTCCACAACATTTTATTCATTTTGCAGCATTTTATATCATCTACTCAGACAACTTGGGGCAGTATGTATGATATAACATAATCATCCCAACATAACCAACCCCCAACTCCCTAAAAATCAGCTTGAAAATATAAATGATGAAATAGCCATCAATTTAAACCTCAAAACCTGCTTAAACAATAAGGCCTTTTGTAATAAACACACATCTGGGGAGAGTTTGTTCCACAGAGTTGGAAAGGCCTGCCTTGTGGCCCATGTACCCATAGGAGCAGGCCCTCTCTCAGTGACCTCACAGGATGGGCAGAATCATTTTGAGTAAGATGGTCCCTAATGAAACCCTGTGCCACAACATATAGAGCTTTACAGGTAATTATCAGCACCTTGAATTGGGCCTAGAAGCCTATTGGCAGACAGTGCAGGTGTTATTCTGCAATAGCAGGTTTCACCGGCTAACATGGCCATTCCATTCTGTACCAGTTACAGCTTCTGTCTTCTAAAATAGCACACTGCAGTAATCCAAATGTTTGGTGGTAAGGATATGAGTCAGTGTCACCAGAGCACCTGGAACCAGGTAGAACATAACTGGCATACCAGCTGAAGCTGGGCAAGTGTTCCCATGGCCATGGCTTCTACCTGATATTCAATCAGATGCTGTGAGAAATCCCAAACCATGGACCTACACTTTTAAGAGAAGCATGACCCCACCTAAGCTAACCCTGGAACCAAAGTTCCTTGAAAACCCAGACGTTTACAGACAAACAGTATCTCCATCTTGCTAGGGCCTGGTTCTCCCCACACAGTCCCTCAGAGGCTCCAGACATTGGTTCAAGATTTCCACATCTCTGGCTAGACCTGACATGGTGATGTACAGCTGATGTACACCTATTGATGATACCTCCCCTCAAACCAAAAGATGATCTCTAACAGGGATTTCATATAGATGAAATATTAAATACATGAACAGAAGTATTTCCCAATGTTTCACAAGTCTCCAAACATTTACAGAGCAGCTTTTATATGTCAGTCATGGCTTATTTATCTAGAACATCAGAATCATATTCATAACTCCAGTGGATGACTATTTGAACCGGTCTGCCAGTCTAATTCCAAAGGTATAATCCTTTGGCCCATTTAAGCGTGGGCTACATTTGAGGGACTAATGCATATAATGCCACAGTCAGGCATATATAAAATGTACCTTGGCATGTCTTGCCATTTGCCTGCAAAGTGAAGCCATCACGACACCGGCAGTAATACCCATTGACTATATTAACACACTCATGCTGGCAACTGTGGTTGCTGAAATTGCAGAAATTGATCACTGAAAGAAGAAAGACACCATTAGAGGAGAATATCATACATTCAATACAGGTAGTCCTTGACTTACAACCATTCATTTAACGATCATTCAAGGTTACAACAGTACTGAATAAAGTGACTTATGACCAGTTGTCACACTTACAACCGTAGCAGCTTCCCTGCAGTCATGTAATCAAAATTCAGACGCTTGGCAACTGACATGTATTTCTGACGGTTGCAGCATCTTGGGGTCACATGATCACCATTTGTGACATTGCCAGGGGCTTCCGATGAGCAAAGTCAATGGGAGATGCTGGATTTGCTTAATGACCGTGATTCGCTTAATGACCATGGCAAAAAGGTCGTAAAATTGGGTGCAACTCATTTAACAACTGCATCACTTAGCAATGGAAGTTCTGGTCCCAACTGTGATCATAAGTTGAGGACTACCTGTAAAACGATCTACAATGTTGATTTAACACAATGGCAGGACTCAAGATCCAGCATTTACCACAAACATTTGCCTTTCCCTCCATTTCCTTTACATCAAACAACACTGGCATCAAATACAGAAGAACACATCTAATGCAGTGTTGGAAAACCTGCAATGTTCCAGAGGTTGTTGAACTATAATAACCATATCCCTCTCCACTGGCCAGCAGGGTTGAGGCTGCTAGGAACTATAGTTCAACGATATCAGAAGGTCCACAGATTCTCCTTTTTTGCATAGTTTAATGAGGACAGGAAAGACCCCAGCATTGCAAGGGGAGGTCGCCTTTCTCATTATACAATTTTCTTGCTGAAAATTAACACATACACCCCCACAAGTTTCAACAGCATGTATGGTTATTTCTCCCTATAGTTGCTGATGCAGCACAGAGTTTACTCACTGCTACAGGTCTTTTTGTCTTGGTTGAGTTGATAGCCTGTCTGGCAACGGCAAGTGAAGGTACCACGTGAACTAACACACTGGTGTTCGCAGCCATGTCTCTCATTAGCACAAGCATCAAGGACTGCAGAAGTAAAACAGAACTCAGAGTTTGAACCTTCACAGAAAGACTGAGAGGAATGTTTTCTACCACTGGTACAGCTAACAGAAAACCGAATCCTAACCCACCCCAACTAGACACAGATCTATCTTCTAGTTCATTACTTTCACATTAGCTATAAGCATTTATTTCTGTCTATAAGCAGCACTTCTGACTCTCCCTTGGCTATTTCCATTAGCAAGCGACTCACAGAAAGCATCAGATAAAATTCCCACATGATATAGCTTCTAATTTTTTCTTGTATGACTCAGCAATTTTTAAAACCAATTCCATCCAATGGCACCTGTCTCTGAATCACAGATTTAAACATTTTAAAAATGTTGTCTAGACTGCTTTAACTATCTGAAACATATTGTACATACATGAGCACTGATTCCTATGAACACTACGTTGGGTACCATAACTAATACATAATCAATAACTATTAATTATATGCGAGTGCATGTATATATATATATATATAGAGAGAGAGAGAGAGAGAGAGGGAGGGAGAGAGAGAGTACTTCTGGGGTCCCCAACAGATCCTCATTTACATCAGTGATCTTGTCCCCTTATGACTACTAAATCACTTGATGTACTAGGTTTTTTTAAAATAAAAAATGTAAAAGAGAAGCGAGCAGGCTGCAAAGTACCAGCCCCCAGAACCAATGGATCCCACAGGCATTATTACAAATTAAAAATGGCAACCCAATAGCAGAACTGTGATTAAATGTTTTTCTCTCAGTCCAGAAAAACAGCTATTTTGTGAGTGCCCACAACATGGTTTCAAAATTTCACCCATCAGTTAAATAGTCTATTACTCTTACTTGAGCATGTTTTTCCATCTGCATTGAGTTTGTATCCTGGTTTACACTGGCAATAAAAGGAGTTCGGGATACTGACACAGGTATGCTGGCAGCCATGATCAAGTTCTGTGCACATATCAACACCTGGAAGATGTAAGTTTGTATATTGAGAAGAAAGATGTGCTGGAAACTGTTAACACTGTTAAAGTAGTGGAGTTCATTTGGAAGCATGTAGTTCAGTCTAAATATCTTTCTCTTTAGGTGGAAATTTGGATAGAAAAGATCCTATAGATTTGCAGTAGACACCCACCACCTGTGCATAGCACTGACTGGCTGGTATCTATGAAACCCACAAGATATCTACAGAAGTTAGTTATCACACTTTCATAGAACAGGTGCAGAGAGAGCAAGAATAGACTTCCATCCCACCCATTCAACCTCCAATATCTACCTAATCATTGGCCCCCAATCTTTGTGAATTGATAGAAAGTCTTAAAGGAGGATTTTCCTAAGCTGAGCTGAAAAGAATCAGAACATCCAATTATGGAGCTGGGTTCTAATGTGCTTGCAGTAGATTTTGTCAGACCTTCCTGCTAAGTGAATGGAAGTAGGAATGCAGCTGTTGGGTGTCAAGTCTATAAAGCCTCCTTCTCCCTTTGAATTGTCTATTGATTTAAAAACAACCCATCAAACATTTGCTGGGATAAAAAGGGGGGGAAAGGTCAAAATGCACTTCTTCAACTTAGTGCTTGTGAGGGAATGAAGATGGGGTTGCTGTCTGTGCTTGAGAACAGCAGCCGCAGCCAGGCAGAAATGCTTCCCACTCCACATCCCTCATGCATTCACTCATTTCTCTAACTCAAACTTTACTCACAAGATTCCAAGCCGGCGTTCCAGCTGCCTGTAATACTTGAGCCACACCCTGGCATTTTCAAAGATGTGCCAATGTCCAGAGGCAGCCTCACCACCACTGAGGCCTTTAACTTACAAAAACAAACACTAAGAGACAGAGTGGGGGTGTAGGAGAAAAGGAGGTAAGAAAACCACACGCAGATGGGGAAGCAGAGGTGACATCTGGAGATTGGCAGCTATTACAGGCGGGCAAGAGGACTATCAGTCAACTGCCAGGACCCCAACCTACGATGAGCAGCATATCTTGGTGGGATTCCTGCCTGGAGCTTGGCTGGGAGCTCAGTGGCAACTAGAAAAGGAGTAACCACACTGAAGCAGCACCTCATCCCAAATAGTGTAAGAATTTTTGGAAGAAGGCAAAGGCTGTATGCCACTTTACAGACTTTGAGACTTTTATTTGGACTAAGTATTAAAGGACTGAGTATTAAAGAGATATTTACATGGCAACATCACCTTGCAAAGCCTAGAAGGGTGGAGAGCAATAGCCTGTTGGTGGGGAAGGTGTGTGCTGCAATAAAGCATTAAGTACAGATCTGCTAAGCTGTGGTGTGTCCAGTCCTTGGAAAACAAAGAACCCTCGCAATGCTCCATCACATCTTACTCCAGAGTTTCATTTGCCACTGCAATCTGCCCTATATCTTGGCCAGTGTAGGTGGCGACATGGAAAACAAAACAACAACAAAAAGATTGCAATTCCAAAAACTGTGAGCCAAAGAGCAAGAAAGAAGTGCTGCACTTCTGGAATACTGTGCCCAGTTCTACTCACCACAAGAAGGATGCTGAGGAACTGGAAAGAATGCCTAGAAGAGCAACACGGATAGTAGGGGGCTTGGAGGCTAAATCTAAACCATGAATGGGTAAAGGAGCAAGGTGTGTTTAGCCTAAAGAAGAGAAGGCTAAAGGGGAGACATGACAGCAATCTTCTGATACTTCAAGGACTATCAAAGAGATGAGGGTGTGGATTTATGCTCCCTAGTGCCAAAGAGTAGGACAAAAACCAATTGGTTGGAAACTTAAGTGAGAGATCCAAATTTGAAATAAGAAGGCATTTCCTGTCTGTGAGAGCTATTAAGCAGTGAGAGCTATTAAGCAGCCTGCGTCCTGAAGTCATGGGTGTCCCATCACTGGAGGTTTTCAAGAAAAGACTGGAGAGTCATTTGTTTGGGATGGTCTGAGGACTCCTGCCCTGGGCAGGGGGGTTGATTAGATAACCTCCAAGGTCCCTTCCAATCCTATGAACCTATGAAGTACACTTTTACAAACAGCATGAATGCAAGTGTGTGGACATGCTACCATAGAGACTCCTTGGGCAAAACAGAGAGTAAGTCAAAGGTAGGAATGGACTGGGATGTGCTCAGGTGATTTAGTTAGCTCTAGTCTGGCTCCTCTGCAGGTCACTCTGCATAGCCCATGTGTAAACTAATAAAATGATCCCTAATTAATATATATGTAAAATAACAGAGAGCATTTAAGGGGCTTCATGCATATGGAGTAGTAGGATTAGAGTGAATGAAGCAACAACCACAACAGAAAAATAGCAATGGCAATACCCCACACTCCCCCCCACCAGATACTCATATACATACTTCCTGAATAAGTTATTTGAAACCAAGAATGGCTGCTGAACACAGCCTAAATGAAAAAAGGGAGTTTTGAGAGGGGAACTAGAATTAGAAATATATTGATTAAATATATTTAATCAGTGTATATGCCACTTTTTAGATCAAATCACCTCAAAAGGGTCTGTAAATAAATATTAGAGTTGTATGACATGTTTTATTTTGAACAGTTTTGAGTGAAAACCTTCACAAAACCTCACTGCTGAGTGTGAAACAGGCTGTTTTGAGCATTTGGGAAATGTTTCAAGCTGGGAACTATGTTTCATGTTCGAAACAGAGCTGTTTCCAGCTCTAAATATTTCCAAAATGCTCAAAGTAGACTGACTCACACTTGAAACAGCAGTTTAACACTTGAGATTTGAAATGTCATAAAGTCTCACATTCAAAATGAAAAGGTTTGCCCACTCATAGTAAGTGTGTAGAAGGAAAATGAGAAGGGTGAAAATCAGTCTCAATACAAGCTTTATCTCATTACTCACCACATAACTTATCCTGGAACTGCTTGCCAAACTTTTGGATGAGATCAAAGGACTCTACCAAGAACACATGATCCTCCAGTGGAGGAGAAGCCATGGCCTTCAAAGAGTTCATGTCTGCCCGCTGCACACCCACAGCATAGATCTCAATGCCAGCTGCTTGTGCCTGAGCAGCCACCTCAGTCACACGGTCCTGGGGCCGTCCGTCAGTTACAATCACAGCCACACGGGGAATCTTCCTGTGAAGTGGCCGGGCCCCCTCCTGTATGGTAAAGGCCACATTCATGGCATACTGGATAGCCAAGCCTGTCATAGTGCCTTGAGCCAAGGGGACAATGCTATTGATAGCCTTCTCCATTTCAGCCCGCGTAAAGAAGGACTTGAGAGAGAAGACATTCTGGACTTGGCTGGAGTACTGAATCACCCCAACCCGTGTGGTATTAGGCCCTATATCCAAGTTATGGATGATGTCAATCATGAAGCGTCGCATGGTCTCAAATTCATAGGGACGGACACTACGTGAGCTGTCAATCACAAAGACAATGTCCAATGGACCAGTCTTACATTTAGTTGCTGGAGGAGGAAAAATAATAAAACTGGTTTAATCATCATTTATACCTTGAAAAAGGTATTCCTTTCTTTAATAATTAAGACTGTATTTCAGCTTTTCCATCCAGAACATGAATGATTTGTGGCACAAGTGTACACACATATACGCACAAGTACACAAACACACATACATAGAAGTTGTAAACACTTCTAAAACAAAATTATAGACTTGTCATTCCATGTAAAATACCCTTAAACAAAAAGTAATACTCAGTACAATATATTCCATTTGATAGATAAACACTGCCCAAATGGAAACATCTTAACTTGATATCAAGAGAGGGGAACCAAACAAACTTCTATTCATCAATATTTCACTAGTCTCATGTCCCATTTTGCAGCCTGGCACCCCCAAAATATTTTGGCACTGTAACTCCCAAAATTACTGGACAAAATGCCCTTCAAACTTTAGTCAAGCTGCTTAGGAATCCCAAGAGTTTCAACCGAAGGTGACCACCATAGGGAAATCATAGGGAAATTCCAGGTGCCTGGAAGGACCCTGCCTTAGGTAAGTCTGGCCTGAGAGCAGTCATATGGAGGATTATTTTCCACATGCCAATCAATTGTGGCAGGAAGTTTATTTAGACTTCAGTTGCTATCAATACTCAACAAGGCCAATGGCCAGTAGCAATGGGAATTCTACTCCAAATCATTATGAGGTGCCAGACTGCCTTTCCTGATGTTCATATCTTGGCAGCAAAGTTACTATTATTCATTGAAAAAAGCTTGAGAAAAATGTAGAGGACTAGTACTTTTTTTGTTTTTGCTTGCATACAGTCTAGCAAAAAAAAAAAAAGGACACTACTAGACATTAGCATTTTAGAGTTGCCTCATACATTACATTTTACATTACATTACATCTAAGACACAGCATTTTTTAAAAATTATATATATATATATATATATATAAATAATTAGGACTGAACAGAAAGAATGATTTGATCGAAAAGGCATGAAACTGACCTGCTAATTCAAGGTCAACTGTTTTATTCAATGGATCTTTTTCCAAATGTTTCCACTAATTATTTTCCACTAATTATGTTTGTAATTATGTTTCCACTAATTATTTTGCCAATTCCACAGTATATTTACATTGAAATTAGTCCAACTTAAACACCCCGATTAAACTTGCACCGGGCTACACTTTTAATCTGCAATTCTTCCATCATCCCAATTTATTTATTTAAAATACTTCTCTGGTTGCTACCATAAAGTTTCAGAAGTGGCATATGGGACTTTAGTAGCACATTAGGGCTACCGAATCTCTACCCATATAGGGTAGACACAGTATAGATACTAGACTTGCGAGAAAAGTCTTGACTGGTTGTGACTTCCTATAAAGTATACAAACTCTACAGCACTATGTTGTTGCATAGTATGCCAAAAAAACAACCACCACCACCACCTCACAAGAAAGGAGAATGAGGAATATGGCCTTGTTCAAATTTAATCAGCTCAAGCTTTTTCTGGTGAGACATTCGGATTATACGTTCTGAGATGCATTTGAATTATACATTTTTGATAGGAAGGTAAATTATAAAGAATCTTCACTCTTAAATGGATGATTATCTGAAAAAGTTCTTTTTGTCAGGTTTATTTTGACCGTAAGCAGAATGCAATGCTACTGAACACTGAGTCTTACTAAAAGCTAGCAAGTAAAAGCCAATGCATAATTATTAGGTTTTTAAATATCAGAAGAAATGATGAAATTATGTCATCTCATTACCTCACAACATATACTGTCTACATTAATTGATTATGTGCTATCAAGTCAATGTCAATTCTTGGCAACCACAGAGCTAGATTTTTTCCAGGACAATTTGTCCCAATCCTAGTCCTTCAGGTCTTCTAACAGTGCATCCATCAGCATTATAATTGAGTCTATCTACCTTGCTGATGGATTGTCTACATAGCAATCTGTTTTTAGCTTTGTCTCAAGTTTTAAGTCAGATTTGATTTAAAAACCATACAATTTTAGCTGATACTTACCTAAGAGTTTTGGACGGGCTTCCATCACAGTGAAGGGAAGCATAAGAAAAGGTACAATATACAGCAGCTTCATCATTTACTTTCAAGATGACAGGATCTCAGGAAAAAGTCTGAAGTGCAAAAAGAGAATTTATCTATTCATTTAACCAGATTTTCATTGCATCTTCTCACAAGACTCACAAAAATATCTTGACATTGTAATAGTCACGCTAATTTTTTTTTTATTTATTGTTTTTTGTGCCTTCAAGTCAGTGTTGATTCCTGGCAACTTCCTGGACTAGTCCCTGCCATTTTCTTGGCAAGATTTCAGAAGTGGTTTGCCATTGCCTCCTTCCTAGGGCTGAGAGAGAGGGACTGGCCCAAGGTCACCCAGCTGCCTCTGTACCTAAGGTGGGACTAGAACTCCAGGTCTCCTGGTTTCTAGCCTAGTGCTTTTACCACTACACCAAACTGGCTCTCTATGATAATGTATGGTAGCAAAAAATCAGGGGAAATTTGGTAGAGCCATTTCCAACTAGTACATTTTATTAAAAGGCATACACTTTTGTAAACCACAGGTCACTTCATCCAATGCATAGAGTGGCTAGACTGATGTAGGACTTAAATTGGATAATTGGGGGGAGGAGAGGAGGAGGGGAAGACAAAGTGGCTATGTAGATGCACGTTACATGTGTGAAAGATTACCAGTACCCTACCAATTAATAATTGTAATGTGTTAAAAACCCATTATATTTGTTGAGATCTTTTGAGATTGCCTGAAACCTTTTGATGTACGTGAGTTCAACAACTTCTCACTCAATGGTGGAATTAATTATGCCTTTTAATAAAATGTGTTAGTCAGAACAGACACTACCAGATTCTGATAAAATTCTACATTACTTTCACATCCAGCTGTTCACAAATATCTTTTCTGAAGGTTAGCTATCTAGCTTGAAATCCCAATATAGATAACACGGTCTGAATGCAAAACAACATCACCCTAAAGATAGTTATTCAGTGGTAAGCTACAAAGCGTATAGCTCTTACTCTTCAGCAAGTTTGCTCTGAATTATAAAGAGTTCTAAGAGTCTAGCACAGTGTTTCAATTCTTTTGGGAACATAATGCAAGTGTCCATGTAATTTTAGCAGTTTTGTAAATGTTGGTATTAGAAATACCAAGTTACCATTGAAAGTATTCTTAATGGAAAGGCAGTCATTCCAATGTGGTGGTTTAGTGGTATTCCTCCTGCTATATTATATTAAAATTCCTCATCATCTAGCAAAACAAGAGAACATTGTGGCTTTCTGATGCAGAGTTGAACTGACACTTTAATGGACTTCATTTCAGTATATAAGCCAGAATAATTTATTGAAGCAGAATGTTCCTTTTCCCAAACCCCTCTCTCTATACTGTTTTGTACAGCATGCCAAACCGTACATTTTGATCTAGTATGTTGTGCAAGCCAAGCCTGGGTGATTAGTTTATGGTTCTGTGTACTGTATGACCCAAAAAAGTGGGTAAATAGAATATCCATGATTACATTACCATATATTGTATACATATAGTTTATTCGGAAAGTTCAACAGGCCACCATATTCTCACAACTGAAAACACTGGGGAAATGAACAACTGACCAAATTCCAAACTGACAATTTCACCTATAGTTATATTCAGGGTATTTTTAAACTCACTAACCAAGCTGACATAAACCACAGGGAAACTTAAAGCTTAACTATCAGCAGGAGCAGATCTTCCTGAATAAGTCAAAGTGAGATGTCTAATCAGAAACATATCTTTCAATGTGGTGACTTCTAAATGTGGAAGATCCCAGCTGATTTAAGGAGAAGAAGAAGTGCAGTAATATAAGGGCGCAGATTGTGGTCAACATGGGCAATATTACTGGATTTGGAACTATGGAAAGGAAATAAGAAGAACCTCTGGATATTAATGTGAAGGAAATTGATGAAAAGGTACCAATAGAAGCGAATACATGTAGCTCAGGGTTGAAGTGTGTAGTCCTTGGGGTTCTCTTAGCTTGGCTGTTTTCTTGCAAACATTTCGTTACCTGGCTAGGTAACATCTTCAGTGCTAGAATGGAATGGAGTTTGCTCTCTGTTTATATAGAGAGGCATGCCCTGCCAGTGTTGGTGGGGGTGGGGGTTTTGTTTTTTCATCTGGTAGTTCCTTGATTAGGGTATTGTTTACTGCTGATTGTATGTCTGGTGATAATCTTGGTGTTAATCTCTGCTTATCTGGGTGGTGATTGCTGGTGAGGAGATGTTCTGGTCTTTTGTTTTCCTTTTTATTGTCTCTTTTGAATAGTGTGTAGATGTTGTTTATCTCTATGTGCCTGTTGATGGCTGTCTTGTCTGAATACCAAGCTTCCAGGAATTCCCTTGCATTTTTGGGTTTAGCTTGGTCTAAGTTGCTAACGGTTTCCCAGTTGAAACTATGGTTAAGTATGTCCATGTGTTGTGAGATTAAGGAGTTTTCATTGTGTCTTCTGACTGCTAGTTGGTGTTCATGGATGCGCTCTGCTAGCCTTCTGCCTGTCTGTCCTACATAGTGGTTGTTATGAGGTGGCAGGATACAAATGGAAAATTATTCTGATCTTTATCCTATATTTTTGGGTTATGTAGTCCTATCCTATATTTTTGGGTTATGTAGTCCTATCCTATATTTTTGGGTTATGTAGTCCTCACTAGTAACCAAGTAGTGAACCTCTTCTCTGGAAGTGTTTTTTTAGCTAGAGGCTTTGCAGTGATAAGTCTCGGAAGCAAATATGAGAAGAAGTCTTTGTTATATCCTATATTTTGTATGAAACTGGTATTTTGTGAAGTTTTACATTTTAAATGTAACTCTCTGTAACTTTCCTTTCTGCTGATGCTGAGTGCTCTTATCTCCCTCCCTCCTCAGATAGCAATGCTGTAGACAGCAAGGCTGAAATGTACCCAAAACAAGGTATGACCGGTGAAGACAAGGACTTGTGGTTTAGCTACCAGCAATTGACCAAATTTGGAGTACGGAAGGCATGGGGAGGGCACTGAGGGGGGATTGGGGAGAAACGGCTCTTGTAATGATAAAAAGGCTTGCTGAACTCCTTTTCGGGGTTCAGTTCTTTGCAGGGACCTGCGAGTCCTAACTGAACCTTTGCGCAAATAAAGCTTCTCCCTGAATGACCCAGTGAGAGTCTCGTCATCAATAAATGTTGCGTTGCTCCCACCCGTAACAGTTACAGTCCTTACTGTACCCACTTGATTTCAGTGGAATCTCATAGCTTTAACAATAATTACTTGGGATATCTAAAGAAAAAATGAATATGTTCATTTCAAGTGTTCAACATTCTAATTATGGGAGGAAATAGGATTCAGGAATGGGCATCTCCCTCCCATGATCAGACTCGGAATGCCTAAAGGTGGCAGGCAGACCATGCTGCAAAGACAGAACTGTCAGTTCAGCAAGTTTGTGGGCCTGGATGGAACCCAAATCCCCATCGCAATAATTGCAATGGAAGCCACCAGCTTAATGCAAATTATTATATTTTTTCAGCAACTCTATTTGAGACTTAAGTGCTATGAACATGCAATCTGATTTTAAAGAAAGAAGCCTTGAGCCTTCAGAGGTTCCACAATTTCAATAACTTTTCCCAGCATTTTGTCCAGAAAAGCCTTAACAATAACTGCCATTATGGAAAGAAATTTCCATAACTTGGAGACTGAAAAAGCTTACAGAGTGGGAGTGGTGAAGAGTCATGATTTTTACATTTTCTAATGAGCCAGACATGCTCAAAATGCTAAAGGTATAACAGTATTTGATCTATCCACCAGAGGATATTGTAGTACTTTGTTCCCGCTTAGTGGATGGAGTGGACGGATACTCTAGAAAAGAGCAATGGATAAGGTGGGATTCTATGTGACTATACTAAAAAATGAATGGTGTTTTCTTTCTATTTTGAAAAGAGAGTGTGGCATGCAGAAATTACTTATTTCCACAGCTTTGTCTTATCATTCCTGTCTAATTTCTGGAGGCAGGAGGAATCTTATTGGGAGACCAATATAACCCAGTATTTCAAATTGAATGAAACTGATCACGAACTGCCTCCTGGTGGCTAATGTAAGTAAAAACACCACAGAGGATATACACTGTAAAAATAAAGAAATCTGGCCCCCACTCCAAGAGTGGATGCAGAAGTCATGTTAAACCTCATAATTATTATTTATCCTTAGAATGGTATATATTATTTTTTAAAAGGGGATGCGTGTCTTCATTTCTAACATTTCCAGTTTGAGAGCTTCTTGGATGCATCTGCCTGGCCACCATGAGACAGAATTCTGGATTACCTGGACTTTTGGTCTGATCATGTAAGATCCTTTTTAAGTTCTATGTCTTAAGTTCTATCTTTGCTCACCTTCTTTTATTCAAGTCTCTGTTTTAATGACGATAGATAAGTAACTCTCGATTTTGTGATCACCCGATTTCTTATTTTACCCACGTGTTTAATTCAGATGGTTTTCATTTCTGTTTGCAAATTCAGCTAAACAAAAGTCTGACAGAAACGTCTCTTTTTCTTCTAAGACATGCATTTTTGTACACTATTCACAAACCATTTTCCATAATATAATCAGTTCTGGTGCATTTTTTTACATTGTTGCACATGTACACATGTTTAAAGTCA
This sequence comes from Liasis olivaceus, assembly GCA_030867105.1. Taxonomy (NCBI): domain Eukaryota; kingdom Metazoa; phylum Chordata; class Lepidosauria; order Squamata; family Pythonidae; genus Liasis; species Liasis olivaceus. Next base: position 181,210,076 of record CM061350.1, on the reverse strand, counting down.
AACTGCATCATAAAATACTGAAAAGATTTGACACACAAGTGCCATCTGGGTGCATATATGTAAACTAATTTTTTCTTAAAAAAAAAATTCAAATAATAATTTATTATTTAAGAAAAAAACGTCACAAAGGGCTATCAGAACTACACAGTTGTTCACTATAGTTCTAATTCTTCATCACTCCATGGACATCAGTTTGCCAGGACCGCTTCTGAGAGTAAACTCATGCTTGGGTCATCAGTGATAGAATTTAGTCATCTTGTCTTTTGCCAGCCCTTTTTCCAATTGCCTTCATTTTTTTTTCCAAGCATCATCTATACTATAGTCCAGTAATTTGAATACACAAAATCTGCACCTTATATTTATTTATTTATCACTCAACAATGATTTGTTGCTTATTGCTTTGTATGAGCCAAAATATCAACATTTCATTTTGAAGTCACCGGAAATTTTGCAACATAAAAACACAGTTCCAGATCCATGCTAGGGAAAGGGCCTCTTAGCACTTCTATAGTTACACTGCCTCACTGGTAAATAAATATAATCTTGTGCACTTCAGGAAGTAGTATACAATATCCCCATCAGAAGATGTAACTTTTAGGCAGTTTGGGGCCTAAGTGTCTTTCCTTTTGGAAATCAAGAAGTGATGCTTTAATTTAGGTAGAACATAGAATATGGTTTAACCCTACATGTTCATCCACAGCTTGCTTTATTAAGATACTTTGAATGAACTAAAAGACAACAAAGAGTTGAAGAGTTTTTGGTATTCCTCTTCTGCCATCTAGTAGTCATCTGGATTTTGCAGCCAAGATATTTTAGCCCTAAATAAGCCAACATCGACTTGGCATACATATGATTCTAAGCCATAAACAAGGCTTATCTTACTTTCAAGCTGCTAAACTGAGACAAAGGTTGTTACAACCAAGCTTGTGCAGCCTTTTTTTAAAAAACTTCCTCTCTCTTTACCTACACAAAGGAAGTCTATGGATTTAGCTAATAACACTTGTTCCTACTTCCCCAGGTAAAGAGAGAACATTTATAGACATTTAAATTGACTTCCAGTTACATGCAAATACATAGAGGAAACAAGGTTTTTCACATGGCCAAGGGAGAGCACATGTTTCTCCATTTAAACTTGCTCCTCTTTTGCTTGCAAAGCCCACAGGTTGACCACTGCAGCTGTTTTGTGATAGTGCCCATCACATGCTCACAAAATTCCACATGCAGTTACTGGTCCCCAGAGGCTGGAACCATAGATAAATGTGCAGCATATAATTAACATGTAGAATTCATTACCTCAAGACGTGGTGATGGCCACTAATTTGGGTGGCTTTAAATGGGGACTGGATAACTTCTTGGAGGACAGGTTTCTCAAGGTGTATTAGTCCTGAAGACTCAGTGTCACCTTTGGGCTGGAGGGAACACTCCTCCAAATAGTTGCAGGAGAACAACAGTGGAAGAGGGGTAAATCACCACCTCCTGGATCTGGCTGACCAATGTGAGAAGCAAAATGCTATACTATGAACCCCTTGGTACGATTCAGCAGGACTGTTCTGTCATAAAGCCCCCTTTGAGTTGAGTTCAACTCCTACAGATTTCATGGTAACAATACAGAAATGTTGCCACATGCTAAGGTTAAACCCAGTTATGAGATGTATGAAAATACAATGTTATAGCCAGAATTTGTTTTGGAAATAGTTTGCTGAACAAACTAAAGTGGCTCAGTATGTCTATTAATGGATGGGTGCATATATCATGCTAATCAAAAGCAAATAAACTAGAACATGATGTCATGATTAAGTGGTACTAGAACTGGAGATAGCCAGGTTCAAGCCCACCAATGGAAACTCATTCAGTGACTTTGGGCTAGGCACCATCACAAGTTCACTGCTGTGGGGAAAATTTGAAACAAGGATATTATGCACCTAAGCTTGAATTTTTGAAAAAAAAAAAAGGGCAGGATATAAATCTAACTAATAATATGAATAATAACAGCAGCAAGCACCCTCAAGTCACTGAGTTCAGCCAAATCAGATCAAGAAAAACTAGTGGCATTCAGTGTTATACATACATACATACATACATACATACCTGCTGCAAAAGCCTCGATTTTATAATATTTATTTCCAAGCATGCATGTATTTCCTTACAATTTTTTTTCAAACTCTTATTCTTCAATTAATGGTATTGCTTTTTAGAAAAGGAGGGCATTAAATTAATCTATTTCAAGGGACAAACACCCAGTCATTTGGTTAAAAAAAAAAATCCTCAGACAAGCAGGCTATTTATTATGAACAAATCTGAACAAACAACACAAATTCATTCTGCAGATTTCCTCCAGTGTGCATAAAATTGATTTAATTCTCCAGTCATTGCAAGCTAAACAAGATTTCACTCATTCATTCCTAATCATTTTATACCTTGTCACATTATGCTGCTTCCAACTCCTAAAACCTGGGGTATAATTCCTCCATCTTACTGAAGGCCTCTTTTGTACATATACAATATTCTCCATGTCTCTCTCTTCCCCAACACCAGAAATGTCCTGTTCATGCCTCTACAAAGTTTCCAACTCAAATTTGCATCTGAGCCAAAAAATAAGCCCAGAAAACTGAATGCATACCAATTTCAGTTAAGAAAATTGACCATTTCTATTTGGTGGGAACTAAAGGCTCCCTGAGGGTTAATGGGTGAGGCCAGTTCTATTCTGAGCAGCAGCTGAAGCCAAAGGAATTCAACATAAACAAACATTTAAAAAAAGTCAATTAAGATACATCTAAATTATTCTTCCCAGTGTTTTTTTACTCAGGGTAAAACTGTATGATACATGAAAAAGCAGTACACTGCTGTCTGTGGCAAATCTGACGTGGCTTAAGCCAATTCAAGAGCACAGTCCTTGGTAAGAAGCTTAATCCCAGGCCTGTGGTTTCACAAAATACACAAGAAGGGGTTGGCACCAATGTATTTTTTTCAAAACACACTTGCATATGCACAGAATGATGAATGTTATTGGCTGAAGGTCTAAGAGGAAAGATTATGTCTGTCCAAAGCAGCAATATCTGTCCAAATCGGGCAACCGTGCAACAACCATATGGGTTCATGGCATAATTCTTTTATATTATTATAGAGACACAGTACCCCAAAAAACTTATTAGACTGATCTCGTATATATACCAGGCATGGACTGATGAGCTACAAGGCCAAGTCGCAATCATGTGGGTTAGGTTTAAATGTGGGTTCATACACTGTTCCAGTCATCCAGTTCCTTCCATAACATAGCCTAAAGGACCCCTGATGCAGAATATTGGTTTGTGCATATTACTCCCTCCTTCTAAAGCCTATTTTGTTTTGATCACGTCCTACATTCTTTTTTCTTTCTTTTGGTAGGAGTGGGAAAAGCAGTGATAACCCCAGAAAGTAGTTTGGGGCAGCTCTGCCATGAATAACATTTCTGGAAGTCTACTGTAACCAAACCTCACCTCAGGAGCAAGCTGGCAAACAGCCTGTTTTTATCTGTTTCTAGATTAAGAAAGCACAAAAAATGAAGGATGAATGAGTTACATAGTAGGACAATTACACAATACAGTACATATACCATCCTAATTTATCGTGCTGAAGTAAACGTATGCCTGTATGTGCATGTGTCCACATATGAATGAAGCTGTAATACTGCGACCATGCATGTATATGTTGAAATTTCATAGAGCTATACAAGACACCAAGGGGTGTTTTGCAGCACGCATGTCTGTAAATGAACCACCTCTCTTTGAATCATTAAAGCAACTGCTTCTTTTATGGGGCTCATGCAGCTGCTTTGAAAACTATTCCCAGCCATCTGCAACCACTTCATTTCACTGGTGATCTCAATGGAGACAGCTTTTGAAGAAGCCGAACATGCTTTGCAAAGGCTGTGGTTGCTTTAATGACTTTAAGAGAAGTACTTTGTTCACGTTAACACCAATTACAAAACATTTCTTCCAAATGCTTTGAACAGACTGAGGACAATGGACATGCTATAGATTATTATATCATTATATGACACTAGTTGGGCTGCTCCCACAACGTGAATAATTCCATCATTCCTTCTGTGAGTCAATAGCCTCCCCACTGTACACCAGCAGCACAACACTGGGAATGTGCTGTACATTGGCCACTTTTATAGACTTAACAGTCATGACAAAACCCTTTGACCAACCCAGTTTATTGCCTGCTGTGCCTAAAACTGGGCAGAGAAGAGGGACACACACAGAGAGAGGAACTGCTCCCTTCATCCTTGCATCCTGCCAGCTCTATCCTTGTCTTGCTGCCCCTTTCCCAAGATCTGAAGCTGCGCCATTTGCTTTCCCATGTGATCCTTCCTTCAGTCTCTGTGTTTGATAGGAAGAGACTGGAAACAACCACCAACAAGGAGGGTGGGGGCCATGAAATAAGTGGGAAAGACCAGTATATGCAGACTTTCTTCTACTCAGTTTCAGACTTTGATATTCAGGGAAATCCCCGAGCAGAGCTAAATTGTTTCTAAGATTAAATCATGAGCTGAGATGCATGTTTACTCTAGAAAGCAAAATATGGAATGTATTACTTTCATTTTATTTAAAGGTAACAAGCTTTCCTTAGCAGAGGAACAATTCCATGATTTGAACAATCCATAATGCCAGTCTATTTCCTCTCTGAAAGGAGAAAGTCTAGAACGGTGACTCAGACAGTGCTATAATGGGCTTTCTCCTTTTAAAGAAGGTAACTCTGCAGCTTCCCAGAGCCAATTGTTTCTGATACAACCACTCTTGGTTCAGCGTAGTCAGGTCAAACTACTTATTCCAGCAAAGGAAGATCAAAAAGAAGCAAGACTAAAACATGCAGAGTTTCAGCAAACACCCCCCTCATTGAGTGGAGTTCATTAAGTATGCAATTAAATGCATTCGAATGAACTTTATAATTCTCTTGGCACACACTTTAAGAATTGCAATTGTAACTGCTTTTTTTTTCTTTTTAAATAGGACTTGTGTCTAGTGTCCATACTGTAGAATACACTACGGTATAATGTACAGCAATGTCTCGCCCCTTTCCCTTTTCAAGATCCATATATGTACTGTTGATCAAGGACTGAGTTTCAGAAAAACCTGCTGCTTTGGGTTTCAGTGCAGCCTACCTGATAATTCTTCTTCTTCTTTTTATTCCTGGATACTTGTTAATAGAACTATTTTGAATACACTACTTGCTCTGCAGTTTCTCTTCCCTTTGCTGTTGGATTGCTTAGATAGAGAATATGGTAGGATAAGAACCAGGGCACTTTCATTCTTCCTAGTGATAGACATTGGGCCTAGAAGCAAAGGAGTAATGAGCAGACAACTGCAGGGAACAGGATGAAACCCACTGAAAACATTTCATCCAACGCCCCGTTTTCTAATGCAATAGTCTGCAACCAGTTTGGGTGATGTCTTACCCATCTTATCCACTATTATTACCTGCTGATGGAGGTAGCAGGATATATGTGGGAAATCAGCAGTAAGGGAACAGCTGGGGAAAGGATGTGCAAATATTGAGCAGCACTGAAATCTTAGCATCCAAGCAAGAGGCCTTGAGAATTAAAAAAACAAAATAAAATCATTTTGCTCTAGGGCCAAAGTACTCACAACTGGTTGCTTGTTCAAAGCAAAGACCTTCATAATCTAAATGGAGGGATAACATATTTGGGCTCACATGAAAACTAGCCAGGAGATAAAGCAGCCTAGTGGTAAGACATGACAGAAAGCAGCCAAAAAGCTTATCTCCACCTGCAGTTTCCTGCAAGTGTATAAAAACAAGCAAAGAGAAGAACAGAGACTGAACAGAAGCCACAGCTAATACCTTTCAGTTCCTAGAATACTGTAACCACAAGCAAAAAGGGATCCCTCATCACATAATGGAGCCAGGTAAGCCGCCTACTAACATCTTGCCTTGTTCCTTCCCAAGTTTCATATATGGGCTATTGGTCAAGCACTGAGTTTCAGCAAAAGCTGCTGTTTTGGGTTTCAATGCAGCCTGCCTGGTAATAATACTTCTTCTTCTCCTTCTCCTTCTTCTCCTTCTTCTCCTTCTTCTTCTTATTATTATTCCTAGCTACCTGTTAACAGAAATACTTTGAATATTCCAGTTGAAATCCTTTGGGGCAACCAGAGACATCAGCTCATTGTCTCCTGATTGTTAGGACTCCAGCTCTCGGAATTCCTAACCAGCACAATCAAAGGCTTCTTTCTCTAGATACTGCACTCTCAGCAAATCTGAAAAATTAGTACAAAGTTCAACTTGAGATGTAACATTTCATGGAGGACATTGGCAGGCAAAGCAATTTATATGAGAAAATACTGAGGGAATCTTTGCAGAAAAAGAACACGCAGCAACTGATTCTGTTTCCAAGAAGATACATTTAAGCTTAAGCTTGAGAAAGCTTTTTAACTACAGTTAGGATGGATGGATAGGCTGACTGTTTGACCGCATTTCTGTGAGAACTCAATTTTATAACCAAAATCCTGTGAAGTAGGTTCATTGGAGGGAGAATGACTGGCCCAAAGTCACTCTAAGAGCTCTCAGGTTGAGGGAGTCTTTAATCTAGGTTTCCTCTGCCCAAGTCCAATACCTTAGGTCAGTGTTGTCCAAACTTGGCCACTTTAAGATGAGTGGGCTTCAACTCCCAAAATTCCCCAGCCAGCATTCTGGGAGTCGAAGTCCACTCATCCTAAAGTGGCCAAGTTTGGACAACACTGCCTTAGGTATTACATTACACTGAAATTCAGCTGCTTTAACGATTGAGAATGACAGATCCACAGTGTTTTTGGTTTCGGCACATATAATGGCCAAGGTCTTGAACAGAGCTTCTAATGTGGAAAACCCCACCATGCATAAGGTACAAATTGGAAATGGCCCAGATTACACGTCCAGTAACATTAGCCTAAGTGGGAACAATCCCCACAGAGCTCTGCACTAATGGCAGGTGAAAAATCAACAATATTAAAATTGCACTGACTTTCTGGCAGTAGGAATGAAATACCCCAAACAGTGGAGTCTGAGTTGGCTTTTTGTTTGTTTCCCATATGGTGTGGGAAATTGACATAAATTAGTGCTTCATTTGTCACACAAATGATGCAGACTACATAATTTGGTCACTCAGTTCTGTTCCATAATAGAGATAAGTGAGTTCCACTGACACAAAATAAAACAAATAGTAAAACGTTCCCACAACTTTCATGGTTCTTCCTTTGGAATGTAATTAAAGTGTGGCAAGCCACAAGGGCTATAGGTCACTGGAGAAAGGATTATATATTGGAAGAACAGGAGAATTACATGTCTCATGGTCCACTTTGTTCAGATCAGATTACAAACAGTCTGCCTGGAAATATTTGGAACAGTTCTGAGCACATCAGACATATCAAAGATTCCAGACTCCATTCACAGCATCTCCAGATAAAACCAGAAAAAATCCTGTTTAAAACTTTGGAGACTCTGGGCCAGTCAAAGTCAACAGTACTGGGCCATCCTGGGGCACTCAGATATTGTTGAACTGTAAAGCCCAGCAGATTTAGCTAGCACGACAAATAGAGACGGATCCTGGAAGTGATACTTCAATATAATACAGAGTTGCCCACCATAACGTAATCCATGGACTCAAGGTCTGGCTCCGAATATGGCAACTCTCTTTTTTCCTAAGCATTATTACATTCAGAGCAAAGACCTGCTTTTTCCAGGACTGTGCTGAGCACGCAGTCAAAGCAAGAAAATAACCAAGCAAGTTAGGAGGTCTGGTGACTATTTTATCTCTGAGCCTCCGTGTGTGTCACCCTGAAGACAGAATGGCTCTTCACAAAATATTTCTTACTGGGGGATGGTAATTATTTTTCCATCAGCCTTTGATCAGGTCCCCATTACCAGCCAACAAACCAGTCCAGAATAATTGAAACATGAATCTGTCTTTGTCCCTAACACAGTAACAAATGGTTTCCCACATGGAACCCCTAGTTCAATTCGTGACCCAGCTCCTTACAGTCATAGCTGGTGATCAGAGCCAGCCCTGAACAAAAAGCTCTTTATAAAGCAGAGAGATCATTTTACCTTTTATGTGTTACAGAGCAAGAGCTGACTTCTCCAGATTTTGAACCAGTCTGTTTAAACTAGCTCCAAATCTATTCCCACAGGGAAAGATTAAAAACAGTGCACTACACCACTAAGACATTTGAAATGAAACTATGCTGAAATTGATGCAAATTCTTCAGATACAAAAAAGGATTTCTGAGGGCCCTGAATATTCTCTCAAAGATCCCAACACTTAACATGTTTTATTCAGCTCTCTACTATGATTATGTTGTAACCACAGAGTAAGAGATAAATTTATAGTTGTACTTATAACTGCTGTAAAGAAGATCAGAACTACTTCTTTGTATCTTTTTTCTTTTACTTTTTTCCCCTTTCTTGCACTCTTAGCTTTCTCTTTAATTTTTTTATTTTTTTCTTACTTTATATTAGTTTTTATCTTCCTTTTTAAAAATCTTTAATAAAAATGAGAGAGAGAGAGAGTAAAGCAAACGCATGAAGTACAAATCCTATATGGTAAAATATTAGAAGGCAGATTAATCTTCCAATTGAATCCATGGGAAGTGGACATCAGAAAAAAGGATGTGGAAGTTGCCTGGAATTGAGTAAAAAGAATTTCATAAGAGACTGTGACAGAAGTGTGTGGAGTTAATTACAAGAATCAACAATGATGCTTGGTGGAACATTGAAGTCAAAGCAGCTGTGAATGAAAACAAGGGAATATAAGAGAATGACATGCAAATAATGTAGATAAAGATTATATCTTTATATAGATAGATAGATAGATAGATAGATAGATAGATACACACACATATATATACACACACACACACGATTAAATCTTTTAAATCTTAGATTAAAGATTATATATATATAAATAGTAGCAAAGAATATAATCAAGGACAGCAAGGAATGGTTAAAGTTGAAATAGGAATAGAAAATGCAGATTAATTTTAATTAGAAAAATTGTTTTAGAAAGGGCTAAACAAGAAACCTCCTGAAAAGTAATTAAAAATAAAGGTGATTAAATGCTGTGGGATGAACCTGAAGTGAGGGAAGTAATGAACTGCTAGAAAAATATTTTAGAGATTTGTATGGGTATGACAATCGCATATTGAAAGGTAGAACTGAAATGAATGCTGAAAATATTAGTGTCCAAGAAAAAATGGATAAAAAGGAGACACAAATGCTGTAAGTTTGTTGAAAAATGGACAGGCAGCAGACAAGCTTTTCTGTCCCCAGATGCCTTTACACAATCTTATTTGATGGCCAAAAAGGAGGGGAAATATTAATAAGATTTCAGCAATACTCTAGCAAAACAACATTTATTTTAGCTCTGGCATCCAGTGGTTATTCTAGGGGCCCATGGAAGCTGCACTGGAGATCCCTACCGCCTAGCCCTTGCAGAATTCCACAAAGAACATTAGGCCACCCAGGAAGTTTTGCATATGTGGGAGAAACTAGTGTCTTCCCATCTTTTACTCTTTTAAGTCAACAATTGTACATGATGATTTGGGAAGGTTTCCAAAACGCTGTTAATATCTGTGCCTTCTGCTTTCTATGACACACCACAAGGAATTTCTGTCTGGCTCTCTCTTCTGCCTGTATTTACAAAATTAACATTCATTACAACCACAGCTATGTAATATCTGTTTATGCAGCCAGCTATGTTCTGAACTGACCATCAACCTAAGGCAAACCTCATTAGACGTTGGAAGAAGTGTCCTCCGTTTGCCGTGCCAGCTGTGGGGGCATTGAGCATCAGATGGTGACTTAAGAAAGAGCTCTAAATTTTTTATGAGGTTACTATAATTTGTCATAAGGTCATTACCCCTACCATTATTATACTGATAATATAATTGCATTATTTGATTATTATTTTTCAATTGTGTCTGTTGCACCAAGAAAAAAGTGGGCTATATAACATAAGTTATCGTAACATATTATAGATATTAGCATCATATAGGTACAACCACAGGTAATACTGGGAGATAGTGCAAGTTGTAGTCCAATAAAACCGAAGTTCACCAGCATATCTAAAAAAATTAATTAAAGAATGCATGTAAGGACTTTGCTAAACTTTCACACAGAGGAAAATAGAGTGACTTAGAGTGTAGTCTTATCCGTAGCTACCTAGCCAAGTCCCATTGGCCAGGTTCACACATTGAACTAAGTCATAATGTGGTTTCCTTGGTTTTGGTCTAGCATGCTATGTTCACTTGGCCAAATGTACTTTATTCATTAAACCATGGTGGTGTGATGCATGAACCCTATCACTGAGTTCCATGAGAGTGGAAAGTTAATGTGGAACAAGACTCTGTGGCTGTAAATAACACTGCTTATTCACATTCTTCTGAAAGCCATGTAAAAATTGAGAGGTCCCTGAATCAAGTTCTAGTCCCTATGATTACATGGACACATCTATGCAGTTCTCTTGAAACAGTACAGAAGTGGTTAGCTATGCCTGCTACGTTCTTCTGGATTATTATTTTTTTTAATTTCCCAGTCTAGCCTGCAGGGTTGATATTACCTGGTACTACCCATCCAGTTTAGCATCTAGGCCAAGACAAGGTCAGTCTGATGCTGCCATTGTTGAGACAGAATGCTGTTTATGCAAATAAAATACCTGACTTCCATACTAGTATTTTATAACAACAACCCAGTCACTTTTTTGTGTTCCTGTCTTATTAATAGGGCTGCTATGTTTTTATTGAATCATACTTTTGGACATCTACACCTTCATTACTGACTCATCCCTTTATTATTTTAACAAAACTAGTATCTATAATAATTCCTGTTTTGTCCATATAATCTGACTTTCAAACTCTTCAGACAAATCTTCTCCAAACCTACGCCCTCTGATGTGTTCAGTCTCTTCAGCTAATACACCCAAAATGAATTAAGCAAGGATCATGACATAAGAGTGATGGACAGCATAATCCAATACATCTGGAAGGTGCCAGTTGGAGGAAATCTGCTTTAGACTAACATCTGAATCTTTAAAATAAATTCAGATGGTAAAGACACATCATGTGCTGGATTTCTGCCAATGCATAGCTGAATTGGCTCTTTCTACTTTGGTTTGTAAGAACGTCTTCTGGACTTGTCCTCTCAGAATAGCTCCACATGACCTTTTGGATGAAAAATCTAATTGGATGAGAAAGAGGTCTCTGTGTCTTCCCCAACATAACACAGCAGTGCAGCATCTAATCACAGCACAGGGACTGTTCAGAAACTGCTAGTGCAAGATTTCTTCTCATACCATGTATTTTATGAATCCCAGTTCAGGGTTTTATTATTTTCTTTCCTTTTTTTAAATCTTGCCTCTTCTTCACAGAGCTGGGGGCAGCATATGCATTCCTTCTCTTCACTCCACCCCATTTTACTGTATTTTCTGGGGTTTGAACCTGGTCTCCTAAGCATACTTCAACCATGGCATCAAACAAAACAGAGCAGGTTATCCCAAAATGTTGACCTCTAGATAAGCTCAAATGCATTTCCTATTATCCCCTGTCGGCTGAGATGTGGGAAATATAATCTAACATAACTTGAGAGTATTAACTTGGAGAAGACTATCCAAAAGAAAGATGAGTATTTGGGTTAATTATTCAGTGCACTGATATCCCAATTTTTCATCATCAAATTTAAAAGGGAAAGATAGTGCTACTTTTTAATAGTGATGTACAACATGGTTTGATGGATACCAAGTACCTATTTTTAATAATACATTTTGATGGTTACTTCTCTCATTACATTTCTGCGGGTCACTGGAACTAGCCACTTTGATATTTCAATCTTCTTTGATATTCTGATTTTCCATGTGTGCAAATGACATAGAAGGTCTGGGATCAAAAGGATGTTGCTGTAAGCTGGTAGGAATGCATGCATCCTGTCCAATTTCCTTTGCAATCTGAGAGGAGTATCTAAATCACAGAGCTGCATTTAGTGTCCTTTAGTTTTTAATCAAAGTTTGCAATGCTTCTGAAAAAGAAATGAATCTCAGTGGTGAAGAGTTGGATTCAGCTTTCCCTTCTAACAAGAAATAGAAGGGTTTGTGAATTTTACCCAAGATAAAGTATTTTCATATTCAATAATAGCCTGTGACCAAGTCAAGCTATGACATGCCTCTCATCTGCTCTATATGATTTTGAAACATATAGCAACCTGCACAGAACTAAAAACCTGTATTCCCATAGAACCATTTCTGGACTTTTGTATAATTTCCACAAATACAAATTAACTCCAAATGGAATGACAGCTCTGTAGGGAGGAAGAGAAAGGGAACAGGATTTTCTGGTATGGGTATTACATATATGTGAATTAACCATCCCTGTTACTAATGAAGAGCCCGGGTGCGTTTAAATTAAAAAACACAAAAATAATAAGAAGAAATAATGCTGCAAATGTTACAAATTCCTCCAAAGGCAAACTTCTTGTCCACCCAGCCTTGAATCTCCCGGATCCTTCCACCAGCATCCGTACACATTCCCAGGCGACTGCAAGGCCCCAGGCCAGATCCCTCTCTGCCCTGGGCTGCCTTTTTAACATGCTCCAATATGAGTCCCAAGGGGTTGGACCCCGAGCCATGTTATCATTTCCCATAATTTCTCCCTTGTCAGTAATCCCTGTCTCCATTCATGTTATCTCCGGAGATGTAGATTCGAAAATGCTCCTGTCTGCATATGAAATAACTACTATTGAATGTTCATTTGCTAAAAGAAGTTTGGGAGCACTTGGTATAGACATTTCCTATATATTCAATTTCCTGTTTTAACAAATCTATTTTTTTTCTTTTAAATTGAATTCTTTTCATTTTGCCAACATGCATGGTGGAAAAAATAGCCCAAAACGCTAAGCTGCTTTTAAGAAAAAAAATGTTACATGATACTTAATGCTATGGCTATTTTGCAAAATGCACAGAAGGCTAATTCTTTCATTGCAGAAGCAGTAATACAGAAGGGTTATTAAGGGTGAGCCCCAACAACCAGTCTCTGAATAAAACTTGATAAAGTCCTACAGTGAAATTTGGGTGATTAACCTGTAGTGGGTTGAACCCATATATTCAAAGGTGTGATTGGATAAAATTGCAGGATGAGGGTAGAAAATGAAAAACTATTTTATAACGATTTAGAAGAACATGCTCCTTAATTCAACAGGGACTTCTCAATTAGATGAGCTGGCTGAAGATGATGGGAGTTACATTTCAACACAACTGAAAGGCACCAAATGGGAGAAATCTGCCTTAAAGACTGATTGGATTTGCACGCTGCGTTGTCATCATATAGTCTGCTAGGTTGATTTAACACACTCTGAAATCTCATTGTGGTTTATAAACCAAGATTTATTGTGACTTTGCATATTCTAGGAACTTAGACAAATGTGGTTTATCCAGTAAAACATGGTTAAACAAGTTCTCATTAAAGAAGTCCTAGCTTAGTAACAGTGTCCATATCTAACTGAATCTCACGGGTGCATACACAGAATAACCATTACTGTATTCAGCCAATTATATAGAAAGTACAATTACTTTCAGAACACATCAGGATATATTCTGTAGTTAAAGCTGATTCAATAACTAGTCTTCCAATGTTAGCAACTTAATATCACTGTCTGGGCAAAATGGAAAATACAGTTAATTAAAGGCTTCAGTTGTAGTTTGGACAAAAAGAGGAACAAAGGAGCTGAAACTCATGGCTAAAGATCTCATTCTGATCATCCAAACCCTATTGCTGAGTGTCATCCTAAATTTTCACAAGAGCTCTTGTTATCAAGATGGACATCCTAGAATTCCAGCACCACCCTTAATCCACAGCGGTACGTGACAGAGTTCCAGGGCAGACATGAGCCTGACCAGTGGAGCGCTGATCCCAGCTGTGGCCCCAATATTTTTTAAAGAATTTTAAATTCGGGGGGGGGGGATTAAAATAGCAGGCAGTGGAGAAGGAAGTGAGAGCCTCCCAGCCTCTTTTAGTAACTTGGAGAGTTAACAATATGGCCATCAAATGAGTGGCTGAGTGAGATTGTAGGCTGCCGGCAAAGGAATATGAGTCAACTGACTGGGAGAATGAATGGCTGGGATGTTGATACTGTCCAAATATGGCTTATAGGTAGAAGCCTAACTAGAGCAGGGGCTTCCACGTCCCATCATCCAACATTGGCCTTGAGCAAACCTGATAGTACCAATTTACCCATGGCTGGTCTAGACATTTATGTTTAGTCTTATTTAAAAGAGAACTAGTTTGGTGTAGTGGTTAAAGGCACCAGGCTGAGAAGTGGGAAACCATGAACTCTAGTCCTGCCTTAGGCCCAGAAACCAGCTGTGTGACTTTGGACCAATTATTTTCTCTCATTCCTAGAAAGCAGGCAATGGCAAACCACTTCTAAAATATGTTGCCAAAAACACTGCAGAGACTTGTCCGTGAAGTTGCCAGGAGTCAAGACTGACTCAAAGGTGTCCCCCCTCCCCATCTGAAAAAAAAAAAACCCATAAAGAAATAACCTGGACTCATAAAGAGGCAACCAACCCCCCTTTTGGCCACAAGTTCAATGAAAGGTTTTCTCAAAGGATAAGTCAGTGAAAAATGTGTTGCCTTGAGCCATGGATTTTGAAAACCTTGCACGCATTTATTTTTAACCAATATAAACTACAAGCTTCCCCACTGTAACTAGCCTATGACATTTACAATGGAATGAACTACAGGTAGTCCTCGCTTAACAACCATTCGTTTAGCGACTGTTCAAAGTTATGACAGTGCTAAAAAGTGACTTAAAACCAGTGCCCAAAATCAATGGGTAATCACATGATTCACTTAAGGACTGCACAATTCACTTAATGACCATGTGATTCACTTAACAACCAGGTGATTCACTTAATGACCACTGCAAAAAAGGTTGTAAATCAAGTCTGGTCACATGATGATTCACTTAACGAGCACATTGCTTAATGACCTAAATTCCAGTCCCAATTGTGGTTGTTAAGTGAGGACTACCTGTAATGCTATATTGTGGTTTTGGGTGAAAATTTATTATTCCCCCAAACTATATAGTTTTTTACACACATTTCATGCATAGAACCATGCAGCAGTTCCATTGCTTTTCACAGGGTATGGCCTTGGCCCTCTCTGATCACTTTGCACACATTTATTAGGCCAGTGCTTTTCAAGCATGGCAAATTTAAGAAGTGTAGACTTCAACTCCCAGAATTCCCCAGCTAGCATGCTTTGAGTTGAAGTCCACACATCTTAAAGTTGCCAAGCTTAAAAAATACTGAATTAGACCCTGCCAGCCTTTCAAAAGGTTCTGAAGACCTGGCTATTCCCCCAGTCACTGGGCCAGACAGTTGGATGAACACACCTTGGTGTTGTGTTATATGTTTTTGAGTCATTCCAAGCACAATGTGATGTTTTTAATTTCCCTTTAAATTGGTTCTATTTATTTTTGCTTAATTCTAACTGTTAGCCAACCACAGTTGTGTATCAAGTAAGTAATTATAGTAATTTAAATAACAAATACATGAATAAAAATAATCTTCTGATCAGTGCCATTAATTCATGCTCCAAGGCACAGATCTTGAATTGTTGCTAATTTGTTTGCTTTTCATAAAAGTTTTAGAAAACTGCAAATTGTGCAGATATTGTAATTATGGACAATAGAAAGCTATGCAAATATGGAGGGGGGGCAGGCTTCTTCAGTGTAGCCAGGACAGGAAAGTCCATTTTAGAGATGATAATAGCCTTCACCTGCTCCCCAGGTGAATGACAATGAGGCCAACAATAGCTCAAAGTTACCTGGAGCTCAGTTGGCAGATCATATAACCCCAGTCTTACACCACATTTACTAGTTACCTATTTGTTCCTGGACTTGTCAAAATACTAGTGATGTTAACTTTATATCCCTTAGAATATAATTCTACATATATCTTCTCAAAAATAATTTAATAGGGTTTATTTCCCTGGTAACTAAAATTGAATCCTGAATTACTTTAGACAGGATAGCCTAAGACCCAATCTCTCCATTACAAACCTACACAAGTCTTTAGATTGGCTTCAAAGACTTGACCATGCAGTCTGTTGCTGAGATATAGCTAACAGTCACAAAGTAGCATTTCAGCCAAATGGTTGTGCAACATGATACCGGGGGAGACCTGCAAAAATCTTTTTCTTCCTGCATTCAGACTGTCATTTGACACATTCTGATCAGCAGGCTGTGTTGTGTTTATTATCATTATTATCCTGGGTCATCACATTCATCTCCTTGTTGCTACTGTTGAGTTTACTATTGAATTTCAGCAGTGATATTAGTTAGGTCAATGTTTATACCTTAGTTTGTAGTTTTGAAGAGGAGAAGAGTATAAATCCCCAATAAGAAAATGAAGTAAGAACGAGCTGGACTTCAGAGTCAGTTGTACATTCAGCATACTGGGAAGGTGAATCTCTTCAGAGTCATGCTCAGAATATTTACTGGTTGCTTGCAACCCTTATGTGACACACAGCCATAGATTTTGTATTGGTTCTATAGTGGGCATATTTTACAATAATATGCCTATTTATAGAGCCTACTTATAGAATAAAATAAGTTTCTTTATAAAGAAACTTCCTGAACTTCTATGGGGCCTAAGTAACTCTGTCAAATCCTATGGATTTTAATGTTTGTTCTAAGCATAACTAAAACCATCCCATTATTTCTGATTTTCCAAGAAAATCCAGCAGTTAAAAGCTTGCTATCTATATTATTATTACTTTAATGTAAAGCTGGAATGCTCTGCACATTGACGAATACACTTATATCATGCAGAAAGTACTAGTGGTATGTGGAGTTGTTGCAAACCATTAAACTTTTGGCCTTGTGCAGCATCACTTTATGCACATTTACTTAAGAGTAAGTCCCAATGGCTGTGTTCATGTGACATGCTTCAATAGGATAATTAAAGACCTAATGGCTGCATTGTGCAACATGCTAAGCTTCGTTGGCCGAATTTTGTAAACCTAACGATTGTGTTCGTTGGGAATAGTTTCACCAGTTCCTTCAGGAGGCAAAATGGTATAAAAAAAAAAAAACATTCTTATGGACACTTAAGCAGAGATCTACCAACTACAATGGTATCTATGTCCAAGGAAAATATGCATAAGATTGCATTATGTCTTCCTAAACTGGAGCACTCCAGTTGAAACAGTTTGTAAATTGAACACTTTTACAGAAATGTCAGATGTAATTTGAATATATCTGCTAGCTTTTCATTTCTGTTTCTGCCTCACATTTGAAGGTACAGCAGATTTTTTCCCCTTCCTTTTAAAAAAAGATTATATGTGCTGCTAAGGTATTTAACACAGAGGCACCTATTGGAGACCAGAATACACACACACACACACACACATATTCTGCAGAAAAGCTGAGACATATTGTGTTTTGACCAACCAAAGGATTAATTCATATGGAATTCTTTAAAAAGAAAAAAGCCTGGTTAAAAACAAGTGAACTAAAAAAAAATCCCTAAACCAGCCTCCTAATGAACAACATCTGATGAAATGCTTTGAAAAAGAGAGAAAAACATCCCTTTAAAAAGGAGAAAGAAACAGTAATACTTCTGCACATTTTCAAGCACAATTCTTCCAGAAGGCTGAAGGAAAAGCTTACTAGCTTAGGTAGATAGTATTATTTTACTAAATAAATAAATAAGACATACCAAACTCTGCTGCTGGATACCAGACAGGAATTCATATTACAAATGGGGCCAATTCCATCTTTGAAGTAAATCCCATTGACTATATTGGGCTACCCTCTTATGGACAAATGCCAAGGCAGATTTCTGCAAGCAATTTTGCTCCAAAAAATACTCTCTGTGTCCTCCCAGATCCTAGACAGTTTATGACTACCACTGCTTTTACAAGACTACATACAGATCTGCTGATCCCTCTGGGGAATGCAGGCCTGAATGTGAAAGGTAATTTATTTTGCTAGTTTTAACAAATTTTAAGGGGAAAAGTTGCACTGACTCAAGGTATTTGGAGCCAGGCTTTTCTTGAAAGCCTTCTTTGAAAATGGAACAGTATATAGAATATCTTTCTCTCTATTCCCACCCTCTACATGACATGATTCTCTTCTAATAATAGTTTCACTCAATCACAGCAAATTCTTCTGCAACTTAGCCCCTAGTCCTGCCCCTCTGGGATTCTCCCTTAAAACACAGAGAGACCTTCTTCCTTTGAAGATATGCAGCTTTGCAGGGGGAAAATTATATATCCTACCTAACCTTGTTAAAATGTTTCACTCTTGGAACTAATTTAAACAACAGATGTTTTTTAATATGACCAAATGCATAAAGTACAGAAACCTGGGATCATCTCAAAGGGGTATTCCCTACAGCAGTGTTTCTTAACCTTGGCAACTTTAAGATAGGTGGACTTCAGCTCCCAGAATTCCCCAGCCAGCATTGAAGTCCACACATCTTAAAGTTGCCAAGGTTGAGAAACAATGCCCTATAGTATGACATGTCACTTCCTGTTGCAACTTTATGGCCACTGTGTAAATGTAAAGTGTGCATGTTTATACAAATTCTTGCATCGGAGGGGTGTGATATTTTAAGTCTCAGTGGAAGCAATAGGACATGTTACGCATGGTTAACTTTCTCTGGAGAGAGCTTCTGTAATAAATTAATGTATTACAATTCTTAAGATTGGCTAAGTCTTTTTTTTAAGACATTTCAGAACCTGCTCAATTCTTTTGCCCTGTCTTGTACAGAGGAAATAGACATTATGTAGGTAATTTTGGGTCCCATAATATGTTGATTAATTTTGCTTAGCTCCCTGGGCTACATGTAAGAACAAAGAACTGATTTGAATTGATTCAATTAAGGAACTATAACAAACTATAACCTGATACTTATAGTTCCTTAATTGATTCTGCCTGCATGCAAACCTAGAGAACATGCTGAAAGCCACTGGTTACTTATTCAGATGTTACTGCCACATGCACCAGCAATTACAGTACACAGTTTGCAGGTATAAATTCAGTAAATGTAAAGATGTAAAAACTTTGATACCCCCATTTAGACCTTGTAATGCTTAAGAGCACTGCACTTAAGCATCTTAACTAATGTAAAAAAAAAAAAAGCGTACAGCTAAAATGTGACAGCTGTAAAAAGCATTCCACATTCCAGAGCAGCACTGAATGTGCAAATCCAGTGTCCTTCAATATTTAAAAGAGCAGATAATGTATCACAACCGTTACATCTTTAAAAAATCAAGTTTATTACAACTGTAATAGGAAATGTTACAATTTCCTATTATATAGCAACAAGCTGGCCTTAAGATATTCCCGGCATTCTGCTTCCCTGCCATGAATAGATTTAGAATGTGAAGAAAAATGTAGAGATTATTTCTAAATTCTTATGCATGTCCATATCCGTAATATATGGGTGGCAGGAACTCAAAAACTGCAAGGAGTGAACAAGTAGAAAAATCTCTCACACTGTTGTTCTATCTTCCCTCCATCCAGAAATTGTTCATTAAATTCTTGGAGTTGTTTTGAATTAACAATTAAGAAAAACATAGTTGATTATGCCTTAAATTCACACATTTATTTCTTCTCTGGTGGTAATTCATTTTCACATCTCTTAAGACAGCTCGATGAGTAGCAACAGAGTGGTGGAAGAGGACTGATTAGTTCCAGATTCAAATTCCTACTCAACTACAAAGCTCACAATGTGGCCAGTCACCATCTCTCAAGATAAAACTGGCTGGAAACCACAGATCTTGAACAGCATGAATGGATAGCTGGCTATGAAAGGGATACTTAGTTAATAAATGGGTAGATGTGTCAATCAATGAGAAAAGGCAGGATCCTGCTTTGGAAAGTCTATGAGGACCAATTGGGTATGGTGTTCTTTTTCATATAGTATATACAATATGATGCCTTTTTCCCCATTTAGGAAAAAAATTATACCAGTCTTTCCCAGTGCAATACCCCCAAGTGAGTTTGACTATTATGTCCAATATCCATAGCCAGCAAGATAAGCAGGAATTATGGACACTGTAGTCCAATATATCTAGAGGATACCAGCCTGGGAAAGATATGCTTCTATAGTTTGTGTGTGTGTGTATACCTATATCAATTTTACCAAAGACGTGTGTAGTCAACAGTATATTTGAGTATTGCTCTGACATAGAAAGAAAGAAATGTAAGAGAATCACTGTATATGATGAATCTGAGCCAAGCACCTGCATTTGGGAATACGCTAATATCTCAGGGCACGTATGTTGCCTTCTTGCTGCCTTTGACCTATAGATATGCCTCACCTAAGACCTACAACAACTTCTCTGCTCTTCTAATTAGATCTCCTTTGATATCTCTGGGGGTTCTTCTTGCCTTTGTTTCATGGATTTATACTTTCCAGGTTCAATCCCCATCATCACCACACAGGGCTGGTAAGGACTCCTGCTTGAAACCCTGGAGAACCAGTGCCCAGCCAGGATAGACAACAGATGGAGCAATAATCTGGCTCAGAATAAGATACTGTCTCTCATCCTCACAAACAAGCTGCCTATTTGTCTTCCTAGGCCAGTGTTGTCCAAACTTGGCCACTTTAAGATGAGTGGACTTCAACTCCCAGAATTCCCCAGAATTCAATGCTGGCTGGGGAATTCTGGGAGTTGAAGTCCACTCATCTTAAAGTGGCCAAGTTTGGACAACACTGGGATAGGGGGTAATAAATCAAGTGAAAAAAAAGTGTGTGGAAAGAAATGATTGGCCATATATATTGCATTATGCTCTACAATAGAAAGGAAAGATTTGTACATGCTCTCTAGACCAGTGTTCCTCAACCTTGGGAACTTTAAGATGTGTGAACTTCAACTCCCAGAATTCCCCAGCCAGCATGGGAGTTGAAGTCCACACTTCCTAAAGTTGAGAAACACTGCCCTAGACAGATAACCAAGCACATACAAAAACGGTCTTCAAACCTCCAACCAGTTACTGTACCAGAAAAAGAAGTTGTACAACCACTTAAAAGGCTGCCCGTGGAAATGTGAGAAACTAATGGGATCAAGCTGCCTGATGTTGGCTATTTGGAGAACTGCGGGTCAGCTGGTTCTGGACCCCCATGCAATCTTTTCCCCAAGGGCTTTCAGGAAAAGTTAAAATGATGCAAATGCGTTGTTCTGTATAGCCTAGTGGGGTTACTTGATGGGCCAGACGATCCTCAGAGGTCAGGTTTGGAGAAGGTTTGGGGGGAAGCCCTATGCTCACACTCAAGTGTGAATGGAACTTGGCAGCCCCATGCGACTTGTGGGTCGCTACCTATTAACAGGCGCCCCCTCCTTTGTCTTCCACGCTTTCTCAAGGCAGCGGCCAAGGGAATCCTTGGGTCGGAGGGGCTCTGCAGTTTGTACATGGCCAGGCAGTTACTCCGGAACGCACCTCTGGGGAACGAGGAGCGCGCAGAAGATGGATCGCGAGCCTGCCCGCCCGCCCGCCTGCGCAAACTTCCCCCGGTCCCGAGCTCAGCGCCGCGCTTTCCTCCTACAGGTGCCCGGCTGTCCCCGGAACCCCTCACTCACCTTGGCCGGCTGGAAGGCCCGGAGGGAGAACCAGCGAGAACAGCGGAGGCTGGGAGGACGACTTCCCCGAGGTGTTGGTACAGGTAAAGCGGGCGGGGACAGCGGAGCGGTCGGCGCGGAGGCAGCAACGCTCAGCCCTCGTGCTGCCGCCGCTGCTCCGACTGAGGGGAGCAAGCGAAGAGAGTGCTCCTTTTACCGCGAAGGGAGGGGGGAGGAAGGCCGACCCCTCCCCCGCGGGGCTAAAGAGCGGGGTTGTCCCTGGAGGGGAGCGTGGCTGCGCTGCCTCAGCCCCACCCAGGCACCCACCGCTGCGGGCAGGATGGGTGGCGCCGTGCGCGGGGTCCCCCCTCACGGCCAGGCACGAACCTCCTCTGCCACGAAGCTCTTCCTCGGGCCTGGTACCCGGAGGGGTGGGGGGGTTAGCTGGGCGCCTTTCGGGAGGGCGCTCATTAGGTCAAGGACTGGAAGTCCTAATAGTCGTATCTCCGGCAATGTCTGTGCGTTCCTGTACGACCGCGAATGTCTGGAAGTTAAACGAAGCCCAAGTAACAAATGAAAATCCCGTACAGTGCATCCCCTCCAGTGCGCTGCATGAACTAATGCGGAGTAAGTCTCTCCCCGAGTTCCTTCTGCCCATTACACTTCCCTGGTTTCGCAACAAGCCAAGCACCGGAATACTATAGTAGTTCATAGCTGTTCCTTATAGACTAAAGAACAAATTTCCACAATATAAACCACAATGCATTTATAAAAATGTGGGTATTAAGACTTGTTTGGTGTTGGGGCTCATACAAGGAGATAGCAGGAGGAATTGTAAAGCCCTGTTTTCTAAGACTTCTTTAATTGGGCTGATTGTGAGCATCACACCATGGTCTGATTAAAAGGCAGTCAGAGATAACTAATCTCCATCAAAAATGGGAATTTGCTCAATACAAATTGCATACTGTATACTGCTTTTAATCATCCTGTTGTGACAATAGGAGTGTTTAAAGGAATGTTAGTGTAAAAATCCAGATCCCCAGTAGCATCGTTGCTAGAGAAATTAGATCTCTGACTCATATTTCCGTTGCTGCAGTAGCCAGGGAGATTTTTTTTCGCATCTGGCACAAGAAAAAATTCACCTACTCTGATGTTTGCAAATCATATCCTTTCCATCATTCTCAGCCTGAGTTTAGCATTTCTACCTGACCAGTGTAGATGGAGTCCTAAGTCTTATATACATACCTGATGTTGATGGAGACATTAGTCATTTTCAGGTACATAAGAGGAACCTACAGAGAAGATGGCTGAGAACTACTTTCTCTGGCCACAGAAACTTGGATCAGAAGCAGTGGGTATAAGTTGTTGCTACCTCAAATTTGTTTAAATCTAAGGAAAAACTTCCTGATATATATTTATAGTGTACAACAATGGAACAGTCTATGGAGGTTAGGGGTCCACTATTTCTGGAGGTTATAGATACTACCTCTCATGGATGATTTAACTGGTTTTCTACCAAATTGCAGAGGGGACCAGATGATTCTTGTGAACTCTTCCAACTCCACAATTCTGTATTCATTCAAGTGATTATTTTCAGATGGACTTTAATATCATCAGGAAGGAGTATAATGGAATGTTTAGCAGACCCTGAGAGAAGGAAGCAAGAGCATTTCAGGAAAGATTCCTTAGTCCAGGGAAGAGAGGAAAGAGACTAGGAGTAACTCCATCTTAATTATGCTAGGTATAAGTTGATATATAGAATTTCTTTGATAGGCTTTCAAGATTCCCTTACCTTACCCTACTAACAAAAGAAGGCTAATTTGGCTTAGTAGTTAAGGAGTTGGACCAGGAGCAGGGAAGCCTGAGTTGTACTTTTACTTTTAGCATGAAAGCCTGCTGGATGACTGTGGGCCAGTTGCCACTTTCAGCTCTAGGAAGAAAGGCAGACCTAGCCATCATTTGCCCTATAAAAGTGCAGTGTTACCAGTTAAAACTGACTAGGAGTTGGACAACCATTTTTCTTGGGGTGTAGAGGTGAGGAGGGTGTAACTGACAAATATAGGGAAACCAGCACATAACCAATAAAAGCCAAGATGCACATCCCTAATTGTTTTCAGGATGCTGGAATGAGAAAGAATGATGATGCCACATCCTGAAAATAATGCCGTACCTGGAGGTTACAATTCCTGTTTTCTTCTAGTGTACAGATAAAATAGCAGTGGTATGGTTATTCCTTTTTTCTCAAATAAAATTGTGGAGCTTTGCTCTCCTCTACAGTACCCTGTTGGAAGTCTGGAGAAAAATTGGTATTAACAATGAAGATGGGAGAAGTGAAGGGTATGAAAGAACTCAGGAAACATCGTTCTGGTGGAGATGGAAAATGCTGGTAGAAAAATGGCTGAAATGGGTATATAGGGAGTGATTTCACCAGTTTGCCTTCTGATAAATGCATGACTTTCGATTGACCATTCCTACTGTAATAGATATTGTGTAAATGGGCAAGGCTTCTCCTATAGCAGCTATTTTATGAGAATGCACTTTTTGTATTATCAAAACTGACCCCCAAAGATTACCTTCTCCTCGTCTACATAATTCAACTCTCCAGTTATGATGAGCTTTTATTATGACTATTGTTAAGGCTCCATAGCACCTATCTTTAAAGTTCCTAGTAATCCACTTTCTTTAGTGTGATAGTTTTCGTTGTCTTTAACTTTCAGTTGTTGAAATAAAAATAAATAGGAAAAATCATGCATAGAAGTATGAAGAAACTCAGACTCAAATTTGCCAAAATACACATAATTTCTAAAAATGTAAACAAGCGTCTTGGAACACATCATCCTTGTATCTCATCCTGAGTGTACTTGGGTGGCCTGTGCAACAACTCTAATCACATTCCATTGCTTTCTGTCCTGATATGTTTAATTGCATAGAATGTCCTTGGCACATAAGAATTATTTACCCATTAATTTATCTTGACTTTCTGTGTTCATGCTTGGGCAGAAGCAAGTGGTAATGAAGGCTGGTCAACTGGAAATATCAATGATTAAACATGTTCATCAAATTTTGACTTTGTATAATTGAAAATTTATTTGCATCTTCCCAGCTTTTTATGCATACTCTCCAATGTCTGTAGAGGAATTTTTTTCTCCTTTATTATTGGAAACATTAATAGTGATTGTACAGAATAAAGAGAGAACAATGAGAGGACTTATCCAAGTGCATGAGAAGCAATAACCTATAAGACTATTATTTGTCTCCCAGAGTTGTTAGGTAGTTAAAGGTCTCAATTACTATTTCATGCCTCTTTGAAAGATCTGCAATTTGATCTTGGAAAGCATACTCCATCTTTTTTTCTTGTTTGGGCAGGTGATAGTAGGCACTAATAATAAAATTACTTTTATTTGTTCATCTACTTATGTAACACAGATGCCTTACTGCTTTATCGCCAAATTCATTCACTTGGGTTTCTGAGTAAGTGTGCATACTTTTAAGTATGTAATGTAACTCTTCTTCCCCTTGCTATTGCTTCTGTTCCTTCTGTACAAATAATATCCTTTGCTATATTCTAACTGCTGTATGCCAGTCATCCCATCAAATTTCCCTTATGCATATTAGTTCATATTTAAATCATGTACTGGGTGGTTTGGAACAAAAGAGAAGAAGAGGACAAACCAATAGCAAGGTGGAAGGACTCAGTTACAGTGGTGATGACTGCACCATTGAAAGACCTGAAGTCCAGGTTTGGGAGTAGATCATCATGGAGAAAATCTATCTATGTGGTTACTAAGAGTCAACACCAACTTGATGGCACATAAACAAACTAGGAAATGTAATTTAACATTTGATTGATTGATTATGTGCCATTAAGTCATTTTCAACTCCTAGCGACCACATAGATAGAACAAATTGTATTAAAAACATAATGATGGGACGGGGGAGTGCCAACTATTCCATTATTATGGTTTCATGTGATATATTAACTTAGAGTATCTTGGTTTTTTTAATAATACTGTATAGTTATGAGCAACTCTTTGGTGGCCAGTGGCCACATTTAACATTTAACTGCAGTGCTGAAGGGCTGCAGTGGGTAGAGTGATGATGCTGTTACATACATGGCCACTTCAGAAACATAGGTCATGCAGAGGTATCTGATGTTTATACAAATGAACTGGAAGCTCTAATAATGAAAATCAAGGAGCACAATGAAAAAATGAGATTAAATATTAAATATAAAACACTTTAAGATGTAAAGAAATGAAGAGGACTGGGACTGCCTGATTTGAAATTGTACTTTGTAACCTGTTGCTTAGTCTGGATGAAAGAGTGGGTTCTGCTGAGAAGTAAGAGGATCTTCAAATTAGAAGAGCACAATCTAAGGTTCAGATGGCATGGTTTTCTGTGGTACAATGAAGTTAAGGTTAATGTGGATTTTCAGAATCATTATATTAGAAGTGCCATATTGAGAATATGGAACAGATATAAACCCAGACTGTGCCCAAAAATGTCTTTATGGGTCTCAGCACAAGAAGCATTTTATAGGAAAGAAACAGTAGGTAAAGAAAAATAGTAAACTTATCAAGAATTGTTAGAACAGGAACATGGAGAATATAAGATGAAATCAAGAGAGCGACTGCTGCAGAGGGATTTAGCTTTCAATGGTTTTTGTATGCACAGTTAAGATAAAGATTTAACATTTGGAATTGAGCAGCAGAACATAGAAGTTGAAACTGAACTATGTAGAAATGATGGACATGTAATTGCTAAAATGTATAAACTTTTATCGAAATTTCAAACGAAGAAGAAAAGTAAAAGACTGTATGATAAAATGGGCTAAGAACTTTGGACATAACATATTGATGGAACAGTGGGAAAATATGTGGTTAAAAGGATTGAAATTTATACTATGTTATAACTTAAAAGAGAATTTTTATAAACCATTTTATATACCATTGGTATATGACTCCAGAAAAATTGTCTAGAATGTATAAAGGTACTTCAAATTTATGTTGGAAATGTGGACAACATGAAGGGTCATTTTATCATGCCCGGTGGACTTGTTAAAAAACCAGACATTTTTGGGTTCAAACACATTTAATGATACAAAGAATTTTAAAGATCAACATTCAACTGAAACCAGAACTTTTCTTGCTGGGATAAATGGACGGTCAATTAGAAAAGAGCCATGGAAGATTATTTTTATATATGATCACTGCTGCAAGTCTATTATATGTGCAAAAATGAAAAGACTCTGAAATACCCATATCAGTAGATTGGTTGATAAAGATGACAGAACTAGCAGAGATGACAAAATTAACATTTGATTAGAAAAAGATCAATAACTACATTCATTAGTGATAGGAAACCCCTTATGGACTTTTTGCTGAAAAAAGAGAAAAATGAACTTGTGATGTATGGGTTTGAAGATTAGAAAGGGTAGCTTATGGAAAGAAAGAAATTATGATATAACTTTAGAGAGAGAGAGTAAAATATAAATGTATCTATAACCATTGTCAAGAAGATCTTTAGAATCTTTCTTTTTCCTTTCTTTTCCCTTTTTTTTCTATTTCTTTTTCTATATTTCTTTTTCACTTTCTTATTAATTTTTTATTCTTCCTTATTTCAGAATTTATACTGTTTTTAATTCTGTTGAAAAAGTTCTTCAATAAAAATTATTTTAAAAAAAGAAAAAAGGAAAAAATGAGATTAAGATTAAAGACTCAACTCATGACAACAGGTACAGCAGCCAGGCTTCAATAAAGACATTGAAATGCTGGATAGCTTCTGTCTTTTAGGATTGACTAATAACAGTAAAGGAACCAGCAATCAAGAAATATGCCACAATAAAGTAGCAATGATAGCCCTGGAAAAAATATTTAGATGCTATGGTGTGCCTACAGTTATGAAGAACAGAATCATTTAGACAATGGTTTTCCCTTTGACATGCTATGGACCTTGAAGAAGCAGAGTAGGAAAAGTATTGATGTTTCTTCTTCCACTTTAGCCTGACTTGAAACTTGCACATGAGCAGTTCATGCTATGTCCACAGTCAACCGTTGGCCACATCTTTGCTGTTATAACTGAGCTGTTCTACCTCCTTGTACCAATAATATAGTCAATTTGATTTCTGTGTATACCATCTGGTGATGGCCATGTTTATAGGCATCATTTGGGTTATTGGAAGACTGTGTTAACAAAGAAATAATTGTGTGATGGTCAGTTCAGACTCAGAAGAGTCTGAGATGGAGGAAGCTGCTCAGAATGCCCCAGACGAATATTAGCCTCAGGGGAACCTAGCAATTAGGCATCTGAGGCTGACATGACTGATAAACATTCAAGTCAGCTGGAGGCTGCAGAAGATGAGGGGCTGGATCCAGAAACTCCTCTCAGCCCTGGAGCACATAGGGCTAAGTACAGAGGATAACAGAGGAGATCTGCAAGGCTTCTTTCATGACAAGTGCATTTCTGTCCTTGATTCTCTGTACTTGGTGCAGGCTCCATTTAAGGTCCATCACTGCCCAAAAGTGCTCTGTTGGGGACAACCACTGTGTGTCCCAGAAACTCTGTTCACACCCTGAACTCCTGATTGTGGAAACTCTGCTCCTTTGTGACTCAAACTAGCTGATGACCGTACTATGATATTCTGACTCCAAGACTATGACTCAGACTATGTTTTGGCCCACTTTTCTGGATTTTTTACCACCAGCAAACCCATCCAGACAAGCTAAATGGGACTCTGGGGCTCTCCCATTTGATCGCTATGCTTCTGTGTGTGCATGTGCCTACTCAGAACAGGACACATTGGATGAGAGAAACCGATATGTCATTTACCCACTTTATTTCAATTTCTTAGGCCATTCAATCCAACTACATCTTCTTCCTTAATATTTTCAGCTTTGGCATTGTAATCTCCAATTGCAAGCAGCACATCTTGCTTGCACGTTCTGTCAGTTTCAAATTCAACCTCCTCTTCTTCTGCATCAGCAGTTGGAGCATAAACTTGGATAATCGTCATATTAAAGAGTTGTCCATGAAGTCTTATTGATATCATTCAATCATTAAATGCATTGTACCCAAACACTGCCCTTGCTATATCCTTCCTGATTAAGAAAGCAACACTGTCCCTTCTTTGTTTTTTGTGTCCAGAATAGTAAACAGTATGCTCTTCCAACTGCAAGTGTCCAATTGCAGTCCATTTCACTCTGTAGATGTCTAAGATGTCAATGTGTAATCAATCCATTTCATTTTTCACTGTGTTGAGCTTTCCATGGTCATACTTCTTACATTCTTAAATGTAATTCTCCCTTTGCACATTAAGATTTTCTTTTTCACATGGGGACATCAGCAACTAGACATCCAGAAGGCTTCAGGCTAGCCATGTGATAAACAACATTAGTACTCTAAAAGATCCTCAACTCTTCTTCAATAGCATGTTGAGTGCCATCTGACCTGAGGGGCCCATCATCCACCACTTTATATTGCCTACCCATGTGGGTTTCTTGGTAAAATACAGGAGTAGTTTATCACTGCCTTCTCTTGTGCAGTATGAAATGATGCCTTTGTCCTTGTCACTAAAGTGATCATCCACCTTCAACATATGCCTGTATCGCTACTTGTCAGCAGTGGAAATGGAAGGAGACCACGCTACTGTTTTTTAGTATTCAAGGATGAAGGAGACTCCAAAGGAAACACAATTTTAGTCTGGGAGCCATAGTCAAACCTGGGGAATACAAGCTGACCATCCTTGTTACTCTTAGAGTAACCTCTTAGAGAAAGGCCAGGGATGTCCAGAGTGTGTCAAAAAAGTCAACATAGTGGCCATGACCATGTTATTGAAGCCCTGCTACTTTTTTACATGTGTCACATGTTTGAGTCATGTGAAAAGGGGGCAGGGCTTCAAACACATGGCCACAGCCACTCTCTTTGGATGCCCCTGGCGCAGATCTCATTTTTCTGCTTCAGTATATTACACAGAGCTGCCAGTCATATACTTAGAAGTTCAGAATGGAATGCGAACACCTGTTATCTTTTCACTGATACCTATGGTTTTACTGGATTATTTTCTATATAGATCCAATCCAGAGCAAAATGACCCTCTCCGAGATGCTGTGCATAGATACCTTCAGCTCCCATCTGATCAGACAGTGCTGATACTTCATGCAAAAGTTGCTCAGAAATCATATGGGAATGAAAAAAGGTAGGAAATAACTTGAATTTCGTGTTAAAAGTAGATTTGATTGGGAATTTCTGCAGTAATTTAGATAGCATAAGTGTGCTTCTTTACATATGAGTGAATACTATGTAAAATACGCTGTCGATCTCTTGATAGTCCATTGATTTCCATAAATGCCTGGTTTTTCCAGATAGTGGTCTTCGAAAAGGTGCTGAAATTCAATTTCCAGCAGGTCGGTCAGCTTCACAAATAGTGATAGATGCTGAGAGTCATAGTTTTGCAATTTGGTGGTGGTGGTGGGAATTCTAACTGGAACCATTCCTGGACTATATCTTAGTACACGGATGTGTACCTCATTCATAATTTGGGTTTTTCTATGTATAGGGTCTATATTTTCATTTTGTGGGATATTCCCATTAGAGTAGATTCTCAATATTGATTCAGTTTATCTTATAATTTCAGTCAGTTATGTATACTATACGGTGTTGACCATGGTCCATAATATGTATTCTTAGTTTAAAGCTTAATAGGGATTCTTAATCTTTTAAATCAATACAATATATTCTATAATTCATAAGTAATTAATGATATATTGGAAAACTATAATATCCATGACAGTTTAGGCCTCTTTTTTTAATTATTTGTATTTTACTCTTTTATTGTTTTTATTTTTCTTTTATCTCTCTCTGTTTATATTATTTTTCTGAAACTTCTAATAAAAAAATCTGGGACTTTGCCTATTCTGATTTGCAGCTTAGTATACCCTGCTTCATTCACCAACTAGTTTTCCTGTTGCCATCCTATCTGGGAAACACATAAAGGAATAAGGGGAAGCAAGGATTCTGCCACTAGCTGAGCAGCAACAACAGAGAAATACTGTATTCTCCCCTTTATGCCCTTGTTTGACACTTATAGGTTATGTAAGACTGACCCAATCTATACTCTTACATACTTTTGTCCTGAGGAGAACAAATAATTTCAGTTCTCACTGACAGTTATCAATGCTTCTGTTCATCTATGAGAATTTGGCACCCCCTTTTTCAGAGTGGTGCTTTGCTGGCCCCTCTAAAAGCAAAAGCAAGAGAGTCATGCTTCCCCTTTAACTGGCAAGTGCCCACTGAACTGAGAAAAGGAGAAGGCATCCAGAGCCAATTGTGCTATGGCAAGACAGGGGTGATTGTCATTTCCAATTAAGGCTGTGCCTGGACAACCAGACAGAAAGCAGTATCTCAGCCTGAAGTTATACACTCACGTGCATATTCTCCTCATCTAGTTGGCAGATGCCCCATCACTAGAAAATGGGAACCTTTCTCAAAGGCTTCTGCATTATCATAGATCCTCCTGGAATGGTTCCTCATTTCCTCATGGAGACAAAACTTTTGCAACTGCTGCTCATTCCTAAATAATGTATTATGGAGCTGCTGCTAGCCAATCCAAACAAGTGATGTGCCTGTTTCCACTCCTGCAAATACGTCTTTCATGATTATGTGAATGAATGGTCCAGAGGCTCTGGGTGAACTCTAATTTCCCAGTGAGAGGTTTGCCTATTAACTCATTATAAACTCTGAATTCCCCTGTTTTGGGAAACATACTTTTGGTCAGAAGCAACCGTAGCCTGAATACATTGACAGTGAGTTTGCTCCTCACCCAAATTAGGTTTATCGTTACTGATCTGGTCTTGATTTCCTGTCTCCTATACGTCGTCATGTGTGAAGAGAAACATGGAAGAGAAAAGGCCAGTGTTAGCTTGACATTCCACTGTCCACCTTTTTTTCTCTGCAAAAGCTCCTGGGTATTCCAGAAAGGAGCATAGATTAAGGCAGCCCACAGGCAGTGATGCCTGAATCAATCTTTCACTTTTCTCCACCTTGCAAGCAAGCCAGATCCTTAGACAATTTCATGTGGCCATCTATTTCAACAAATTGGCACAATTTGAAAGTTGTCTGGCTCACTCTACTGTGACACAAAATAGCACAGAAAATTGATTAGTTTCAGCTTTGGCCCAGGGAAGAAATTAATTAAGATTTACCCCTAACCTTGTCAAGTAAAGCTTGAAAAATAGTATGAAATAGTGTGAAATAGTGTGGGCTGTACTCTGTAATTAGTATCCTCAAAAAATACTACTGTTGCTCAGGAATATAAAACCATTCATTATGGTTTCTCATTATCATTAATTATCATCATTATCGTTACTAATGTTTTATGCAGTACCAGTGTGGTATGAATCTCAGCTATTCACATGAGTTTGAAGACTCAAATACAACTCAAAAAAATATGCTTGCAAATCTTTGAACCTGTGGTTTGTACTGGTTTAAGGTTTTGGCTGGGAATGTAATCTCTGTTCTTAATCCTTTGAGGATTCCATATTCCAGTCTAAAAAAAATCATAGGGATAAGATTTATTTCTGTTTAGGATAAAATGAACGTTTTACCCCTATATAAATACCACCATCTTCTGAAGAGCAGGGCTGATGAGTTCAGCTTACAGAGCATGATGACATACATACATACATACACACACATACATACATACATACATGTGTGTGTGTGTGTGTGTATATATATATATAGAGAGAGAGAGAGACATAGGCATATCTGCTTCATACAGATGTCTGAAACTGGAAATGTAAGAAAAGGGAACTGAACTCCTGTTCTGCACAATAGAAAGTATCTGTGCTTAAAGAATCAAAAGAATTTCTGAACACAATTTGTGATCAAAGATGCCAGTTCTACTGGTATAAATACTTCTTCTAGTGTCACTGTTTTTATCTGCAATCTCTATCTATCCAATCCAGGCACCTTAAAACATTTTGCATTTATTCATTTTGTGTTATGTTTCTATGTCTCTACAGATCTCCAGGAAATAAGTAGGATTATTCTGAAAGCCTGTCTGACATGGTGTTAGGGTCGGACATGGCTTTGAACAATGGTTCAGATCTCCATTTAGTTATGAAACTTAATAAATGACTTAGGACCAGTCATTGGCAGGATTTGTATACGGTGTTGTTTATTTTTGATTTAGTGCCTTGTGAGCTCAGTCAATATCTCTCAGCCTAGCCCACCTCCCACCCAACTACTGTAGTGGGATTAAAATAGAAGGTAGAGAAAATGTGTTAGGGCCATGGTGAAAACTTAGGGTCAAAAATAAAAAAGAAATCTATACAGTTTGCACTTAATTCACAACATTTCTGAGGTAGATTACCACTATTAAACACACACACTATACTCCTAACTAGCCAACTACATTTTAGCATGATGTTTTGTATGAACCTAGTTCTATAGTTAGTTCACTATTTTATGTTGTGCAAATCCCCCAAATTAGTTTAATTCAGTAAAACACGTTACTGTTAAACATGGGTAAGCATGTCACAGCACAGCTGTACAGTTACAATACTTTATTCTTTGAACAATAAACTATACATGGTAGTCATAAAAGTTAAGAATACAAAAATTAAGAATAACCTATAAGAATCCATCTCAAGGATATATAATTATGTTACATAAATAATGAGAAAGATCCTAATCCCTAAGGGAAGAAGCACAAATAGTTTTCCAAAACAACTGAAAATATAAGCTGATGCTTAACAACATGACTTCTTTCAACAGATTGAACTTTCCAATTCTTACTAAATAATTTTCCAGGCCTAGAGGATAGTTAAGTTAGTTAAATCAAGGAACACTTTTAGAACCCTAGTAAAATTATCAGGAATACAAAAGTTAAACTCTTTCTTTGCCACATTATACATTAAATTCATACATCATGCTAAACTATGGTATGATTTCTTGTGCGTGGCTCTCCCACAAATATTCTTCTTGTCTTTTATAAAATAATAAATATTTTGCAACATGTTTCTCCAGAAAAATTAAAAATAGAAGAAACTTTCCTAGTTTAACTGATTATTCCACGGACAAATTAAATCTTTTGTTTTCTTATCAGATTTTTCTGCCCACCCCCATGTGTGTACCTCAGTGGACAAGGCTGGAAACAAGAGAAGGAAGAAATTAAAGGTATACTCCATATCAGCTCACTCTTCATTTCCCAAGGATTAGAATTAAGAAGACAGAAATAGGAAGAAACTGTTTGTGGAAATCTTCTATTTTAGGATGAAAAAAAGATTATTTGGGCTACCATATCTGGACTGCAAAATCCAGATAATACCATCTAAATTACTGGGTGCACTTGGATCAGATTAATAATCCTGAATGCCAAGTCTATCTGCAATATATCTAACTGTTCCAACAGAAGAGAAAATATGTAGTCTTCTGCCTAAGATTAGCAGAACATATCCATGAAAACCAACTAGCAGTCAGAAGACACAATGAAAATGCCTTAATCTCACAACACATGGACAGACTCAACCATAGTTTCAACTGGGAAACTGTGAGCATCCTAGACCAAGCTAAATCAAAAAATGCTAGGCAATTCCTGGAAGCTTGGCATTCAGACAAATCAGCCATCAATAGACACATAGAGATAAACCACATTTGCATATAATTCAAAAGAGACAATAAAAAACTAAGAAGGAAACAAAAAGATCAGAAGACATCCTCTCCAGCAGCCTATGCCCAGATAAGCAGGGATTAACATCAGACAAACAATTAAGCAGAAAACAATACCCTAATCAAGGAACTACCAAGGAGGAAACCACACCCCCACCAACACTGGCAGGGCAAGCTACTGTATATAAACAGGGAGCAAACCCCACACTTGCCGGCACTGATGATGTTACCTAGTTGGGTAATGAAATGTCTGCAAGCAAACAACCAAGCTCAGAGAGCACCAAGGACTCTACATATCTAACTGTGTCCATTATTTAATCATGAATCAGAGGACAGACTTGGTGCATATTATCAAGACCTGGCTGGATGAAGAGGTGTGAGTCTTCATCCCTGAGATATATCCTTCTCAGTTACTAATGTTTTGTGTACTGCTTCCATCTCAGCTCTAAAACAGAGGAGGTAGAGTGGCAGTTGTGTACCAGGAGACCCTGGCTGTTGCCAGGAGTACTGTTTCACAGGTGGCCAGATATAAAGCCATCTTTGTGAACTTGGGACAGAAAGACCACTAGAAGCACTGCCATTGCACCATCTTTCCAACTGTATAGCAGCATCTCATCCCAAGCTACTAGAGCTCATTGCTGTGGTGGTTATGGAGTAGCCCAAATTCTGGGTGATTTCAACCTTCCTTCTCTATTTTCAGAGGCAGCTCAGGAATTCATGGCCACCATGACAACCATTGGTTTTCCTCAGGTTATGGCCTGACCCACATAGCTAGCTACATTGCATCTAGCCTTTACCTCCAAGCAGATGGGACATGATCTGATCCTGGGGAAATTTTCCATCAATCCTTTGGAGTGGACAGATCAATTCTTTGTGATAATAGGGTTAATTGGAACCACCAGTTTCTGCAGGAGGAGGAATCAATTAATATGTCTTGTCCCAGGCACTTGATGGAGATTTTCCAGAAAGCACTTGAGGATTTTTAGAGTGATCTAGAGGGCAGCTTTGTTGTCATGTTGTTAGTCTCTGGAAAATAGAGGCAATCAGGCCAGTCAGGGTCCTGAATATGTCTGCCCACAAACCTCTACTAACTCATTCATCCTGGATTGCTCCTTGCTTTTCTGAAGACCTCTGGGGAATGAAGAGATGCCTGATGCAATGCTGGCAGAATTTGAGAAGAGAATGTGGCTGACCTGAGTACAAATTCAAATCCAAGCCTATTCTGTGGCAACAAGGGTGGCAAGGTGGAATTACTTCTCTGCCCTTATTGCATCTGCAGAATGTCAGTCAGCTGGCTACTATATTTAGATTGTCCCAATCTACTGGGGAGGCACAGGCCAGAAAAACAAATTAGTATAAACTCTGATTGTCTGGCCAAACATTTTGTGGATAAAATCACTCATATTCACTTTGAGTTAGAATCCAGATGAATGAAATCTGCTGAGCTGAAAGAGGTAACATCCTCTGATGTTATCTGGAAAGCTTTTGAGTCTGTAGATCTTGAGGACATGGACAAAATTCTCTGTGATCTTAGGTCAACCATTTATGGGCTGAACCCTTGCTCCACCTAGCTGTTTAAACAGGCCATAGAAGGGACTGGGAGTTGGATCCAGGAAATAATCAGTGCTTCTTTTGAGGGGAAGAGAGATTGCTGCAGCTTTAAAAGAAGTGCTGGTCTGCCCATTCCTCAAGAAGCCAGTCATAGATCCAGCAGTAATGGATAACTACCATCCTGTCTTCAGCCCACCTTTCTGGGGAAAGTCACTGGGAAAGTGGTGGGGCTGCAATTCCAGAGGGTTCTGGTGGGTATGGATTACCTGCAAATGAGGGTGTCTGGATTCACCCTCAAACATAGGATAGCAACTGTATTAATACTTCTCATGAAAGACTTGTAACAGGACTTGATTGGAGGAAGTGCAGCCATCCGTGTCCACCTAGATTTCTTGGAGTCCAAAGTTATTTTGGATGACTTTTTGGATGCTGTTTTAAACAAAGCCCTTTCAGATGTTTTTGTTGTTGTTTTTAACAACTTAGGATAACCCCATAGGAGCTGTTATAATGGTGCAGTTTAAAATTAGTGTTATTTTATGACTATATTTATTATTATACAATTGTTCTCCTTCCTACAAACCACTGAGAGTCATAAGATTGTGGCATACTAAAAATCAGTACTGGTCACTACCTTTAAAGTCCTATCTGGGTATCTAAGAGATTGTCTTTCTCAGACAAAGTCTCCCCATGCAACTCAGTTTGTCAAAGAGCACTGCTAGGGGCCCCCACTACCCATGAGGTGTGAAGAGAGTGGGCCTGGTGGGCATTTGGGGGGAGGGGCTTCATTCTATAGAACTACCTGTACGTAAAGGTAAGAATGAGACCCCCCCATGGTTCCCCAAAAGCTAGTAAAAACCTGCCTTTTCTGGATGACTTTTGGA
Source organism: Liasis olivaceus (assembly GCA_030867105.1). NCBI lineage: Eukaryota > Metazoa > Chordata > Lepidosauria > Squamata > Pythonidae > Liasis > Liasis olivaceus. The sequence goes on along the minus strand of CM061350.1, from coordinate 181,173,382 downwards.
GATTGGTCATGGAATCCTCTGTGCCAGTGTTAGTTGTGTTATTATGGTTACATATTTTTATTGGTAGCATCTGTACACTGTATAAAGTCTGTTTGGATTAAAGCAGTAGATAAATCTCATAAATAAATCAACATAGCAAGAGGTGCAGAAAACTCTCTTTGTTGTCATCAAGTGGTCATCTGATATTTGCAGCTTAAATATGGTAGCTTTACCATTGCCATATACATATAGGTGACTTCACTATGGGGCTATCTCATATACCTGAAGCACCTGAGTAAATATCAGACCCAGCCCTTTGGTTTCACAATGACTGTGTGATTGGTCATGTCTACATAATAACTTCATTCACAAATATATCACAGGTTGTGTAAGAGAACGGCCATCTGTTTTAATTTATACAAGGCCGTCCTCTGCTTAAAGGATCTGATTTAAGTGTAACATAAACTATAAGACAGGGAGAACCCCTGGAGCTTTTTATCCCAGAATAATAAACACATGAACTGTAAATAGAATAGTCATATAAATTACTGAGTCTTCCTCACTATTAAAAATAGATTAGCCCTGCTTCTCAATATCCATAACTCATCTGGCCACTAATCCAGTCAAACCTTCTTAATGGTAGTTCTGGCAGCACAGAATCACACTTATTGGGTCAAAAGTAAATATTGGGTGGAAAAATCCCCACTCATTTCCTATAAGATATGCTTAGTACTTCATGAATCTTGGCACCAGAAAGGTACTAGCAAAGCTGTCTCATATCCCCACCGTCTTCCCTATTACCTAAGCAGACAGTAGTTGGCTTATTGTGGCCATTGCAGCCATTCAGGGTTTGTGAAGTGTGGGTTTTATGTTGCCAGGCCTAGGTAGCATGCTCTGTAATGAACATGCAAAGCCAGACCCATTCTCTTAGTTGATGTGTTCTCACAACATAAGTAACATGGTAGACTTATTTAGAACCTGTGAATGATTGAATCGGTCAACCCCTTGGAGGTTACTAACCAGAACCTTTTGTAATAAAGCTCCCAAATGACTCAGCTAAGCATATTACAAAATCAAGCCCCCAATATTTTTGTTCAAAGTCAATAAGATATTTTTAATTTTGGGCCAATATGTGTACATTAGCATATGCACATTTTATGCAAATCTGGATCTGCTTTTCCATAGTTGCAATGTTTCCTCCTTTTCAACGATGGGTGTCTCTATTACTAGAACCTGGGGGCCACATGCAGCCCACGGGCCATGGGATGTCCACCCCTGTATCAGAAGGTAGATGGGAGCCAAGTTATTGCAAAATGTGGCAGAGGTGAAACTTCAGCCTTCAGCAGCCAGTTGATGCTCACTTCCCATTGGTCATCACTGCACCACACAAAAGGCTGAGAATCCAGCTAATGCTACTTGAATTTTGTGTATCTCTGCCTTCAGATGCACACCCTACCAGCTGGATAAAAAGCCTGCTGCAAAATAAAACCCAGTATCAATAGGCAAGCCACTTTCATCCAACTTTAGTCCCTCTATCTGTAAGATAGTAGCCTATCTTATATGGCTGCTATAAGCTAGGACTGGAGTTGAATAATCTGTCCTGCAAACAATGCAAAGCTTGAAAAGTTCTTAGCACTGCAGTAGGTAATGGATTTGAAGTACTTAACATTTATCATCATCATTTTTACTGGCACTGTGCTCCCCATTCAGTCATCAATATACTCTCACACCATGTAACTTTGTTCTTCATCTGCAGCCATGATGTACAGTCACTCTTTTGCTTAATTTAAGGCTGTTCCTCCTACTCTGAACAATCTTAGCCAGCGAGCACCAAGGGGAAACAAGAGAAGATGTGTTTTCCCTTAGGTTAAAGCTTCCTTCGGCCTCTCTTTCCTAGTTCATTTGACAGCTGTTAATTGCACTGGGTATGAAGCATTCCTTTTTCAAGTTAACTCATAGCCTGAAAAAAAAAATGCCACAAAGTTTGCAGTAATTGGTTGGTAGCTTAGCCTGCCAGCTATAGGAATTGTATCCAGACCACAGGGAATTTAGAGACTCATGATCTGCTGGCACATCAAGGGGCAGAAGAAGGTTATTGCCCACACGTATGCCAAACACAACTTTAGAAAACTGATCTAATTGCATTGCCAGGCCATGCTGAAAAATAGGAGATTCCTCACCCTCATTTGAATTGGTCAGAGATGATGCAATATCTTGACTAGAAAAACAAATAAATTACTTTTAGAATTCTCTGAGCATATCAGCAAGCATATGGAGGGGAGTGAGCTAGTAAGAACCACATGCTTACATATAGAATACCCCATTCAGAGGCAGTTTGCTACTGAATAGAGTTACATGGGGTTTTGTGCCCTGTTGATAAACATCCAGTTGGCCATGTGGAAAGCAGGAGACTGTACTAGGTGGAGAATTTTAAAAGCTCTACCAGCAACGATATTTCTTACCTCCTTTCATCAGCAGAAGTAGTTGCTTTAAACTAATTGCAGCTCAAGAAGCATGGATAACACATCTTTCTCTTCACACTTAATTCATGTATAAGGAAAAGCTTCTTGCAAATCTACTTTATGGGGAAAGATAAGGCTATATTAGTTTCACCTGCATAAACATTCAAAGCTCATGCTGTGAACATGCATGATTCATTTCAGGGATGGGTTAAAACTACATGATAAACAACTAGTGATGGAACAGTGCTTCTCTTAGTTCACATTTAAGTACAAACTGACTTAATATGCAGTTTCAAAATGAATTCACAGAACATAATTTTCCATAGTGTTTTGAATGTTGTAATGCATTTCTCTAATAAAAACAAGAAATAAAAATATAATATATGAAAATACAAAATACAGGGAAAATAGCCCTTAAATATATTAAAGATAGTTGCATACACAACAGTAGATATGAAGAGAATTATTTGCAAAAAAAAATGTGTATATTGGAATGTTACGCCATACATGTTTTTGCACTTATGGAAGTGTGTACAAAAACACATATAGATTTTTGTACAGTTTTTAGAAAATACATTTAAAGTCTGATTCAGAAAGAAGATAAAAAGATATATTTGAATATAGAGAGAAGTTGTGCTCATAGCTCTATTGTGCATTTATATTGTGTGCTCCCTTGGAAAGCTACAAATGCAGTTACGGCATGACTTAAATGAATAAAATTAATAAATGGGTAGCAAATCAGAGAGAATTATTCATCCTTAGAAGCAACCTACGAAAACTAAATAGGGCTGTTCAGTGTTTGATGTGGCCCTTGTTCCATAGTGGAAGAAAGATGGAGTAGAAAGGTAATAACATGAATAGCTTGCAGATACTACAGCAGACATAGAAAAAAAGAAATGCAGAGCTGCTTGGGGGTTTCACTGCTTCTTTTTTCTACACACATAGAATATTGCTGTGATATCTTTGTCTCTCTTCTTTTGTCCAGGCAAAGATGTAACAGGGTCCAGTTCCCAGATTTGTGGGTATATAGGGCTTGATAGCATGGGCAGTAGCCAGGTAGAAATGCAGAAGCTGAACTTTGAGGAACAACTGGATTCCAAGGTAAGCTGGCTCAGATGGATGCACTCATAGTAGCAATGTGTCATAGATAGTTTGTTTTATGTTCTCCCATTTCATCTCCCTAAGCATCTCTGTAAACCATGGAGAGTGACGGGATCCACAAGAGGGGAGAGGTCGCATGGGCACGATCTGATCTAAAGCCTCAGCCACTCTTTCATTCCAGGCAACAGCCAAGGACTCAGCCAGACCATGCAGCAGATCATCAGGAATAACCCCCAGCTCCCTCTGAAACCCACCCAAGTTCATCAGTCACCAGGGGTGGACCAATCTAATAGGTCCCACGTCCCTGTAATGGGGGCAGCACCAGAGAATCTCTTGGCTGCCAGGGCATGATCTGACCATGACAGAGGAGTTCTCCCAACACTGAAAGCTCCCCCAATATCAGATCATGTTGCCTTGACAAGAAAGCCAGATCAGGGGTATGACCACTGCCCAAGTCAGGCCCTGGACGACCTGGGATAGGCCCAAGGCTGTCATGGTGGCCATGAGCTTCTGATCTACCTCAGACCTCACACCCAGGGAAGGCACATTGAAGTCTCCCAGAACCATAAGCCTGGGAATCTCTACCACCAACCCAGAGATTGAGTTGAGGAGCTCAGTTAGGGAGGTTGCTACGCAGCAGGGAGGCTAGTACAGTAGCAACAATCCCAACTGATCCCTAGAGACCAACTTCAGGAACAGGGTCTCACATCCAGCAACTTATGGGGCAGTGCCCCTGAAAACTGTAAGAGACTCCCAGAGGACAACCGCCACACCCCTGCCCCTGCCATGGAGTTTTGGCTGGTGCCACACTCAAAACCCAGCTGTGCGCATTTTCAAGAGGGAAACTCCCCCCCTCCCCTGGACCCAGCCAGGTCTCAGTAATACACGCCAGGACAGCCCTCTCATCTGTGATTAAATCACAGATGAGGGAGACCTTAGACCGACCTGGCATTTAGCAGCAGCAGCAGCAGCCGAAAGCAAGGGCCTTTGAAGATTAGATGTGTTAAATGTGTTTCAGAGTGTAATGTACACTTTTAAAAAGAAACACAGCCTTTGGGAAAGCTGATTATTTCTGACATTTCAGCAAGTGCAGAAAGGGAGCTAACCTTTCCCTCCTTATTGTGGTTCTGATGAAAATCCTTTTGGATTATGAGAAAATTCTCCCTTTGAGTGCCAATAGGTAAATGTTTTTATTAATACAAAGAGCAGTCCAGGGCAAGGATTTTGTTCAGGACTGCAGGAGAGGAGGCAAAAGAAATTGTCCTTTTCCCAATTGCTCCAATGCAAGACATATTTATGATCATGCCTAGTTTGGACCTTTGTTATTTATGCATTCAGTTTTTATTATTATTATTATTTAAACAGTCTTATTATACAGAAATATATTTTTTAAATCCTAATTGTTATGAGTGATAAAACATTAACTTTTAACAGTCAGGAAATCAGAAAAGATATTAAAATAAATTTCCACATCAATTTCCTAAGCATATCTAAGAAACTGGTTTATAACTGGTGCCAAAAAGAAGTGGATAGCTGGTACTTTTCCAAACAGAGCGTGTTGTACAATCAGGGCACTATCACAGAGAAAGGCCTCTTTCTTTGTGATCATATTATGATCTTGATTCTCACATTTGAGTCAATAGTATTGCCCACTGTGGAGAGAACACACTAGTCAGGAACCTAAAAACACTTTCTGATAAGAATAGAACAGGGAAGATCTGGTACCACCCAGAAGTAATTAAATTTAAGCCCCTTAGTGGGCTAAACTGTTAATGACTACCGGTAGTCCTCGTTTAGTGACCACAACTGGGACTGGCAACACGGTTGCTAGTGACGCAGTTGCGAAGTGGAAAATCATGTGACCGAGACTGTGCTTATGATCTTCAGCTTTCCTTTTTCCCCCACTCCCCCGTGTTTGGCATGCTCACCCTGGCACTAGGATAATTAGCAAGAAGGGAATTATTGTTTGTATTTACATTCATTGGAGAGGAAGGGATTACAAGAGAGTAAGCAGGCACACAATGGGGAATGCACATTGAAAGCAATGTGCTAGCCCTGGCTGTTTGCCGAATGAGCTTTGGGAGGCAAACAAAAGCCTTTAGTGTCTTGTCAATTTCAGGCAGCAGCAGCTGCCAGCCACTAATTAAGGTCACAGAACTGAGCTTGTTAACTTGCAATTAACACTTTTTAGCATCACAGAACTGCAGAGAAAAGCAGCTCAGAAAGAGATCACTTCTTTAGGCAATCTCACCACTTTGAGGGGGGAAAAAAAGAAAAAAATGGGTCAGACACAGGACAATGTGTACTAACTGACTGTAATGGTGAACACATGACTGAGAGACACTGCGAAGGTCATAAATGTGCACCTTGGTTGCAGTTATTTTTTCAGCACCATCATAACTTCAGATGGTTGCTGCATGAAGCAGTCGGAAAGTGAGGTCTACCTGTATCTACATCAAGTCACTCAAACATCAGCTAGTTCTGCAGAGTCCTTCATAAAACCCCTGGTTTCCCTCTGCCTTTATCTAGGGCTTCCATATGCCCATCCTTCATACAAATCAGTCCGTCTACTCTTTTAAAATACTATTTTCCTGTATGTGGCAGCCATAAAAAGTCAACCTCCTAGGGGCTTAAAAGAAGTTCATCTCTCTTTGCTGTGGCCTTCTTGTTCATGGCCAGTGGGAGGTCTGCCTTATTCTGCCTGATGCTGATTGCTGCCCAATAAAAGTGCCTTTCTTCACTGGAAGATAAATAGTGAAATAAACACTAGAGCGTCCCCAAAGTTTAAGAGTGAGAGTGATCACTTGGCATCTTTTTAATAGAACAAAAACGTCTGCAGCATTATCACAGCCCTGGAAGAATGCAGAGGCCAGGAGAGGGCCAGTGAAGCTACAGTAGGGACCTTTGTGTTTGTAATGTTTAACTCATTGTGAAAGCAAAGCCTATCAGAACAGAGAGAGCGCCAAGATGACTGGGAAACGGTAAACCTAGGAGGCTCTTTGCAGTCAGGAAAGCAAATACACATGAATGCTCATTCCATTTGGATTTCCCTAACTGCAAAGTAAATAAAGCATCCACGGGACCCATATTTTGCATTTCACCTGTAATAACATCCCTAATCACCTCTCCCTTTATATTAACCACAAAGGCTTTGAATAGGGACTATTATACATTCTAGTGGGAGTTGCTTTATGCCACATTTCATTCTCGCTGATGACAAGCTGAGCTAGTGGTAGCTCATGTTGATAGGAGTCCCTCTGAAAGGCTGGATGGCATCAGAGATGAAGTGATGTTTTTCATACTTGTTCCTTTATATTTCTTGATTGAACAGTCCTCCCAGTTGTACATCTTGTTCATAATATTTGCTGAGGGGGTTGCAAAATCTGGTTTTCGATTACAGTTTAATTTTTGTAATGTAACAGATTCCTGTTTAAGACTTATTCTGCTCTATACTTTAAAGACATTGTGTTCATGATTATATTAACCACTTAAGTATGCCACTTATTTCATTTAAATGCTTTATCCTGCCTCTTTTGTGTTTCAAAGCTCACATATCTATCTTTTGGAACTGTACATTCAGTTAGGTGTATCTCTTTGCTTACTCTGGACGTTGGCTGCAGGAGCTATAATGGCAAAGGTGCTGCTGGACTAGAATCCAGGAGACCAGAAGTTCATGTCCTTTCTTAGGCATGAAAGTTGGCTTGATAACTTTGGGCCAGTCACTCTCTCTAAGCGCAACTGGCCTCACAGTGTTGTTGTGGGGAAAACAGGAGGTGGGAACATTATGTACACTACCTTCTGTTTGCACAAAATAAAGGCAGAATAGTAGAAGTAGTAATAGTAGTAGTAAGTTGTGGTTGGTTGGTTGTTGTGAGAATAAATTAATTAAAGAATCCCTGATAAGTCCTCCTAAAATACAAATAATTTTTAAAGAGTCTGATGATGGTATAACTTAGGTTTCCCCAATCAGGATGCATGCAAGGTATATAGATTAACACTCAGAATTCCCCAATGAGCATGGCCATTTCTGAGAATTCTGGGACTTAAATTCACACTTCCAGAGGGTGCCCACTTTCAGGGAGGCTGATATAACTTAAGACATTCTGATCCATTGATAGGTTCCCATTTCCTTTCTTCCATTTTTACCTTTGATCAACTAATTTTTGGAAACATTACAGAATCCTGCAAAACCTTTCTACCAGCAGTGTAAATGGAAAGATTGTAAATATCAAAGGCAACACTGGTTTTTTAGTGCCATCTTTGTTCTGTGGGGAGGAACCTTTGCAGAGGGGGGAAGCTGAAAAAGTCTATATTTAGCCCAGGTCTGTATGAAATATAATATTAATAGCTATGGCACTTGAATAGTTATTGCTCAATAATGTTCACATGTGAAGAGAACTTCCAAATGTTATTTTCTCCAGTGCCTCCAGTTATTTTATCTCCTCCAGCGAGTTTGTGTTATTGTCAGCCTTTCAAGGTAGACCAGACCATTAAACCAAAGCCATGCAGGCCAATACAGTTTTCATTATAAGATTATAGTAACAGAATCTTGCAAGTCTGAATGCACTTCCCCCTCCCTCTCTTTATCTTCATGAGAACTAGGGAGGATCTTGTGTAAGACATTTTCTCAGGTTACAATTCTTCCCCATACTCAGGTTTCTTTTATTGCCCAATGTCTTGGTAGCAGCTCTTCTTCCTGTTCTTCAAGGTTATTCCTTCTTCCCATTACACTAATCTATCTCAGGCTTTCATGCCTAAACCCCACATCTCAAGCCCTCCTTCCACTTCATGCTAATCAACATCCCCTCCTCCTTTAATGTAGAAATTCAGCTGCGCCAAAGCACTCTACATCTCAGACTCTGACAAGAGGAAACACTTCCAGCTAGTCCTGAAGCTGTTCTTCAGCAATGGGCAGGAGATCGGCACATTCCACAGCAAGCTGATCAAAGTGATCTCCAAGCCCTCGCAGAAAAAGCAGTCCCTGAAGAACACAGACTGTAAGTCTTTCTATGAAGAGTGGTTGCTCTATCTCCTTGGGGACAGCCCTGTTGCCAGGAGAGATGGTAGATTGGAAGAAGTTAAAGAAGGTACTGGGGTAATAAAACAGGTTAGGGCACAGGAGGAGTTGGTTTGCTGTGGCATTTCAGGGAATAAAATCAGGTAGCAGGAGATGGAAAACTTCTCTTCCTGGGCCTTTGGAGAGGTGCCATCACTCAGAATAATGATGGGGTGGTGATGGTGGTAAGGTAGCTTCTTATATTGAAGCACAAGAGCTACGGGCCAAGTGAAGGTCAGAATAATTAGGGATGCAGAGCTAGTGTCTCAATGATAGCATCCTTATCAATCCACATCAGTGCAGAATAATCCTACCTGGGTCGCTCAGTTTAAGTCCATCTGTATCCATGTGCCTAGGGCTGCAATATCAGGGTAGCTATTAGAAATCTAAATATACATGTGAAAACTCCACTCATGTGTATCTCTCTCTCTCCCCCTTGCAATTCTCTAGTGTGCATTTCGTCTGGGTCAAAGGTCTCCCTCTTCAACCGCCTGCGCTCCCAAACTGTCAGCACCCGCTATCTTTTTGTCGAGGGTGATACCTTCACAGCAAGTGCCCGGCAGTGGGCAGCATTCACACTTCATCTGGGTGAGGCTGGTTTAGGGCAAGCAGAGGTTTAATCATTCATGCTGGAGCCTAATTGCAAATCTGTTCACCCAATTGCTGCCACCCCTGAACTTAATTAAATTCTGACCTTGAGTGGCTGGAGGTGATCAAAATGAAGAATGGCTGATTACACTTTGACACTGAAGTGAATATATACATTATGACTCTATCCTTATGAGCTTGGGCTTAAACCACAAATGAGCTTTGGAGACAGATGACCTAGTATATAACATTAAAATCTGAAACGGATGTCAGTTTCCTAAAAGGAATGGATGCAACACTGTTATCAATGCTATGAACAGGAGCATCCACAGGGGAGGTCAAGAAAGTCAAGAAGGTAGCTGCTACCACATGGTCACAGATGCCATCTTGCCTTTTTTGATCTCCTTTGCAGATGCTCCTGGATGTGAAGCTGCTATTCCATTTCAGGAGATGTGATTATCTCACTGGCTTCTCCTAAAACAGCCTTTCCTGAGCAGGCCGTCTTCAGATGGGCTGGACTATACTGGCTGGGAATTCTAGAATTTATAGTCCAATACATCTGGAGGGCATCACCTTCATGAAACAATGTTTGTTAGTAGCCTGATGGCCAGTGGATATTTTTTTATAAGAATTTATTGTTAGATAATAGGCAGATCTTTCTGGGATGACATCACATTCAGAAAACTTGATACATTGCATCTAGGGCTTGGCTCCCTATCTGGCACCTGGGAAGGCAACATTGGGGCCACTAACACACTCCTCGATTCCCATGCCCTGTCCTACTTTTGGTAACTTATTTACAAAGAAATTAACGGGAAATTAAACTATGTTCCCCATAATGCCTCTATGCCCTCCAAAAATTCCACTGACCCACAAAGGTTAGAGATGCCAAGCCAGGAGAAGGAGTGAAGGGAGAAGGAGTGGGTGTATGCACATGCATCAGTGCCAAAGAACGTTTGGACTCACACTTCACATTGAAGCATAATTTGGTTTGTTTTGGTTCAACTATGCCATTATTGCATATTGGTGGATAAAATAATCAATGGCATAGCACAGTGCTAAGGAATACAGAGACAAATCAGCATTTTGGAAGAAAGTGTATCAGAACTCTTTGATAATCTCCAGTTTATATGCAAATAGACAGATGGAGCACAAGTAGGATAAGTGTTAGGTGCCCTCCTGCAGTGCAGATGATCTGTGACTCCACATCAGATCATGGGAGATGCTCTATATCCCAAGATGCTTCCATCCATTACCTTGCAGCTTGCTTCTCTCTGTCCTTCCTACTGTCTCTTCAATGAATGTTTGCTGTTATCCAGCAGTCAGTGGCACAGATAGAGAACTAGGCTATGTGACTAAAATCAGTAGCAACACTATATTTTAGGTACCATTTTACAAACCCACCTTGTCATTACATACAGCACTGTAGTTAAATCCAATTCCTGCCCCTTGTCATCATCTGTTAGTCTCTCTCTCCCTTTATTTTTCTCTCCTTTTTTGTGTCATGCAGATGAGTTCCATTCTCAATCCCAGGCTGAGTTCCCACTGCGGGAAGTCTACATTCGGTATGGTTCCAGAGTTCGACTTATTTGCACAACTACTGGGATAGCACTGCCTCCTCTGGTAAGGTTTAATAATAACTAGGAAGAAAAATCACTGCAGAAGTAACATTTTGGAATAGTCTATAACTTTATACATTACAACAGTATCCTAGTGAGTTCCAGCCAGACTGTGCGATGATTGCCTTCCCTCTTGACCCTACATGTCCAGAAATGTTGCATAGTCACTACGTAAAAATAGAGATGCTTGTTGGTCACAAAATCAGAGAATTGCTGCAGACTAATAGAGAAGCAGTGGCATCCACAGCAGATGTAAAAAAAATGTGGTTGTACAATTGTAGCCCAACCCCTTTTGTGTGGGCATCGTGCATGTGATATACATAAAAATGGATGGGCTTCAAGCACACTGTGGTAACACCATCTTGACTTTTTGAACTCTTCCCTGCAGATACCCTGTAGAGAAGAGAAGAAAAGAGAATGTATAAGTAACATTTATATCTCCAACCAACACACTTCTGATATCACCAGAAATATTCCTTATATTCCTTACAACTGAAACAACTAAGGAGACATTGCACATCTTTGTTTCCCTCCCTACTCTATGTTTATCCATCTGCTAAGGATTCCATTTATTGTCACATGTGCTATACTTCCATCATATACTGTTATCGTATTCAGCATCCTACCTTCAACTTCATATTCATTCAACATTCCTTAATTCCAGCCTATTTGCTTGCCATATGCTTTTTAAAAAATCAATACACTTTCTAATCTTCATACTTCTCTCTTGACCTGCTGAAGAGCAAAAATCTGGTCCGCAAACATCCTGTCTGGTGTAAAGTTGCACTATATCTCCCAAATTTTCCTTCTTGTTCTGGACCTCTTTCAGTCAGAGTTGAGATGACCTCTAGAGAAACTGGGATGATGAGGTCACATCCATTCTAGCCCTCCTTGATCTCTCAGTGGCTTTAGACACCATTGATCATAGTATACTTTTTAACAAACTTAGGTGTCTGGGAGTGGGAGGCACAACGTTACAGTGATTCTCCTCCTTCCTCTGGGTTCAGTTCCAGTTGATGTTGCTGGAGAAGACCTTAAAGGGTGAGGTTCCACAAGGTCTACTGTCACCCTGCTCCTATTTAACATCTACATGAGATCATTAGGTGAAGTCATCCAATGGCACAAAATTAGGTATCACCAATATACTGATGATACCCAATTATACATGTCCAAATATAATTGGCTGAATAGTGATGCCATCAAGGTGCTTTCTCAGTATCTAATGCAAAGGACAGGCTCAAGCTCAATCTGGAAAGACTGAGTGATTATAGGTTGGGAACCTGCCAGAGCTGGTGCACAATTGTGGGGGTTCTCTTGGCTCTCAGTTCCTATTCAAGGAGTAGATAGTAGCCATAGTTAGGAGGGCCTTTGCATCAGTGTCAAGAACAATCCTTGGAGGACCACTTTGCATAACTTGCCATTTTATTCCTACTTTCTGTTCCCTGAGGTAGAATTTTAAGAATCTGCACTCCCTTCAGATGGCAAATGGTTGTATGTTCTTTTTTGAGCTTTTGTTATGTCTATTTATTTCTTGAGATCATTCGCAAAGTTACTAAACAATCGGTAATGCTGGATGTGGATGAACCAGTCTCCCAGTTGCATAAATGTGCCTTCCAGCTTCATGGGAGTGATAGGATGTACCTCTGCCTCTCAACGGAGAAAGTAATCCAGTACCAGGTAATGGAGATGCAGAATACATTTGGGAAAATCAAATATGATAGATGGTGATGTAGTAGCATTATAAGATTACTATATTCTGTTGGTCACACAGTCAGCCAGATGTTTAGACTGGATTTGGCATTTTTATCCACCTATCGAGTCCTTTCCAAGGACCTGGGATAAGCAGATGTTTACTATTATTATTAATTTGATTTATATGGCCGCCCATCTCATCTAGCGACATAGTATTATAGTAAAGGTGACACATAAAATGATTTAGAGAATAAGCTGCACATTTTCTCCATATCCAGGCCTAATATTATATCTGGATGCTGGTTGCATCAGCCCATGCTGCTCTCTTGCCTATTTACGTGCATTAGTATGGGTATAATATGACCCAGCCATCTTTCTGATGAGCTATACAGTTACTCTGGGGATAAGTTGCCTAGAATGAAACAAAGCTTATAGACTGAACAAGATGAAGCATTTTGGATGGCTTCTTGGTCTTTCCATAAGACTGTTATTCACTTTCTCCTGCCAAGAGTATTATCAGTGACAATAGATCCTAAATTGTGGTTGGAAGCAAACACTTCAGATGTCTTCCAGTAACCAACCTAGCCTGGAACTAAATATAATGCAGGCAGCAGCAAAGTTTGAAGTTGTTCAGGTTGTTTGAGTACAAACAAGAATGTGCTTGTTTGTACTCAGAGGAAGAAGTCCAATCTACAAATGAGAAGAGGAAGCAGATGAGCAAGTAAGTTCCACCCATACTCATTAACCCTCCAAGAATAAACAGAGATCTTTTGAACTGGTGAGGCTTCTGGGAGTGCACAATCCATATACAGTTTAACACTCTAGAAAACTAGTGTCAGACACCTGTGAAATTTACCTCCTACTCATAGAAGGTAAAGAGAATGGCCATGATGGGTTGAGCTAACATGCACATCATCCCTTTTCCCTTCATGTGTTCAATATATGCAGAAGACTATCTGAATAGACCATACAGACACCACTTCCCTTTTTTTCCCATGAAGATTGGGACTTGCCAGAAGGAAAAGTACGTTATAATATAATATAATAATATTTGACAAATCAAATAAATAAATAAATAAATAAATAAAATAATGTATCAATATAGATAGTCCGCAGTTTAGGAACGAGTTCCATCCCCAAAGTTGGTCCTTAAATCAAATTTGTATATAAGCCAGAACAGTATTACTGTATAATATTGTATAAATAGTATTGTGTGATTAACTTGATCCATTGTGTATTTAACTCAAATCATTGTGTATTTAACTCAATTTTTGTTACAATAGGCTCCGTTCTTAACTATGGGTCATCCTTAAACCAGGCATTCTTAACCCAGGGACTACCTATATTAATTGGCCACAACTAGAGAATTACAGATGGCTATCTACATTGGCCCATGAGCAAACTGAAATAATTGGCAAAGCTTGACCAAGGTTTACCTGAATTGGATGTGATTGCTGTTTCCCCATGGCCATAACCAAGGTCATTTCAGCAGCATAGGAATGGGAAGATCCTAAAAAAGTTCCCCTGCCCTTTTTTTGCAGGCTAGAAATCCTGAAATAGAAAGTTACAAGTATATGTAAACTGCATAATTCCACTATTCAAGCACTTCATTATTTCACTAATATAATTCTATCAAACATTAGTACAAAGTGGCAACTACCATATTGTTCAGATAATATGAGTTAGGGCTTAGTTTAGGCTTCCCCAACCTTTCACTCACAATATCTGGACTACAACCCCCAGGATTCCTAGCTGGCATGGAAATTTGGATAGCTGCATGGCCAGTGCGGTCACAAAAAGTTGCCTTAGTCAAACTTGGCAACTTTAAGATGTGTGAACTTCAACTCCCAGAATTCCCGAACCAGCATGCTGAAGTCCACACATCTTAAAGTTGCCAAGTTTGAAAAACACTGCCATGGTTCAATTCCTTAGCTCTAAATAGAAGGCTATGGAACTCTTTTCCAAAGTAAGTCAGGCTGGTTCCATCTCTCTTGCATTTTAAGCAAGTGTTCGCTGATTTCTAAAGAATTTTAATATTGCTTTGGGTTGTTTTAAGTAAGTGTCTCTCTCTCTCTCTTCTTTTTTTTTCCTTTGTTTTTGTGATGATTTTATAGAATAATTGTATTTCAGTGGGCAGAAAAGTGGTTTGTAAACACCATTGGTGAATATATTCAAAATTGATGTTTATTGCTATGCAGGCATCTCCTTGTCCCAAAGAAATAAATCGAGAATTGCTGAATGACAGTTCCTGTTGGACCATCATTGGAACAGAAACTGTGGAATACTCATTCAGCCTCAGCCCAACCAGCATCCAGGATCCGGTGGGCCCTGTCCCTCTTATAACCACCTTGGAGGTATATAGAGGGTTTTTTCCTGCTTTTTTGCCTTGCTGCTTTGTGCAAAAAATCAGGGGAAGAAATGTTGGCTAATTCATCTTAATGACTTCATCTCCAGCCCTAACATCAAAAGCTGAAAGTTAATTTTGTCTTTCTTTCCTTGAAATGGCAATCAAGATTGTGTGGATTATATGAAATTACTCTTTACTTGTACAACCATCTTATAAACAGCTTAGACAGAACATTCAGTTTTCACTGAACCAGAGACTGGCAATTTGTATGAATGAATTAATGTAGAATACAACAAAAAGGCTATTATGGAGCTCCTTAGAGAAAGGAGAGCAGAAGCTGAAGTGTGGGTACAGAAAGATATATTTTGTAGATGGGGCCAAAATGAAGGATTATATTGGTCCCTTGTGTTCCTCCATGTCTTGGACACATTCAGATGGAAGGCATAAAAATAGGCATAACCTGAGATTTGTTTGTTTTTCTGCTCTCTTAATGCAGTTTGGAAACTACATTATATGAACTATGTCAAAGACTTTTGCTTTCCCATATAAATTACTTATTTATTACTGTGACTTCTATAAGCATTAATACATTTTACCCCCTCCCAACATGACTCGATTATGGCAGAAGACTGGGAAACCACTGTTCTCCAGGTATTGTTGAAGTTCAACACTCAGCCCTAGATTGGATGGCTGGTGTTCAGTGACAACAGGTGTTAACAGTTCAGCAACCTCTGGAGAGCTTCATGTTTTCCAGCCTATTGGCATTACAACAGTTATAGGCTTCTGCCCACCATGCTCCAATGGATTCGCTTTCCATTGCATATTCTTCTTTCTTACTTCTACTTCTAAAACTCCCAAAGTACAGTATATCTCTGTTATCAACCTGCTTTACCTTGGAAGTGTAATTCTAATGGGGAGAGGGGAGTAAAATGTTTGTTAGATTCCTTAACCATTTTACAGAACTACAATTTCCCAGCATTCTTTTACCTGAAAACAAGAACAACTTTGGAAGGAGTTTAAATATATATGCAGATATACACAACAAATGTTCACATTCAAGTACAGTGGTACCTTGGGTCACGAACGCTTCTGTTCACAACCAATTCGGGTCACGAACAGCATCGTTTGCAAAATTTTGCTTCCGTTCGCGAACGCTGGATCAGGTGACAAACAGGATCCGCGGCCATTTTCCCTGCCGTGACACGTGGTCATGGCTTCCTGTAGGGAGGGGGACTCTCCCTCCAAGCAATAACCGCCTCCCCACCTGCCTTCCTGTCCTCCATGCCAGAAGTCGCCTCGAGCAAGGTTAGCGTTCTCTCTCTTCGTACTGTACTTTGTGTCATATTTTTGTGGTTTAAAAAAAAAAACATATGGTTCAGAACGGATTAACCATTGAACATTATGGGAAAATTTGATTTGGGTCGCAACCAAAATCGGTTGGCGACCAAATTTGTAGGGGTCAGAACGGATTAACCGTATTTACATTGAACCTCATGGGAAAATTTGATTCGGGTCGCGACCAATTCGGGTCGTGACCAGAGTCGCGGAACGAATTAAGTTCGTGACCCAAGGTACCACTGTATTAGGTATTCTTACCTGCCTATCCTAACACCCTAGAGAAGGCCTGGACAATTTGTAGAGGGGAAATGGCCACATTGATAAATTAAAAAAAATAATTGCGAGCTGCAAAGGAATACCTGGCATGCCAATCAGCTGTTCAGCAGCTACTGAGCAGTGTTGGAGCTGGTGATGGCAGGGAGGCCTGGAGGCACTTGGCAGTGCATCTTTTGGGGCAATGACAACAGCAGTGAATTTATTACATTTTTAAAAAATGCCAGCAGGCCTCATGCGGCCCACAGACCACATGTTGTGCAGACCTGCCCTAGAGTACAACCAAGTAATATAAAACATTTTTCAGGCCAAGAACCACACTTGGCTTTTAAGTGATGTGCTGAGGATCAAATTCCAAAAAGTATGTGGGCTCTGAATAAATTGATTATGTGCCATCAAATCAGTGTTGACTCTTAGCAACCACATGGATAGATTTTCTCTATGACAAAATCTGTCCCTAATCTGGTCTTTCAGGTCTTTCAATGGTGTACCCATTGCCATCCACCTTGCTGCTGGTCATCCTATTCTTCTCTTTCCTTCTATCTTTCCCAGCATTAGAACCTTCTCTAGAGAGCTCTGTTTTCACATAATGTATCCAATTTGAGCCTGCTCTGAATAAAGCTAAATTTATTTAAATTAAAATTTAAGATAAATATATTAAACATAAGTAATGCCATTATTCTGTGTATATTTAATAATTTTGGCTATCATATTAAAAATTACAGTGTGATCTGGACTCACTCTGAGGGCTACACCCCCAGGCTTTGGAGGACCATAAGTCAGATTGTCCCTCTCTGCCCTAACACAAGCATACAAACCTCGGAGCTGCTTTACTTTAGATTATTGGTCTAACTAATGCAATGTTTTCTATTCAAACTGACAATAGAAGATCCCCAGTCCCATCAACAGATGCCAAGGATTAAAAAAGCGTCTTCTTTAGGCAAAGCAAGTTCTTGACAATGAAGCAATAGCTTCTCCCATGGAATTCCTGGGGGGCTAGCCAAGAAGTCTTCAGTACAAGATATGAATATATTTGTTTTAATGTCCAGAGGTGCATGATTAGGACAGAGTTCTGGTTATTGTACCCTCATGATAAGATGGATGATCCCATACTTGGGTTTGTTTTTCACAGCTGACAGGAGGAGGGGATGTGGCAATGCTAGAAATCCAAGGCAACTACTTCCATGCAAATTTGAAAGTTTGGTTTGGAGATGTGGAAGCAGAGACTATGTACAGGTAAAGCAGAAACAAACTATTCTGAAAACATGGTATGATCAGCCGGGCAAGTTCCATAGCCACTATTCTTTGCACAACACACAACATCATCTCT
The DNA here is from genome assembly GCA_030867105.1 of Liasis olivaceus. Classification (NCBI taxonomy): domain Eukaryota; kingdom Metazoa; phylum Chordata; class Lepidosauria; order Squamata; family Pythonidae; genus Liasis; species Liasis olivaceus. The sequence continues at coordinate 181,155,597 of CM061350.1, read as the reverse complement.
TCAGGAGAGGTCAGGAGTGGTTGGAATGAATCAGTACAGCTTTAGCTGTTGTGCTTAGTAATGTCACTGTTTTTACTTATATTAGAAGGTAGCACCTTCTAAAAACCTTGAGTCTCCCTGTGCCTGACACAGGAAAAGAAAGATAACTGAATCACAAAGCAGTAGCAATGTAACTGTATGGTTTCTATGAAAAGAAGGGTCACTATTCCCTTTCTGATAATATGGAAATAGGGTCCAAAAGTCTCTAAAAAATTTTTCATGTATATAATATCAGGCTTTTTGTGGCTGATACCAGAACTGGAAGTCAGATAGGGATTTGAGTGAATTCATTGCAAAAATTAGAAAAACCACTAAGAAAAAATTTACTCACTGCCAAGTAGAAAATCCAAGCCCTATTTATAGTAAAGTCAAAGTTTCAGCTATGTGCCTCTTTCTCTTGGCCGTGTTGGCCAAGTTCCATAGCCACTATTCCATAGATCAAGGTCTCTTACTTCTGGATGGGAGAAGGGTTTCTATCCATTCTAGTTACTATAGCAAGTAAGTTTAGGTTCAGACTATTTGCTTCTGACTTTGCCAGAACTGGCTGTCACAGATAAAGTACTTTTGCAAGATAATCAAGATTAAGTATATCGAGCTATCTCATTTTCATCCTCATGACAACACTGCATGCGAGGTTAGCCTTAGAGATAAAGATTAGCCCAAGATTAATCAGAGAACGTCATGATTGAAACCCATACTGTCCAGATTTTTTTGCACAAACCACTGATCATAATCACTGCCCCAGTTTAACTGCCTGAAAAATCTATTGAGCCTATCTTTAACCTTCCATACAGATTATTCTGTTCTAATATGGTGGAGGGGGAGGAGAAAAGGCACATGTTGTGGGTATGTATATATGTGCACGTGCACACACACACACACAAATATGTATTTCTTTGTTTAGGAATTCCAAGTCGTTAGTGTGTGTTGTTCCTGATGTCTCTGCATTCAGCCATGACTGGAGGTGGTTGCGATACCCAATCACTGTCCCCCTTCTGCTATTAAGGAATGATGGTCTGATTTATTCTAGCACTTTCAGCTTCACATATACACCAGAACAGAGTTTTCTGTCTGACCAACCACTCCTGCCAGAGATGATGCAGGATTCTGACAACTTGCTCAATACCATCCATCAAGAGTTCACCAAGACAAATTATCACCTTTTCATGCAAAGTTAGTGCTGGACTGTATGGTCACCATTGTTTCCCTAGAGCAAAAACTGTGGCAAATACATGATTTTTATAAAATGTTGAAATGTGGTTTTTCTAAAATAGGATTATTTGAACATTTATTTTTAAATCATGCTCTGTACACATTAAAACTGACAGATCTGTGCTTCGACACAAGAGAAGCAGGAATCAGACTAAACAGCAATGCATTGCTTTAGTAAGGAACAGGATTGCTGATGTATTAGCCTGTATTTGGCACCTTAGAGAATCCCATTCTCAATAGAATATATTATTAATATGCATTATACAATTGTATGTACATTATATATAATTGTAGCTATATCAGCACAGGCAGAGAAACTCATGTTGGATATTTATCAAGCATCTAGTAAAATGCAGCAAATAACAAGCTATTCCAGTATCGTGTCTCAATGATGGTTTTAATGCAAATGTGAGAGTTGGTAGATGGGTACATTCAGAGGCATTTGCGGGGGGGGGGGGGAGATAAAAATATCAGGATGACTACCACAATTGCCTTTTTTCTTTTACTTTTTTGACCCCCACCCCACCCCACCCCACCCCACCCCACCTCCCCCTGTGCATGCAATTGGGTGATTTTATTTATTGGGTGATCATTAAGAAATGGGTAGTTTTTGTTGTGCAGTTGAAGCTAAATGTAGTTAGACTACACTCTGCTGTAGAGAAATTAATTCCTCTTCACCTCTTTTTGGTTTTTGATGATGCACTTCTAAAACAATGGAGATCAAATGAGTCTGTGAAGTGGTGTTGCCGATAAATGGTTACATAAATATGCTGAAACAAATCCATCAAAGACATCTCATTTAAAACAGAGCACTTCCCACATTTCTATACTTTCCAGAAGATACACACTTGTCTGTGGGAGGAATATCTTTAGATACTTTTTGCTTCAAACAAAAACTCCCTCCAACCATTCAGTTGACTTTTAACACTCCTCACTTGTCCTTCTTTGAAGGCTGAGAAAGAACCTCCACTGTAGAAGCAGTTTCCTATAGTGGCCAAATATCTGAAACAGCTCCATTTTATACAAGGTGGCATTTTCCCAGAGAAACACATCATTCTTTGGGATTGTTGCATCAAAGAGCTATCTTCACACAGTTAAGCTTTCAGCTTTAGTTGTAAAAATTGGCAAGCTGTCTCCAGTTCAGTTCTTAACCAACACCATTTTTTAGCTCCCCTTGCTTCAAGGAAGAAAGAACGTGACTGAAGGTGGGGGAAAATAGTATGGTAGTGGGCCTTTTTCTTTCTTTTTTCTTTCTTTTTTTTTATTATATATCAATGCTCAAAAAAACATCGTGTCAACTGGTTCTCTTCTCAGGTACATAAATCATTCACCCTGTTTTAACAACAACAACAATAATAATAATAATAGTAGTAGTAGTATGTCAGAGTATTGCTCCTAACATTGATTTATCTCGCATCATAGCAGTTCATCTTTTACTTACGATATTTAAAGTGTCAAAGTAATTCTTCGTATAAATCATTGATCAACTCATAACAATAATAATAAGATTATAGTGTTCAGTAGGAATTCTCAGAAAGGGTTAAACCCTCTTTTAAGTTGAGTGGGAGTCCAATTGCCAATTAATTTTAAGCAAGCAATGCAATCTTAAAAGCTACCAGAGGGAAATGAGAAGGCAGTAATATTTGATATCTCCTTGCAGGAGGCAGTAGAAAAGGAGGAGGGGCAGATGAAACAAGATGCCATTCATTAGGCCACCTAAAGAAGGCCCTTCATTGAACCACTACTATTTAGGCCTGCTCGTGCATAAATGCATGCACAATTTTTTATTAATAAGTTTCTAGCAAGTTTCAAAGGATGTTGGGAAACATATATAGTATTTCCCATACATGCTGTTGGCTTGAAGGTCTTTAGATGAATGCAGTATCAAAGGGCCAATCCAACATTCTGAGAAATGTTTTAGCCTCCAAGGCTAACTTAGAAGGGAACATGTTGCCAAAACTGTACTGGCTTTTCTAACCTGTGAGGAACTCTTGAAAGCTTATAGAGAAGACGGGTGGAACAGACCTCAGGTTAGTGACTGTCAGCCTGCTAAAACAGCCAAGCAATCCATGCCAACAAGAAGCCTTTTAAAAAAAAAATTCTCTACACAGGGCTTTAATGGTGGAAGGTTTCTCAATGCGTTTTTTCTCAATGTGTTTTGTGGCCATTTGAAATCCTGTGGTTGGTGTGCTTCAGATTAGCACAGCACTCATTTGATGCCAATGGTTTCTGAGACTGGGCTCTCACCCATGTCCATTTATGTTAACTTAGGTACTTCTAAAGTGTCAAAGACTCCGTTCATTTATTCACTGAGAATGCTGATCTCATTAACAGGTGACCCACCTTTGACACACCAAAGCACTTCCAATCATTTACAAACTCAGCACTAGGCCAGTTCTAACTAGACCTTAAAAAGCCAAGGTGTGTTTTATTTTCATATACAGTATTAGACTGTTCTTCATTCCTGAGTCCAGAGTAGTGTACCTACATCTCCCTATTTTAGCATCACAACAACCTTTTAAATACAGAGGAGAGACAGGAGAGTGTCAGACCAGAGTATTGCCAGCTTAATATGTTAGGCTAATGTTCTCCAGATAGGATGGGACTGCCACATCCAGAATTCCCAAGCCTGGAGAATTCCAAGGATTCTACCATATCTGAATGACACCAGGTTAGAGAAAGCAGCTCTAGGCTTCAGTGCAAGTAATTTTGTCTTGTAGCATGTGGGTTTCAGTGATTACGTCTTTCAACCATTTTAAAGCAATACGAATTGATTGTATATTTGTTAACTTAAATCAGTGCCAAATAGTCTTCACCAGCTTATGAACCTTCACCAAAGTTGGTGCATCATCACACCCATCACTGTCAGAAAGGGGAAACTCCCATGGATATGCAGTGATGGATCGGCATTATACGGAGGGCGCTAAGTTGGTGGAAGCTGCTAAGAAATAAACTACATTGTGGTTTAGTGTGACATATGAATCAGCTATAGATTGTACTATTCAAAAAGTGGTACAAAGTTCACTTTTAATTCAGCAGTTGGGTATAATCGTCTCCCTGGTTTGTGTATTTGTGTTTGTGTTTTGTTTTCCTTGATGCTCTCCTAAATAAATGTGATCTAAATTCAGAAAAGGCATCTATAATATCTCTTGTAAGAAGCATTTGTAATATCAAAGGTAAGGCATTAGAAATGGATATTTAGAAGTATTACACCAGAATCCAAGACACTTGGCTACTTTTGGTTGAAGCTGTTTCATTTTCTTTTAAATTGTTTTATGAATTCAGCCAATTCCCTCTTATTGAACAGATGTTGGCTTGGTAAATCATGGCTTCATGTGATGTGCAAACCAGACATTGACGGAGCTATGCAGATCTTCAAAGTGCAGGGTCTATCTCAGAGTCTTGACCTTTTTTCTTTTATTGCTGAATAGTTTCACTGATTAGTGCTATAATCCACCCAAAATATTTGGGAAATGATGAGATAAAACTCCAGTAGTCAGTCTAAGGAATCTTGACACTCTGAACACTATGTCTTGAAGGAAAGCAACTGCTGCAGTTTGGCAGGAATTATGCCCCACCCCAACTAGTACTCCCCTCCTACATGATAAATTCCATTTTTAGTACAACAAGCAAAACACAAACAAACAGTCCATTCTGCTCCCAACCTCTCCTCACTGCCCAAGTGATCTTCTTGTTTGTTCAGGGGCAAATACACTGCAGAGTCAAACTCTAGAGGATGTTGGTGGGTGGAGAGCCCCTTGGGCATTATCCATGAATAGTGCAATATATAGACTTGGCCTGATATTTGGGGCACATAAAAACTAATTTATTGCCCTATTTTCAGGGAAAGGACAGAGCTGGGTGAGGTAGACAGGCAATGGATATATGGATTTAAATCAAGTCTATTTCTTCTTTGTGGTGAATATATTGGCAGAGTCCTAGAGGTAGAGTTGGCTTTCTGTGCAAGAAAATTAGGCAGTGACATCATGCAGCAAAATCCACAGGGGCTGCCATTTGCCTATCTGCAGTCCAGGCTTTCTGGGGGAACAGAGATGAAATGCCACAGGAGAAAATTACATATAAACAGGGGCTAACTTTGCTTTGTTTGTTTTACTGAATAAATTTTTACTGGTCAATGGCCAAAATAAAGCTTCTGTCTGACTGTCTGTCATATCAACAGAGAATATTGGCCTTCCACCCATTGGTCCCCAGATATGGGTGGCTTCCCATCAGATGCTCTTTCTTTGCCCACAAAGGTCTTGCTCTGCATTTCTACCGTTACCTGAGGTTTGGCATGTGGGCAAAAGGAGCAGTGTTTTTTCCGTGATGGCACAGACTTTCTGGAATGCACATTTTAGAAAAGTTGCCTAGCACAAGGGGAGTATTTTCTTCTTTAAAGAGGCTTTTAGAAAAGGCTACAATGACTGAGATTTTCATACCCGTATTCCTTTTTTTATTATCATCATTCCTGTACCTGTGCAGACTTCGGATGCCATTTATATAACTTTATGCTCTTGCTTTATGTGCTTGCACCTGTACTTATATTTCTAAGCTGGAGAAAAGAAGAATGCAAAAAACAAAACAAAACAACCCAAAGTTGAACTATTTATCCCATTTCCATGATTCAGGAGTGTGGTCTACCAGTTTCATTTATTTTATATATATACATTTATATGCACTCATATGACTTTTAAAAAAACAACAGCATAATTTTAACATAATTTAAGAACTGCCCTAGGAAAGTGACAGCATAGGAAGTATGGAGTGAGCCCTGGGCCTGGACTTTCTGTTTAAAAAGGGCAGGCAACGTTTCTGTGGGCAGAGGAACATACTTTTCAGTGGTTTTTTGGTGGTGGTGTTCCAACATTCCCATATTTCCAAAAGCCCTCAAATGTCGGTATACTAGTATTTATAGTTCAAAACTATAAATGTTTCTTCAAGGAATTGACTCTAGTGCTGTGGTCAGCTAAAATCAATATTTGCTGATTGGGAACATAGATGCCATGGGAAAATTAGGTTCAAAGAATGCTTCAGGACTAGGCCGTTGGGGAATAACTGGTTCAGATCAAAGGGATACGCAAGAATAGCAAAACAAAATATTCAATAAATATATCCCTCTGTTTATTCCTCTCTCTCTCTTTTTTCCCAATCATCACCTTAGATAAAACATACCTGGTGATGTCGCATCATGCTTAATACTGGTTTGATGAAAATTTTCTGCAGCTTTTGATAGAGCTTGATCTCTGTCTGCATATCATATTCTATAACATAGATCAAAATATAGTCTGCTTACCTGTACTGTTTGCTACATGAAGTTCACAAAGTAGCAAGGCATGTTTGTAAATAACAAAATTCTCATTTATGGATCCAGATATATTATAAATTCAGAAGGCATTTTCTCCCTGTTAACTGAGGACAGGTTGCATTACTGAATATTGTATGTGTTGTGTGTCCACATGTCTTATGCATGCATATACAATAATCCCACCCTAACCATGTTCAAGGTGCACTTATACTGCATACAGTAATTGGGGCTTACAACTATTTCTTTCCAGTTCTTTCCAGATCATTTGGGTGGCACCTTTAGCCAGGGCTAGATTTACTGGGAAGAGAAACTTTTGGAGTACCTGGTTTGGAAATATTGGGGTCAGTGAGACTCCATGGTGGCCACAAGAAATGATATACCATTCCCTAGCCTGACATCCTCCCACTATATACAGTTCTAACCCATGGAATTCCTAATTCCATTGACTGAAAGTTAATGCAGCTGAAGGACACACAGCTGGGGACAGCTGAAATGTGCAGAGTCAGCAATGTTGGGGAGTTTTAATCCATGGGAAAACTTCAACCATGCACAGAGGTGTAATTGTAAGAAACTGAAACCACACACCCACACGTGGGCATGTACCTACCTACATATCAAGAAAAAAAATAGGTGTACAATTCTTGCACTTGGCATAAATGGGTGAGAAATGCTGTTTTAGGTGACAGATGCCAAAGTTGAGCAAGTGATGAAGGGACGGGTTTTGCAAACAAATCTAGTCAAATTTAGGACCTATTATTAAAACAAGCCATAAATGGATTGCTCAAAGGGAATACAATATTGTCCCAAGAAGGATCCTGTGCAATTGACTACCCATGGGAATGGGGATGACTGATTCTGATATAACTTTTTTCTACACAGCTATGTTAGCGTTTCACTTTTCCTGCTCTGAATGGTGCATCACATTCAATTTTGTCTTGGCTTCACAGCGTGGCCCATCCAGGAGGGTTGAGAAGAGTTTTCATTTACTGAGTATTGCTTATCAGAAAACCAAAGCATAAAATTCCTTTCCCTTACAAAGATGAGATCCCAATGCATTTGGATTTGCTTCATTCAAGGTCCCTGTTGCCAATTATCAGAGTACAGGATCAGCACATAATCCTGCAGGTTATGCACAAGGGGTTGTGTCAAAGAAAATATTCTTGTTTGGCTTAGTAAACTCTTTATATTATTAATTCAGTACTATAGATTCTGTTATTAAAACACAACCCAGGTATTGTTAGATCCCATTATATGCTGACAGATCACAGCAGTTTCAATCCAATATATTTGGAAGATAAGAGATGAGTTTTTACCTAGACATTGTGTCGGCTTGAATTCTGAAAATCTCTTTATTCTCCTTTGGAAAGCATTAAGCAAGTAAAATATTTCAGAATGTGTCTTCTTGTTTTTATCAGAGAATGACCAGAGAGAATTCCCTTCTTCTCCTTTCATAGGAATGTGCAGCCAAACCATACATGCTTCTAATTGGATGGATGAAAGCCACCTTTCACGTTTAAGTAAGTTTTGTAGTTCATGCAGAAGGAGGTGGCATTTTGCCTCCCAGTTTGAGGGACTGACATAACCAATATTTTTCACTGATTTCAAAGCTGTTGGAAAGGATGGTCAGGGAGGCAAAGCTTAATGGATTAAGCAAACATCTGCTGCAATTTAAATCATATGGTGAAATGGGAAAAGCGGCATCTCCTTTTGAGTTGGAAAGAACCTCAAGTGGATCACCCAATCCTATCTGTCTAGTGGCAAAATTTATTTAATTCTTCTTTCAGCCAGTCAGGAATGCCAGTAATCATTACGTTCTGACCTTTTATCTAGTATTATTTTTCAACAACAAAAAAATATAAATATCAGGGCGCAACTTACTATGGAATTGATTTTCTCCTCACCTTACCTTTCTCTAGATTATGTGTTTTGCTTCTCAAAAAAAGAGGACAGGCATTGCCAGCAGAAAAATGTGAAGGGTTTATTTGCAAAATCAGTTTCCAGTACAGAGATTTCTCATTTGATACCTTTGCTTAAACCAAAAATCTTCCTTGGTCGCAACCAATATAATCAAGAGCTTGCTTAGCTTGGGCTTGAATGGGAAATAAGAAACAAGGACTCCAGCAAAGCAGGATCTCCCTCCACATGTGCAATATGTGTTTTATTTTGCTTTTAGAGTTTGCTTGGAGAGGAACAATAATATACTTCTCTGGCATATCACAAGGGAACAAATGCTAAGGCTGATTAATGCAAAGAAAACGTTGGAGTTTGACTAGCAGTGGATGCAACCATTGGCTAACCCCTGATTTCCCAAGAAGCCAACTTTTCATTTTAACAAAATTCTTTATTTAGATTCACATTCCACAATACTTCTGTGTCTGAGCATGGAGAACAATATCTGCCTGTTCTGTCCTTAGCTGTTCCAGTTTTAGAATAGTGCTTTCCATCTTTGCCCAATACAAACTTGGCATGTGAACTATCTACAACAGCTCATTCATGACAATGCTGTCAAGAGCTGGCATCTGCCAAACTCCTATTATCTGGCTGAGGCTGCTGCAGACCTGAGCCCCCTCCTCCACTCACTAGGCACTACAAATTATCATTTGGGGTTAGGCTGCCAGAGAAGCTGGATACCTAGCTTCCATGGAAGCAACTGCCTATATAATGCCTGGCCTGACTTTGCAAAGTGCCATCAAGGCATTATGGGGGCTTCTTATATACACAGTTCTACCAGTCTTCTAGAAGACCGCCAAATCTATTATTAAAACACATGTTCTGAGACCTGTATGTTTTAAAAGGAGGAGGGGTGTTGTCAGCTGATTTAAAATGGGCCAGATGTGTATTGCCTATTCTGTCTCTAATGAATACATTGCATATTTTCTGCTGCTCCTGCTGACAGGTTTTGCATGGCTCCACTTTCTACTGTTTTTATGACTTTGGGAGGGAGGCAGCACCATCTTTCCTACTTGAAAGCCATGCTGGGGACTCCATGGAAACTCCCAGGTATTAATATTTGCAGAATTTGGGATACTGTTGGGAGTTGATGTGAAATTGACTAGAATTCTGCCCATTTCCCCTTCTAGCCCAAATAACTAACAAACTGATAGAAGTGTCTAACCAGGGTTCTAGTCTTCTGAAAAACTGTTAAAGCCTTGTCCAAAAGTAGTCTAATCAACAGGTTGGTGGGTTGGAATATGGCCCAGGAACAGGAGGGAGAGAGTTCTCTCAACTCGCTATGTGAGGTCCTCTGCTTCACTGAACAACCCAGCTTTGTCCTACCAACCAGTTTGCAGGACAATTTTTGGACACCCAATTTCAGAAATAGCCCAAGTGATAGGTTACTAGACAGAGCATCGCTGTGCTGGCAACTTGTCTCTGACAACTTGATTGGTGGCTAAAGCCTCCATCCCAGGCACCCACTGTAATGGTATGTGGGAAAGACCTTTGGAGACTGGGCAAAGATATGCTGCCTCGGGAAGAGGCAACATAAGAGGGAACATAGCCCACAGCTGCATAGTGGGTGGAGTAAGCGGCTCAGGAGGGACCCTCCCTAAGTTATTGGACTGTAAAGGTGACAGCAGGAGAACTGTACTTTCAGACTTGCAAGATTCTATTAATGTAGCCTTACAATAAAGTAGAATTAGCTTATCTGGTCGTGTTTCCTGTCTGGTCTACCTGGGAAGGCTGACACCCACTCCCACTCGCCCAAGCCCACCCTGCACCACCTTAAGAAAAGCAATTGGTGTGATTTTTCCAGCCAGCTGTTAATGTTGAGTGGGAAGGAAAACAAAGCTAGAAGAATCTACCAGTCACTGCCCATAAATTCTCACAGTAAAGCTGTAAGGACAGGACCACTCACAAGCCTCCTTACTGAGGCAGATTACAGGGCTCTGATTACTCTAATTAAATATTTATTGTTGCTGACCTATCTTGTCCTTCTCTCACATACTGGTATAGCTTACAGCAATATTTGATTTTGTATATGCCTAGGTGCACAGATAGCTTTTTAAAGATGCAAATCAATAACACATACGTGTTGGATGTTAAATATTTTGGGCACAACCCAGTTAAAATTAAGCACTTTTGATCCTCTTTATTTCAACTAACTAGATTTACAGCCCGTGTGTTATTCAAGCTTATTGTGTCTGCTTATTATTCAGAATTGAGTTCCCTTCCATTCAATGGGGTTCCCATTGGATCAATCAGCATCAAAATTAAAACGCTGCACCTGAAATGAATTAATTTCCAAATGCTCAGTTGGATCAAGATTGTGCCAGGAAGTCCTGGGGTAAGTGCCAAGGTCTGAAGTCACATCAGGGACAGTCTTCAGGTGCTTCAGGTCCCAGGGGAACCTAGCAGAAACAACCACACCACTTGGCAACTGTAAAGGTTTTTTCCACAGAGCATGTCGCAATCATTTTTCATCCTGTAAAGGAGAGAAGTGAAAGGAATGTCTACTATTTGTTTAATTTCTGTGATAAAAAAAGTGCACTAAACCAGCAACATGGGAATATGGGTCTTTTCCTTCTCCCTCTACTTGCAACATGAGAAATGGAGGGATGTAATGGTATGTGGGAATGACCTTGGGAGACTAGGCAAAGAGATGCTGCCTAGGGAACGGTCAGATAAGAGGGAGCATAGCCCACAGCTGCATAGTGGGTGGAGCAAGAGGCTCAGAAGAGACCCTCCCTAAGTTATTGGGTTGTAAAGACGACGGCAGGAGAATTGTACTTTCAGACTTGCAAGATTCTGTTAATGTAGCCTTACAATAAAGGATAGTCAATCCTAAAAGGCAGAAGCCATTCACAACTTCAGAATCTTCATTGTCAATTCTAAGCTTGGTTGCTGTACCTGCTGATATTGGCTTCTTTATATTTAATATTAGTCATATGCTTTCTCTGTGTTCCTTCATTTTCATTACTAGAGCTTATAGATCATTTGCATTTTCAACTACCAGAGTAGTGTCATCAGCATATCACAGGTTACTGATGTTTCTTCCTCCAAGTTTAAAACCATGCTCATCTTCTTCCAATCCATTTTCCTTCAGTGTATATTCAGCATATAGGCTGAATAAATAAGAGAGAGTATACAGCCTTGTCTCACTCCTTTGCTGACCTGGACCCACTCTGTCTCACCATATTCCATCTGTACTGTGACTTCCTGTTCTGTCTATACATTACTTTAGGACCTATTTTAATATTAATTTTATCCTCTGAGGTTTTTTATGTTCTGTTTTTCTTTTTGAAATTCATGAGCCACCCTAAGCGCTTACCAGAATATAAAATCAAGGTATAATCAAGTAAACAAAAAATTCAACCTTCAACTTTGCCTCCTACTGTCAAAATATCACCTGTAAAATGGGAAGTTGAATATCAAGATATCTCAAACATTACACGTTGAGATGGTAGACGTGACAGATGAAGTCAGTATTCCTTAACAAGTCAACTAGCAAGTCACTCATCATTAAATTAGTTGCCAATTCATGCCATTCATAATAAAACAGGCAGGTGTTTCATGCAACAAGTATTGGTGGTTGGAGCTTATCTTAAAATTGTGTGTAATATACTTCCTGCAGTAACTGAATGCAAACGTACCAAACAGTGTACTATATAGCCAACCATACAAATTGCAGGCAAGCCAGCAAGGAGCTTCAGGAATCCCATTTCCTACCATTTATTTATTTATTTATTTACTTACTTACTTACTTACTTACTTACTTATTTAAGTTTTCAACCGTCCATCTCCCCCCAATGGGGGAACTCTGGGCAATTCACAACAAACATTAAAAACATAAATATATATAAATACATAAAACATTAATTAAAAACATTACTAAAAAGGAGAAGGAGAGTCCAAGAGGATGAAAAATCTGAGGCTGAAGGCAGAAGGCCTCTATGGGGCTAGCCATCCCCATGCTTGAGGTATTCCCTCCCCATCCCAGGCCAAGGGACAGACCCAGGTCTTCAAAGCCTTATGGAAGGCCAGGAGTGTGGGGGCCAATCACACCTCCAGGGGCAGAACGTTCCAAAGAGCGGGGGCTACTGCAGAGAAGGCCCGCCTTCTGGACCCCGCCAGTCGAAGTTCTTTCACTGAGGGGGTCTGAAGCATGCCCTCTCTATGTGATCAGGTGGGACGGGTTGAAGTCATAGGGGAGAGGCGGTCCCTTAGATAACCTGGTCCCATGCCATGTAGGGCTTTAAAGGTGACACTAACTTTCAACTTTACTTACTTTCACTTTAAAGGTGATAACCAACACCTTGAATTGGACCCGGAAGCAAACTGGCACCCAATGCAGCTCGCGGAGCAGAGGCGTTACATGGGCCCTCCTTGGGGCTCCAACAATAGCCCGCGTGGGTGCATTCTGGACCAGCTGTAGCTTCTGGATACTCTTCAAGGGTAGCCCCATGTAGAGCACATTGCAGTAGTCTATCTGGGAGACAGGCGTGAGTGACTGTTCGAAGGGCATCCCGATCCAGGAAAGGGCGTAACTGATGCACAACCCGAAGTTATGCAAAGGCCCTCCTTGCCACAGCTGCCACCTGCTCTTCAAGCAGGAGCCGTGAGTCTAGGAGGACCCCCAGATTATGCACTGGGTCTGTCTGGGGCAGTGCCACCCCATCCAGCACCAAAGATGACAAAATCCCAGATACAGAGGAGCCATTAACCCACAGCCACTCCGACTTACCAGGGTTCAGCCGAAGCCTGTTGTTCCCCATCCAGACCCTTACAGCCTCCAGGCACCACGAAAGGGTGGCCACGGCATCACTTATTTCACCAGGGATGGAGATGTATAGCCCATGATGACAGATGATCTCGCCCAGTGGTTTCATGTAGATGTTGAAAAGGAGCAGAGAGAGAACCGAGCCCTGTGGCACCCCACAAAGGAGGGGCCGAGGATGGAACCTCTCGCTCCCTATCACCACCGATTGGGATCGGCCCTGGAGAAAGGAGGCAAACCAGCACAAGACCGTGCCGCCCACCCCCAATTTCCTGAGCTGTCCCAACAGGATACCGTGGTCGACGGTATCGAAAGCCACTGCGAGATCAAGGAGAGCAAGGATGGTTGCAGTTCCACCATCCCGCTCCCGCCAGAGGTCATCCATAAGTGCGACCAATGCCGTTTCCGTTCCATATCCAGGCCTGAAACCTGACTGGAAGGGATCCAGATAATCCATTTCCTCCAGAATCCTTTGGAGCTGTGATGCCACCACTTTCTCAAAGACCTTCCCCAAAAAGGGGAGGTGGGAGACTGGATGAAAATTGTCCAGCACAGTAGGAGCCAGGAAGGGTTTCTTGAGGAGGGGGTGCACCAACACCTCCTTGAAGGTGGCCAGAAACACTCCCTCCTGCAAGGATGTAGTAACCATCACCTGGATCCAACCACATGTCACCTGCCGAGCTGCTTTCACCAGCCAGGAGGGGCATGGGTCAAGATGGCAAGTGGTGGCCTTCACAGTCCCCAGGATCCTGTCCATTTCCTCAGGAGCAACAGGATCAAACCATTCCCAGATAACTGGGTAAGAAGAGTCCCCCAGTATCTCCCCAGACCCTGCCCCACGTTCGGAGTCTAACTTGGAACGAATCTGAGCGACTTTGTCCTGCAGATGCTCTGAAAATTCCTCTGCACGGCCCTGCAAATGAACCCCCACATCCCCCTTACCAAGGAGGGACCTAGTGATCCTAAACAGGGCCGCCAGGCGGCATTCTGCGGACGCGATAAGGGTAGAGAAGTAGTGGCGCTTCGCCACTCTTATTGCCACAAGGTAGGCCTTGATAGCAGCTCTAACCTGTGTTCGGTCGGATTCGGTCTTTGTTTTCCTCCAGCGGCGCTCTAGACATCTCTTAACCCTCTTCAGCACCCTCAACTCCTCCGTGAACCACGGGGAGTGTTGGGGCCAATGTGGCAAGAGAGGTCGCATAGGCACGATCCTGTCCCAGGCCCCAGCTGCCTCCCTATTCCAGGCAGCAGCCAAGGCCTCCGCTGGACCGTGCAGCAGATCCGTGGGAATATCCCCCAGCTCCTTCTGAAACCCTGACGGGTCCATCAGGCACCGGGGGCGGACCAATCACAATATGTTGTGATTATCGCATGATTTTTCTCTGTGTTCATAAAAAACTAACGTAGAAAAATGATTTCTTACTACCTGTCCAAAATAACAATATTAGTGCAGTGAATCTGTACGTGGAATAGGAATCTTCCAGCAAAATCAAGGGACCTGCCATCTCAACTAATTTTAAGATGCCTAAAGAAATTAATATTCATATGCTGAACCATATTTAGATTCACAACTGTAAAATTTTGATAAGCCCCAAAGGAAGTTGCTGCATGCTCAGATTTTGCACTGATTTATGGCTAGGGCTATCTATCTTACATTATTTGCATTTTGCTCACTCACTTTATCAGCTTCTGAGATGCTCACATTTGCATATGCTATGTATCACAATAATTCCTAACTATAAAATCCAGTTAAAATGATAAAAACACATGGTCATGTAAGTCCTAAAAGCAAAAAACCCAAAACCATAACCACCAAGGGGAAAAAAAAAATCAGCATCCCTATCACCTCTCCTCTAACACCTCAATTAAAAAGGATGATTTTCACTTGTTTCCAGGATACCAGTAAGGAGAGAGCCATTCTAAGCTCAGAGGGAGGATAATTCTAGAGGGTTGAAGCGACCATGGAGAAAGCTTCCCTTTGTGCTGCCACCAGCAAACCTTCCCACCCACCTACTTGGAGGACATAGTCCTGTAAAACAGAGCCCTTTAAACCAGCACTTTCAGTTGTATCTGGAAGCCCTCTGCTAGCCAAAGCAGCTCCCATGAGATAGGTGTAATTCTGCTAAAGCAGTCAAACAGCCACATTATGACCAGTTACAGTTCCCAGCAGTCATCAAAGTAAAATGAATTCTAGTAATCAAGTTTGGAGATCATGAGGGTATGAGTGACTACCTCTAGAACAGAAATGGCAAAAGCTCAGAAATGGCAACAGCTGTCCTGGCCATGGGCTCCATCTGCTGTTCCAACAGGAGCTATGACTAGAAGACCATCCCTCCTCAACATCCCAGACCACCTCCCTCCATAGTAGTGCAACCCAGTAAAGAACTAAATATGGCATTATATGGGATCTGGGATCTGGGTGTTCTCTGGATAAACAGCCACTGTCTAGCTGGGATTTGATCTGAGCCTGTTTTGTCCAATTCCTAACAGCTTCCAGACTCCAGGTTAGTCAGGACAACCACAGCATCTCCTGCACAGTCCAAAGTTAAGATATACAAATGGGTGTCACTGACATATAGAAGATATACCTCACCCCAAACTGATAAATTATATCTTCCAGAAGTTTCATCTACATGTAAAGTAAGATGGAAGAGAGGGCCAAGTGACCAAGGATTTCATCTCTCATCCCCCTCTACCACCAAGTGGACCTACACACTCAGGAAGGAATGGGACCATTAATGAATCCCCAGTCCTCACAGACACTCCAGAGACTACAATAATAAATGGCACTGAACACTGTTGAGAGGTTCTAGCAGGATCAGAAGGGCTTCACTCCCTCCATTCAAGTCCTACTGCAGAACATCCATGAGAGCAACTATTGTCATTTTTGTCCCATGCCCAGGCCTGAACCCAGACTGGAAGAAATCCAGATAATCAAATCTTTCAGGATCTTGTGCAGATTAACTGCAAACATTTTCCCAACAATCTTCTGTGAAAAAAAGCTGTACAAGGCCAAGGGAGGGCTTCTTCAGAGGGGGTGCATCACTACCTGCTTCAGTTACAACTCTCACCCAAAAGAAGCATTCACTTTGAATCCAAGGCAACTCAAACAAGCCAGGAATATTACAGATCCAACCCACAAGTGGTTGAGCTCATACTACCAAAGACGATGTTTGTCCTCTTTCTACAGGTTCAAAAGAATTCCAGATGATGTCAGAAGAAGCTGCCCCAGTCACCTTAATGGATTTTGTCAGTACTGAGTCCAGCTTCAAGCAAATATGAGCGATTTTGTCCTCAAAAGGATTTTCAAATAGTCACTGCAGTCTTATGATAGGTCTGGCCCTACTTCATGATAAATACAGTGACTTGGCCAGATACTGATGACATAAACATAATTCAAAGAGAAACAGTTCTGTGAAACAGCCCATTTTTTACTGTTTATATATTTGATATTTTTGCAAGATATTCTTGCAAAGGAAGGAAGGAATCCAAACAGCCCCCCAAAAACTGTTCAGATTTTAAAACAAGATTTCATCAAGCAAAAAAACTTACATTTTTCACAGAACTGCTTCAGTTACTACATGCTACTTCTGTAGAAGCTAAAGACATGAGACACATTGCACAACATGCATAGAAACAGATTCTAATTTCAGTTTGAAAGGCTGCTCAGTTTTTCTTACCTAAACAGTTGCTGACCTCTAGCGTTCGCTCAACCCTTCGTCATAAAGCAAGCACGAGACAGAACAAAAATAAGAAACAGTTTGCAAAACAGAGCAGTGGATAAAATGAAGTGTGCATACGTGGGGAAGGTACTTCAGAAACCCTTTATATGTTTCTGTAAGGAGGTTTGGTTGCCAATGGTTTTAAAACTGCTACAATTATCAATAAATGTTCTTTTTCCTGAAACATCCATTTCTGGGAAAAGTAGTGTTGTTTTTAACCCAGTCCAGCACACATCTCCTGCAATTCCGACCCCACCCAGGATGCTTACTATAAATGGTTAAAGATTGGAAACGGTGCATTTCCTCTCCCTTACATGAGCTGCCAATCATTTCTCTTTGTTCCCTTTCACCCCACTAAGAATGTCAGGTCTCAACTGCTCCAAACCATGGACTTAACTGATACATTCACACATCTTTAGATTCATTTCTTTTTCCAAAAGATTTTTCATACCTCAGCAAGCTGAAACTTTGCCAGTTTTGCTGACAGCTCCTTCTTGTGCATGGGTGATGCCATGAGAAACCTGTGGCCTTTCAAACACTGCTCTGCTACATATGGGTGTAGTTCAGCAGCATTTGAAGAACCATGGTTTCCCCACACTTGATCTTTCCTACCCTAAGTGAGCCTCTATGCCAGTGCTTCTCAACCTTGGCAACTTTAAGATGTGTGGACTTCAACTCCCAGAATTCCCCCAGCCAGCATGCTAAAGGTTAAGAAATTGTGAATTTGTGGAAATGGCAAAGCTGACCGGTTTGGTCAAGAAAAAAACAATATAGACTTTTTTGACTGGATAACGACTGGAAACCTTATATGGACTTTTTGTTGAAAGAAGAAAAAACCAAATTGATGATTTATAGATTTGGGGACTAAAAAGGATTAAAGAGGGAGGGGAAAGTATAAGATGGCAACTACTTGATAGAAAGAAGAGCGGAAGTCATAATTCTATATTTTCTTTCCTTTTTTTTTCTTTCTCTTCTTTTTTCTTATTTTCTATCTTCCCTTTTTCTTATTTTTTCTTTAATTTTTATACTTTCATTGTATTCAAAAATTCTAAGAAGGAAGGAAGGAAGGAAGGAAGGAAGGAAGGAAGGAAGGAAGGAGGAAGATTGTGAATTATGCTCAAACTTAGCTGATAAGCTGTTCTCTCTCTTCCAATTTTAAGATACATCTTTAAGGCTTATTTTTTGAAACCAAAGCTCAAAATCTATTTTAAGTTCCAAAACTCACTTTTAGCATATTTAAAATTAGAATAACCCAGTCACAGATTATGTACGGAGTACTCTTCTTTCTCCAGTTATCCCAGCAGGAATAAGAGGCGTGGGTGTCTTACAGGGAGGCATTAAGAGCTCTCATTTTAGAAAGCATTAATTCCTTCAGTGTCAGTTAGGAAGTGTTTGGATTTTTCCAGCTCTCTCCAAGATCTCAGGGTGAACTTGCTGTTAATACTTTTATTCAGTTACTTGACTGGGTAGTGGCAGTAAATATGCCTTCAGAGTAAACATTGGTGAGGAGGCAAAGAGACTCTCCATACGGGTGGTGCCAGTTCTGCTACCCAGAGGCCCTCTTTAGCCCTTTTCACAGCACTGCTGACCTAAGCCTCAAAGGTGGCACCTTGATACATTGCGTGCTTGTCTGCTAATTGAGCAATTGCCAGCGCCCTGCCCAGCCAAATATCTGCCAGCATATTTTAGCCATCCGATTCAACATTATACGGATCTTCAAAACTGTGGGAACAGTGTCTGCCAGGAAAGTTCTTTTGCTGGTCAAAAATGGGTGGGCCAGTCAAAAGCTAAGTTGACTTTGTAGCCCTCTAATGGCCACTGTGATATGAACATGCTATCCACATGGTTAGCAGTGGGTTTAACCAATCCCAGGTTGAGCACTATGGTCCAATTTATTCCAGCCATCTGCTTTTAACTGCCTACAATGGAATCGAGAAAGCCACAAAAACCAAAAATGTAAAATGGACTATGTTTCTCTGTCACACCAAAAGCTCTTATGCTAGCTACCTTGAATGGCCCCGCTTGCATTTTGTAATACTTGGAGGTGTCTTAAAGAGAAATCTGTACAATGAAACAGTCACCATTCTGAGCAGTTGGAAAGGATGTGGTCAGGAGATGCTTCCGGCCTTGGAAAAATGCCTAAAATTCAAGTGAATTGCTGCACATAAACGACAGAATCATAGAATTAGGAAGATTGTTTACCCACATGTCAAACCCCCTGCTCAAGTGCAGAAATCCAAATTAAACCTGACAGATAACTATCTTGTCTCTGCACGAACACATTCAGTGAAAGGAAACCCACCATCACTCTACATAATTGGTTCCACTGTCAAACTTGGAGTGTGTATTGTCTGGAGAGGAGAAACTGAATGCAACTATTCACCAGAAGATCCCTTCCATTGGCTGACATTTAACATTTGGAAGCAAGCAAGAACTGCTCTCTTTGGATTAAGAAAGATTGTTGGTTTCCATTGTTTCTATGTTGAAATGGACTGCTTGCGCATTTGGTCTTTTTGTTTTGAATATCTCTGTTTTTAATTAGGTGCACAACATTTTCCAGCTGAGGACTGCATTTGGCTTTTAAGAGGAATGCCTGGGGCACGTTGCAAAAAGCAGACAAACTAGGGCAAAAGGTACGTCGGATTTCATTTCACTTACATTTAATTAAAAGTAAATTAATTAAATAAATACAGTTAATATAATTACTCTTCGTGTACTTAATCATATCCAACTTTTGGAGGGTTCTGGGAGTTGCATGTGGCCCTGGGGCCTTAAATTGTGCTAGGCCACCATTATGGGCTGCAAACGTCTAGTTCACCACTAGATGGCAGCAAAAGGATGGCGTTCTCTATATCTCTTTGCTGTTATCCAGAGGTGATCTGCAACCCTGGCCATGGTGGCTGTGATTGTGTACCCTGTTCTAAATGAAGAAACTTTCTTCAGTTTAAATGTTAGTTAATGTTTGTTGGCTGTTAATTTTATTTCAAACTCCATTGGCTACAGAAGGTGGAACAGAAATTATGTGTGCCTAATGGCACTTTCTGGAAGGTTGAGTCCTCCTTGATTCTCCTGTATTTACTGAAAAGAAGAACCTAAATTTAATAAAGATCAATAGAAAATAGTTACAAACACAAGAACCAATTCTGTGCCATGCTTAGCTTCTCCATCTTGTCAACCTAGCTACCACTGAAACCAGTCCTAAAGATTTGTTCTTTCCAGTTAATGTGTGCAAGTGTCAAACTTGTATGTCCATATGTATATGTGTATGTATTCTATTTATTCTTTTTAAAAGGGCAGAAATATTAATTACATTAATTTTTTTTTTTTTTTTTTTTTGTCTGCGCTCAGTCATTACTGACCCTGCAGTGACTGCCTGGACGAATCCTTGCAGTTTTCAAGGCAATTGTTTTTCGGAAGTGGTTTGCCAGAGCCTCCTTCCTAGAGCAGAGCCCAGCTGGTGAGCGCAGGAGGCGGGGTTTCCGTTGCTTCGCGCCCTTTTCGGGCGAGCGCGGTTTCGCGCTTACCAGCAACTGGTCCCGTCTCTCTGTGCAAGGCGCTGCCAGCATTTTTCCTCCCACCGGAGTGAGAGTACCCATTTATCTACTCACGTAAGTTTTCAACCTGTTGGGTTGACAGGAGCTGGGGAGGAAACAGGAGCTCACCCTGTTAACGCGAAGGCTGGACTCAAACCACCGAAGCGTCAGCCATTTCTGGCCGGCAACTTTCAGCGTCATTAAGCCGCTGCACCACCGCGTCCCCTTAAAATTACATTAATAAGTACAGTTTAAAATTAGATTCCTTTAAAACTGGGTACTCAGGTTATATTTAATTTGACCCCTATCTGCATATATCAACCATTCTCACATGCACAAAAATATACAAATTCAGCCATGAATATGCATACTCTGTGTCTCTCTCTGGTCCCTCTTACAAGGACAAAAGGCAAAAGAAGAAGAAAACAAGCTGGAGATGGGGAAGCCAGGAAAAGAGAACTGCCCTAGAAATTTAAAAGAAAGATGGAATGGAGCTGGATGAAGAGGAAATGTTAACTGCTTGCTTTGCTTCCTTGTATCTTGTTTCCATATTTAGTACTGGTCCAGCTCTAAAAAGTATTAGGTGGGACAGTATTATTACATTCTGCAGTATTTTTATGGAGAGCATTTGGAGTACATAAAAATGACTAACATATATCTTAGCTATGTCCCATAGTTTCAGAACAAGCCTGGAATGTGGCTAGTGATATCTGTTACGGAAACACTACTCTTTCATTGTGGAACCATGTTGAATTCAGAATATCCATCAAGATGAAACATGATCCATGCCTATCACCCAGACTTGTAAATCTGGTGCCCTCACAATAAATTAGAATTACAATTCCCAGAATCCCCAACATTTAGCATACTGGCTGGGAATTCTAGCTAGTATAGTACCAACACAATCTGGAGGTCGTCTTGTTGGCGAAAGTTGGCATAGTTTAATTTTCTTATTTTCTTGTTGTCTGTTCTGGATTGCTATTGTAATTAGCTTTGCAGTGTACCTTGACAACAAATGTTTCACTCTTTCAATTTGGCATTTCTGAATGACTTGACTTAACCCACAAGCTGCTTTACTATAATTAGCTCTGAGTGAATTATGAGCTGGAAAAACAATCTTAATATACTTGGGAATCCTGCAAATGAAGTCTATTGCATTTCTCCACTTCTTCAGCTTCTTAAGAAATACATATTCTGCAAAGATAGATTTATGCATTGCCTGCTTTTTTAAAATCATGATCTTGATTCTGTTCAAGAGTACCAGTTTTTCTCTCACATACATATTAACATATATGTTTGCCCACACATACACATATACACACACTTTTCTTTAGTAGTCATAATATTTTGAGAATTAGAAGAATATTTTAAGGAAGTGTTTTGGAACTTGCACAACCATAGCACTTCTGTGGTATTCATTAAAGCAACCTGAATTTTTTTAGGTGACTCTGAAAAAGATGCAGCTGCTTTAATGAATGCAAGAAAGGTGTTGTGCTTCTCCATGGTCCAAAGTACTTATTTGAAATGTATATATTTTTATGTATTTATTAGATTTATCTCCCACCTTTACTCCAGAAACTCAAGGTGCCTTGTACTCTTCCCCCACATCTACTTGCCAAAAACAAGTCTGCGCAGTAAATTGGGCTAAGAGAAAATGACTGGCCCAAAGTCACCCAGTAAGCATCCACAGATAACTGGGGTAGAAGGCTGGACTACAAGTCTTCCCAGTCCTAATCTATAATTACTGTACCATGCTAACTTTCATTTTGGATGGATGCACACCCCTGAGCAAAAAGCAGGTATTTCAATTTTGATATTTCTTTGAGAAACAAAAGAAAAAGATAAACAGAAGAACATGCCTATGGGTTTCATGCCATGTGTCTTTTACAGAGGACAATACTCTATTTGAAGAGTTGTCTAATCAAAGTTCAGGTGAAAGAGAAAGAATTCTTAAAGGAGAAACAGCTTGAAGTTGCCCCCAACATTTAATGTTTGGATAGCAGACAAAGCAGGATTGCAGTCCCCACTGTGATAAAAAAAAGAAAGAAAGAAACATAGAATAAATGTATAGATCTCTCTATAAACAGTATTGGAGCTATAGATTTAGATATTAAGAGATCTTTAAATGGATACATCATTTATTTGAATAAATTCAGAGAGATAAAATCTCTAAAATAACCAAAGTTGCAATAGGTTCAGCCAAGTTAAACACAGTTATATCTACCTGAGCCTCCATTCACAATCCCAGTTCCTAGCTAGGAGAGAATCATGACTCATAGTGCTTAAGATATAAATTAGCCCTAATTTGACTATATTTAACTTGACCGCTTAACCACAAACCTGTCTCCAGCATGGTTGCCTTGATATGTGATATAGCTGGAATGAGAGAACATTTTGTTCATCTTAGATAAACTTACAAGTTCAGTTTGGAAGCAGCCAGCAGCTTTTCATGTTGTATTGGTCTAGTTGCCTGGGTCACGTATGGAAGTTATAATCCAGTATACTCAGGAAGCCCTGTATTGGGAAAGTGCATGATACAATAATTGTGCTTTGGCATAGTTGACAGAATTAATGCAATTAAATTAGAGGCATCATTTCGCCCATTACTGTATCTACACACACAAAGAGAAACATCCATTTGTTGCCTTTCAGGTGGACATAGGCAAGGACAGATGTAGGTTCTCAGAGATAATAGAAGATTTGAGCCCAGGATTCCATCTGTCCCTCTTTTCTTCAGATGCATATGTGAGACTAGGCTGAAGCTGCCATAACTAAAAGATGAAGCAGGCACATAAGCAGAGAGGACAAAAAGCCAGGAATCTTATCTAAAAGATGCTTTTGAGGAGGTAGATAAGAAGGAAACAAGTCATTAAGGAAACAAAGAAAAAAACATCACCTGAACCAGACAAAGGAAATTGGGCCTGAGCACATAGAACCCCCCCCCCCAAAAAAATCCAATCAATAGCTACCAGACTTGTAAATTAACAAGGCAAGAGTAGCTGCCAGTCTTGTGAATCAACAAGGCAAGGACTTTGGGGGATAAAGGGGTCCTGAAGCCCACCCAGTCCTTGAGTCGTCCTTGAGTCATCTTTGTTTCCAGACTTGGCTGTTTCCGTCCCTTGCAGCCTAGTTGAGAAGAATGTGGGTAAGTGTGGATGTGTGTTTGTGCGTGTGTGAGAAAGAGCAAATATAGATTGTAACCAGTTTTGCTGTTACTTTAAATTCACTGGGTCTCCGTGTATTCCAAAGAACCTGTTAGGCCTCAGTGTTCAGTTGAAAGTGATGTGTGCATGTCCCTAATTACTTCCCTCCTGTTGCCCAGGGCTGTGTGTCTTGTCTGCTCTCTGGAAAACCCAGGTAGAAAGCAAAGGGGGCTTACAAGATCTGCATGCCTCAACAGGGTGTGAGTGTGTGAGTGAGTGACCATAAGCTGAACCTGGGAGCCCCTGTAACACACAAACACCCATACTGGTTTGCCTGTAATTTGTTACTGCATATGCCAGGGTTGTACACAGAAATCTCATACAATGCCCAAGGAAGGCCTCCAAATAACATTTTTAAAACTTCCCAAGTCTCACAAGATCATCCAATTTCATGAGGTTTTGATCGCTTCAGCCCTGAAATGTCATGGATTGTCATCTGAAATCTCATAAGATTTTGTTGTTTTTAGCTACACTTGTACAAAATACCAAAATCAGAACACAAGATCTGATAGAGACTCATGCAAGAACACTGAAAGCTTGTATGATTTGGCCCATTTTTTTTAAAAAGCATTAATTACATAAGTAAATATTGTATTTTGGGATTGTGTGGATGCTATTTGGGTGTCTTGCCATCCCTGCAGTTTCTTGGCAAAGTTTTTCAAAAGTGGTTTGCCATTGCCTGCTTCCTAGGGCTGAGACAGAATGACTGGCCCAAGATCACCCAGCTGGCTTCATGCCTAAAGCAGGACTAGAACTCACAGTCTCCCGGTTTCTAGCCTGGTGCCTTAACCACTACACCAAACTGGCTTTATTTGATTGACATAAGATGAACCAAAATTGAGAATCTGCTTACTTTCCCAAGAGAACTAGAATCAAGTGCCCCCAAAACTAAGCTTTGCTGGATCTTTTCTGTTCAGAAGAATATAAACGCTGAGTTTCAATTAGAGATCTCTTTGGAGGGAGAGAGAATATCACTTCCAAGCCAATCCTTGCTCCTGTTGTACTGTATCTCTTTTGAAGGCCTGAAGTTTGCCCAACTCTGTTTCTGGTCTGCGTTTTTTTTTTTTTTTTGTCCTCAACTCTATTACTGATTTTCTGTGCCTCAGCACAGAGCGGGTAAGAATTCTTTTTTTTAGTGACCCATAACCACTATTTCTGTGGAGTGCAAAATAGAAATTCATTTATGTATGGATTGCACATGTACATACTTACACACACACATGCCTCCTTGCCAGTGCAGTAATATATTTACCCATAAATAAAAGCTTTTGCTGTGTGTGTGCATGTATATATCTTCTGTTTTGTGGTGAGGGTAGTAAAGCTTCCAGCAGTCACTGGCTGAGGTCGTGTGGCATTACATCATGTTCATCATCATTCCAAAAGTTTAGGGAACAGTTGACCTTCTACGGTTTATTTTCTAAATAAGAAAGAAAAACTGTTTCTTTGGCTCAGAGCAAGATCATACACAGCCCTAGGGAAAGAGATGGTTCTGTAGGGAAGCTGTAAGCTCAGGAAGAAAACCGAAACAATACTGAACAGGGTAAAGACCTTGGAGAAGGACAGGAGAAACTAAGAAGTCATTTGTTGCAGCTGATTATTTTCTTGCACTCAGTGGTTCTGTGTGATTTCAAAATGTAGCTTTTTCATGCTCCTAAAGGTTGTTGTATTGACCCCTTTATCATCTACAGTATGTTCTTTCCTTTACCTAGGAAAAAAAGCTTAACAGGAAGGTTGACTGATATTCAACTTCAAACAAACAAACAAACAAACAAACATAAATAAATAAGAGGATGTTATTTTTGCAAGCAATTGTCTTAACATAATACTGTAAATCCTGTGGAGTCCTTGGGGTTCTCTGAGCTTGATTATTTTCTTGCAGATGTTTCGTTACCCGGCTAGGTACCTAGCCAGGTAATGAAACGTCTTCTATTACTCCATAATAGAAACATATTCGCTTCTATTGGTACTGTAAATCCTAACAGAAGAATGGTTACATTGTCAGTGAATATACTGCTTGTTTTACTCCCTGCTTTAGGAGCCAAATGGAGCCTTGCTTTAAAGAGCCAATTAAATTTTGGCGGGGCAGATGGGCTTACACCATCCTGCAGGTATGAGCAGAAGAACTCTAAATGAGTCAGCAATCATTTTACAGAAAGAAAAACTAGGCCTGCAGAGATCAAACACCCTGTCTCAAAGTCAGAGTCAGAACAAAATGTTATTTCATGATTGCCAGTTTGCTTACATAGCACCTTCAGTACGCATGCCTCTTTATGCTGCTTTACAAAAAGCCATGTATTTTGTATGTAAGCCACATAAGCAAGGCGCCCTCGATGTAGGTGGTTCTACAGAGTGTAAATTCTGACTCTTAGCTATGTGGAAGACCACAGAGATAAGGGAGGGGTTCAGTATTGACCTGGGAAGAATATATGTCAATACAGTTATGTGTGTTTAGGCTTTCTTTCAATTATGAGGAAAATATTTTCATTTTTTTGGTACTTCCATTTCCATTTCCACTCCCACCCCCAAAATTTTTCCCCCTGCAGATTAAATTCCATACATTTTATACAGGACATTATCTCTCTCATAGGCCTAAATTAGGTTATACAACCCCTCTCTTTGTTGGGGGAAATTTTCCTCTCTTTTGCTTGACCGCTTTCACTATTGTACCAAACCTGCCACTTTTTGAGATCACTGGAGTATCTAAACTGATCGCCTTTGCTGTTTTCTATGTCCTACAGCAGGGTTCCTCAACCTTGGCAACTTTAAGATGGGTGGACTTCAACTCCCAGAATTCCCCAGCCAGCCTGAAGTCCACCCGTCTTAAAGTTGCCAGGGTTGAGGAACCCTGTTCTACAGGGTACATAGGAACAAATAACTTTGTTCCTATGTACCCTGTACATAGGACCTACAGGTGACAGGGTAAAAAAAAATAAGATGGTGGCTTTGATTTTCTAATCGCAGTCACCATCTTTTTTTTTTTCACTTCTTGTACCTCTCTAAGGATCCGATAAGAGACAATAGGAATAGAAAGTTGATGGACAGTTCCCCATATAACTACTAGAAAGCAATGAGGTACATCAGCAATGGAGAATAAGGATTGGAGAAAGGAAGAATATATAGCATTGTATACGACATGTTATAATGTAATAGAAAACAAGAGAGGATTTTGCTCTGAGCTGAATACAAGCTACAATTTGATACAGTGAAAGAAAACAAAGAAAGAGGACAATGACAGCAGCAATAATCAGGGGAAAAACATGACTTCAGTTAATGTGCTGCCCAGGGTCACATTGTGTGAGATGGGCAGCCATATAAATTTACCAAATAAACAAATATGCAGAATTGCATTTAAAATACAGGAAATATAACAAAGGGTTATTCAGTAAAGACTGCAGAGTTCCAGATATAAGGGCAGTAAGAAGTAATTTAAGGAACATGGAGATCTTTGAATGGCTCAGTTTAATGACAGTGGAAGACAAAAGATCACAGGTTAGGAGATACCCCACCGTTCTTACTTCTTTCCACCACTTAGGAGCAGGAAGAATGGAAAGCACAGGACAGAGTTAAATTAATTCTGCTGACAGGGTTTGAATAGGCTGTCATCATTCCCACCTGCCCATCACCATCCTTTCCACCTCCAGCACCAACATAATCTCTTTTGGAGGCCTTAAGATCAAAGTTGCACTTCCCTTTCCCCAGCAAAATCTCCAGGCAAACATTTGTCGAATGCATAGCATAATACTGCATGTAGCATTGGATTCCTTTTGGAGAAAATGGTGATGGAGCAAATAACATAGACCTTACCTGTATCCAAAATCTAATCTTTGGGAGATAGAAATTGACCCAAATTGATTAGTAATCTTAAACATTCTTAAATCCAGGTCAGGGAATTAATGGAGATGTAATTTCCGCTCCCCTTTCCTCCCACACAGAGAGTCCTTTGCAGAAGGGCTGCCTGGAGCCACCTGCCTGAATGGTAGAAGAACAGAGTGGCTTCTTATAGCTATATGTTCGGCTTGGGGGGGGGAAGCAAAATCCTGAAGGAAAGGAGTTTCAGAAGAACTGTCAAGCCTGGAACACTCACAAGCTCAGGTAAAAGAAAGAACTCTTTATTAAAACAGGAGTTATTTGCTTGTTTGTAAGTATAAAGAGCATACATAGGAACAGAGATGAAGAGAAACTACTGGCAATGCAGCAAGGATATGAATTTGGATTAGAGGCAAAGCCATAGGAAATTCCAGCAAGAGGTTCCTGCTGACCAAAACACTGATAAAAAGGAAAGGGTGCAAGAGAGATTCATCCTAGCAGGTTACCTTCAGAGTCATCACTGCAATCTTGTGATGATAGATTTCTTACCATAGTGACAGGAAAGCTTTCTGATGTATGTCAGGCTCCCCGCCCCACATAACGTTTTTGGGGGTTATATCTATCTTTTAAACAAAATGGGAAACAATCATGGCACAACATGCCAGTTTCCAACATTGGATTTTCATTTCCTCAAATGCCTCTGAGCTCCTCAACAACTCCTTAGCATTCTTAGTAAATAAAATGGAGGACGTGTGCAGTCCAGTGCTTTGCTTGGAAATGTTCTTATCTGCCCAGAGAAAACACAAACCTAGCTTGATGGGGGAGCTATGTAGGCAACAGAAAGCATCCTCAGTGGTTTGACTTTAGAAAAATGGGAGTTTTGTTGTTAGATGGGCATGGCAACTGTGTTTTGAATGAACGAGCTTCCCCATGGCAGCCATTTTGTGGAATTATCTACAGTTGAGCAGCAATCCAGGATCAGTTCTAGCCTAAATATGGTTCCTTTCTGTTCTTTCCTAGCTGTTTTTTTTCTCTTCTCTTCCACTTTTGCTTGGACAAAAGAGGAAAGGTACTTAGCATTACGTAATGTCAAATCTTTCCCAGAGAACATGGGAACTGGCTTGTTATTTATCTAACCTGCTGAAAGTGTATGAAATCTTCTATGACAGAAGAGTCTTGCTTAAAAGACAAAACACTGCAGTGTGAAAATGGCTGTTTTACCACCAAATTTCGATGTGCAACCTGGAGAGTCTCTGTAACATAGTTACAAGGGGACAAAAAACATGTGGTCTGCAGGTTGCCCACTTTTCTTCCATGTTGTTTCAACGTTTTTGTTTCCTTGTGATTCTATATCAATGTTTTTATTATTTTCTTGCATGCTATCCTGATTGCATTTTACTTTCTTTCAGGAAAAAATGCATGAAACAAAAGAGAACCCTGACTCCATACAAAAACAACCCCTTTCTTTCATGTAATGATTTGTGCCTTTCTTTATAAGCTTCAGAAATGGTGTTCTTGCCCAACAGGTTAGAAACATTAGCTCACTCCTGTTTACTTGATAAGATATTGTATCACTTGATATATTTGCTCTCCACTAAGACACCACACCCAAGCACCCACCTCACACCTTCCAAAGCAATGGAAATGAAAGGCTCTTTGTTTTTCTAGGCAATTTTAATCTGACAGTAGGAATAAAAAGGTGTTGAAAACTCCTGACTGAAGGGCAGCTTCTCAATGCTCATGAAAGCAGTAGGGTGGAAGATGAGACACACAACTCCAGTTGAAGAGAGAACACTCTGTTTCCCTTTGCCAGCCTGGAGCTCTTTGGGGTTGATTTCCCCACTGACTTGGAGGAGCCTCTTTGAAGAGTTAACCTGAAATAATCTGTTGTGATAAAAAGGCTTTGGGCTTCACTGAAGTCAGTACAAGGGCAAAGAACTTCCTGAAACATTTCTGGTCATATAGCCCAGGGAGCCAAACTATGAGGGATTATTTGGGTATCAAACATTCCTTCCCTCTTCACCTTCATACACCCTACTTCCATATTTGCATTGTGTTAAGAGTGTGTAATTAATATAGAAGAAGCAATTAAGTTTTAACTGGAGTCATGTTTTTATAAATGCTGTTGTTAAATGAGTTTTAACATCTTTTTCACCTAAGAATAAAAAGACAGGTACTTACACTGACGGAATACATAAATTAAAATATCTATTTAATAGACTGAGTATTAAAGCAAAGGGTAGTAATCTTTTCTTCTTTTCCCAACATAGTTTTGCTCTGGCGCCATTTTAGGATGTTTAACGACCCATGTGGTAGTTGATGTGGTCAGAACTGGGATCCAGCCAGCTCCTCTTGGCCACTTAAGGCTGCTGTGGACATCTCCCCTCCCCTCCCCTCCCCTCCCGTCACTGGGCTCTGCCCTCTGGGGCCATTTTGCCTGGGGCTGCAGGAGAGACTGGACACTTCCACAGCTGCCCATCTAATGCCTGACTGGTGCTTTCAGGGCTGATCAGAGCTCCTCGCATTCATAAGCTTAGAGCTCTTCTGAAAGAGTGCTAGAGACCTAAACTGAAAAAATGGAAGCTGTGCTCCCAGAAGGTCAACTGCAGCTGGGAGAGCAGGCCAGCTGTGTTGTTGGTTCTGACACCAAAAGTACATTACAGATATTCTGCTGCTTTTGTGGCAAAGGGCCTCATGGGACTGTATTTTTACTGTTTTTATTACTTTAGGAGGGGCAGCACCATTTTGCCCACTCTGATGCCATGTTTATGGGCTATTTTTGCTTGCAGCCAGCCAGTCCACTTACAACTGCCGCTGCTTTTCCCCTGAGGCTGGAGCTTGCTTGGTATCAGCTGCTCGCTTCCACTTCACCTGTGCTTCTATACCGTGTCTGCTAACCCAACTGACAGTTCCCAGGGGGTAGGAAGGGGAGGAGACAGGGGTGTCCCTAGGGTATGGTCAAAAAAGACAACATGGCAGCCATGACAGCACAATTGAAGCTCTGTCCATTTTTTACGTGCAATGAACAGGCAGAGCTTTGATCACACCATGATGGATACCATCTTGACTTTTTTGACTATACCTGGTGGACACCTCTGGCAGGAGATGAAACAGGAGGGAATACCTCCAATGCTCCTTGTAAATCTCCATCCATGTCTGTGATCTGTCCACCAGGCTATTTCTGAACACATGTCTCCCTCCTTCCCACACGTCACTTTCCACCCCTCTTTTCAGCAAGGATATTTTTGGATGCAGGTTTAACACTCTTTCAAAAGAGTGCCAGACTCATGTTCAGAAATAGCCAAGTGACAAGGCCCAAAGCAAAGCACCTGTGACCTGGCACTTTCCTACAGTTGCTTAACCCTGCCTCAATGGCACTGAGTAGAGTGACTGATGGTTCTTCCTGCTGGCAAGTGAAGCTCAGTGGGTGGGGAGACGAAGCCAGGGGAATCCAGCCAAATCCACCAATCTCTCTCCTTAACTTGTCCTACATTAGAACTGTAGGGGCAGTACCACTTCCCTGCTTTCTTCCTGACGCAGAATAAAACTTCCCAATCAGGGCAGAGATGCCACCTATTTTTCTGCCTTCTACCCTCAATGACTGGAGGCTGGTACATTAATGCAAGCATCTGGCCATGCCCTTACAAGAATTGTAGTCCAAAAAACCTTCAACCCCCAGGTTAAATTGACTTGTTTATTTATTCATTCTTTCATTCATTCAATTACCTTTTTAGACAACAGGTTCCCAACTAGCCATACCCTCTTTTTTAGGCCAACAAGGTACTTAAGTAAGTGTCCTTAAGCTCTGAAGACCACTAACATCAGCACATTTCAGTGTCTTCCCAACAACTGTTCTTGAGGGCAAATACAAACAAAAAAATTCCTTACAAGCTAAGGTTGTGACCTTATGCAGAAGGATCTATTGCAGGGTTTCTCAACCTTGGCAATTTTAAGACATGAGGACTTATGCTGGCTGAGGAACTCTGGGAGTTGAAGTTCACATGCCAAGGTCGAGAAACTTTGATCTACTGAATCCATAGCTCATGCCCTACTATCCTGTGCTTTCTACAAGGACACAAGGACCTGTTTTATAACTCCCTATTTGGCAAAGCACCCAGACAATTCTGATTGGTGCAGCTACTTTTGTGAGACTAGTATGATTTTGTTTCCTTAAATGTGTCTGAATTTTGTAGTAGACACGCTCTGATTGCTTTAATGCCTTAGCTACCATTTAATGTTGTCTTACTTTGTTTGAAATAGAAACTGTTTGCTTAGTTGTTTCCTTGTAAATTCTGGTGAGTGATCGCAATAAAGATATTATCATTATTAACTTTCTATACAAGCAAGTGCATAAGGCAGAATCTATTTTAGGACAAATTAGTATCTTTCCATACTCTTAATTGTTATGCTTGTACGTTTTGGAAGGCAGTAACCTTTATTACTTCTCTAGAAGGCAGCAACTCCCCATATAGACACAGTGTCTATATGGGGAACATTAGACCTAGTTTGTGCTCGTTGTTGTCTTCACAAGAGCTACTGTCTATTGAGAGTGAACTGCTACTTGCCCCATCCTTGGCCTGCTCAGGTGCTTCTCAGTGACCAACCCACTTGCCTGTCCCAACCATAGAAAAGCTACTAATACGTACAGGTGAAACTCAAAAAATTAGAATATCATGCAAATGTTCATTTATGTCAGTATGGCAACTCAAAAGGTGAAACCAATATATGAGATAGACGCATTACATGCAAAGCGAGATATGTCAAGCCTTACTTTGGTATAATTGTGATGATTATGGCATACAGCTTATGAAAACCCCAAATTCACAATCTCAGAAAATTAGAATAGTGTGAAAAGGTTCAATATTCTAGGCTCAAAGTGTCCCACTCTAATCAGCTAATGAATCCATAACACCTGCAAAGGGTTCCTGAGCCTTTAAATGGTCTCTCAGGCTGGTTCAGTAGGAATCACAAGCATGGAAAGACTGCTGACCTGACAGTTGTGCAGAAAACCATCATTGACACCCTCCATAAGGAGGGAAAGCCCCAAAAGGTAATTGCAAAAGAAGTTGGATGTTCCCAAAGCGCTGTATCAAAGCACATCAATAGAAGGTTATGTGGAAGGGAAAAGTGTGGTAGAAAAAGGTGCACAAGCAGCAGGGATGACGGCAGCCTGGAGAGGATTGTCAGGAAAAGGCCATTCAAAAGTGTTGGGGACTTTCACAAGGAGTGGACTGAGGCTGGAGTTAGTGCATCAAGAGCCACCACACACAGACGGATCCTGGACATGGGCTTCAAATGTCATATTCCTCTTGTCAAGCCACTCCTGAACAACAAACAACATCAGAAGCATCTTACCTGGGCTATAGAAAAAAAGAACTGGTCTGTTGCCCAATGGTCCAAAGTCCTCTTTTCTGATGAGAGCAACTTTTGCATCTCATTTGGGAACCAAGGACCCAGAGTCTGGAGGAAGAATGGAGAGGCACACAGTGCACGATGCTTGAAGTCCAGTGTGAAGTTTCCACAGTCTGTGTTGATTTGGGGAGCCATGTCATCTGCTGGTGTTGGTCCACTGTGCTTCATTAAGTCCAGGGTCAACGCAGCCGTCTACCAGGAAATTTTGGAGCACTTCATGCTTCCTTCCGCAGACGAGCTTTATGCGGATGCTGACTTCATTTTCCAGCAGGACCTGGCACCTGCCCACACTGCCAAAAGTACCAAAACCTGGTTCAATGACCATGGGATTACTGTGCTTGATTGGCCAGCAAACTCGCCTGACCTGAACCCCATAGAGAATCTATGGGGCATTGCCAAGAGAAAGATGAGGGACATGAGACCGAACAATGCAGTGGAGCTGAAGGCCGCTATTGAAGCATGCTGGTCTTCCATAACACCTCAGCAGTGCCACAGGCTGATAGCATCCATGCCACGCCGCATTGCAGCAGTCATTGCTACAAAAGGGGCCCAAACCAAGTACTGAGTACATATGCATGCTTATACTTTGCAGAGGTCCAATATTGTTCTATTTCCAATCCTTGTGTTATTGATGTCATGTAATATTCTAATTTTCTGAGATTGTGCATTTGGGGTTTTCATAAGCTGTATGCCATAATCATCACAATTATACCAAAGTAAGGCTTGACATATCTCGCTTTGCATGTAATGCGTCTATCTCATATATTGGTTTCACCTTTTGAGTTGCCATACTGACATAAATGAACATTTGCACGATATTCTAATTTTTCGAGTTTCACCTGTATATCCTTATTTTGAAAGTCCATGCATATGCAGAGACTTTAACAGAGAGCCATAATTACTCTTGCATCAGATTTGGAGGCAGTTCACACATTCATTGCACTCCTATATTTCAGCTTTCACCAAGTGGATGTCCCCCAGATCGGTTAGGCTTCAACTATCATAATTCTCAGTCAAGCTGGCTGAGAATCTGAGGAGTTGAAATCCAGTTCAGTTTCACAGCAGGTGGGGAAGCTGCATTCACCCTTGGAATCAGAAGTATTGATTAATTAGATTTATATCCTACCTTCTGTGCAGGAACTCAAGGCAGTGTGCATAGCACTTCCTCCTATTTTTTCCCACAATAATGCCATGAAGTAAATGAGTGACTGAAAGAGAGTGACTGGCCCAAAGTTACCCAGCCAGCTTCTGTGGCTCAGGGTGGACCAGAACCTGGGTCTCTGCACTTAGTCCAACACCTTAATCACTACACCACATTGGCTCTCAGATGCCACTGCTGCTTTCTGTCTTATCCTACCACATCCTCTGTATCTTTAATCATTTCTGCACTATCTGTTTATAGCATTTTCAAGAGTTTTCTAAACATTATGGTGCCAAAATTACAGTGATGAAAGCATTTGTTATCTCACTTCAACAATGTTTGGGTGATGCTATGAAGATGCTATGAGTCACCAGTGTGAAAATGACCAGTGTGTGTGTGAGAGAGATATAGAACAGGAGGCATGGAGAAAGAGAATGACTATGTGTATGGGGTTTTTTTCTCACATGCTTTTTAATTTAATTTAATGTAAAGAGGTAGGATTGATATAAATTGTGCATCTGTGGGCACTCATACATTAAAATGTAACCATTAAATAACTGAAAGTCATAATTTTACTTCCACCCAGTTTAATCTTTGCCCTAATTTAATTTTTGTTGTGTTTCCACTCACTTTTAACATCTTTTTATGTGACTTCCCCTTTTGTAAGTGTGGCTTTCAACATGCTGTTCAAAAGCCAGTGTAGACTTGCTCAAAGTTGTGCACTTTTACTACATATATACATAACACAAATTGTCCTAAATTCATACACATTTCTATCAAGATTTCCTTTCCTCTGTGATTAGTGGCAGTATGAATGGAGACAATTAAAATGGCAGATGTTGACTCCTACACCCAGCCAGTGTCCATACGTGCAGTAGAACATCTACATAAGGGCTCAGATGTGTATATCTGCATGCAATTCACATTAAGACATATAAATCTCTCTATAGACATTCCTCTATATATTGTATATAATATGCATACTATATGCTAACATTGGACATAGTGTAAAACTAGAACCTAAGATTCAACTGCATTTCTACCTCTTTCTGTATATACATTGAATGATACTGAACAGCTCTATAGCGTTGTGCACACAAGCTAAACATGTTTTATGCTTGTTTTACTGCCATATTTATAGTTCATTGAACTTGACTCAACCCTAATGCTTCCTTTCTCTGCCAAACATCAGTCATGCTGATAAACCACTGTTCTGATAAAGAATCAATGTGTTTGTTCATGCCAGTAACAGCTTTCTTCTCTTTAATCTATCTTTACAGCTTGAGGATAGGGCACATAGAAATATTTGTACATTTATTGTTGTATTGGCTGCACACTTAAATCGAATAGAAATGAATAGTGTTTCTTTGTTCACACACTACTACCATCCATAACAAAATTGCATTTTGCCCATTAATAATATTTTGTCTATTTTCCCTTTCCTTAAAGACAAAAAGGTTGATTTTCCAAGTCCCTTGAACGGTGAATCTCCAAAATATCTTGTACTAGTGTTGGTCTTGAAAAGAAGTCCTGTGTTTGACCCGTAAAATTCTGCACTAGGGTTTGGCCTTGATTCATTTCCTTTTTTCTTGGAGGAAGTATATTATGTTATCATCAAACAGTTCTTCTGTACTCTCCTTAGGGTTCTTCCGTACTTTCCTTAGGGTTCTTCCACTTCTTTTCAAGTCTTAATAAAACTGCCTTTAAAAAAGCCACTGAAGAATAGCACAGTTTTCATGGGTTTAGACTGTTTTAGTGAATATTTCCCTGTGTCGGCTTCCAGGTGTTTTTGAGTAGAGCACCAGCCTAATCCCTTCTAGATGTGCTGGGATTACAATTCCCAGGATTCCTAATTGGCAGGGGCTGCGATCATACTGGCAGGGATAGGAGGCATAATTCTGAGCTTCAGAGTTGTGTATCAGATAGGTGAGCCTATTACCATCTAACTATTTCAATTTCTTCATTATCTATCATATCAGTGTCATTTTAAGAGTCTTAATTTAAATTGGGTAGTTACCTTATTTACTACCGTAAAAAGAGTCCTGTCCATTGGTTAAGATGCAGAAAGTAGATTCAGGACAATATGCCATGCAATGGATGAAGTGGCCTCTCAAGCACAATTTTTAACACTGATCTTTCCATTTGTGCTGAAATGCTCTTTGGCTTAAAAATATTGAAATATTGGTGCAGGAGCACTTTTTAGGGAAAAATATTTTACCATAATGTAAGCCAAAAACAAACTATGGCAAAGAAGTGGGGAAATGGTTCAGCAGCACTAAAGAAGAAAGGAGGATCAGTGAACGTTTGGGCTTCCTCTGGGACTACTTCTCTGATGAAGGATTAAGGTTGCCCTAGTGCTGCTGATTGCCCAGGAGGTAGAGCAGTTCTCCAGTGTTTAATAGCCAATTTAAAAAAAAAAAATTACCCAAAGCCATCAGGAGAGGAAGAAGAGAAACCCTGTGTGTGCTAACAATGAGCTGTCATTGATTCATCACTTATTTCTCAAGTCAAACAGAACTCCCAAGCCACGCCTCAGTTTTATCACTTTATCACTGGCAAGGCTACTAAGCCTAGTATCCTGTTTCCTGCAGTGGTTAATCAACCAGATCCCATTTGGAAGCCCACAAACAAGGCACGTAAACCTCTCAGATGATCTGGCTGAGCTATCTGGGGCTGCAAAGTTTCTAATTACCCAGAATTCTTTAGGGTGCTGCAACCAGAAAAAGAGTGCCACATAATTCAAAACCCTCATAATAACATAATTGGTCTGACAAACTGTAGAACTGCTCAGGATGCAGCATATTTGTTTCTCTAGTTTCTGGAGCTACTGGATTTAAAGGGAGAATGCAATGTAATTATTTATAACAGGCACAGCCACACCTTGAAATATAACTCCTACATTGTCTTCATATGACCTATGCTAAGTGCTGGGTGGTTTCAGGTAGTTTTTCATGAGAAGCTGACTCTGGTTAATTATTACATGGAATAGCAAGAAAAAGCTCTGTGTGATTTCAGAGATGTGTGCATGCCTTCAGTTGCTGCTGCTTAGTAAATATTCAGCAGTTACTTGATTTTGTAGGCAGATCACCAAACCCTGCCGTAACTTGTATGGTCAACCTTGGTGTAGACTCAGAAAGGCTCTCAGGATTACTCCAGTGCAGTTGAGAAACAGTCTCAAAAGCAGCATGCACAAATATCACCTCATGTTGTAAAGCTGCTTCTACTGTAAGTAGGGAGTGTTTCACAATTCGCTCCTACAAAACAGTTTTATAAAATGCTAAAGACAGGGCACATCCACAAAATCTTAACTTCCATCCACCAATCCCCCACAAAGCAGTTAGAAAGCAATATTTGTCTTCATTTCTCCTGGCCTTGAATTCACAGGGGACAACCAAGGGCCAATCAGTCCTCATCATCTTCCCCTCTAAGTGACCAATAGGAGAGGGCAAAATCAGTGTCCCACCCCTGAGTAGCAAAAATTCCTTCATCCCCAGAAAATATAATGAATTCAAACAGACACAGATACACTATTCTTTGGTAGATCTATTCATGAGCATTTATCCAGTGATTTGCCTAAAATTCTGCCGTGATAAAAAGCTATTGCAAGAACAGGTCAGTTGTTTGTTCCTTTTTTTTGTTTGTTTTAACGGCAATGAAAGGTTTCTCAGCTGCCTTGCTAACATTCCTCTGTTGCTTTCAACAGCTCTCGTGAACTGGGAAGGTGAAATCATAACATGCTGACCATTTTGTAATTAGGCGTTTTTCCCAAATGCCGTGACCACAGTTGTTGCCTGTTGCTCTGGTGGCAAGACTGAAAGAAGGGAGGAGTTATGTTCTATCTATACCAGAAGGGAGAAGGTCTGTGAACAGGATGCTGAATCTTTATAGAGGTTGGGGAAGCCTGGGCTGCAGAGCATGGCAAGAGTTTCAGCTTCTGGGAAAACAGGCTGCCCAGAAGGTTTGCTGCAACTCAAAGGAATATGACTTTTGTTACAGTTTCCCATAAATCAGAGCAGAATCAGAAATACATTGACAACACCCAGAAGCAGACGATACAGTGAAATTACTCAGATCTGGAGATTATCTTAAATCCACGTAAAACAATGTGTGGAGAGTGGCATCTCCAGCATTTCTAGAACTTCTCCGTATGAAAACAAACCCATAGAAAACTAGCATGTGAGGCTTCTCACCTAGCCTTGATCCTGACAAGTTACTCACTACTTTTTTTGTGCAGGATTTTTCACCTCACAAAAAAACATGTCAAGGATGTAACACCAGCACATGTGTGTGTACATACACACAGACACATACATCCCCACCAACAATTGGGAATAGACAGTCTAAGAACTTTTTTACCAGACAGATCTGCTTAAGTAACCCAGTTCTTAGCATTTTACTTTATGCATTCTTAACTGTCCATGCTATAGTTCAGAGGAGGCATGTAAAGGCAGGTCATAGGACTGCCTTCACGAATTGGGGATTTCACAGTACTTGAGGCAACAATACTAGGCCAGAGAACTGATTCTAATCTCCATACAGCTCCTTTTCTGGTTGTTTTTTCCCCTCACCTGGCTTTTTTACTCTGTAAAATATGGGATTCACTAGAGGCAGAATGAGATTTAGAGGGAAAAAAATCAGTTTCTTAATATCTATCCCGTAAAAAATGTTTTATAAGATCTGACCAGTTTTCTTAATGTAGCAACATTAACATGACTTCTAATGAATATATGGGGAAGTGGGGGGCGGGGAGTAGGAAAACTGTACTCAGATATCAGAAGAAAAGTGACTATATTTTCCTAACTTTAAGGAGCAAAGAGTTGTCTGCTCAGCATCTTGGGGGCAAGAAAAGCTCAGGTGAGGAGATCATGCCAGAAAAGGATGTTGGCATCTCTAGCCACATGCACAAGCAAGTTTATTTTTTATATAATTGTTATTTAAAATTTTAAGAACAATAATAAGGACTACAACAAACTAAATTAGAACAGAAAAAGTGAAAAAGAAAGAAATAACAGAAAAAGCTAAAAGTGTAGTAAGGAAAGAACATAGAAGAAAATAGGAAAAAAAGAGCAAGATATAAAGAAATATATAAAAACATAAAGATGTGGCTTCCGATATTGTTCACAGCAGTTATAAGTGCAAATATATTTTAACCTCTCTCTCTAATGGTACATCATATTACTCTTCTTTCTATAATCTATCCTGTTTAATCATCGAAACCATAAATCACAACTTCATTTTTTCATTTTTACACAAAAAATCCATAAGGGGTTTCCAGTCACCAATAAATATAGATATTATTTTTCTCTAATCAAAGAAATCAGTTTATCCATCTCAGCAAGATCTGCCAATTTCACCAACCATACCTCCATAGCTGGTAGTGCCAAATCTTTCCATCTTTGTCCATATAATAACCTCGCCGCAGTAACCACATATTAAAATAATCTTCCATGAGTCATGCACAAACAAGTTTAAATGGCAAATGTTTTAGATGTTGCTGAAAGCTGCAATGAAGCAACATGAAATATAAGTATAATCTAGTTACAAATAATTCAAATCCCATTAGCTTGAGAAGATATCACAATGCTGCTAAAAAAGCGTTTGAGAAAATCAGATCGCAGAATTCTCTGCCAGAGAATGTGGCAAGGTGCCATTCCATTTAAGGAAGCGCTTAAGGACAGGGATGCTGAAAGTTAGGCTATTTGATGACCCTGGCTTACACAAAGGCCTTAGTAAAATCTGGCCCTAGTTGGACACAAGCAAATTTTTGAATATTCCTAGAAGTGAGAGGAAGGGAGTTTCCAGGATGTAAAAACAGGAATTGCTTGCTTAGTTTCTGTTTCCAGAATACAAAATGTCTCCAGATTTTACTACACCATTCTGTTCTCTTCTGATGACAACTCATAGCTCCCGTGAACTCTGAAGCCAGCTATTCCTTGTATTGCTTATATCAGTGTTGTCCAAACTTGGCCACTTTAAGATGAGTGGACTTCAACTCCCTCCCTGCTGGCTGGGAAATTCTGGGAGTTGAAGTCCACTGATCTTAAAGTGGCCAAGTTTGGACAACACTGGCTTATATGGTCCTCTCCTGAAAGTAACACTAAATGGTTCCCACTTGTCCCTTTGAGAAAAACAAAAAACAGAGAGAAGGCAGCTACATTGGGCCTAAGAATAAAGTAGCTGCTAAAATAGTTATTTTTTGTGTCCACATGGCAAGTAAATCAAAAGCGCAAATTGCCAGAGGCAATGTTCTAGCAATGCTTTAAGAATTGTGGAAGTCTGTGAACTCTTGTGGTAGAAAAGGACATTCGATGAGTAATGTTTCAGGTACTTGCCAGAAGAGATGCATCTTTCTTCCAGGCTATTGTTGATCAGGCTTCAGTTCCACTTGCCCATTGCTCTTCCAGAAAGCCTAGAACAGCTTACAGATGACTTCTAAGTGACCTCTCATTCAGACAACTTATAGGGACAAATCTTTGGCTTCAGTAATACATATCTGTCAGTGCTGCAAATATTCCTAAATCTCTAATTCTTTGCCTACTTGTCCACAGCCCTGATTTGGAAAGGAGAATTGGGCAAGCAAATTTCATTAACCTTCTGAAAAAAGATGGATGGGCCTACACAATCTTTCCCTTGATTGCTGAAAGACCTTCTGTTCTTCAATTTTTTTCTGCTCCCCTTGGTGAAGATTAGAATTTGTAAATTTTGGAATTGTTGCCTATGTTTCCTTTTCTTCTTCTCTTCTCAGCATTTTCCTTTCACAGACTTTCTTTTATGTTGTAAAACTAAAGGCATAGATTTCTTTGTTCTTACATGAGCCTGTATGGGACCCTTTCTGAGTGAACAGCATGGTTTTACCTGTCCTTGTTGCTGCTTATATCTAGGGACTGACTTGTATTGGTGTAGTTTCCAACACAGAAAAATGTATTGTAAATGTCTGTGGAGTTTGTAGAAATAGATAATTCTCTCAAACACAAATGTTGCCTGGTTGATAGTTAATGACTTCAGGGTCATTGGGAAGAAAGAAGGCAGTTGTCCAAGGATCTGTACATGAAGAGCAGGGCCAGCTGTAGGCTGAGTAGGCAGTGGCCTAGGGTGCTAACGTTTAGGAGGCACCTCCTTCCAAATCATTCTAAAAATGCAAATCTTCGCATCAGCCAGAGGTGGCACCATCAGTCAATGTGGCCTAGGGGCACCATATACCCTTGAGCCAACACTAATGGAGGGAGCACCATTCCAGCTATGCTTCAGTATTTGAAACTATCACATGGATTGATGCTTTTCCTTCAAGGAGGTAACCATAATCCCACTGACTTCAATGGATAAATTGAATGGAGAAAAAATTACACTGAAGTAAGATGCACGGAAAAGAAAAAAGAGGATGTCCCCATCAAGAACAGAGGGCTTCAGAATTTTAAATAGGACAAGAATATTGTAGGATATCATTTTAATTGATAGGATGAGGAGAGTTTGAACTTCAGAAAAACACTCAGGGTTCTTCCCCTAGAAAATTACATTACTTGCTGACTATATGGGTCTAGTTGAGAACTGGTACCAGGAGG
The DNA here is from genome assembly GCA_030867105.1 of Liasis olivaceus. Lineage (NCBI taxonomy): Eukaryota > Metazoa > Chordata > Lepidosauria > Squamata > Pythonidae > Liasis > Liasis olivaceus. The sequence goes on along the minus strand of CM061350.1, from coordinate 181,113,949 downwards.
GCAATGAGGGGTTTTCCAGAGAACATCTCCATACACCACAATTTCTATTTCCCAGTAGCTTGAAAGCAGTTTGAAGAAGTAAAATGTAACTATCTTCAAACCTGCAGGTTTCAAAATGCTGAGAACAAACTTACTGTCCTTCCCTGATCTTCTACAGATCCCTCAGTAGCAAGAACAAGACCAAAGAACCCTCACTCATATTCCATGCAAAAGGAGAATAAAATTCATTGCTTCTATTCCCCTTCCAGTCCACATCCTTCCTTCTTGCCATGTGCATTTGTGTCATGTTTGTTTCTTGATCTTGTTTTAATCTCCTAGCATTTCCTGTGAGAGAGAGCTACAAAACCATCAAACCATCTCTCCCTTTGAAAAACATGGAACCCACAAGCAGGGAAGTCCCGTAAATCAAGAATTCTGAGAAAAGGGACTCTCCACAAACTTTGGAGAGCTGCAGTATTGGTTTTTAGACTACTTTTATTGCTGTTTTGAAAACACTGGTACATGTGGAAGCACAGCAATCTAAAGTCACTGTTCTACTATTCCATGTTATGTTATTTAATGATTTTGGATGCCTCCATATTAGTATTTGATTGTGTCTTGTTCATGAAACTTTATGAAGGGTCAAGAGGTTTACTGTCCCACTCTCTCTCTCTCTCCCTCTTTTTAATACTGCTGAAGGGGAAAAAATCCATCAAGAAGCACGGTAAGGAAAAAAATGGTGGGAAAAGATTGGGAGGACTATAAATGGAAGATAACTTGACCCTCATCTTTTTAAAAGGGCATGAATGAAGTAGGGTGGTTGTATACTTAACGTGCCAACTGGGAACACTCTAATATTCAGGCAGACTTTATTTAAGTTTATGTCCCATGTAAAGGCTGATTAAAAATGGAAGCAAGGCACACAGATAAAATTTTAAAAAAGGAAGCAGAAGCACAACCTTTCACTTACATCTTCCCTGTTTATGAAAGGCATAACTTGAGATGCTGTGTGAGCAATAAACAACCCCGGACAGTACGCTCCCTCCTTTTTCCTGTTTTTATGATTCACTGGAAAGAGAGGAGAGAAAATACAGTGCAGTGTTCACTTGCAAAGTATTTTTGCACCTCAAGGCAAATACCAGATGGAGCTTTTATCTGGAAGAATCAAGCTCATGCCAGGTCACTCCAAAATTATGGAAAAACATTTAATTGGCCTCCTCTCCATCCTCTGTCTCTCCCATGAGAGGGAGGGAGGTATCAGGATGTTGCCACCACAGTTACTGGAAAACGCAAAGGTCATTTCTAAGCACACCTTCCTGAGTTGAGGTGCAGTTCATGAACCTGGCCAGGAGGTGGCAGCAGATTATAAAAGGAGCAGGGCACTTGGAGCCTTTTCATATTGCAAAATGAATTTGGACAGAATGCTCTATTTTTCCCCCCTCTTATTCGACTTTTGGTGTGTCTTTAGCAATATTGGCTCATGAATACGTTTTATAGAGCCTATCATCTACGTCTGACATAAGCCACCCAGAGTCGTAGAAGGAGGCAGCATATACATTGTATATGTATACTTTATAAATAAGTATCTGTGGCTTTATCTGAGTTTGGGATACGAATGTTGGGGCTTTTTCTCATTTTTTTAAATAATTAGAATCTGCCTTGCTGTGACTTAAATCCCTTATTCTATGTCCTACAATTTGGGACAATAATAAATAGGTGTCTGACTTCTTTTTAGATAGTTAAAAAGTGCTGCCGTATCTCCTGTCAATCTTCTTCAGTCATGGTTAAACATTTTGTGTCCCTTCAAACTTTCTTCATAGGAATTAGAAGGGTAAGGTGTGGTTAAAAAAAAAAGTCAAGATGTGATGTAGATAAAAAAAACAGGAACAACTTTGATTGAAACATCACAGCCACCATATTGACGTTTTTTTAAACCATACCCTGTAGACACTCCTGGGACTTAGTTTCTAGTTCCCTATTAATTCACACAACCTTCTCAATGATCTAGCCAAGTTCAGTTGGCCCTGTTCACAACCACATCAGACTTTTGACTCATACCAGCCTGTAACCAATTACTAATCACAGACCTTTTGACCTATTATCCCTCATCCGATTTCTGCTTAAAAAGGTAAGAACTTTGCTTTTATCTCTGTTCAGATTCATTCAATTATTTTCAGATTATTCTAGCCTATCATGATTGTTTATATTTATTCATATATGAAACACAGCCTATTGTTTCTTTGTTTACCTCTCTTTCTTCTACTGGTATAGGAGAGCCGTGTTAATCTATGGTCTATTCTAAATATATTATTGTATATTATTATATTTTGTTCTATAGTCTATTCTGACAGAACTCCTGTTCCTCTGCTGTTGAATGTCTGATTTCACAAATTCCTTTGGGCAAGGACTTGCTCTCTCATACCTTATATAATGCCATGCACACTAATAACACTATCTAAAAATAACAATAAAAGAGAGAATGTTCTCTCCTTTTACTTATGATTACTGGGCTTTCCACATTATTTGAGACTGATTGAGATCAAATGCTGAAAAACTGGTCTAGAGTTGTACCTAATGGTTCTACCTTCTTTCCCTTGTTGGAGACCCAAACTGACATGACATGGGGAATTCATAAATATATTGCTTTATAGCAGTCATATATATATATATTAGTAAATAAATAATTCTCTCCTCACCCCTATGGGTGGTATGTGTCTTCCATATATATATATATATATATATATATATATATATATATATATCTTTTAAACAAGTGGATAAAAACTGACACAAACTAATATAAAGTAAGGAAGAAAAGGGGAAAAGAACAAAATCAAAGAAAAAGCAAAAAGTGCAAGAAAAGAAAAAAAGTTGAGGAAAAATAGAAAAGAAAGAAAAAAAGATATAAGGAAGTGACCTCCAATATTCCTCACAGCAGTTATAAGTACAAATATATTTTAACCTCTCTCCCTAACATTACATCATATTACTCTTCTTTCTATAATCTATCCTGTCTCATTATCAAAACCATCAAACCAAAAAGTTCATTTTTTTTTTCATTTTTAGGCAAAAAGTCCATAAGAGGCTTCCAGTCACCAATAAATGTAGACAGTATCTTTTCTCTAATCAAAGAAGTCAATTTATGCATTTCAGAAAGATCTGCCAGTTTCACCAACCATTCCTCCATAGTGGGTAGTATCGAATCTTTCCATCTCTGTGCATATAGTAATCTCGCTGCAGTAATCATATATTGAAATAATCTTCCATGGCTTTTTTTCTAACTGTTTATCCATTAATCCTAAAAGGTAAAGTTCCAGCTTCAATTGATCTTTAAAATCCTCTGTATCAAAGTATGTATTTGAATGCAAATTTTTCAGCTTTTTTACATGTCCACCAAGCATGATAAAATGTCCCTTCATGCTGTTTACATTTCCAATATATATTCGAAATGCCTTTATACATTCTAGATAATTTCTGTGGTGCATGTACGAACGATACATCATTTTATAAAAATTCTCTTTGAGATCATAACACAATGTAAAATTCAACCCTTTTAACCAATATTTTCCCATTGATCCGTATGTACAGTATATTATAACCAAAATTCTTAGCCCACTCTGTCATACATTTTTAACTGGTTCTTCCTCTTTTTCAAATTTCAACAAACATTTGTACATTTTAGCAATTACATGTTCATCATCAGTACACAATTATATTTCCAATTCTGACTTATTTGCTTATGCATTTTAAATCTTTCAAGTAACTGTAAGTGGGAAAACCATTGACATCTATATCCTTCTGCTATTAATTGTTCTCTTGATTCGATTTTAAATTCCCCTTGACAGTTTTCCAAAAAGTCCTGGTACATAAACCATTTATCTTTATCTGCCATTTCTCTTCTATGATATGCTTCTTGAGCTGAGATCCATAAAGGTGTTTTCGGGCACAAGCTGGGTTTGTATCTATTCCATGCTTTATAGCAGTCATGTGTGTGAAATGGATTTCCCGTTTTGATTAGAGCAGAGCTATTAAGGGAGAGACAGCTATGTTTCCCAATACTATCATTTTGCTAACATAACACGCCCCCTGCCCAAGTTCAAATACATTTTGCAGTGCAACAGAAAAAAAAATACCGGCATGAAACAGACAGTTATCTAGTTTCTTTTCTTTTCACAGCAAGACTAGGCAACAGCTGTGTGTGTGTGTGTGTGTGTGTGTGTGTGTGCAGGATTTGATCAGGAAAACAGCACCAAGGAAACAGTTAAGTTCCTTTCTCTTACATAGTTGTGATTCAGAATCTCCTGCTGTTTTTTCAAAGTCTGCTTGTGTGTTTTGCTTTTGAGCACAGTAGGAAAGCTTATGATCCAAGAAGCAAAACCGATATGCTGGTCCTAAAACACAGTAGGTTTATGCATCCTGAGTGTGTGTCAATAAACATGATATACCTCTTCTTGATGGAATGTGAGCAACAGTGTGTGGACTTCTTGAGATGAGAGATGTTAGCTTGCATAGAACAGCAGAAGTCCAGCTGGAGTTTGGTTGCACTTACGGTATGCTGGCCAAAATATACTAAAACTGGCCAGTACCATCCTTATTGTTATCAAGAAATGCTGCATGTAGCATCAGCATGACTAAGGGTTTTTTTTCTCTCTCTCTAGTGCACACTTCATCAATTTGTCAACCATGTGCAAGCCGTCTGGTAATGAAGCTGGCATAAGGGATCCCATATGGATTCCAGCCCTTCGTCCGTTTTGGCCATAGCAATGGCCAGGGGTTTTGTCTGGGCACCCCGATGGATTCTCCTGCTTCCTTTTCCTTCCCACCTCTGGCAGGAAAGCAAGCACTAATGGCTTTCCTTTCTACCAATATGTCTTTTGAGGACTGCTGAAAAAAAGACCACATTTCATCCCCTCACTTGGGCTAGGAGGGAAAACTTGGCAGAGCTCTTGTCAATTTCACCCAGTTAAAAGGGGCAAAAAACCTCAGCAAACAGCAGCCATTTCACCATTCCATTTCTGAACTTTTTTTAAAATCATTCCAGCAACCAAATTCAAAATGACTGTTGCCAACAGAGAGTGGGGACTGGGGGGAGCGTACCTGCCAGAGCACATACCAGCCAGTTCAAATGGAGTCAAATTCATAAAGTGGAATGAAGTGCAGCAGAGAAGAAAAAACAGTAGTTATGATACACAGCCAGGTAACTCAGGTGGAGGTTGCCTTTCCAGCAAATTAAGGCCAGGCTGAAGATGACATTATCCATTCCTGCCCTCCTAAAACAGTAGGTGCCTGTCCTTCTGCTGGGGCAGCAGGAAGTGAGGATTGGCTTTAAGGCAGCTAATTTAGTCCACACCTTTTCTACCTTACTAAAAAGTGTTGTTTGAAAGCCTTGATTAACTAAAGCTATGATGGGTGATGGAGATCACTATCTGTGGGCCCATCTAATGATGACCCTGGCATATGAAAGATTGCAACTTAGAACATAAGAGGAGTAAAGAGCATGAATTAATGAATAAAACAAAAGAAAAATGGATTGTACTGGATGACTGTAAAATTAAGAGAAAGCAAAAGGATGCAATAAATCTGAATGAAGGTGGTCAAGTCCTGTGGAGTGGAGCTAATGAAAGACTGAAAGAATTAGTTAAGGATACAAGGGTTATGAGAAGATATGATTATGAGGCAATCCATCTTAGTGGTGTAAGGAGAGAAATAATAATAATTGAGAAACAATAGACATTGAAGAAAAGGAAAGAAGTAAAAGAAATTAGAATGAATGTAGCATGACTCCAGGAAGAGAAAGTACAAGACCTGTATGAAAAAGGTTTTAAAAATAGATTAATCTCCCACCACAATGAATGGAAAGTGGATCTAAGGAAAGGGAATATGGATGCTGCTTGGAATGGAATGAAGAGAATTATGTTACAGGGTACCACAGGAATGTGTGGAGTATGAAAAAATGATTGGTGGTGAATGATGACGTGAAAGAGGCTGTAGATGGGAAAAATGCATGTAAGAAAATGTTTGCTGCAAAAAGAATGAGAGAAAGATATTGTATAATGTGTATTGAAATCAAAAGATGGTTGCAGAGAATGTAGTCAAGGAGAACAAGGAACAATTAAGATTAAAAGAGGCAGAGAAAATGCAGAGATTCCAAATTTTTTGGAAGTGGATGAAGAAAGCTAAACAAGGTGTATCTAGCAAAATGAATGGGATTAAAAATAAAAATGAAGAAATTATTTGGGATGAAGTAAGGACATCCTCTGAGGAGTGTTTTATAGATTTGTATGGGAAGGATCCTAATATATTGAAGAGTAGAACTGAATCAAATGCTATCAAAGTTAGTGTGCCAGAAAAATAATTGATGAAAGGAAGTCATACATGCTGTGGGAATGTTGAAAATGGTAACACTGCAGGGTATAGATGGTATAATTGGAGATAGTTTTAAAAATTGATGTGGTTTGTTTACGGAGCAGCTGTCATTTGTTTAATGTGTACTATATGTGAAGACTGCATCTGTAACTAATGATTGCAAGGATGTCATTTTTGTTTTTCTGAACAAAGGGGTGTGATTAATTGCAAAACTACAGGCGGATTAAGTTGTTAAGCATACATAACATTACTTACCCTGAAAAGGGAAAGTGTATTGGATATGTATGTATGTATGTTTGTATGTCTGTCTGTACAGTTTGTTTATGAAATGCATTCTGGCAAAACAGGATTTTCTATGCCACTTCTGTTTTGGCCTTAAGCAGTGCCTGCTGATACTGGAGATACTGATTAAGCCCTAATTAATAGATCTATAACATTTGCACTGGAGGCAAAAGAAGGTTGCTCAAGAATAAGGTTCAGGGATGTACACACAACCCTCTTTTTATCTAATTTGGCTCCTACTACAGGAACCAAGTCTCGGCTTGACAGCTATCTGCATGGCACAGTACTTGGGAATCCAAGAAATAAGAAGCCAGAGGCAGTCTTATTCATAAGAAGAGCAGACCCTTTGAACCCAAGTCCCCCTGTTAATGAGTTAATTATGATGAAGCTAAGTTTTGCTATCTCAGTGGGTCTAATCTAAGCGTGTCTAAGTCTACACCCAGCTCATTGGAGGAAGAATGATAATCTCAGTATGAGTATGGGGGTGGGGGAAGTCTACTCTGAGCCAATCAAGCCTATTGACATTTTTACCACCTTAAATGGATTTTAATTCTAGAAGGGAATTTAGAGCAAATTTTCCCAGCCTTAGGAGCAATATTTCCTAGCCTTACGATATGTTTCCCAGTGTGGTGCTCTCTAGATCTATTAGAATGAGCACCTCCCCTAAAAATCCAAACACCAAAATGAACACGAATGAACAATGAAAACAATACAATGACATTTTGGTAAAGGTGGATTTATTGTAGCAATGTAACTAAAAGGTTCTTCACCCCTCCCCTGGACTTCGTCTGCACCTCCCCAAGGATGGTAGATCTCAGAGTTTGGGAAACCCTGTATTAGAATAAAGATGTATTGGTGGAGACTGTAGTAGAGAAAACTGCTTAAGAACAAAGGGCCATCAAGAGGGACTACCTTGGGGATTTTCCTGAGTCCCCATCATTGGCAAAGGGGCCCATTTCTCAAATTGTTTGCTGTTTTCCTATGAACAATAATGTCAGAGATAGGAGGTTAGACCTAGATAACCCAACAGGCCTTTGTCCCCAAGACCCCCAAATCCTAACATAATCTCTCTAGGCCTGTTTTGTCAGAGCAGATTGGATTTGAAACTATCTTGGAGTTTCTTGGAGTTTGCAAGATAGTTTGAAACTATCTTGGAGTTTCTTGGAGTTTGCCTTTTCAACAGTCCCTGCCTGTATCTTTTCCTGATCTTCTGGTTTTGCCCACAATGGTTCTACCACTGTTCATGGCCAGGAAAGCTAGAAGGAGGCCACCTCCACTTCTTTCAATGCCTATTAAGTAAGAGAAGCTGCATGGCAAATAATGGTGATGCTACCCGACAGAGAAAAAAAGATTTTGCCAACCTTTTTTGCATTCTTCTCCCTTCTTTCCTAGTTTTGTTCTTAGTGATACTCTTCCTCGTTTAAAACAAAAAAAATTGTTCACATTCCTTAACAGCAGGCTAACCCTGATTCAAATCTTCAGTCAACCATGAAAGTCACTGGAAAGTCTTGAGCTTCTTATTGTCTTGATTTGCAAAAATTTGCAAATTTGTACAAGGCATTAAAAGGTGCAAAAACAGGAGTATAAGGTACAGACCCCTGCTGCCACCTTACTGGGAAGGCAAAAATGGGCTCACATTTTTTTTTAGCAACTTGTGTGAACCAGACCATTAATATTATGCACAATAATAGTATTTGTTTGGACAATGTAACTGAAGTTTATTATTCCAGGAGCAGAGGTTAAGCAGAGGTTAATACAGTATATAAAGGCAGTCATTCTGCCCCAGCCTGGCTTACTTCAAACACTAAAATAAAGGAGAAATAATAAAAACCATCCATAAATATATACAAACACACACACACACACCCCACACACACACCACTATCCTGGGCTCCTTGAATAAAAGGTAGGCTGAGCAATGCAATTACAAACTGATCCTCACTCTCATCCTGCCCCTTATATGCATCGGATACACTTTGCTGTGCGCCGTACTGTGCACCTTCCAAGATGGTCTTCCAAGATACTGCTTGACATTTGTTTTTGTCTATCAGCCTTTCTAGAGCATTTGCTTCACAGACAGTGAATTTCTTTGGCATGGGATCTGTGAGGATTTTGTTTTTCCTACTTGCCTTAAACTTTCTAAGCTGAATAATCATTTAATTCCTGGCTATTGTAGGATCCAAACCCTTTCTTTCAGTTTGTTCTCTTTCTCTCTGTTCAAATCCTACAAGTTTATCTTGTTTAAAAATCAGACTGCTGGTGCCAAGTGGAACAGAATAATTGCCCAGCTTGGCACCCATGTGATGCTCGAGATGAACACTTGCTCCTGGCAGGAGCTCTCCCTGAGTCACAGATAATTCAACAACAGCCGCCACCGCCGCCACCATGAAGCGGAGGGTAAGAAGAGAAGGCCAGGGCAGAGCAGCAGGGAAGAAGGAATTCCTCGGGGACAGAGGCGAAGTCACAGGACAGCTGGACAGGAGGGAAAATATGTGCATGGGCCCAACTGCGTTTGCAGATAACCAAGGATTAGAAAAACAAAGCGTGACCTCCTGTGATTTATGATTGACACACCCAAAGGCAGGTTGCCAACTCCAGCCTAGGTTCCTGGAAGGATGGCTTTCTTTTAGAGAGAGCAGATCCCATGTCTCATGAACGTTTGAAAGATCAAGTCAGCAGGGCCCACTGAATCACACTGTATGCGCAACATGAAAGAAAAGGTGAGGCTTTGATCATAGGGTTGTAGCCACTGTCGTGACTTTTTTGACTCCCTCTGCAGACACCTCTACCCGGTTGCTGTCCCAAAACAATTAGTAGTCAGAAAGCCTATAATAATTATTGATTGATTCTATTATTATTCCTAGTAACAGAAGTTCTACACAAGCAGTTAAAGCATATGCTTAAAAAAAAAAACTATCTAAAAAAATAAACAGCATAAAGCATTATTAAAATGTGAGCTGAGAACAGTACAACAGGTAAAGCACAAAATCACAATTATAGTATTAAAGTTCTAAAACACCAAAAGAGGTGGGAAGATGAAAACATTTTCATCTGGCAATGAAAAGAACCAAAGCGAGCACCCAGCAAGCCTCTCCAGAGGCTCAGAGGGAAACTTTCCCAAAGGGCCTTTCTCTGGGAACCACCAGCCTCGCCTTCTGATTTATTGATTGAAACAATTTATCAGCCACCCCAATCACCAAAGCAATTCTCAGCAGCATGCATGTTAATAAACTATTACAACTGAAGATAAAACATTCACACAACAGTTGGAAATATAACACCGTAGGCTGGGGAACAAACAACGCCACGTAACGCTCCTTGGTAGGAACACCTGAAAAAGGAACTCAGCTGATTATTTTAGAGCTGTCATAACTCTGTCTTCTTCAGACAGTCCCAAGCCCTTGGAGGTTTTATAAGTTAGTACCAGGCAGGAGCGTCTTGGGCGTGTCAATAAAAGTCAACATGGTGGCCACAACCATGCAATTGAAGCCCTGCCTCTTTGTAAGTCAACACATGTAAAAGAGGGTAGGGCTTCAATCATGTAGTCACAGCCACCATCTTGACTCTTTTTAAACTCCCCTCCCCCCTGTACATATCCCTGGTACTTACATTTTGAATTGGTCTTGAAAACTGTGTGGCAGCCAGTGTAGATGAAGAGTCACTGGAATAATAATATATGAAGAAGTGACTTCTGATATTCATCACAAGTTAAACAAACTTAATAGCTCTTCACCCCTTATAAGGTTACAAACAAATATCTCTTCTTTTCATAACCCATCCTTTATCTATATGCAAATCCATAAATCATCAACTTTTCAATCCTGGTATCAGCAAAAAGTCTGTAAAGGGTTGCCAGAGCTTTATAAAAACATGTCTTATTTTAACCTTGGTCAAACAAACTAACTTTATATCCCTTCCTTTTACTTCTGACAATCTTGATCTTTAATTCATTTAGATGTTATGGTAGGATTTGATCTCTCTTCAATTTTTCTTTTTCCCATCCCAAAGGATTCTTTGAGGCTTTATCTAGGTCATTCTCTTGGCTTATTATTTATATTTCCATTTTGATTTCCACTAAGAGTCAACAACAATGATGCACATCATCATCATCATCATCAGTGTCCAGACTCTCCTAAAAATCTAGATTCAGACTAATTGAAATCTGGGCTTCTGTGGCAGTTTTGGATACCTCCAGACTGCATGCCTGATTCTGTCTAGACACTGAAAAACTCTTCTAGAACAGGAGAGGCAACACTTAACTCAGTGTTTCTCACCTCAGCAATTTTAAGATGTGTGGACTTCAACTCCCAGAATTCAACTCCCAGGGAGATTCTGGGAGTTGAAGTCCACACATCTTAAAGTTGCTGAGGTTGAGAAACACTGAGTTAATTGGATAGATGTACCACTTCCAAATCTACTAAAAATTACCCAGGGATCCCCAGACTAACTTCTGCCTATTACTGGAGTGAGACCTTTGCTGGCAGGAAATACTAATCTCTGAACAATTTAACCACACCAGTAGTTAATTCAGATATCATTGTGAATAATCCATCCATTGATTAATTCACATATTCCCTCCTTTTTAATGAAGACTGTTTCTTCCACCGCCTGGTTTTCCCCAATAATAGCTTGACATGATATCTGAATTGGCCAGTTGCATTTAGTAGTCTGCTGTAAAAGTATTTACAGTATTTGAAACTAACATTGGAAGAATATCATGCATCTATGACTTGGATTTAATCATAGTTTTCCATTTTAACTAGTCATGATTAAGATTAAATTAAGGAGCAATGGAAAAAACCAAGAGGAAGGATGATTGTGTGACATACGCTCAGATTTCCAAATTGTGGTTTAGAGAATCAAATGTCTATGTCTGAACCAGAATTAAACATATGCTGCACAGGAATATAAACCAGTTTCTAACAAGGGAACCACTGTGACATCTGTAACCACAATAATATTTTATGTTCAAATCACAATTCTTTTGTCTCCTTATATTAACCCACTGATGAGACGTTCCTAGTTGCTCTTGATGTGGCTCTTTCTAGTGCAACTGGTGCTGCAGTAACACAAATGCCACTTACTCCAGAGGGGTACAAATATTCCATACCTAAGTCTTTGGGAAGACTTCTCTCCAGTAAGCAAGCATGTTCAGATCCTCATCCTGATCTTTGTTGATTTTCCTACATGACTTTCCCCATTTTCCCATTACTCTCAAGTGCTATTTCACCCTCATTGGTAAGAAGAACATCCAGGGATCCTAGCAAATGCTGCCCGTCCCATGATGAAGCAAACCATATTATTATATGCTATTAGAACAGAGTCTATACTTGCCCTCCATAATTAAAGCTTTGTTTTGGTCAGCGCATGTAATGGTATGTGGGAAAGACCTTGGGAGATGGGGCAAAGAGATGCTGCCTAGGGAACGGTCAGATAAGAGACAGCATAGCCTGCAGCTGGATAGTGGGCAGGGTAAGAGGTTTAGAAGGGACCCTCCCTAGTTTTTTGGGTTGTAAAGGAGATGGAGGAGAAATGTACTTTCAGACTTGCAAGATTCTATTAATGTAGCTTCACAATAAAGTAGAATTAGTTTATTATCCTGTCTGATCTACCTGGCTGATAGCACAGCCCTAGGAAGGGCTTGCCACCACCATTAATTGCATGGAGTGTATAAGTAGACAACATCATTGTATTTTGACCATACCAGCTGGCAATTATGAGTCCCATATGTCTAGATGTTGCCAGGTTAGGAAGTCTGCATTAAAGAGTTACAGCTAAATGAGCCAAACTCTGGAGTCAAACTCAGGAAGTCTTGATCTCAGCTACTAAGGAAATGGCATTCTCCAATACAGTTGGGATTTCAAATAAAGCAGTACAACTCTAGCAATATAGAATATTGCAATATGTACACATTTTAAAAAATGAAATAAATACACAATTTGGGGTACAGAGATGTTCCCTTTTTTCTGTAATTTTTATTGCTATGAGCCCAGTGGGCCACTAAAGTACAACCCTAACCATTGAGAATTTTATTTAATCACCACACCTCCTCTTCTACTTCCTTTCTTCTGAATATTTTTCCATTAATTTCATAAACAAGAATACAGTGCAGAAAGCAAATCATACCTGACTTTGAATACAATTAACAATGGTGTGAGGCAATTAATATGTAACTAGTAGAGGACAATTTGTATGGCTCTTTTTAAAACAGTATATTTTAAAAATATGTTGTCCTTAGTAAATATATCTTTCTAAAAAGCTATTTGAAATTATCACAGTTGATTTTATTTTATATAGAAATAAAATGGGGTCTAGGCAGAGGGCCTTTTCTGCTGTGGCCCCTGCCCTATGGAACAATCTGCCTCCCGAGGTCTGGTGTGCCCCCACTCTCATGGCCTCCAGGAAAGGGGTGAAATCCTGGCTGTGCCAGAAGACCTGGGGGCCGGATGGGGGCTCGCACCAGTGGAGGTGGCTTGTGGGGTGATTGACCTTGCCCCCCTCCGTCATCTTGAATGTTTTTAGTATTTATGTACAGGGTTTGTTTTTTATACTTGATTTTTAATGGATTGTTTTATTATTTATGGGGTATTTTTAATTGTTGATGGGGTTTTTGATTTTAGCTGTGAGCTGCCCAGAGTTACCCACTGGGGGGAGATGGGCGGCATACAAATTTAATAATAAATACATAAATAATAAATAGATAAATAAATATAAGAAAGGTCGATAAACCAAATTCTTAAAATTGATCTTGCTTCATAGCAAAATATACTTCAGGCCATGATGTTTATTAAAACATGAGATTATTTTCAGGCTGTGCAATCATTTACACCATCCATGGGGACATCACAGGATTCATGCTACATTAATAATCTAGAAACTTATCTTTGAGAGCAGTTCTTCATGTACGTAGAGAGATTCCACATAGCAAGGCCACACTGTATCTTTTCAAACAGGTCATGCATGGCTTGTGATGGACATGCAATTCTTTTAGTGCCTTTCCATCTGTACTTTTTATATCAGCCTTTTAAAATGTTGCTAAATTTCTAAACTCAATTTAGCTATGTCATTAAAGATCCAACAACATATATCTCACCGCACTGACTGTACTCAACGGAAGAGACCCAGCTCTGCAGATAGAAGGCCCAAAGTGAAACCCCTGCCATCTCCAGATAGGACTAGAAAATCTTATGCTTGAAACTCAGGAGAGCTTCTGATAACCAATGTTTACAGTGAGCTTTTGATAGCCAATGATCTAAATTCATATGTTCCTAAAGTCCCAGTTCCAGTCCCCAGTATCTTCACAGCTAACATGAAAACTAACATAAGTCAGTTTTTGCATAACTTTGCAAGTCTTAAAAATGGCTGCAAATAAATGGATTAATTCAAAGCCATAATGCTAGGTGATTGTGTTAATCCTTTTCCCTACCATCCTCTCTAACTGAGCGCTGCAACCCCAAAACTGCTAACCATGGATGGTGGAAAGAAGTAACAGATGATACTCACATTGGATGTGGCTGAAAGATAGAAGTCACATAAGGTGATGCTAGCAGGCTTTAGCCTTTGCAAAATTTACTCATTTGGCTGGCAAAGTGGAAAAATACCAGGATTGTCATTTGGTAGCCTTGGAAGAGGGTGTTGAACCATTTGCTCTGTTCAGAGAGCAAAGAAGTGTTTGTTGGCCCTTTTCCTCTCTCCAGCAAGCCAGCAGTGCTGGAGGTAAACAAACATGTAATTTGTAACAGTCTGCCCGGAAACCACTCTTCTACCTTGTGATGGGTCATATTCCAGGGCTTTTTCATGTTTCACTTTTTACTCCAGGAGGACAGCTGAAGGGGGGCCAGGATGCTAACTAGACATTTCTAAGGAGAAAAAGTAGGGGTGAGTTGGTCAGGAGGACTTTTAGGACAGGTTAGGCTTCAACTGGTTCTTCACCTAGCAGGTGCAAGCTGCTGCTAGGAACCAGAAGCTTCTTGTGGGATGCAGGCTTTATAGAAGCAGTGAAATTGAAATGCATGGGATATTAGCAGTTGAATGTTTTATATTTACTTTTTGAAATATATTTACAGTAAAATTAACACACCACTTTTTTTTTCTTTTACATTGATTGTTAGGGCACAATTCTGTTATAGTGGCACTCTGAGGTTAATAGGTTAATATTTTGCCCAATGCTGTAAGAGATAAAGAACAAGCAAAATAAAAATTAGGATCCACTTCTGCAGTCAATTAGAAGCCAAATGCAGCTTAACCTGGTTTCTGAACTAATCTATTTTCTGAGTTTTTGCCATACACTGGACCATAAACAGCTAAGTGGGCTGGTTTACCCAATATATTAAGCCATACACATCCGCAATGAGTAAAATTAACCAAGTTTAGTATGAAGTCTGCAAGCAACCACTGGTTCTTCAATTGACCTTCTTAAGCATGTTGTATGAACCAGCCACTGAGAATAGTATATATACATGGACATCATGAATTAAACTTGTGGAATACAGTTCATCGTAAGGAAAGGATTAAATAAACTCAGATTTATATCTTATTCCTTCTTTCTCTCACTTGATTTGAAAGCAATTCAGGCTGCATATCTGCAAGTGAATGTATTATGCCCTTTTACACAGAGTTCAATGAATCAACAGTTTGATCAGGAGTCTAGACCGTGAATCAGCCATCTGATAATGACTGTAAAAAAGGTTAATACAGTTTTAGCCTATGTTAACAAGTCACAAGAAGTAATGGTTCCACTTTCTGCTGCTCTCCTTAGATATCATCTGCAGTACTATATTCAGCTTGTGGCCCTGCACTTGCAGACCACAATTACAGACCAAGGATAAGTTCTTTGTAGTGAATAAAGGCACAAGTGTGCCAACACTCCAATTGACAAACGACAAGAAGAAAACTATCATGCTCCAGAGCAAAGTCCCAACTTCTAGCATCATCTTCATTTCCAAGAATGCTTCCAGGCCCCACAGCAACATTCACAGAAAATAAATGTGGTGGGCCCTGCTCCTCCCTACAAAAAGGAGGAGGAGGAGGAGGAGGAGGAAGCAAAATAGGAGTATTGCAGAGAATTAGAAGCAGCTTGTCTTAGTGCTTCAGAAGCTCGTCTGAAGTCAACATACACTCCCCTTCCTTAAGCAGCTTTTCCTGAAAGAAAAACAACAAGAAATATATTGCTTTTCTGTTACTCTGGTACAGGTAATTGTAACCAGAATTCTGGAATTGCTTATGCATATTTCCCTCTTTCTTATCACCCAAAAGCCAATATTCCCAGCAGATTCAAATTTTTCCAGGACATACAACAACCCCATCCTGCCATTTTCAACTCACTTCCTACTTCTTATTTAGCAAACCCTCCCTTCTTAATCTGTAGGAGGATGGTTGGAATCGATATGCCATTTCATACACTTTGCTAGGGGTCTTGGATGTGGTGCTTATAAGTGTGGGCCTTGTTCCTCACCAAGAACCCTGCCCACTTGATTTTTTTTAAAAAGGTAGCTGTAAATTTAAAGAATGATTATTTATTGTTGGTTCATTTATGTATATATTTATTTTACAATATTTATTACCCATTCCAGAGCTGACAGCCTCTGGGTGGTGCAGGGTGCAACCAAGACCCTAAAAAAGCAAACTAAATCTAAATAATTAAAAATAATACCCCATGAAAATAGATTATTTAGTGCTATCATAGTGGGCAGACCAACATTTTTCAGCCTTTTTTATGAGTTTTGGGCTGGGTATGGTAGTTGAAACTGCAAAATATGTGTATGGAACTTGAAATGTTTTTTGGAGCTTTCAGCCCTGAAAGGTGCCAAAATCATGTAAATG